>WPIO01000090.1:0-745000 GCA_009760855.2 Cristatella mucedo | reverse complement strand
AAAGACTAGCCTTGCAGCCATATTCATTGTCCACTGTATTGGCATACTAGCTTTCTTCCGCAGCCCAGCAAAAGGGAATTAAAATAATCAAGCCGAGACAGAACTAAAGAGCTAGTTACATTTTTTTGCAAGCCACTGTGGGAGACAGCTCCTAATCTTGGATAGGGATCGGATGTGATGGCTAGCTGTAGAGGCAGTCTTCTGAATGAAGCTTTTGAAATTGAGGCAGCTATAGAACACACCTAATTTTTTAGCATGCAGTGGTCGTATATCACCTATTACAACAGCCAAGCCTTTTAATCCAGCCACAAGCTTAGAGTGTCCTCTCAACAGCAGTTCAGTTTTAACATTATTTCATTTTATTAGGTTTGCCCACATCCAGGATCAAATATCGGCAGGACAATAACTCAGTTTCATTGTTGCTGCAGCAGATTCTGACGGTTTGAATGATAAATACAACTGAGTTTCGTCAGCATATAAGTAATATTCTATTCCATGTGCCTTAATCACTTTTGCCTGAGTTTGTCTATAAATGGAGAACAGCAAGGGATCAAGTACATACCCTTGAGGGACTTCACAGGTGACCATTCTCGTGTCTGAGACCTGATCCCCACACGACACGGATTGAACACGATCAGACAGGTATGATTTAAACCACGCCAGTGCTTCGTCTCCCAGACCAATCGTTGTTCACAATCGTTCAAGCAGAACTTCGTGATCAATGATGTCGAAGGCAGCAGACAGATCTAGCAGAGCTAGGGCAGTGACATTCCCGTCGTCGTTGCCACATATAATTCGGTTGTTTACTCGGAGGAGAGCAGTTTCAGTAGAGAGCTGCCTCTTGAACCCTGATTAAATGTTTCTGATATTTCATTCTTTATAATGTGTTCAACGAACTGCTTAGCAACAATTTGTTCAAGAATCTTTGATAAGTATGGAAGAAGGGAAACTGGGCGATAGTTTGCTATCACCTCTGTGTCTAATCCGGGCTTTTTAAGAATGGGCTTACCAATGGCCGATTTCAAGGATTTTGCCTATATATAAAGTCTTCAGGGGTGAATTGCATTTGCCAATTTTCACAGTTTTAAATATTTAAACCGACTCAAAAGATTTGCAAAAATGGCAACACATTAATTAAAAAGCTTGGCTGATTTATAATTATTCCCTTGACTATGGAACTAAAGATACGAGATTATTTACATAACGTTTCCTCGGCACTCTATCATTGTCTATAAGTTTCAGTGCTTCTTTATAAACATATAATCTTCCCTGGCTATCTCGGCACCCCAAGATCTGAGAAAAAGGCAGTTCAGCAGCACCATTTTGACAGCTCGTAAGCTGAGTGGTCACTGTTCCCTAACAGGGTGGCCCGAGTAGCTCCAGCAACCCTGACTGGGCAGGGCACCGCCGGCTAGCTTATATTTGCTAGTTGAACAATTTCTTTCATTTAATAACCCTTGACCAGCTAACTCTATCACCATGATCAACCAATATTACTATTCCTATCATCAACTATTCGTGCTGGTCTTGCATATGCATGACCTGCATTGCGATCTACTGAATTTCAGGTGGTGTCATACAAGTTTTCATCAGTTCACATCGCATGAGCTCCATTAGGAAATAAGTTGCAATTTATCTCTGTCTGTAACTCCACCAAGCCGTATAGACTGAGTGGGTGATACTCATGAGAGTTTTGTATGGCCCTTTCACAGCCCAACCGGATTTTGCTTCGCATTCGGCAGCCAGAAGACTTCATATCACCCAACAAAGAGAAAGTGGGAAGCATAGCATAGTCGGGAGAGCACTTGAGGGAGTGATTTGCATGGACGTAGTAGCTCAGGACCACTGGAAAAGACGAGCCATAGTCGACCGCATGAGAGTAGTGGTCGTTGCACAGAAATTGTTAAAGCGAGTTCCACAGTCATGCAACTGACTGCATTTGAATGCCTGAATTTATTTCGGCAGCTTTTTGCTGCAAAAGAAAGTTCGAACAGAAACGCCGATAATTAAACAACAGCAATAGTAATAAACTAGACTTCAATTTTATCGAAATTGCATGTACATATTTGCCAGTACCCTGTAATCTGTAGGGAACCACCATCAACAGCATTGCATGTTTACTTTAATCTTAGGCAAGACATTTTTTCAGTATTAAAATTGATTAAATTGTTACTTTAAAAAAATTTAGACGTGTACATTAGCTACGTTCAATCGTAGCTAAAGTAAGGACCAAAAAAGTACTACCCTTGAAATGAACTTCCCGAAGCACGTTCTTAGTCGTAAACAAATGCAGAGAAACAATTGCTTACCTCCTGAAATGTAATAACATAATAATTTATTTTATCATATATCGACCCATATTTAGGTAATTTTTATAGTTGGGATTTTTCGACGACAAAATTGGTCAAGGGAATCAGTTATTTGTCTTACCTCTTCATTCTGAATGAATTCTGTATCGTCTTTATTAAGGCTCCCTATTCGGTCTAAAATGCACTGGATTAGTTTCATCCCGCTTGCTTTTATAGCAGCTAAGGAATGAATACGTTTTATAATTCATTATATGTCAGAAAGACTAACATCCTTAAATATACTTACCATTTACAATTCTAATTTTACAAAAGAAGTCTTGTTAGAATGGAAAGCTTTGGATGAACCAAATGCTTCAAGACTGACCAACAGATAGGATACAGTGAGGAACAAAGTACTGTCGATGATGTAATTGATATAAAATGCATCCGATGGCCCACATGTCCACTGCATACGTATAGAGATGTGGAGTCAATTCAATCTCTGGTGCCCGGAAGCTTGGAGTTGTTACTTTATCTGTTAACGTGCCAGGTTCAGTCAACTTCAACTTCCGAGCTAAATCAAAGTCAGTTATCTAAAAATTTCAGGATCACTTCTGTAATGCTTTTACAATGCAAATACAGAATATTATTGCTTCCTCTGTTTTGCAAATCTACCTTGAAAAGGTTCCTTGCATAATCGACAAGGATGTTGTTTGACGAGAGGTCACGATGGACGATTCCTGCACTGTGTATGAAATAAATGCCGGATAAAATTTGGAAGATGCATTGGCATTTTCTTTCGTCACCAGATAAGATTGGACGTTGATCATTAATGCACATATGTAGCGATGAATCCATTAAATCCATCTCAAGAATACTTGGTAGATAAGAAAATTCTTATTTTATGGATTCCCATAATCAGATTCTGATAACTCTAATGATAGTAAGTAACTAACGTTAGCAAATAGCTATATTTTAGTGGTGAAGAAAATCGTCTGATGCGTTTGGCATGCATTTTTGAAAGAGTGAGTTGAAATATTAAAGGTGTGTGATTTTTGGTATCAAAGGCATATCGACTGGTTCATTATGGTTATGGATACAATAGACATCTAGGAAGATGACACTGAGAAGCTTCAGGCCCATCAATGCTAGTAGGAATGAAGTAATCCTAAATTTTTAAAACTGATTGTTGTTGGGCCAATGACTAAGAAAGTGAAACCGTACCAAGAAGACTTTGTCAGCTTTCGTCCAGTTTGCGTTCTCCCGCTCCTATAAAAGGCACTTGAAGGAATTGTGATAGGCCACTTTAAATCCTATATTGAGAGCTCTCGCCAGATAGTAAGTTCCGATCTCGTTTTCGAGCCCCTTAGGTCAGCTGAGTCAGCATTCCTCAAGTAATAAAACGATATTCTCACTTTTGCAGACCTAATTAAAGTCTCAATTCATTAATTATTATCTAAATTCATTAGGGAAATTTGTTGGCAGCATCGCGTACTGAGGTTCACAAAGTCCATCTTGAACATGACGCCTTGGGCCTGGGGATTGCTGGCACTGCACTGCTTTGGTTAATGTTCTATATTAATGGGAGAATCATGCATTTTCATGTGAAGGGACCAAAGTCGCCTGAGAAACAACCTGAACGCAAAGCACCTCGGGGTTCTGTGCTTTTTTTGCCTATTTAACATTTTATGCTCTGCATCCTTCTGATGCGATCGCCACACACAATCGAGGCTTTCACTTCTAATGTGTGAAACTCAGCAGTATCGTTGCTTTGAATCATCCCAGAAATTCAGCTCGTGGACTTACACCATCTCCCTCGCTGCATGTATTGATGCAATCAACGTCTAAACTTTCACATACTGTACGATGCCAAACCTATTTCCTTGGCATGGGCGCTGCAAGCTGGATTCAGAAATTAAAGCCTTACACTGAAAGTTGGCTCCACCGCCTTCTGTTTAATCTGCTTAATCTATGTTTACTCCTCCAAAGGCATCTCTGATTAGAAGAAGATATCAGCTCTGCTATCAACTCTGTCAACTTTCAGCTGCAAACCGTTGCCAAAATTCATGCATGGTAGGGCATTGATACTGTATTTAATTAGTCCATGCAACAATAATGTATGGTCTCCATTGTTGCTGCTCACTGCTCACTGCTCTCTGGTCTCTTGGGATACTCTATATTGCGATTAAGGTTCGTGCAAAACTCTTCAGTTATGGTATTCATTGTGTAAGCTTCACGGTTGCTGCACCACTGCACGTCTTTCGGCTGTTTACTGGCCCCAATCAAACAGCATATTCATTTTTGGGTTCTCTCAATAAGTTTCAGGTCACCTCATTCTTGTGCCGAAACATTCTTATGAGGACTAGTTCCCCAGCTATGCCAAGCATCTTGCAATCAGCTTTCCGAATCTAATCCGTTAACCAAACATTGCTTGAACTTCAAAGCCATCTGAGACGTGGCTTTTTTCCTATGCCTGCTAAGCATACAAATCACTACCAAAACACGTCACAATTAGTGGATGGTTCGCATAAAACCTGGTTTGAACCCTGCGGTTTTAAACTGGCCTGAAACCAACGGAAAAGTCAGCCTCGATTTTATTGGCTTTAAACACCACATCACAGTTGCGCCTTTACGGCTAATTGTGGCATGATCATTTTATATGTTTTTGGGCTATATGAGTCACTAGTAGAATGAGCAAATGTTTTTCTATGAGGCCAAGTCACTTCATGAAGAAGAGTGATACTTAGAAACAGGACGCAGGGAGGTCGGGTGAGTTGGACAAAGGTTTCGTCGAAGAATTTG
Organism: Cristatella mucedo; assembly: GCA_009760855.2. NCBI lineage: Eukaryota > Metazoa > Bryozoa > Phylactolaemata > Cristatellidae > Cristatella > Cristatella mucedo. The sequence goes on along the minus strand of WPIO01000090.1, from coordinate 739,910 downwards.
TACATGTGAATATCGGTGAAGGACAAGGAAACGTTTTAATCAGTGAGTTAGGTTAATCAATTTTTCATGAAGATGGCACAAGGCTTTTCGAGTAGGAACTCAACCAAATGAACATCCGGTCATAAGTACGAAGAAATAACTAAACAGGATGTCTTTGAAAACAAGTAAACGGGTAAAATAAGTAAAAACTAATATAGCAGCAAAAAAGGTCTTCAACGGTTCGTAATGGGTTTTTAACCTCCAGCCAAAATAAATTAGGTTTTAGGCCAATGACTAGTCTCAACTTCCCCTGACTTGATTGCATTTGAAAAACGTGAAATCGAATTTTGAAATCACAGGATCTGATAGGTATTGGTAATTCGTTCTTTGTGTTGCTTTCTTTGCTGAAGGTGTAGTGGCAGCATGCGGATGTTGAGACTAATCGGCTACTAACCATTGTTATGCAGAATGTGTGGTACCTAGTAAGAGATGGAGTACCCTTAATGCACTAAACAAATTTTCAACCACTATAGAGCGTTCACGCTTTTTCTAAGCCACTATTCCCCTCGTTTAAATATTAGGAATACGATCTTCTGCAGCTAGGTGCAAAGAGAGTGAATATTTTTGGGTGTGCACATAAATAATATTTAAAAGCATGTTTTGGAATAATTGGGTTCTTTTATTTGACTGCAATTGATTTGTACAATCAATTTTTCTCAATAGTTGCTATTTTTGTAATTGAAATAAATAATGTAATGTCAATACGGAAACGTAAACTAAGTAAAAGAATCTGTTAACTATGTTATCGTTTATATCTGTCGAAGGTCTCTAGGATATTATGTATGACAGGAAATGATGATTCATCTATGAATTCCGACTTGATAAAGTCGAAGGATGTTTTCAGTAAGATCGGAAGGAGAACTTTTTAACGCTAGTTTAAACGATAGAAGATCGTTTGCAAAAACTAACTAAAACAGTTCAAAATCAAGGCAAGGCACAAAAGATACATGTAACTCGGTTTGTCTTGGAACTTCTCTCCGATGACTTTGTTGAGGCTCACTATCTGAAAATGTTACAATAACTTTTAATTCCTACATTTAGCAAATATACAATGTTATTGAAGCGAAGGGTATGCGTGCTGTTTTAAACATTTATCCAAGAAGTTTGATTCAGAAATAAAAAAGGCCAACACTCAATATCGTCCCTGTCAGAATATGTGGTGCTGAATAAGTAGTAAATCTGCGAGTCATATTACGAATTAGATTTTCTTAGACGACCACATCAACTCAGAAATCAAGTCTACCTACTTTCAGCTACACAACATCGCTAAAATTTAGGCTTTTTAAACAGGAATAACATACCTAGGCTCGTCCATGCATTTGTAACATCCGGTCTTGACTTTTATAGGTCACTGCTTCCTGATTTACCGTCCTGTGCTATCCGGGGCTTATAGCTGGTGCAAAGGTCTGCAGCTAGGTGTGTTTGTCGCGAGCTTGGCAGTTGCCACATCACACCACTTCTTGCCTACCAGCACTGGCTTTCAGTTAAGCAAAGCATCGACTTCAAGGTTTTGGCACTGACTTTCAGGTCAATTTATTCTTATGATTCACCCTACCAATTTACTGCCCCGCTTGCCTAAGCAAGGCAGCTTTTTAAGGCAGCTTTTTGGGATCTAACTGGCTACCCATACCATTTACCCAAACCCAAAATACTTTGGTCAGCATGCATCAATTCGTTTCCTCCCGAAGCATGGAGCTCACTATTAAGTTCGGGACAACATCCTCTGACTTGACCACATTAAAAAAAATTGAAAAGCATCTATCACAGCATTAGGTTTTTCCCCGTGATTCCACCATTGTGTACATATGTGTGCTGACACTGTATGCTCCCACTGACCAAACTAGCATGCCAACGCTGTACCAGTCACCCTAACCCTGCTATTCTCGTCGATGGTTATGCACTAACCATTCAATCGTATTTCCTTTGCAGCAAATGCAAAGTGCCTACAAAGTCCGACTCAGTAATCCCTCCGATCTGTCACCACTGGTAGATAGCTACAACACGACACTAGCTAACAAGCTCAACGAGTTAGCACCTTCGACTAAGTACACTTTGCACCCTCCCACAGACGTCCTCTGGTTTACCACAGAGATTAAACTAGTTAGGCATACTAATCGCAAGGTTGAAAAAACATACAAAAGATCTGTACTGACGGTCAATCGACGGGAATACGAGAACTACTGCAGGCCGTACCAATCGATTCTATCAAGGCAACGTCTAGCTTCTATAAATATATTATTGAATTGACAAGACGCAATCCAAACATGCTGATGTCTATGACCAACCATATGATCTACCACTCCTAGATTGGCTCCTTACTCGATGACCCTTGTGATGATCCAATCGGTCATTTTTCTCGATTCTTTGTCGAGAAGTTACACAAGTCATTGAGTCCATCCCTGCGACGACGACACGCCCACCGCCAGAATGCTGTTCATCGATTGTTGGCTACACCACATTGTCTTTATTTAAGCAGGTCACTAGCTACTTCGTCCTGAAGTTTGCATCCCAATCAGAGAAGACTACAAATCCTTTGGACCCTATTCAAACTGACCTACTCTTATGCTGCATTAATCTGCTGCTGCTATCCATATATAACATCATTATCATGACATTAGCCTCTGGTCGTGTCCCGGCAACCTTTCAAAAAAGCCGAAGTCAGTCTGCTTCTCAAGAAAGCTACACTAGACCAAGAGAGCTTGAGAAGTTACTGCATAGTCTCCCTTCTACCATTCTTATCACAGACACGGAAACAGGTCATGGCAGACCAGCTGAACTCATATATTCAAACTTCACCCCTTGCTAGTAAATTCCAATCTGGCTTTAGAGCTAATCACTACTCCGAATCAAAATTTTCTGGGATGTACAATGACCTACATGGAAATTCAGTCACATATAGAGAATCTCTACTTGTTTTGCTCGAATTTATGGCAGCTTTCGATGCTATTGATCACAAAGTTCTTCTAGAGCGCCTCTCATCTCGCCTGAGCATCACTGGCACTGCTCTGCAATGGTTCAGGTTCTATCTCAGTGGCAGTCTCCAAAGTAATGATTGGAATGGAACAATGAACATCCGATGTATCTGAAATATCAGGTACCTCTGCGCTCTGTGTATAGTCCGGTTCTTTCCATGGTTAAACTCTCCCTCTTGCTGATGTGATTGCCAAGCAAAATCTAGGTTTTCACTTCCATGTGGATGGATCTCAGTTATATCCTTTCTGTGACACCTATCAGGCTTCGAGCATGGTGACTTCTTTCAACTTACTTGCTGCATTTAGTGATGACATCCGCACATGATTTCCATCAGAATGTTTTAAAGTAAACGATGATCAAGCTAACCTATTAGTTACGGACAAAGGCAGTGCGACTTAGACATTGGAAAGGCTAAAGCTCAACATTAGCTCTGCCAGCATACCTTCTGTTCAAGCAGGTCGGAACATGGATGTTATGTTCCAGTTTAAGTCAATTGCCAGGCAAAACTTTGGCCTTCTCTTTAATGCTTTATCCCTTCTTGACTTATTTAACCCTCAGGTTTCTGGTCTACTGGCCTGTGCGACTAGGTCCTCATAGCTGGTGCAAGTCTCTGCAGCAAAGTTTGTCTGTCGTAAGATTCAAAGTCACTTATCACACCACTTCTTGCCAATCTGCACTGGTCTCCGGGCAAGAAACGCATCAACTTCAACGTTGTTCACTCTTCTTTAGGATCCTACTCTTATGTTCCATTCATCTTATTTAATTTCCCCTCAAATCAGTCGAAAAATTATACCGTCAACTTTTCGGAATTAAATGATTCCCTAAAGCTTGTGCAAACATGAAATCCTTTGGAGACAGTCGCTTGTATTTCTATGCTCCTAAAGTTTGAAATTATTTTTAAAATAACACAATTGATAAAGCGCCCTCAGAAAACTAAATCTTTTTCTATGCACTGCACATATGCTGCAAAAAGAAAAACATTGAAATTTTGAGTGGCAACATGCTCAATAAACAGCAACATAGACCCATATATTGGCGACATGCACATGGTCACTTGCAAGTATGGTCAGTAGCAGAATGCTCAGTCAGCATGCATAAGAACATAAAGATCGAATCAGAGGAACCCGCAAAATGCAGTCCTGAATAGGTTGCGTTTTTAGTTTATCTTTAAATCTGGTCAAGGAAGGCCATGTCGTGCCTCAACTCGTGAGTACTTTCAAGGCTTAGGGAGCATACTAACTAAAGGCATCGTCTCCGAAGTAGTAGTTTGCACAAGGTATGGATAAATAGCAGGATTCCGAAAATTGGCGGTACGATACTTATCCTGCTACAATGAGCCGTAATGGCTCACTAGGTAAAGCAGTGTCTTTTCACGACATGGGTCCCAAGGTCGTGGGTTTGAATCATGTTGTTGGCGGTCCTTTATCTCTACTACAAGTGGTGTGGTTACGTGAACAGCAAAAGCTCTTATGTAGCTACGCAAAAATAGTGTTAAATTTGCTAGTATTTCTACTATTTATTTATTTATTCATTTATGTTTTTTCTTACAATTTTTTGTTATTTTTTACAAATTTGTTGAATTGAATAATTTATTTATTCATTCGTTTATTTTAGTGCAGTTGGTTGAGTATGCTGGCTACAGCCAAAGAGTGAAGGGATCAAAAAAGTGACTGAGAAAATGTCAAGTTGACGCACGGCTTGACAGGGAGCCAGGGCTGGTTAGTGATAAGTGGTTTGATGCGGCGAGTGCAAATCCCACGACAGACATGTGTAGCAGCTGAGCTTTGCAACAGCTGCTACGTCCTAGTTGCACAAGCTGTTAGACCAGCTACCAGTGCATTGAAGAAGTCAAGTAAGTATGTCACAAGTATATAGACCAAGTTACATATGGTGTACCTGTCTAACATACCAAGATTTTAGCATTTTTTGTGGCTGAATTTAGGCAGACTTGATTGTGAAGGTGATGTGAGTATCTGAGGAAAGGTCACTCTCGAACTCAACACCTGTATTTCATGCAGATCCATAAGGTGAAATGTCCTGGTAGAGCCGACTTTGAGCTTCGGCCTTTACAATTTCTGAATCACATGCCCGAAGTCATTCCTGGTGTGAATCGCTGCATGTTATGACTCCTCTATTTTCAAAAGCACTTGAAAGGCATTCATTCATCACAGCATTTACTGGATCCCAGTCATTAATCCTGTATGTGCTTATGAGTATTAAGGCTGTGCAAGCTTCTGCAAATAATACTTGCTCAGTGATACTGTGAATTTTAGCTCTATGTTTTTTCTTGTCGCTTATTAAGCATGCTACCACAAATCATTAGATTGTCTTCCATTAAATAAATGTAAAATTGCTATACAGTAATGGAGTTCCCTAATTAAAATTTAATATTTTTATGATTATATTATTTCTGTCATAATCTTTTAGTGAGAATGGATGGTATAAAGCTATGAGTCTCTGGTTGTGAGCAAGAATTATTCCTTCATAAGTAATTATGTCCCAAGTTGCTAATTAAAATAATGCTTGAAAGGCTGATACACGATCTATTATTCAGAAGCCAAATTGAATTATTGAGCCTGTCATTAACCATATAGTATTCTAAAATAAATACTAAAACAATATATAAACAATGCTCTCGAATTCTTATCACTTAACATTCCTAATAGATAGCCCTATTCTAATCTCAGCTATTCAGATATACCTTTTCTAACAACTGTAATACAAATGCTGACTGGGCATTAAGGATGTAGTTGTATCTGATAAAATAAAAAATCGAGCAACTTGGTTCCATAAGGTTAGGTAATATGTATAATTTTTCCTTTGAAAAGTTCTTAGGAGGCTACTGAACTTTACTACTTTCCAAAAATATTGTAAATTTCAAACTTTGCTAGGGAAGTTCCAGTCTGGCTTTAGAGCTAATCACTCCACAGAGTCAGTATTGCTTAAGGTATACCACGACCTACTTAGGAATGCAGACATAGGTAGAGTGTCTCTGCTTGTTTTGCTCAATCTTTCGGCAGCTTTTGAGACTATCGATCATGCGGTTACGTGTATTCATACCCCAGCCTGTGACAGTACCGAGCCTAAATATTGTTATCTGCCAGTACCAGGCTGGGTGAAGCTCCCAACCACCTGCTAGCCAGTTGGAGGGCAAATAGGCATTAGTAACAACTCTAACGAATCAGAGCCCAACGTTCCGTTACTGCAGACGACAGAAGAGGATGAAGGATTCAGGATGCAGGAGGGTAGTGACGTTTCCACCGGCTCGTTTTGTGGTAGGATAAACTGGTGGTGTTGCTCGTTGGCTGGTGTTGTGTGCAGTGGGCGACGGCAATCAAACTACATGCTACTTCGGTAGTAATTAGCCTGGGCCTAGACTGTGAGTGGTGGGGTGGTGGTCACAGTGGCCTACAGCTATTTAGCTTGAGAATTTTCAAGTAGGTGATGACTTCGGAACTTGGCTGCTTGAATCGGAGCGGAGGCTTGGGCTATGCTGTGTCAATCCAACAGTCTGGCACAAGTGTCTGCCTCTTTTCCTGGGAGGAAGCGCATTTTATGTGTACTCTTACGGGTGAAAGACAATCAAAGATGACTACCATCTGCGTCGTGAGGCTTTAGTAACAGCACTGGCTAGATCTGTAGGTAAAGCGCTGCTGCTAAACACTGAGTCAGTTAACTGTCGTCGAAGAGAGGGCGGTGACAGAAGGGACCAGAGGCAGCATTAGCAATCGCCGACGGTGTGCCGGGCGACAATGGTTTTCCAGGATGCTACCGTCGGGCACATGGCGACAGCTATCCATGCTGCGGGGGTTTGCCACTCTCCGACGGTGTGAAATGAGGCAACGACCTTCGAGGCAGCAAAATCCATGAAGGTTACGCAGTCCTTCTACGAGCTGGTGGGCTGTGATCCTAGGTAGGTCATAGAGGCTGTGCAGGTTTGAGACTCCACAAAGGTCAGAGAATCATCGGTGATGATGACGGGCAAGGACGCAGCAAAGGCCGGAGACGAAGCATAGATTGGAGATGCTGTGCTGGTCGGGGATGTGGCACAGGTTGGAAACGTGGCAGTACTTAAAGACACTGTGGCCGCGTCTGGAGACTTGGCGGCTGCGACCAGAGACTCGGCAGCCACACCCGGAGTCACTGTGGTGGCTTGGGAACAATTAGTGGTGTGGTATACACCTGTGGTCTGCGAGACTGCACGGGCCAATGAGGCACCAGTGGTCTAGAAAAATGTGGCCCGGCGATGCATTAAAGCAAATGTCAAACGCAACCGGCTTGTTGGCACAGACTGTTCGATCGCTTCCTCCGAGCAGCTATTACTTAGCTGCTTAATTAGGGGAGCTGAGCAGCACAATCTGATGTGCTTACTGTTTAGCTTTATAGCAGCCAAAAAAATAGAAAATTCAACGTAGATTGATCTCCAATTCAAGTGGGCATGTGATTTCGTGTATGTATACCCCAGCCTGTAACAGTACAACACCTAAATGTTAATTGCAAGTACTAGGCTGCTGGCCCTCCCAACCACTGGCTAGCCAATCGGAGCACAGCTAGGACTTAGCAGCAAATTTAATAAATCAGAGCTTAGCCTTCACTTACCTCGGACGACAGAAGCTGACGAACGTCTGCTGGAGGGAAGAGACACTTCCGCCGGCTCGGTGCTTGGTAAAATAAACAGGTGTTGCTCGACTGCTTGTGTTTTGTGCTGTGAGCGACGGCATCAAACTACAGATCACAAAGTTCTCCTGGAGCTCCTTTCATTTCACTTGGGCATCACTGGCACTGCTCTGAAGTGGTTCAGGTCCGATCGTAGTGGGAGACTTCAGAGTATTTACACGAGTTGACAAAGATCAGCCGCCGTACCTCTGAAATATGGTGTACCTCAGGGTCCGTGCTAGTTCGTTTTTTTTTCAAGGTTTGTACTCTCCCTCTTGCAGATATGAATGCCAAGCACAATCTAGACTTTCATTTCGCCGTGAGTGACACTCCGTTGTATATTTGCTTTTATCCCTCTCAGCCTTCAAGCACCTCAAATTCTCACGACTCACTTGCTACCTGTATTCTTGACATCCACACATGGCAGGCAGCAAATTTTCTATGACTTAACGATGATAAAACTAACTTAATAGTAATGGGCAAACCCAATGTAATTCATAAATTGGAAACGCTAAGGCTCAAAGACGGCTCTGCCAGCATATCTCCTGTTAAATCTGCTCGAATTTTAGGAGTCATATTCCAACGTTACCTGTCGTTTGACGACCACATCAACTCCATAGTCAAATCTGCCTACTTTCAGCGAAATAGTATTGCTAAAATTCGGGCATATTTAGATAATCATACCACGTCTATGTTGTTCCGTGCATTTGTGACATTCCATTTTGACTTCTGAAACTCACTGCTTACAGACCTACCAGCATGTGCAATCAGCTGATTGCAGGTGGTGCAAAACTCAGCAGCTAGGCTTGTCTGTCGCGAGCATCTCCTTTGCCACATCACACCACTTCTCGGCGACCTGCACTGGCTACCATTCAAGCAACGGATTGTCTTCAAGGTTTTGTCGCTCACTTTGAGGTCCCTTCATTCTATGGCTCAACCCTATCTATCCAATATCCTACCACATCAGGCCAAGCATCGTACCACTCTCTTTTTGGAATCCAACAATCTACCAATACCTCGTACAAACCTCAAATCCTTGAGATACTGTGCATTTAGTTCGTATGCTCCCAAAGCCTTGAACTCCCTCCCGACCTGTGTCTGAAAATCCCCTGACCTGACCACGTTTAAAAGACCTTAAAACGAACCTATTTAGGACAGCATTTAGTACGTCTCTGTGATTCGTCCTTCATTAACTTATGAGTGGTGATGCTATGCATGCTGCTGCTAACCACATTTGCAAGCTCACCCTATGCATGTCACCCCTAACAATGTTATTCATGTTGTTTATCAAGGATGGCATTACTAACAGTTCAATTACATTTCCATTTGCAGCAAATTTAAAATGACTAGAAAGAGTGAGTTCCCCAAGGGAGCTTAACAAAGTGCATTATTCTTCTTCGTCTTATTATTTTTATTATTGACGTGCTGGGCCCTTTCCTTAGCTGATGCTTGGTCGATATAAAGCATTTCCTCTTTTTCATTGGTCGTAACTCGTTAAAATTTATTTGACTGCAAACCCATGAAGACCCAGTGTTCAGACAACGTTTTCAGTTCCCATATGTCCATGCTCCAGGTGGGTGCCAGTCTGCTTCCTTCAGTATAAGATTAATCAAGCTCTAGCTTGGCCGAGAGGATGTGACCTGCTTAAATAGCATTTCCCGGTTGGCATGCACCCTTACTCTTACAGCACTCTCAGCCTTTGCATTTCCCACCTAAGCATGCCCTAGTTTCACAGCCAATAGGGAACCAACCAATCAGATACAGTTGCGAAAACCTCTTTCCTGTAAAATGATACTCCTAGAAATACTTACCCTGTTATCAAAAACATACATGAATATAATTAGTATCTGTAATGAGCCCTAAGATAACTTGTTCTCTATTCAGCTGATTAACCTGCCACTAGGCCTCAGGTCCATGACCATGACCTAAGCTAGATCTATGTTGGGTAGAGAATACCTAGATTTCTTTGATTATATATTGACTAAGAAACACAAGCTTAAGGCAACATCAGTTGAAAGTTGCACTTGCTAAGTACAATCGTGATCGTCTGGAGCCATCAGCATGATCTCCTAAAAGCAAATGCATTTCCATCACTAGATATATATATTGCCTTTAAACACCTCAGCTGATGATCGTAATGGATTACAAGGTAATGTGGTTTTTTCACACGTTGGTTCGAATCCTGTGGTAGGCGATCTGGGTTTGAATCCTTTGGTGGGCGACCCTTTATCACCACTGCAAGTGGTGGTGATAGCCATGAGGGCTCTTGTGTCGCTATACAAAATGAGGCTGCTAAATCAGCTAGTATTTTTTTATTTATTCATTCATAATGTTTGCAACCAGAACCACCATTAAATGTGCTACGAATCTGAAATAATACTTTAAATGATTTATGACAACTGCATTGATCTGTTTGCTTTGAGTGAGGAATGGCTAACATTTACTTAACTGGAAGCCCAAAGCTAACTCGTCGACCAGATTTCTCTCAGTTTCGTACCTCTGACGAGTTTGAACTGAAGTAGTCTTCTTTCTGGAACCTGAATTTATTTAGTTTCAAGCAGCTTTTCTTACCTGCAGAGGTCTTTGAAGTTGTCTTCTTTGCTAAATCCATCAGCAAGATGCCGATAATGCTAAATTACATCTCTACCAGGCGCCTACATCATATTTATGTAGCACTGTTTAGATCTTCTTGTTTTGTTACATTCTTTTCGACGCATCAGCTGACAGTTTAACTACCCAGTGTATTCAACTGACCAACATGTTTCTAATCTGCATGACCCTGCTCACTGTAAGGATCGTGCACTTTCTTTTATAAACAAATCTATACATATTCTCCAATGTCCATTCCCTAGCAATTTGAGCTCATCCAATGGCATGCGGATATCATTCATTTTCAACTTTTTTGGTCTGAGGAATTCAGAAATCGGTGACTTTCAAATTCTCAAGATTCCTATCCACATATTGATGCTGGTTTTTCTCAAGGAGCACAAGATTATTATTCTATACAAATACCTGAATCTGAGCTCCTCAAGTATCAGGATTAAGTAATACTGCATGCCGTCTTCCTAAATTAAGCTAAACGAATATTGATGTAGCCACTGAGTAATGTAGCCACTATGTCGGCTATATTAAGCAGCTGTCTACAAAAACTCAACTCCTGGTTATCCCTTGGGTGCTTTTAGTTTTTTTTTCAGGCCAATTTAAATTGCATTAAAATAATTTATTTAATTCTAGGGTACTCCATCCTATATTATTATCATTATGGATAGAATTAGTGGAACTTGTTTTTATGGGACACAATAGCATGACATACTGTGCTCAGGCTAAATAAATAAATGCATTATAGTCAGCTCTTTTACCAATGCTCAACAATTTCATACTTTTAAGTTGCTTAGCACGTAGTGATACAAATTATATTTTTGCCTATCACTGCAGAGATGATTCGGAATTATATTTAGAAGGAATGTGCTAAACTGTTTCCCCAACTTTAATGAAACCCCTGCATTTATAGATACTATACTTATAATCGCACAGCCCTTATCAATATTTTGCACCTAATCATTGATTAAAAATTGTTGTAATGTACTCACCTATTGGCGATTAATTTTTGCAGAGTTTACCTTATTATTTTTTATCTTGCTAAATTATGTTGAACCCTACAGGTATTTTTGCGATATTGCTTAGTCTGTCCTGGCTGTATATCCACACCGTCATCTTGTTGTGACTTTAATATGGGCGGTTGATTTTCAAAAAATCTCAGCTTGAATACGTTGAAATTTACACGCTGCACATCTACGTTATATTTTGCATAGGCTTTACGGTGCCGGCTTTTAGTTAAAATTGTTTATCGTTAGTTGTCCATTGCAAACTTACAGGTAGCAGCAGCCTAAATTTGTCCGCCCTAAACTAGTTTTTTGGGGTCAGTATTTCTGAATGTTGTACTAGCTCATAAAACTGTAACTATTGAATTGGTTATACAGAGCCTACATAATATATTAATATAAAATATTGCAGTTCCGTAAATAAAACTTAAACCCAAACTTAAGACTTAAACTAGGCTGACCATATTTTAGCTCTGCACAATGCTAAAGAGCTTTGAATAGATTACTAATAGCCCATTAGCTCCGTTTGAGAAGGAACTCAGACTCAGTTGAATATAATTTAGAGAGAGCTCTTGCAATGCAAACCGTAAGCTGTAGCAGAATCTGTTCTTCAATATAAACTTTGGCTAAATAACGGTTATATTATACACTACTTAGTGGAAATAGAAAGTAATATATCTGAGCACCATCTGATCTCAGCTACACTTACATTTTCATGCCTGAGTAGTGACAAGTACTTGATTTCTCTTAACGCATGCATAGCCGAACGATAATGGAAGTCAATCCATGGTACATACTTGAGAGCCACCATGCATTTAGTCTCAAGATCTCGAGCTGACCTAAAAGAGCACCTTCACAAATGTAATGTTCACTGCCACGCTTATCGCTTGTATTCATTACCAGAAGAATCAAAACATTAGCTATGTAAACCTATGATTACAAAAATAGTTTTCAATATTTGGCACTCTTTTTTCAAGGTGATGATCACTGTTCCACTCCGATGTAGACGATCGATACTTCCGAATCCTAAAGTGCCAATAACTACTTGGCTGGCATTTGAAACACAATTTATGGTTGCATTGTAATAGTTCGTGACTAAAGAAAAAAATTATCTAAATTTGGCAATATAATACGTACCTAGATATGTTAGACAGCTGGGTGTGGGAATACTTAAATATTGCAACTACGAAACGTTGTTGGTAAACGCCCTTCATTATATAGAACGTAGTAGATCGGAGCTAGACAAACCTGTAGCAGTGTCAGCTCCACCATAGCAGGCATTATTTTCTATAGTTGGGTTGGGCGAATATTTAGAATTATAATATGAATGAGAGAGATTCGTCGATGGTTAACTAGGCATAAGGATTACGTGATAAATATTCATTATATCTCTTGCAACTGTAAACTGGGTTATCAGAGTTCGTACAAATCGACGAGATGGAGGCTTTAATCAACTAGTGATTGAAAGCCTTATATTTTGGCTGAAATATTTTCAATGAATGGAGATGCAAATTTCAGTTCACCTCAATACTTTTAGTGCAAATTAAATCGAAACTAAGTATGGATAAGCTAAATAATTTTTTAAGATTTGTACATGTAAACTTACAACCGCAGTTCTTAGGATAAAGACGTATGCAGAAGTTTTTAGAAACCCGCACAGTTCCACACCGTCCCACATGCATTAATTGTCTTGTACTTAGAAGTGAAACAACTATCTAGTAAATTCTCAGTTATCGTGTGCTATGTGATTTTAAAGTGAATAAAAAGAGATCAAGTTTTTGATGGCTCTTTATCCAATCTATACTAATGATTATTATCGTTAATATTAAGTAAAATGTCTAGAACTGTTTGAGTTATCTAGTAGCTTGTAAGAAAACATTTTTAGTAATATTTTGGTATATCTTTTTAATATATTGGGTTTGCTGAATCACATCCGTGCATAAGGACGAAGTGGCAGGTAATTGCGTTTATCCAGCAGATTTCTCTAAATGGTTTTTTAAGATAGCTCCACTACAAATGATATTTTAATTGCAGTTATGTTATTGCAGGCTTTTTATCTGCCAATTGAATAGAACAGCCAGTAGTTCATAAATCCACAGATTGGTAATTTTTTATATACGAATACTGTGATTAATTTATGTTTGCAAATGCATCTTTATCAGCGACTCCTCAAAACTCATGAAGACTTACCGGTTTGCAGCACATGGCATCGAAAATGACTCCCCATAAAAAGTTAAGCCCTTCAAATTGCCACTTCTCGACTATTCATACTCCTCTTCTCTACCCCTCTGTCTCTCTCTCACACAATCTATTTTTCTCTCTCTCTCTCTCTCTCTCTCTCTCTCTCTCCCTCTCTCTCTGTCTCTCTCTCTCTCTCTCTCTCTGCCTCTCTCTGCGGCCCTCTGTCTCTGTCTGTCTCTCTCCGTCTGTCTCTCTATATGTCTCTCTCTCAATCTCTCTCTGTCTCTCTCCCTATCTCTCTCCCTATCTCTCCCTATCTCTCTCTCTCTCTCTCTCTCTCTCTCTCTCTCTCTCTCTCTCTCTCTCTCTCTCTCTCTCTTTGTCTCTCTCTCTCTCTCTTTCTCTCTCTCTCTCTTGCTCTCTCTCTCTTTTGCATCTGCTCTATAAAACTTTCCTTGGCACATTTTCAACTTTTCCTTGAGACAAAAATTGAGATATTAATCTCGTGGATGAGTCAGCTTGGGGCTTCAAAGTAAATAATTTTAGCAGTCGCTCACTTAACGCAAATAGTTCAAGGCCATCTTTAAAGAATATTTTACCTATCGTTTTGGATTTGTTGCAAATTTGACGTTGTTTCTAACTGCAAGCATTAGGATTATCCACTGCTGTAGTGGTAGTAATCTTTATATCTACCTAGTGGTAGCAATGAACTAATGAGTGTAGGAGACTATTTCCAAACGGATAATTGCAAGAGTCTATTACAGTTAGTGATTTAGTCCACGCGTTGTTGGCTGGTAGAGAAAAGACAAAGGGCCAAAAGATAAGCCATAGAGGTAGATTTTAATAGATAAGCTGCTCATCTGCTACTTGGAGTTAGATGCGAAACTATTAAGTTTTTTTGGCAGCACTGACGTTAAGTCAGCTTATTTTACGATTTTCAAACGAAATTTCTGCCTCTAAATGTAATGATCTGCTTCATTTGTCTGACCTGAGTTTATGATGCAAATATTTAATTTACTGAACAATTTCGGCTGTTACTTTCTGATTCCAAAATATGAATACTCTTCACGCATTTTAGACTTTTTAATCTGACGAAATAGTAAGTTGCCGGTATCATTAACCTTACCAACCTTATTCAATTACGAAAGTATTCACGTCAAAGTGTTGTATTACTTTTCTCTGTTTGACCGCCATGCCATCTGAAGAATTTCCCGAACAGGCGCCGTACCTTTGAATCCACTATCTGAAGTCAAGGACGTTGGGCTTCCTTTGACCTCTTCTCTCACTCTTTTCTCTGCCAGGTTGGCGTTTCCTCATCGCCCACTTCCTACCAACCACAACTCATCCCGTCAGTTGGCCGGAGGAAGAAGCTGGCCTCTGTCCATGCCACATCACAGGCGGACCACAGCTGTGCACAGGCCCCTCTCGGTGATGCTTCTAACCGCTCACCAGTGGCTTATCGGAGGAACCTGCATACAATACATACGTGCATACGTACATTCAAACTACAGTATCTTCATTTAATTAGACAGGATGGCTGCTACGTATTCGCAGATGCAATTTTTATATGTTGCAAGGAAGTTGAAAGAATAAGTCGTGCAAGAGGGTTTGCAGGGATTAAAGCTAAGGTACAACCGAATGTCATTCGTCAAGAAGTGAAAGCCTATGTTATGACTTAATAGCACTAACACAGGTGTGGTAGACTTCAAATAATGAGAATAATAAGGCCAAGCACAAATGCCTGACGTACAGTGTACCTGCGGAATTGTTTTACCTTCATCCGTTTAAACCAATTATCTTAAGTCTCTCACGAATATGCGACTGCAGTCACCCTAGAAAGGTTTCAGGGATGCATAAACAAAATTATAGGCACTAGGGAAGACTAGGTGAGCGATGGTGTAAACAGCTTGCAGACGCATGCAAAAGTATGTGGACAACTAAGTCGGTATTCTTAAAATAAAAGTCCTCGTTCACCCAAGGCTATTCGGAATCTGGAAGAGTCAGCTTTAAAGATACACTGGAGTTTAGGTTCTAGATGATGTTTCGAATTTTTCAGCTTGTCTGCTATAAATCGCTCTACTTTGTTTTATAGGAATGTAAGATGGGAGACTGAGCGGAAGCTGATCAAGTTCGTCCAGTTAGTGCGGTTTTCTTGTGCAATGGTCGGACTAAATGTTGTCGGTCGTCGGAAGGGCCATGCCTACTTTGCGTGTGCATATAGTGACTAACCGATATATACATATAGTATATATACATATATACATATATATATACACATATATATATATATATATATATATATATACATATATGTATAGATACATATAGTGACTAACCAACCGCACGATTCATTTTTCACTAAATAATTATGCCTTGACAGTTATAGATCTCTCTTTGGGCGTGTATAATAATGGGATAAAAAACCATTACGTTTCAATTCAAGTAATGAAACACAGAAAGGCAAATACTAAGTTGAAACAATGGGTTCACCGAATTATTGCTCTGAAATCCGTTAAGAATGAGGTAAATGCCGGCATTGTTCGATCTGGTTTACTTGCTGCCTTCTGAAGTCCTGGGATAACAAAATGTTATTTCAGTTGATCACATAAAATTAAACTTAAGAAAAAGAGAAAAAGTTTAACTCCTACGTGAGAGAAGCTTCGGTGCATGCTAAATTCTACAGTTATTTAACCAAGACTATCTCAAATTTTTAAATGTGTAGCGCCTAGGAAGTGAATGAGTTCTTTGAGGGCATATTATCCAGTAGATTATTACTTTTGTATAATTATTATTATCGTATATATATATATTTTTTTTATGAGCTCGATCTATTGCCCGCTGTTGATGAAATTGCTCCTTGGCAAGGCAAGCTCTCACTGAAAGTAGATTTGATATCAGGTTAAATCAGGCACGTAAATTTATTAGAAAGCCTTACTGTATAGCTGTGTAATAATTATTATTACATTAATAAACTTGATAAAGTACCCTCAGATAATTCAATCGCTCCCTATGAGCTTTGCATTTGCCGCAAAAAACTAGCTTTCAAACAAGGTTGAATATCATCTCGCCTGGGCATCCCTGAAACCTTGCTATGATTGCATTGTGCTTTAAAGCCAAGCTACCCACTACTAGCCGACCTCCGCTGGCTCCCATTAAAAAAGCCTATCGACTTCAAGGGATATATCCTGAGCGTTCTTATAAGGTTATTTGCTAGGTAAATCCTTGATCAATAGATGTGTTAAAATTACAGTTATTTTACTATAAGCATATTATGGGCTGTAGGCTAATTAATTCGAGTAATAACAAATCATTTCTCTCCAGATGCACCAACTCAAACTTTTCATTTGTTTTAGGCAAGAATTTGTACTAAAAGATCAGGTCTATTAAGTCTATTTTCATTATATTTAGTATATTGGGCAATATGAGGATACTGTTAACTAGAGTGGTTCATTTAAATTGCATAGGGCTCTAATAATAATAATAACGGTATTTAAATCCCACAACAGTTTTTCTTGGCTATAACAAGGTAAATATTATATGTATCATGTTTAACATGCAACGATCAATCAATTCCAGAAGGCGGTATTGTTCGAAGAAACAAAACCTTCTTTTTGAATTGATTTATCGTTGCATGTTAAGCAACCGATTTAACAGTAGTAAATGAGCGACCAATATAAAAATACCAGGTTGGGATACATCAATTCCCGATTGAGATTGAACATACTCACCATACAGAGCCATGGGAACCAACTCCGATTGGGCAATCCAATGTATACCGTAATTCCAAATTTTGAACATATTTAAGACCGATAGCCATTTCTGCTATCCTTAAGCCTCAGTTAAACGTTCTTCGCCTAGAAGTCCTGGAGTGATGTACAATTAAGCCCCAACTGACAGCAAACTATCTCTCCAGTTGCTCGTATGCAACCTTTAATGTTTTTTCTCGACCTGAGAAGGCAAGATATATGTAGCTCTGCCAAATTAGTGCACATGTGAATAACAATGCATCTGCGTCACGAACGAATGAGGCACTGGTACGGATTCTGACGGCACCTTCAATTTCTCAGCCAGTTAACGTCTGGCGGACTTCTAATGCACAGCAACGAAATAGATGGGTGTGAACGCTCCCCCAACACTCACTGGGCCCCACTAGTCAGGTGCAAGAATATTTATTTCGTTGTCAATTGAGAGGAAGGAAGTAACTGCCTGCCTATGCAGCACACCTACTTTTCAGCAGCATTTTCGCCAGTCAGTCGATAGACCTGCAAAGACTAGGTGGTGTTTTTAACTTCGTAATTGTTGGTACCACTCCCGAGCTTTGGTGGCATGAAGTGTCTACACAGCATCAAAAATCTTCATTCCGATCTGCCAACCGAAAGTATGAAGCATCATTGTCACAGGGGGCCGTCCAAAAAGTGATAAGCACCAAAGAAATAGCTGTGAACCACTGGAAAGCAACCACCACAGTCAGTCACTTCAGACAATAAATCTTCAACTAAGAATTGTGGAAGAGGCATACACAGCCGAAGGACTTCAAGAGCCACACCTACTGGTGTCGATGTCTAAGAAGCTAAGGGTCAGATAGCTGTTGCATTGTCCGTTGATAGTTTGAGAGGAAAGAACAATATTAAATATACGTTTGATATAGTGCTCTGAATGAACTTTGTCTGGGCTCTTGGTATTTACTGCAAGGGATGCACAGTCGAATAGTAACTCGCAGGACGACCAACTGCAACAAACATACCACAGCTTACGGCTCACGTGCACACGCCAGCATGCTAATTATGCCACTGAAAGCCTGCACAGTGACTGTACTCATCAGATTAAATGGGTTAAATAAAGGTTAAAATAAAGGTTAAAGGTTAAATGAAATGGTTAAATCTCATGGACTTGCTAAATTCTGTGATATATTAATGGCTTTTAGTTTCTTGAAAAAGTAAGTCAATTCAGGGCATGTTCTACCTCAAGACGGATGTTGGTTTCAGGCTTTGGGAGCTTACCGACTAGAGACTCTGTCTTCAAAGGATGTAAAGTTCGCATGAGGTATAGGTAAACGATTAGATCCCGAAAACCACGTGGGATGACGGCTAACCTAATAAAGGCGTAGATTTAATTGGGAGGCTGGATCCCAGAACTAGAAAACCTTAAATTGAGTAAGAAAACCATGAACTTCATCGTTACTTAACCAATATCGAGTGCAGGTTGGAGAAATGTGGTGTAAGATAGGACCTGAAGTGTAGCAGTTTGGTTCCAGTGATGCTCATGCGAGATGAGAGTCACTGAAGAAGGACTTGTTGATTGATAGTATTAAAATCAGCGAAAATAATTAGCAAAACAAACTGAGACTACATATGTCAGAATTCCTACATAGGCCGCTATATTTACTATAATGTATTTCAGTCTGTAACTCCCCAAAGTCTTAAAGAAGATGTGGGTGTTTCGTATGAGAGTTTCATGTAGCAAACTGACAGCATCGGCGGCTTTCAGTATGCGTTCAGTAGCCAAGAGACTTCAGCTAATGAAACAAAGTGAAAGTGGGAAGCATAGTGGAGTAAGGACAGCAGTCGAAGTACTGAGTAGCAAGGAATTAGCAGCTCATGACTGCTGAAAAGGATGAGCCATAGTTGGCAGCAGGAAAGTGGTTGTCGTTGCATTAGAATTGTGGAAGCGAGTTCCGCAGCCTATGACCTGCAGAGCCTAAGCTTAAGTTAGTTATTCGCCCTTAATCCAGACTGGAACCTACTAGGCAGGTTGGAATTTATATTATATGAAATTAGCTAGTCTGTTTGTTAATTCAGTAAAGTCTCTTCGATTGAAACCATAGAAGATAAGCTTGGGCGGACATTGCTCAAGCTCTCCTTTTCTATTGTCGTCTTTATGAGTAGTCACCTGGCTGAAGCCTTTTTGAAAGACGATGGGACACAACTCGACTGAAATGGAATAATGATGATGTTAGTTATTCATTGCAGCAGCAGATATACAGGTCGGCGAAGGTAAATAGTGAGAGTAGGGACTAGAGTACTGTTGCCTGTTTCGATCGGGATACCAGATTCACGACAAGGTCTCTAGTAACCTGATTGAAAGTAGACATATAGACAGTAGAAATAAAATCAGAATTATATGTCGTAGTAGAGAACTTGGTACTCGGAGAACAACAGAGAACAGCCAGCATTGGTTACTTGTTGTCGGTTATACTCAAAACTGTAGATTTGAAAGACTGCTTCAATGTTACTGTAAATGGCATGAAATGGCAGTATGTCGCTTGCAGTAATACTGATTCCAGTTCTATTTTTTATTGATCTGGGGCATTTAAAGAAAGAGAAGTCTGACTTGGGTTGCTTTGTTATATTTTAGGTAAGATTACCGATTTTGACAAAGTTTTGGGTAAAGCAGGCAGATCGATGCCTTTTTCACAAAAAGAAAGTTGAACAAAACTAGTATGACAAGCTTTATAATAATAATAATAACAATAATAATAATAATAATAATAATAATTCCCTCGATAAAGCGCTCTCAGAGAACTCAATCTCTCTCTAGGCGCTTTATATTTGTTGTAAAGTGAAATGCAATTGAATGGGAAGTAAAATCATGCTTGAAAAACAGACGAAATGAATGATATGGTTAGGGGTGACATGCACAGGGTCAGCATGCAAATGTGGTTCGTGGCGGCATGCACAGTGTCAGCATGCATAAGCACATTAAGGACGAATCACAGGGACCCACTAAATGCTCTCCTAAATAGGTGTGTTTTTTGGTTCCTTTTAAATGTGGTCAGGTCAGGAGATGTTCTGACGCAGGTCGGGAGGGAGTTCCAGGCATTAGAAGCATACGAACTAAATGAACGGTCTCCAAAGGATTTAAGATTTGTACGAGGTATTTCTAGACTTTTGGATTCCGAAAAGCGAGTGGTACGATGCTTTGCCTGATGGGGTAGTATATCTGACAGATAGGCTGGAGCCATATAATGAAGGGACCTAAAAGTGAGCGACAAAACCTTAAAGTCAATCCGTTGCCTCACTGGTAGCTAGTGCAGGTCGGCGAGAAGTGGAGTAATGTGGCAACTGGGACGCTTACGACAGACAAGCCTAGCTGCAGAGTTTTGCACCAGCTGCAATCGCCATATCGTACATGCTGGTAGGCCAGTTAGCAGTGAGTTGCAGAAGTCGAGACGGGATGTCAAGAATGCAAGGACCAACTTAGATGTGGTATCTTTAACTAAACAAGCCCGAAATTTAGCAATGTTATGAAGCTGAAAATAGGCGGATTTGACTGTGGAGCTGATATGGTCGTCTAACGAGACGTCGCTTTGCAATATGACAACTAGATTTCGAGCTCATTTAACTGGAGATATGCTGGCAGAGCCAATTTTGAGAGTCAGCCTTTCCAATCTCTGGATCACACTGGTTTGCCCATAACTAGTAAGTTAGTTTTATCATCGTTAAGTTTTAGAAAATTTGCTGCCGTCCATGTGCGGATGTCATCAATGCATGCAGCAAGTGAGTTTAGAGAATTTGAGGTGCTCGAAGGCTGGGAGGGATTAAAGCAAAGGTACAACTGAGTGTCATCCGCATAGGAGTGAAAGCCTAGATTGTGCTTGGCAATCACATCAGCAAGAGGCAGAGTATTAACCGTGAAAAGAACCGGACCTAGCACTGAGCCCTGAGGTATTTCATATTTCAGAGGTACTTCAGATGATCTTTGTCCATTCACGTCAATACTCTGGAGTCTCCTACTGATATTGGACCAGAACCACTGCAGAGCAGTGCCAGTGATGCCCAGGCGAGATGAGAGGCACTCTAGAAGAACTTTGTGATCGATGGTATAAAAAGCTGCCGAAAGATCAAGCATAACAAGCAGACACACTGTACCCATGTCTGCATTCCTAATTAAGTCGTTTTACTCCCTATGCAACGCTGATTCTGTGGAGTGATTAGCTGTAAAGCCAGACTGGAACTTACTAGCAAGGTGTGAGGTTTCGATATACGAGTTAAGCTAGCTTTAAGGTTTGCCATCGGAGTATTAGCAGGGCTTCTGACCACTAGGTCAGGGTAAACAGCTAACATATAAGCCTTAAACAAGTCGTATTTGTATCTTTGAACCTATAAGATGTTATTGAGAACTTCAATTTTTAGTTATGAATTCAGCAACGAAAAAGAAACCCAAGTTTGCTTGCTTTCGGGGTGGCGAGAAAGAAAGAATTAAACTGTTCAGCAGAGATCTGAATATTCTTGCTGCAGAGGGCCTTTTTAGTCGGAGTAGAAACTTTTCTCTGAGCCTAATTATCAAAAGGAAGATATCAAGACTCTTTTTTAAGACGAAATGCCTACCTGTACCATTAGCAATACAACAGGGCTTTTTATTGGAAACTAGATTTGCCTCAACCCAGTGACAAAACACAAATCATTAAAATTTTCAATATAACAATCTTTTATACTTCTTTAGTCGTTCTTGCATAGAACTAGATTTTTTTCGTTCTGGAAAGAAATCGCATGCAGTGAATAAATCCTTAATTTCCGGATCTTAACATTTACTTAGTTCGAAGTATGCTCAGCTGAGCCATGATAATAATACAGGGAGAAAGCAAGGCTGAGAGAGAGACAAAACGAGAGAGAGAGAGCGAGAGAGAAGAGGAGGAGAGGGAGAGAGAGAGAGAGAGAGAGAGAGAGAGAGAGAGAGAGAGAGAGAAAGAAAGACAAAGAGATGGTTACGAAAACTAGAGGGATGCATACCAATGGTGAAGAAAAATTTAGGGGTGGAGACATGAAGAAAGTGAGATAAGTAGTATTTTGTGGCAAAATCTTCGAGGACATGCATTTTATTAAACAATTCTCAAGTTGATCTTTCAAATACTTATTGAGAATGGGATGATTGATATGGTGCGGAAATACAAGAGCTATTGGTTTTTATTAAAAATAATACGATTTAGACTTCTTCGTTTTGCCTTCGGCTTGCCCAGAGCAGTGCTGCTAAAAACTTCCAGGGCACTAATTGGGCGTGATGAATATTGGTTGGAAACCCCAAAATAAATCGACAACAGAGTCAGCAATTTAAGGCTGCTTTATTGCAGCCCGGTCAATGATGATCTGGGTAGCATGCAGTAATGAGTAAAAACAACCGACAGAGTTATTCTTAAGTAACAACAAGGTAGGTTACATGAGCCATTAGGGTTTGAAGAAAATACAGCATTATTCACTTAGCTGCTTCTAGTACAAGAAATTAAAGAACCTATATATGGCTGGATAGGATAAACAGACATCATAAGCACAAACTCGCAGTTAATGATTCAGATCGTTAGCTTAGACCCTGTGGCATATGCAAAGCACTTAGATATGTCTTTCATTTCCCTTCGAGAACTGAACAAAAATGATTAAAGCTGAAAGATATACCCGCTAAATACCTGAAAATTGAATTTTAGGTTTAAAAGCCAAGAATTGAAAGCTTCACAACGCAATGCCTTTGGAATAAGGCTACTGTTGTCTTTAAATGAGATGCACACAAAATAGATTTTCATCGGGTTTTAATTCCAATTTGCTTCGTGTAGCATTAACTTATTTTGCAGTAGAACCTACGATTTATTTCAGATCGCTTTGCTGCCATTTGGAATCCAAATGCATTGAAGTTAGGAGTGTATTATAGTTGCCATTTTATTAGCTCCCTAAAAGAAGAAAATGTTTACTACGGCGAATTGCAACCACCAGCTGAATAAGTAATAGCAGAAGTGTCGTACGCCCACTATATTTTGCTTTGACAACCTAGCCAACGGATAATAGTGTTCTATGAAACAAGTCTTGCTAAAGAACACGTGCAAGAAAAGGTTATCCAGCCAGTGGCTTATTGTGGCTAATGGCTTGCATGAACAAGCAGACAGTGTTTTTCCAGAAATATTCAACAAATAATTTCAAGATGCATTGGAACTCAGGAAAATGGCAAATAAATTGGGTAATCGGCACCTAGGACTTAAATCTGCAAGATATTTTTTAGTACGGAACATAACTGCAAGTGAGAGCTAGAATATTGCGAATATTTTTTATGCTTGAGACGATGGGCTGTCACCGTGGCCACAGAGTTTGATATGACTGCTGTTTTTTCAATAGAGCACTTTACCAGAGCCAAGATGAGTGCACTACTGTTTGCAATCACTTTGACTGTTCTCAGCAGTCAAGCATATCAGTTCTCCTTAACTCACTTTAGGGAGGTATTGCTGAAACCCGATCATTGATGCCGAGCTGGGTTGGTCCAGCGGTTAAGGTGCTCACCCCGACTAAGGTCTTGCTGAGGTCGTGGGCTCGAACCCTGAGGCATATGTGAAGCGCCTGGATAGAGATTTAGTTCTCTTGGGGCTTTATACAAATGAATTATTTATTTATTTATTTATGGCTGCAGTCATCCTGAAATGAATAGGGATAACAACAACTTGGCGATAATGGGTAAGCTAAGTCTGATTTAGTAATATATAATTTGCATGTGTAATGTCTACGTGGGCTTGGTCTCTTTTCAGGTTATCCACAAATGAGAAGGGGGCTCAATACGACGACCTCTGCCTGACCCATATCGAGATAAATCCCTTAATCACTTGGCCAAGCCAGCATTGAGATGAGATGGTTTAATAAATGGATTTGTTTACGTCGGCATTTCTCATTGGCTTTAGCAAGAAATTTAGTGTTAGGTTTCAAATTTAGGTTTATCTAAGACATGTCCATATTATCTACTTCAATCTGGCAAAATTTAAGCTATCTAACGTATCTAGCATTCGGGGCGGCTCATAAGCCTCACCTTTGCCGAAGTTACCAGCTTCTTGATGGCCTGCCCGAGCTTCAAATCGTTCAGGGCTTCAACATCCATGTCTCTGAAACTTATTTAGGTCCACGTCGTCTTGAGCTCCAACTTTCCTAATGTAAGTACTCCCCGGTTGGCCAATTCGTCACGTGACCCGCTGATCTGAATCAGTTTGTTGAGCCTTACCTCCAACATTAATCACATCCTCGGAAACCAAGCATTAGCTGTCCCAGCCACCTATGCTTGGAACTCTAACTCTACTACTGCACGACCTCACATCACCTGAGATTCCGATATCATAAAAGAAGCTAAAATGCCTATTTATCACTGCGTTAAGTATCTAAATTTCCTAAATCTTGTGAGAGCTTACGAGTGCCTACACTGGGCAGTCTGAGCCCAAATCAAATTATGTGCAGAAACCTGTTATGTATCTTCTAGTAACAAAGCACTTGTCGACAATTTCCACTTTGCTACTACTAATTTATAGGTTGTTTTAAAAAAAATGTATATTTCTCTATGGGTTCTTGGCGAGCAATTATTATTTATTTTGTTGTTAAGAATATCGTGACCGACTAGTGCCTTGTTTCAGGGTTGTGGCCTTAGCAGAGGGAAAATGCCTTACTTGGCTTTGGTTTAGGTCCTACTTCCATGGAAACTCCAGATTATTAACGTGAATAAGCAAATATCATCTAAATAACCTCTAAAATATGGAGTACCTCAGAGCGCTGTACTAGGTCCGCTTCTTTTCACGGTGTATACTCTCCCTCTTGCTCACGTGATTGCCAAGCACAATCCAGGCTTTCACTTCTATGCAGATGACACTCAGTTGTATATTTGCTTTGATCCCTTACTGCCTTCGAGCACCTCCAATTTTCTCAACTCACTTGCTGCATGCAATTATGACATCCATACATGGATGGCAGCACATTTTCTAAAACTGAACCATGATAAGATTGACTTAGTAGTTATTAGCCAACCCAGTGTGATTCAGAGATCCGAAAGGCACACTCTAAAAACTGGCTCTGTTTGCATGTCTCCTGTCCGATCAGCTCGAAATCTAGGTGTCATATTCAAAAGCGACTTCTCGTTTGACGACCATATCAGCTCTTCAGCCAAATCTGCCTATTTTCAGCTTCATAACATTGCTAAAATTCGGGCTTGTTTAGATAAGGATACTGGTTTCAAGTTGGTCCATGCATTCGTGAAATTCCATCTCGACTTTCCCAACTCACTGCTGACTGGCCTACTGGCATATGTGATCAGGTGATTGCAGCTGGTGCTAAACTCTGCAGCTAGGTTTGTCTGTCTTGAGCCTCGCAGTAGCCACATTACTCCACTCCTCGCCGACTTGCACAGGCTAACAGTCAAGCAACTGATTGACTTCTAGATTTCGCCGCTCAATTTTTGGTCACTTCATTCTATGGCTTCAGCCTATCTCTCAGATTTTCTCTTTAATCAGGCCAAGCATCGTACCACCAGCTTTTCGGAATCCAACAGTCTACAAATACCTAGTACAAACCTTAAATCCTTTGGAGACCCAGCATTTAGTTCGAATGCTCCCAAAGCCTGGAACTCCCTTCCGACCTGTATCAGCACATCCCCTGACCTGACCAC
Organism: Cristatella mucedo; assembly: GCA_009760855.2. Lineage (NCBI taxonomy): Eukaryota > Metazoa > Bryozoa > Phylactolaemata > Cristatellidae > Cristatella > Cristatella mucedo. The sequence continues at coordinate 714,069 of WPIO01000090.1, read as the reverse complement.
ATTACAAAAGAATTTAAATACACACCAATTTATGACAGCATTCAGTCCGTACCTGTGATTCGTCCTTCATGTGCTTATGAGTGCTGACACTGTGCATTCTGCCACTAACTACAGCTCTTTTTAACGAACTTCGTCTTCTTCATTGGCTATTGTTATTAAACATTCAAGCAGACTTACGGGGAATACAAATTACAAACGCCCACTCGGCCTGCCAGGGAGTGGGTGAAGCGGTTACGCCCACTTTACAATTCAAAACGCTCTGAGACAAATAAAGCGCAATGACAGTAAGCTGTCAAATCAAAGCAAACAGTGGCAGAGTGACGGCTCTTGCCTCGAACACATGTTCGTTGGGATAATCGTAAGACAAATACCTCTATATTGAAATGGAAGAAAGAATAGACGACTCAATTAGGCGGGATCCATCCATAAATTACTAGTGGACAGCTAGGCCTGATTGGATTACTAGCTAGGCCGGATATGGCCTAAAGGTTGGAGTTCGCCGACTTAAGCCTTCAGTCATAGTTCTGATAGTGTTCAGACAAGGACTCGTTGAGAATTGCTTTAACACACCTTCTTCAGCTTTATGGTGAATACCAGTACTTTATTTCACATGCTCGCAAAGTCTAGAACTTACTCCTGACTCCCGTCTTGACGTCTGCTGCCTTGTCTAGATTTAAATGGAATCTAAAAATATGCCTATTTATCATAGCTTTTGGAAGGTCCCTGGGATTCGTCCTTGATGTGCTTAAGCTGGCTAAAATTGGGCATGCTGCCACTAACTATACTTGCCTGCTAACACTGGGCATGTCATCCCTAACCGTGTTAGCTTCGATTTTTATTGAGCATGCTGCCACTTAACATTCGCTCGTGCTTGCTTTGCAGCAAATTTATGAAACTTGGAAAGATTTTGAGTTATCTGGTAGTACTTTATCAAATTAATTATTCTTTTTAGATAGGGGCTAACAAGATAAACCAGAAATACTGTACGAATAACTACTTATCGTCGCCTAACTAAAAAAAACTCAATTCATAGAATGCAGAATGTAAGGCCATGCATTTTCAGCAAGGCAGCCAATCTGACCTTGGCTTGGTGTGTTTGGACAAAGATCTGACCATGGAAACCTCAGTTTCTTGCTACATTCAAGTGACTCGGCCTTCAACTATAAGAACAAATTACTTATCATGTAAAGTTATCTGAGTTCTGTTGGTAAGGGTAATTCAAAAGTGCCTGCTAGAGTTTCCAAAGATTCCAGGTTCTTTTTTTGAATCGGTGAAATTGAGCGTTATTTTAAGCTGATCAATGTGTGGAACTGTACTGCTTTATAAAAGCAGGGGCATCTTTGTGGAAATGTTGGAATAGACTGCCGATTCAGTCTCATGAACTGATTACTACCGACCTATCCGAGTTGTGCTGCCAATTTAACCATTTCATGTTTCGCAACCATTATTTGAGGATATAAGAAGAAACTAAGCTTCACTTAACAATTAAACAATTACTAAACAAATAAAAACACTACTCATTCAATATCTTGATTTACATGAACTGAATAAAGTTTCTACCTAAAAGATGGGCTTTGATCATTAGAAATTGGCCATGACAAAAACAATTATAAAATGTGATTTCCTTTACCATTGCGTGCTAAGTTCCATGCATTTGTGCGATCGTTTTCCTCATAGCTCATGATTTGGTCTTATCGGCAACATAATGCTCTCAATGAAATACTTCGTCAGTACTTCATGTCTAAACACGATTTCCTTCACAACTGCATGTTCATGCAATTCACAGGCGTTTTTTGAAGACGTCATTTTCTATTAGAAAATTATCAAGTTTAGTATAAATGTATTGCAATTTATCAATTCAAAGCAACCACACGAATTGTTTGTGTTTCTATCTGCTTAATTTCCTATTCAGTATTCCACACTATGAGACGGCATTAGCTAACTGGTAACCACGTGCATTCAGGATCATCTTGCCAAAACACACAATCAGGATGTTGGAATTTCCTAAGTTCAATATATTTCTTGCTATTGATTTAACGAGAATGCACATGTAGATAATAATGATAATAATGATAATGCATTTGCTATGGCGCCCTCGTTTACAGCTCAGTCTCTTTCTAGGCACTTTACATTTACAGCACAGGAAGCACGATTGAATGACTAGTGGGGGCATGCTCTCTAAACGACAAGAATAACATTGCTAGGTGAGATGCACAGGGTCAGTATGCCCAGCGTATGAATGTATAAGCACATGAGGGATGAAATGCTGGGATCCACTAACTGCTGAGGTGAAAGGTGCGTTTTAGGTTCCTTTTAAAAGGGAACAAGCTGGTAGATGTTGTGACGCAAGTCGGGAGTGAGTTTTCTGACTTTGGGAGCATGCAAAGTAAAGGTACAATCTCCTAGAGATGTGACATTTTTATGAGATATTGGAAGAAAGTTGAAATCCGAAAACCGGGTAATACCATTTTTAGCCTGGTGGGAAAGGTTATCTGTTAGGTAGGCTGGAGTCAAGAATAGAGGGACCTGAAAGTTAGTGACAAGTACTTGAATATATTGCCTCGAGTTTCTGCCGATTGTATGAAACGTAATCCCAATTTATGTCAAAACAGCTATTAATTTAGAAACTTTTAATTAAATATACAAGCTCAACAGTTTCTTTGGTCATTCATTGACTTATTTTAAGTTTCTCAGTTTTTTTTTATTGTCTGTGCTGACTCAGTTAATAAATATATTATATATTTCCTTTGTGTAGGGCCCCAAGGGAACTAAAACTCTATTCATGCGTTTCACATTTTCCTCAGGGCTTGAGCCCACGACCTCAGCTAGACCTTAGTCGGTGCGAGCACCGTACAATTAGACCAATCCAGGTCGGCTTCATGGTATGTGTAATCTTCTTGAAATGCCTCTTTGGCAGCAAATGGAACTTTACCGAAAATTGATTGATTCACAAAATTTTACCTTAATAATGTCAAAATAATAATAGTAATAATAATAATAATTCACTTGATGAAGCACCCTCAGAGAACTTATTTTTCTATCTAGGTGCTTTACATTTGCTGCAAAGGGAAATGCAATTAAATTTTGAGTAAAATCATGCTTGATTAAACAAACAAAAATGAATGACATGGTTAATGGTGACATGCTCAGGGTCAGCATGCAGATGTGGTTAGTAGCAGCATGCACAGTGTCAGCACCCATAAGCACATCAAGGACGAATTACAGGGTACCACTAATTGTTGTTATAAATAGGTGTGTTTTAAAATTATTTTTAAATGTGGTCAGGTCAAGGGATGTTCTGACGCAGGTCAGGATGGAGTTTCAGGCTTTGACCACATACTAACTGCACGTTATCAAAAGGATTTGAGGTTTGTACGGGGTATTGCTAGACTGTTGGATTTCGAAAAGCAGGTGATACGATGCTTGGCCTGATGGGGGAGCATACCTGAGAGGTAGGCTGGAGCCAAAGAAGGGAATGACCAAAAAGTGAGCGACAAATCCTTGAACTCAATCCGTTGCTTGACTGGTAGCCAGTGCAGGTCGTCGAGAAGTGGAGTGACTTGGCAACTGCAACGCTCACGGCCGACAAGCCTAGCTGCCGAGTTATGCACCAGCTGCAATCGCCCGATCGCACATGCTGGTAGGCCAGTAAGCAGTAAGTCGCAAAAGTCGAGACAGGATGTCAAGAATGCATAGACCAAGTTAGATTTGGTGTCTGTATCAAAACAAGACCAAATTTTAGCAATATTTTGAAGCTGAAAATAGGCGTATCTGACTGTGGAGCTGATATGGTCGTCTAACTAGATGTCGCTTTTGAATGAGACACCTAGATTTCGAGCTGATTCAACTTGAGATATGGAGGCAGATCGAATTTTGAGTCAGCCTTTCCAATTTGCAAATCACACTTGGTTTGCCCATAACTAGTAAGTTAGTTTTATCGTCATTTAGTTTTAGAAAGTTTGCTGCCATCTCAAAGATCTCAAGAATTTGAGTTTAAAGGTAAAACTTGCGTAATAATCAGTGAAAACCAGGTGGGCGATTTATGGATCGGTTTAATTCAATTGAAACATAATTGCATGAATTTGTGTGTGCACTTACTGAAGTGAGTAGTCAAACTATTTCCCTTGCAAATGACGCAATTGGGTGCCCATATTCAAACCGATTATTGTAATCACACAGAGTATAAACTTAAACATATTTCAAGTTTGGCGTGTGCAAATAATTTATTTTAACTAGCCATTTCATAGAAATGCAGACAAATGACATTAATTTGAATGAGCGTCCTTAAACAACTAATTTGTTTCTAAGAACTTTATGTCATATGCAAAAGACCCACGGTCGAATGGTCAGAGGTAACGTACTCAATGCTAACAACCATAACATGGTTAGGGTTGACATGCACATGGTCAGCACCCAGAAGGTCGTAAAGGAGAAATTGTATGGACCCAATAAATGCTGTTGTATGTCGATGTGTTTTTAGTTCATTTTTTATTAAGTCATTTCTTCTTTGCTCAAGTCGGAAGTAAGCTCCAGCCTTTGAGAGCTAATGAACTAAAGGCACAGTCTCACAAGGATTTAAGGTTCGTATGATGTATGGATAAACGATTTTACTCCAAAAAGCCAGTGGTGCGATGCTTAGTCTGTTGGGGAAGTAAATCAGATAGGTAGTCTAAAGCTTAGGAACCTAAAATACCTAAGCTTTAGTGACGAAATCTTGAAGTTGAGGCATTGCTTGTCTAGGATCTAGTCAAGGTTGAAGAGAAACTGTTTGATGTAGCCATTACGGTACTTATTAATAATAATAACAATGTAGGTGATATAAAGCGCCCTCAAGGAAATTAATCTCTTTCTAGGCACTTTACATTTCCTGCAAAGGGAAATGCAATCGGATGGTAAGTAAAATCATGCTTGAAAAACAAACAATATGAATAATATGGTTAGGGGTAGCATGCGCAGGGTCAGAATGCAAATGCGGTTAGTGGCAGCATGCACTGTGTCAGCACTCATAAGCGCATGAAGGACGAATAACAGGGAAAAAATAAATGCTGTCCTAAATAAGTGTATTTTTAAGATCCTTTTAAATGTGGACAGGTCATTAGATGTTCTGAGGCAGGTTGGGAGGAAGTTCCAGGCTTTGGGAGCATACGAACTCAATGCATGGTCCCCAAATGATTAAAGGCTTGTATGAGGTATTTGCAGACTGTTGGATTCCAAAAAGCGGGTGGTACGATGCTTGGCCTGATGGGGGAGTATATCTGAGAAATAGGCTAGAGCCATATAATTAAGGGACCTAAAAGTGAGCGACCAAACCTTGAATTCAATCAGTTGCTTGACTGGTAGCCAGTGCAGGTCGGCGAGAAGTGGAGTAATGTGGTAACTTCGAAGCTCACGACAGACTAGCCTATCTGAACAGTTTAGCACCAGCTGCAATCGCCTGATCGCTCACGCTGGTAGGCCAGTAAGCAATGAGTTCCAGAAATAAAGACGTGATGTCACGAATGCATGGACGAACTTAGATGGTGTATCCGTATCTAAACAAGCCCTATTTTTAGCAATATTATGAAGCTGAAAATAGGCGGATTTGACTGTGGAGCTGATATGGCTGTCTAACGAGAGGTCGCTTAGGAATATAACACCTAGATTTCGAGCTGATTCAACTGGAGATATGCTGGCAGAGCCAATTATGAGAGTCAGCCATTCCAATCTCTGAACCATATTGCGTTCGCCCATTACTAGTAAGTTAGTTTTATCATCGTTTAGTTTCAGTAAATTTACTGGATAACATGGGAGGGATCAAAGCCAAATGGTAAGTAAAATCAAGCTTCAAAAACAAACAAAATGAATAACGTGGTTAGGGGTGACATGCACAGGGTCGGCATGCAAATGTGGTTATTGGCAGCATGCAGAGTGTCAGCACACATAGGCACTTGAAGGACGAATCACAGTGACCCCCTAAAGGCTGTCCTAAATAGGTGTGTTTTTAAGTTCCTTTAAAATGTGGTCAAGTCAGGGGATGTTCTGACGCAGGTCGGGAGGGAGTTCCAAGCCTTAGGAGCTTGCAAACTAAATGCATGATCTCCAAGGGATTTAAGGTTTGTAGGAGGTATACCGCATCTAAGTTTGTTCACGCAGTCGTGACATCTCGTCTCGACTTCTGCAACTCACTGCTTTCTGGCCTACCTGCATGTGCGATCAGGCGATTGCAGCTGGTGCAAAACTCTGCAGCTAGGCTTGTCTGTTGTGAGCATCGCAGTTGCCACATTACTCCACTTCTCGCTGACCTGCACTGGCAACCAGTCAAGCAACGGATTGAATTTAAGGTTTCGCTGCTCCCTTTTAGGTCCTTTCATTCTATTGCTCCAGCCTATCTCTCCGACATACTTCCCCATAAGGCCAAGCATCGTACCACCCGTATTTCGGAATGCAATAGTCTAGAAATACCTCGTAGAAACCTCAAATCCTTTGGAGACCGTGAGTTTAGTTCGTATGCTCCCAAAGCCTGGAACTCCCTCACGACCTGCGTCAGAACAACCCCTGACCAGACCACATTTTAAAGGAACTTAAAAACACACCTATTTAGGACACCGTTTAGTGGGTCCCTGTGATTCGTCCTACACGTGCTTATGAGTGCTGACACTGTGTATGCTGCCACTAACCACCTTTGCACACTGACCCTGTGCATGTCACCCCTAACCATGTTATTCCTTTTATTTGTTTTATAAGCATGTTGTTACTTACCATTTAATTGCATTTTCCTTTCCAGCAAATGTAAAGCGCATGGAAAGAGATTAATTTATCTGAGGGTGTTTTATCAAGTACATTATTATTATTATCTTGTGTATGCTTTTTCAAGCTTTTGTTTAGTAGACCTTGCTAGTTTAATGTCTGTGGTAAACCAGAGGCCGTCTGTGGGAGGGTGCACAGTGTACTTAGTCGAATGTGCAAACTCTTTGAGCTTGTCAGCTAGTGTGGTGTTGTAGCTATCTACCAATAATGATAGACCAGAGGGAGGAGTGAGCTGCAGAGGTGAAGCAGAGATTCTCGCACGGACAGCATGGATGTGCAAGGGTCTTGAAGTTTCGCGATTCGCAGATTTCTTTTGAGGAAGATGTGGGCACATACTGCAGATTGAATGAGATCTCTAATCCTAGCAGCTAAGTGGTGCACCTGCTGAAGCACCTGAACAGGCCAGAAAAAAGTCATATACTGAAGCAGAGATTGATGAGAGAAATGGTTGGACCGGTTTTGATGTAGAATCACTTTCTAAGCAAATACAAATGAAGTAATCGTATGCTGCTAACGGTAGAATTAATTGACTGAGGAGCTGTCGTTATGGACGTTTGACGAAAAGTTACTTTGAAACCGAACACAAAACCTTGTAGATTTAACAGTATACATACTAACAAAGGTGATTGTGAGCGTTAACCTTTCCCATTTTAGAATAACTCTTGGCTTGCCCATAACCATTAAGTTAGTTTAATCATCATTGAATTTAAAAAGTTTGACTGCCATCCATGCGTGATTGCTACCAAAGCATTCTGCAAGGGAATTGAGAATTTTACGTGCTTGAGGGTTAAGAAGGCAGAAGGCCAGGGTACAACTGAGTTTCATTTGCACATTCATTAATGAAATCACTTTAATTGGCATGATATGCGGCTAGAAACAAGAGATGTACGTATGAATAAAAAAGCTTAAAAAAGATTCATACTCTCCGATTGTAACTCCAAAGAGATGGGGATACTAAGTTAAGTGCATTTACCATTATAGCCCTGAGTAGTTTCTGTAGAACCATCAATTTCATTCAGTGCGTGAACTGCAGCCAATTCTCCTATATTAAATGATAATAAAATTAACTTACTAGTTACGAGCAAACCAAGTGCGATTCAGAAATTAGATACGTAACACTCAAGATCGGCACTCCAACACATCTCCTGCTGAACCTGCAAGAAATCTGAGTGCCATGTTCCAAATTGACGTTTCTTTAGACAACCACATCAGCTCCACAATCAATTCGGCATATTTTCAGGTGCATGGCATTGCTAAAACTTGGGCTTCTTTAGATAATGAATGCACGTCTAAGTTGGTCCATGCATTTGTGACATCTCGTCTTGACTTCTGTACCTCACTGCTGGCTGGCCTGCAGGCATGTTCAATCAGGCACTCATAGCTGGTGCTAAACTCTGCAGCTAGGCTTTTATTCGTGAGCATTCCAGTGACCCTATCTTAACACTTCTTACCGACCTGAACTGGCTTCCAGTCAAGCAACGGATCAACTTCAAGGTTTAGTCAATCACTTTTACGTCCCTTCAGTCTTGGCTTCATCATATCTCTAAGATCTACTCCCACACCACGCCAAGTATCGTACTACCCTCTTTTCGGAATCTAAGTGTTTCAAAATACCTCGTACATAACTCCAATTCTTTGGTGATCGTGCCTTTATTTTGCATGCTTCCAAAGTCTCGAACCCACTCCGACTTGCATTACGGCACCCCATGACTTGACGGCATTTAGAAAGAACTAAAAGACACATAATTTAAAACAGCATTTATGGGATCCCTGTGATTTTTCCTCTACTTGCTTGTGGGTTGCAGGTAGAAAAAAATATTGATCGCAAGCTACTCCTATGCAATAAACACCTGGAACTAAAGGTTTGATAAATTTACCTTTGCCTATATTCCACCATTAATCGTCCAATGGATGGGCAACTATCATCGCCACCTTCAATTGGCATCAGTAGACCTTTCAAGTCCGTTCCGGTACACCATGTGGATACATTGCTGCAGGATACATTGCATGCCGGATACGTTGCATGCCGTATGGGATTAATGCCGGATGAGATGCAGGCGGAATGCGATGCAGGAGGAATACAATGCAGTCAGAAAGTGATGCAGGCGGAATGCGATGCACGGTGAATATGATGCCCACAGGAAGCCAAGCTCGCCCTAAGCATAGCTTGCCGGAAGCTTTGCTCGCCTGTTGAGTTGCTCACAGCTTTAGTTGCTCACCGGTTGGGTTGCATGCGACTCACATGGGGCTACAGGTTCTCTAGGGGGAAACTACAGTTATCTGAATGAATTTTGTATATATCTCAGTAAAAAATTGAGACTGGTTATTTCAGTACTACCAATATTACTATATCTTTTATTTTATTTTATTTTATTATGCAATAATGAGTGGCTTGATTAGCTTAGAGCTTGGGATAGTTTAGCTCTTATAATTAATCATGGACTCGGTAGTAGCTGCAGAATTTACTGATGAACGAACGGCCACTAGAAGCTTTTGGCCTACAGGTTCATTATATTTTCAATTTTCAAAACTGACGAAAATTAAAAGCATTTAAAACATATTCCTCATTGAGTATGGTTCCTATCATCAAATTTGTTTATTCCTTGAGTTCCATTTCTAATAATTAACACTGAACCCGAAGCAAGAATTGTCTTGCAATTTATAAAAACAAGAACAATCGCGTGAAATTCTTGAGCATAAAAGGAATCAATAGCCTAAATTTGTGTGGGAGCTGCAGTACAATTGGGTGGCTTTCGGGTTGATACAATGACTTTCTTTGAACTGCTTAGTGAACAATCATAAATATGTACGATTTAAAGTGGTGACTCATCTAGTAGGACTGCCGACACCGACTGTCCCTCTCATTATTAATAGTAATAGGGATGTCTTTACTAACAAAATTTATAAATCCGATTCACAGAACTCAATTTATTTCTAGGCGATTCACATATAATCCAAAGAAAACACGGCTGAATGGCTAGTTGTAGCACATTCAATAAACCACAATTATAACATAGTTGGGGTTAACGTGCACAGAGTCAGCATGTACCAAGGTTAGTGGTAGCATTGAGACTATCTTAGCATGCATAAGCAGAAGAAGAACAAATAACAGGGACCCAATAAACGGCGGAATAAATAGGTGAGTCTTTAGATTTTTTTTAATGCGATTGAGTCAGAACATGTCCTTAGGCAAGTCGGGAGTTAGTTCCTAGCTTTGGGAGCCTAACAACTCACTAAACGCATAGTATCTGAAGAATTTAAGGTTTCAAATAGAATTGGTTCACTTATAGAGTCCGAAAACGTGTAGTAATTGCTTTGCCCGGTTAGGCAGTAGATCTGATGGATAGGCTGGAGCCCAACAACGAAGGGACCTAAACGTGATTAATTTTTTTGTGCGACTGTTACAGTAGCTACAAGATATCGTAGTGGCTGAATCACTATTGGAATTTCTTAGCAAAACACTTTATTCGGATCTAATAGTATTTATTATTTCCAGATTGAAAATGAACTGTGAATTGGCTCGAATAGCTTTCGATTTTTAAAATCATGGCTTTACTTGCCACATGGGTGAGTTTTACCCGAGTTTTCCAATATCTGAGTACATATTAGATCTAATTATTGATCCAATATGCATACAATCTTAGGCCAGAAGCCTCGTCACTCTTGTTATTCGAACCCATCATCTATTCGGAAAGCCAACTAAGGCCGGAATAGCAGTCGAGATGTTTGTCCTTACTTTAGCTCAAGTTCAGTTTACCCAAGAAGGCTATTTTCACTCATTAACGCTAGCTACAAATAAACAAGCTGAGTGCAATGGAGCTTCACTAAGTCTACAACGATCATACTGAGTCATGAAATAACCAGGGGACTCATGAAGTATATACTCTCTGACAGATAGTAGTTGTCCAACATCTGACTCAGACATATTGCTGCCCAGTTATTAGCCAGTTCGGTCAGACCGAGGTCACAGTTAATATAACTGTTGGCTAAATTAGTGTAATTATACCTATTGGCGTATGCAAATGTATTCATTAAATGAGGTTATAATTGGGCCCACTACCTATAGAGGATATCGTATCTAAACTCTCTGTCTGAAATGTATACACTGATATAAAGATACAATGATGCTAAGAACTGATGTTCAAGCCCAGCAAGTGGAAATACTATATCCACACCAAGCTTTCTTTGCCAGCTTGCTAACCTAGAATACGTTTTAATAGTTTAATTTAGACTTCCTGTTATATACTATTATGCATTTTATAATAATAATAGTGCACTTGATAGAGCGCCCTCGGATAACCTAATTTTTCTCTCTCTCTCTCTCTCTCTCTAGGCGCTTTGCATTTGCTGCAAAGGAAAATGCAATTGAACGGTGAGTAAAAGCAAGCTTGATATACAAACAAATGAATACCATGGTTAAGGGTGACATGCACAGGATGGTATGCAAATGTGGTTAGTGGCAGTGTGCACAGTGTAAGCTAGCTTAAGCACATCAAGGACGATTCACAGGGACCCACTAAATGTAGTCCTAGATAGGTGTGTTTTAAGTTCCTTTTAAATGTGGTCAGGTCAGGGAATATTCTGACGCAGGTCGGGAGAGGAGATCCAGGCTTTGGGACCATAGGAACTAAATGCACGTTCTCTAAGGATTTCAGGTTTGTATGGGGAATTAGTAGACTGTTGAATTCCGAAAAGAGGGTGGTATGATGCTTGGCCTTATGGGGAAGTATATCTGAGAGATTGGCTGGAGTCAACGAATGAAGTGACCTAAAGGTGAACGACAAAACCTTGAAGTCAATCAATTGCTTAGCCAGTGCAGGTCAGCGAGAAGTAGAGTAATGTGGCAACTTCGCAGTGCACGACAGACAAGACTAGCCACAGGGTTTTGCACCAGCTGCAATCGCCTGATCGCACATGTCGGTACGCCAATAAGCAGTGAACTGCAGAAGTTGGGATTGGATGTCACTCATGCATGGACCAACTTGGACGTGGTATCCTTATCTTAACAAGCCCGAGTTTTAGCAATGTTATGAAGCTGAAATAGGCAGATTTGACTGTGGTGCTGACATGGTCGTCTATCAAGAGGTCCCTTCGGAATTTGGCGCCTAGACTTCAAGCTGATTGAACTGGATATACTGCCAGAGCCAATATGAGTGTAAGCCTTTCCAATTTGTGAATAATAGTGGGTTTGGCCGTGGCTAGTTAGTTAGTTTTATCGTCATTTTGTGGTTTTATTTAATTTATGACACCGCCCCTGATCTCTGTATTAGTGAGCTGTGACACTCGATGTGGTAAGCAGCCCGGACGAGCTATTAGTGTTTGTTTTGCAAAGGGAGTCGAGGAACTCCCGAGGTCAAGTGGGGCGAGGGGAGTTGTGCTTCGCCTTTCTCCGTGTGGAGGTGGAATAAACTGGTGGTGCTACACGTCGGCTTGCATTATGTGCCATTCGCGACAACAATTCAGACTATGTATTGAGTTTCGGAAAATTTGCTGTCATCAATGCATGCAGCAAGTGAGTTTAGAGAAATTGAGGTGCTCGAAGGCTGGGAGGGATCAAAGCAAAGGTACGACTGAGTGTCATTCACGTATAAGTGAAAGCCTAGATTGCGCTTGGCAATCACATCAGCAAGAGGGAGAGTATAAACTGTGAAAAAACCGGACCTAGCACGGAGCCCTGAGGTGCTCCATATTTCGGAGGTACTTCAGATGATCTTTGTCCATTGACGTCAATACTCTGGAGTCTCCCACTGAGATATGACCTGAATCACTATAGACCAGACCAGATGAGAGGAGCTCTAGTCGAAATTTTCGATCGATAGTATCAAAAGCGGTTGAAAGATCGAGCAAAATAAGCTGAGACACTCTACTCATGTCTGCATCCCTAAGTGGGTCGTTTTATACCCTAAGAAATGCTGACTCAGTGGAGTGATTATCTCTAAAGCCAGACTGGAACTTACTTGTAAAGTGTGAGGTTTTGATATACAAGTTTAGCTGGTCTGCAAGGACGCTTTCCAGTGTCTTTAGATGGAATGGTGGAAGGGAGACTGGGCGGTAGTTGCTTAAGTTCTCATGGTCTAGTGTCAGTTTCATAAGAAGCGGCCTGACTAGAGCTTTTTTGAAAGGTACTGGAACACGACCCGAGTCTAATGACATATTAATTATGTTACTTATGCATGGCAGCAGCAGATCAATGTAACTTAGGACCAGGACAGTGGGAATAGGGTCCAGAGGACTTGTTGTCTTCTTTGATTGGGATACAAACTTCCGGACTAGGTCATTAGTGACCTGCCTAAATATAGACATTTAGATGCTGCCAGGAATTGGGGACCAGCATTATAGTGGAGCTGTTGTCATTGCAGGGATTGAATCACTGATCTGGTCTATCTTCGGCACAAACAGTCGAGAGAAGGAATCGGCCAGGTCAATACAAGGATCATCAGGTAAGGAGCTAACCTGGGAGTGGTTGAGGAGATGATTCATCGTCAACATCAGCATTTTTGGATTGAGCATCTGTGATTCAACAATTTTTCAATAGAAGCAACACTTGGCATTTGCTAGGATCGATTGGTGAGACCTACAGTAGCCTTCATACACCCGTCTATGAACAGTCTGTCTAGTTCTTGTGTATGCATTGTCTAGCTTTCGCTTAGTAGACCTGGCTGGTTTAATGTCTTTGGTAAAACATCGGCCGACTGGGCCAGGGGGTGCGCCTTGTCAGAGGTGAAAACTCGTCGAGCGTGTCAGCTAGGTTCGTGTTGTAGCTATTTACCAATGACTACAGATCAGAGGAAGGACTGAACAGCAGAGGTGAAACAGATATTTTCGGTCGGACTGCATCATAGTCAAGGGTCTAGAGGTTTCGCGATTCACAGGTTATTTTAGAGGAGGAAGAGGTGGACTCACACAGTAGCTTGAATGAGATCTGGGTTTAGCCAGATAAGTATGATTTGGTATTAATTGGTGATGACAAAGTGCAGCTGAATGAAAAAATGTGGTCGAGTGACGTTGGCTGCGAACTTACTCAACTGGTAATATTCCACATGAATAAAAACTATCTATACTACCTTTCTTATTACTGACGGCTACAAGTTTCAAAATAGCTCACAATTATATTTGATAATCACTGCATTGTTGAGTACGACTGAAACGATTGCTTTAAACTGGCCTGTGTGTAAAATAATGTTTTGAAAAATAGGGTAACGCTCGAATAGGCCTTTCGCCCACTCTGCCTAACGTCTCTTTTTCCGTTTCTTCTTCGGAGAATAAACTTCTAAAACCCATCGACCTCCTTGAATGTAGCCATCGAAGTTATAAACTGACAGGAGGGAGCCGATTCTAAGCAGACACTGCCACCACAGAGATGACTCCAGGAGAGGGTTTGGGCCGAAGTTGCTCAAGTTCTTTTGGTCCATTGTTGCTTTCTTGATTCACATCATGACTAAAGCCTTTTTTAGTGATGTATGTGACTTGAAACTTATTACACATTTAAGAGGTTATTTCTACATTGGGTGTGACAGATCTATGTATCTCAGGACCAGGTCATTGTAAATGGGGTCCAGAGACTAGTTGCCTTTCTGATTGTGATATGAACTCCAGGAAAAAGTAACTAGTAACCCCCTTGGATGTAGACATTTAAGGGATATCTTTTTACGACCTCTTTAGCCGAAGATTTCGGTTAAAGAATTTCCCACTCGGACTATTTGATTCTGACAGCCTGCTTAGTAATGTAATCAATTTCCAGAAGTCGTAATCGTTATTTTAATCAGCAACTTTGGCACTTTTAAATTTTACCTGCAATGTATCCTTAATTTAATGCTTCCCCGTCTGTGTATCCACCAAACAACAAGAACTATGTGGAAGTTAGACAGGACAGTTTTATTGAGCTCACACACAGCCTAAGCTGTATCCGGAACTCACTTGGGAGCCAACGGAATTCATCTCACAAAACAAAAAGAAAGTGGAAAGCATAGCAGAGTCGGGAGAGCAGCTGAGGTTGTGAGTAACAGTGAAGTAGCAGTTTAGGAGCCCTGAAAAAGAGAGAACCGTCGTCTGCAGCCGAAGAGAATTTGTCGTTGCTTAACAACCGTTGAGGAGAGTTCCACAGTCTAGGACATGCAGAGAAAAATGTTCTATCAGTAGCGATCCTCAAGATGAAGAATGGGACAGCTATATAAGGCAGTGGAGGAGGTCTCGGAGCAAGCCTGGCTCTGTTCAGTGTTTGAGAGTCCAACAATGTCGATGGCTAAACTAGAAAGGGGAGTAATAGAGACACTAAAATACATCTCGAGCTTGGAATGACAGCTACAATGAATAGCAAGAGTTTCACTTCAGGCCGTGTGTGTGAGGGATGGCTTAACTTATGTGATCAGTGAACAGCTTACAATTTCGGCAGAGATTAGAGCAACCGCCATAATATATATATATATATATATATATATATATATATATATATATATATATATATATATATATATATATATAATATATATATATATATATATATATATATATATATATATATATATATATATATATATAACTAGCTGGTTTAACAGCCTCTTTTTGTATAGCAACAAGAGAATCTTTACGACTATCACCACTGCTTGCAGTGGCGATAAAGTAACGCCTACCACAGGATTCGAACTCACAACCTTGCGGTCGAGGTCGTGAGAAGCAACCGCCTTACCTAGTGAGCCATTACGGCTCTCCAGCCAAAGGTGTTAAATCTGCTTTCTACAGACTTCCACCTGGAACCTTAGCCCTGTCCACGAAACAATAAACAGGGGCCAGTGGTCAGCTTGTCGTAAATCATTAGGAAATAGCTAAATATAGAGTTTAGAGAGAGTTTATAAGAGAGCGATATGTGAAGTCGAATGAAAAAGAACTGGGTGAGCTCAAATCGGGCAGTTGTGTGATTTCTTAAATTATTGCAGACTCTAACCTTAGAAATTGAATAATTGAACATAGACATAGAACCGACTCCTCCAGCCGATTTTCATCTGTCTGAGTAACAGGTAACTCAGATAGGTCACAGTCAGCAGGATTACAGAGTAGATATTCCAAAAAGGCAAGCAACAGGATTGGAGGTTAGTTGTAGCCTGGGACTTCCTCGGGTGGTAACTAGTGTGCCACAGCTTAATTTCGTTCAGACTGTTTAGAAAACTGGTCTGAGTACCGGGGGAGCATAGCTATGGCCTGTGATTCCGTTGAAGAGTCCCCTTGCTACCTGCCGACCATTTAACGATGCTGACAAGCCGATGCAGTCTCGACCCTGAAATGAGCGAACTAGAGGAAGAGTTTGATACCCACTTAACCGCAACCATTTCTTGGCCGCCACCGAATCCTGATATTGAGCATTGTCGAGAAGAAATATGCATGGTCTATAGTAGAATCGGCTGTTCGCTGATCCCAGCAGTTTAGCTGACAGTGCGAACGAAGTAAGAAAGCTGACAGTAAGAACGAAGATATGAAGTACGAACGGATTACTCTTAAGCGTTCCGGCTAATAAAGTGGAGAAGATGACAATGAGCTGAATTCCACCATCCGTGGTGGTGGTATCTAGAATTTCACTAAAATGCCAGCTGAATGAATGATAACCGAAATGGGTTCCATTGTTTATTACCACCTGGTATTCAGTCATTTTTAACATTCGCATCCTGATCATGGACATCGAGAAAGAATGCTCCGGTAATGTTGCCACTATCTAGCAAGGTACTGTAGAGTAATGTCGACCAGTGGCTGCTTCTATCCACTGTAGCTATTGCTCCAACGCACAAGATAAATTATTGGAACAGCACAACTCGCTACTAGGGAATTTAGGTATTTAGGAAAATAAAATAATCTCAGGTGCTACGCATTTCTGCAGTGAGCAGCAGTTGATCCTTCGTGTCGCGTTTTTCTGACTTGAAGTGGCTGCAAATTAAGCAAGTTATTGACTTCCTGATTTGGCTACTCTATTCCAGATCCGTTCATTCTCTGGCTGCAGCCTACCTAATAAAATAATCTCCCCACTTCCGCTGAGCCGGCCATTCTACCACCTGCTGTTCCTGTTGATTAAACGGGAGTACCTCGTAGAACCGTTATTAAAAGTTAGCAAATTTTTATATCAGTATAAATTAATATATACCCCTCAGAGAGCTTAGCAACTTACCGGGTATTTTACATTCGCTGTCAATGAAGCAATATTAAACGTTTATCAGTGTCAAGCTCAAATGAAGGAAAAGCTGTATAACAATTCCCATGATCTATATGTCACCTTTATTAAATGAATATAAATTTTTCTGTATTACAAGTCAAAGTTTTTCAGAATATCAATAAAAGTTACTACACGTTCTTTGGTTCCATTTTTAAAGGAGTTACAGATTCCGAAGCAGCATTCAAAACTTCACCATAATCAACAATTATCGTGACAAAGTGACTCACTTTTTCACTTTTAGTCCCAAGTTGTGCTTTACTTAGAAGGAATTACTCTTTTCAAAAGTTAATTGGGTTAATTATTCGAGAAAGTAGCACGCTAGTTACAAAACGCTAAAATGGAAAATCCCTGATGACATAAGCTGATCCAGAAAATGACCCGTGTAATTATAATGGTATTCATGCTGTTGATGAAGCACCCTCAGTAAACTCAATCTCATTCTAAGCGCTTTACATTATCTACAAAAGGTAAAAGTGATTGAATGGTGATAATTATCATGCTTGATAAACGACATAAATAACTTGATTAGGGGTGACATGTTCAGGATCAGCATGCAAGTGCTGTTAGTGGCAACATGCATAGTCTCACCACTCATAAGCACATGATGGACGAATCACATGGACCTATTAAATGCTGTCCTAAATAGGTGTGTTTTCAAGTTCTTTTTAAATTTCGTCAAGTCAAGGGAGGTTCTGACCCAAGTCAGAGTGATTTCCAGGCTTTGAGAGCATGTGAACTAAATTCATGTCTCCAAAGGATTTGAGGTTTGTATGAAGTATTGGTTAACCTTTAAATTTCCGAAAAGACGGTGTTCCATGCTTAGCCTAGTGGTTAGTTGGTGATAAGATCAAAGGGATAGGCTGGAATCCAAAGAATGAAGTCACCTAAAATTGAGAAATAAAACCGTGATTTAAATCCGATGCTTGACAAGATTACAGTGGAGTTTGACTAGAATTGGTGTGATGTGGCACCTGCAACGCTCGCAACAGGCAACCCTGTCTGCAAAGTTTTGCACCAGCTGTAAGAGGCCTATTGTAAACCCTAGTAGGTCAGAAATCAGTGAGTTACAGAAGACATGACTGGATGGCACAACTTAGTCAACCTTCTTGGACGAGGTATCTTCATCTAAACAAGGACAAATTTTGCCACGTTTACGTACCTGAAAGTATGCATACTTGATTGTGGTGCTGATGTGGTCGCCTAGCGAGAAATCACTTTGGAACATGACACCGATAATTTTAGCTGATTTAACTCGAGCTGTGTTTGTGGAGCAAATTTTGAGTGTCAGCCTTTCTAATACCTGAATCACGCTGGGTCTGCCGTACCTAAACAAATTAGTTGTACCTTCATTTAGTTATGGAAAATGAGCTGTCATACATTTGGGGATGTCATCGATATATGCCAAAAGACATTTTAGATAGTTGGAGGTCCTCGAAGGCAGCCAGGTGTCTATGCAAAAGTGCAGCTGTTATCCAAATAGGATGTAAAGCCTAAGTTATGCTTAGCAATAACATCAGCAAGAGGGAGAGCATAAACCGTGAAAAGAACTGGACCTCGCATGGAGCCCTGAGATTACACATAATTTTGAGGTTGATTGATTGAGGTTTTGATTTTGTTTCATTCAAGTCAATACTCCCGAGTCTCCCAATGAGATGGGATCTGAACCCTCGAAGAGCAATGCCAGTGATGCCCAGGTGAGATCAGAAGCGCTCTAGAATAACCTTTTGACCGATAGAATCAAAAGCTTCCGAAAGGTCCACAAAACTAGCAGAAACACTCTACCTACGTCTGCATTCCTATTAGGTCGTTTTACTCCCTATGCAACGCTGATTCTGTTGAGTGATTAGCTATAAAGACAGACTGGAACGTACTTGCAAGGTTTGAAGTTTCAACATATGAGTTCAGCTGGTCCGCCATGATACGCTCCAGTGTCATTTAGAGGAATTATAGAAGGAAGACTGGCCGGTAGCTTCTCAAGTTCTCTTGAGCTAGTGTAGCTTTCGTGAGAAGTAGATTGACGTCAGCCTTTTTTAAAGGTGCTTGGACATGACCTGAGGCTAATGACGTATTAATGATGTAAGTTGTGCATGGCAGCAGCAGATCAATGCGACGTAGGAGCAAGACAGTGGGAATAGTGAGTCATAGGGGCTCACTAGGTAAGGTGGCTGCTTTTCACGACCTCAGTCTCGAGGTCGTGGGTTCGAATCCTGCGGTTGGCTATCCTTTTTCGCCACTGCAAGTGGTGGTGATAGCCGTAAAGGCTCCTCTATCGCTATACAAAACGAGTGTGTTAAACCAGCTAGAATTTTTGTAAATAAATTGCGAATGCCTTCTCTTCGTTTATTGGAATATCAACTTTAGAACATGATCACTGATGACCTGTTTAGACGTAGGTTTCGAGGTGCAGACAGGAATTGTGGAGGCTGCATTTAGTGAACGATTAAGCGAATTTTCTGCAATTAGTTAGAGTCTCATATATGTCGGTTAAGACTTCCAAGGCAGGATCACATTTTACAGTCAGCCAATTATTTTGAAGATCATGCCTCCATGATGCTACATCGACACGTCTTGTTTTGTTCTCAAGGACCTATTATTTTTCACCTTAAGGCACAGCACTTTAGAAACCTGCAATGTATATTTCCAGTCAGTTACATCTTACATTGACTGCGGGTTTGTACAAGGCACCCTACATAGACAAACGTAAATAGCAGATTCAATCCCTCTGGTCCCTAGGCACAAAGAGCTTAAAATATTGAAATTTCAACACCAGCAGTCAGAAATTGAATAAAGTAGTGTAAGCCTATACAAATGCAAGGCTGAAATAAGTTCATCACTGGCTGAGTCTGAAAGGGGAACTGAAATCGTCTCCACTGATAGTCTTCTCATGGGGTGGGGTCATGCAAGTTCAACCAATTTATTTTGCTACATGCCGACAGTATTCAATTTTATGGGTATATGTTTTGGATTTTTCTTTTTCGTCCGGCGGTTTCGCTGCCTCCCATTTTGTCTTTCAAGTTTCCAGCAAAACATTAGCCGGTACAGCTACAGCTGCCTATAAGATAAGGGTCGCTTGTGCTTCCTATTTATAAGTCAAGTTCAGTTGATTTTTAAAATGGGTAGCCAACTTTGTGCATAGCTAAAATAATTATATGCAGCTTCCGATTACCATCACTCTTGATAAACAAAGCCAGTCAATTTAGGTCTAGCCTGAACACTATAAATGCTACTATATCAATGTTAAGGTAGTACCACTGTGCTTGTCACTCTTAACAAGTTATGCTTTTTGACACTGTGCATTCTACTGCTAATTATACGATCATTCTTCTTTTTATAAATACTTGAATTTTCCATCATATGCTCATTTGGAAACGTAATAATATGACTATTATAGCATCCCATCAAAACATCTACTCGGTAGCTGTAGCCTCGATCGCTTTATGCTGACATTTCATCACTTTGAACGAAGCTTATCCTTCCAGTCGCTTAAGTAATACTCGAGAAACTTGGTGTCTTCTAGCACAGCCTACTGCTTATAGATAAAAGTAGGTACATGCCAGCTGATCTGATTCAGCAGTCTCATTTATACATAGCTTGGAGAGCCTTAGCAGCTGTCTCCCTGCATGCATCGTACACTGCAGAGTTACAGGTACAGTTTTCGAAACCATGAACTGAATCTAGAAGTTGAAGGGCTGTAAGCCCAGGCTAAGACCGAGCGGCTAGAGACCAAGTGTTTTTTTTCAAAACAAGTTGATGTCTCATGACAGCCGTAAAAGCCGTATAGGAGTGCAGCAGAAGCGAAGGCAGCCAGCAACCTATTTTCAAGGGAGCAGATAAGTGTACTTCCGTGCAAAAGCTGAGGCTGGGTACTTTACCCCTAGTCTAAAGCTACAGTCAATGCAAAGGTCCATTGCATGAGTCGACCTTTTGCACAGCCGAATTAATTATAACGGTATTATCGAATCTGGTTTATCTATACTAACTCACTGGGGCAAGTCATTATTGAGCTGACTGTACACCAGCCTCCTGTATTATTTAACCATGACGGTAAGAAAAAACTTATCGCACCATCAGACATGCCTCAATGAAATACTTTGAGACACAGCCTATGAAACTTTAATAACTTCTGAATTTATGAAGCGTTTGTTTCTATCACTTGGAGCTCAATTTTTACAAGATATCTGGTTTAATGAGAAGATCGGAAAAGCTTTATCGGCACGGTTGAGATATAGTGGTCAGTGCAAACTCAGTCGAGCTGCAAAGGCCGCTACAGTCAAGAGCCGAACCGCCGGTGAATGTGCGATAAAATGTATGCGTTGGTGATAAAGTAGAAATAGTCTTTTAAATTTAAAAGCAATGTTCCGGTAGTATGTCACATTGGAGTTACCATTGTGGAAGAGTGCCTCATTGTTGAATTAAATGCTGAAGAGATATCTGGGTATGTCAACAGACCCATATAACAAACTATGCTCTTATCTAACTAATTAGGATTTAGATTAGGATTAGGATTAGGATCCTACATAGGATTTCTAACTTACGTCAAGTTTCTCTTATCGTTTCGCTCAAAAATGCAGCCGTTTTTATACTACGATATTCGCCAAGTCCTTCTTTAGCACTTCTTTTCTCATGTTGGAATATATAGGTCGGAGTTGCAACAGTTCAGCACAAACCTCAACGGAAGACTCTCGACTTCTAATATGAATAGACAAACATTACCCGATGAACCTCTGAAATACTAGGTACCTCGGCGCTCAGCTCTTTTCGTGGTTTAAACTCATACTCTTGCCAATGTCATTGCCTTACTAAATTTTGGCTTTTTCTTTAACTAAGATAGCACTGATTTGGACCTTTATTTCTCCCTCCTCCCTTCAAGCACTCGAGTACATCAAATTGTTTGCACTGCTTCGCTATGTGTATTGCTGATATTGGAATGTTGATTGCAGCAAACTTTCTTAAAATGCATGATGATGAAACCTACTTAGAGTTGATGGCGAATCAAGTGTGTTAGCGAAATTGAAAAGGCTGAATCTCACAACCGGCGGTTCCAGCTTATCGCCATTCGATTCTGTGTGAAATATAGGTTCTATAATTTAAAATGACCTTTCATCGGACCATCGCATGTGTACCACAGTCAAGTTTGCCAACTTTTAGCTAATCAGAACAGCTAAAATTCATGCTTGTTTAGACATGAATGCCACATCTAAATTGTTTCATGCGTTTTTTTCTGTCTTCACTCATATAACTCACTACTTGCTAGTCTGGAGGCATGTGTAATCATGCGTTTAAAGAGTATGCCAAACTCTGCAAGGAGGCTTGTCAGTCATGAGTTACAGTCACTACATTTAAATACTTCTAACGAACCAATGCTAGCTCCAACTATGCAATGCAGAATTTCAAGGTTTTCTTACTCACATCTAGGTTCATTTATTCTTTATTCTTCAGCTTATTGCTACAATCTACTCATCCACCAGTATAAGCATTCAGCCACAGGTTTTTTTGACTAATTGTAAGCATATACCTCATACAAAACCTCAAATCCTTAAGAGATCACGACTTCAGTTCACATCCTATAAACGGCTGCAACTTTCTCCAGCTTAGGTCTTAAAATCTCCTGACTTGACCGAGTTTAAAAAGGCAATAAAAGGAAACATACAGTTATCATCAGTTAATGATTCCATCTTATTCGACCTGTATGTGCTTATGGTTGCCATGCTATGCAATGTGCCACTAACCTTACTTGCATGCTGACCATGTGCATGTCAGTCATAACCGTGTTGTTCTTGTAATTTATTTGGCACGATACCACTATCCATTGGATGCTACTTACTGCGAAGCAAATTTAACGTGCGGTGAAAGAGATTTTTTTTATTCTAGATCATATATAAAATTCAGTAGTACAATATTTATTCATAATTCGAGTAACAGAGCTCCCGTTGATCGCTTCGAAAGCGCGAAAGTTGATTTCCCCATTGGTTTGAAAATAAAGTTAACGGTCTAAATATTTTGCATTTTCAAAGAACAAAATAATCCCGGCTATTGAATGTTGATGATAAAACCAACTTGGAGTATCTTGGTCTAGTGAAAACAGAGTAGTGTTCAGTAATACTAACTTTTATGGGACGGGCTCACTCAGAAACATTTCGCAGCCGGCCTTTAGCCATGTACATACAGGGGAGGGGGAATTGTTATTATGCTTAAAAGGTGAACATTTCTGTAAGGTTTGACGTTAGTTTCACTTGCATTATGGTTGCTGCTATCTAGCTATGACAACACCTCAGGAACAACTGTACTCTAGAAGTCTGTTGAGAAGCAATTGGCTACCAAAGTATGACTATTGTTCTAGCTAATATTTGAGTGAATGACAGTAATATCATCAAATCTTTAAAATATATATACATCATTTGTATAGCGCCACATGAGAACTCATTCTCTGTTCAGGCGCTTCACATATGCCTCCGGCCTCGAGCCCACGACCTTAGCCAGACGGTGGTCAGGGGCGAGCACGTTAACCTCTGGTTCAAACCTGCTCGGCAAATTTGACAATCATATGGGAAACGATTTCTGCCCCAGCACTAATAACAAAAATGTATAATAGCGATGCACCTGGTTAGGAATTGGAACATGTCAGTGCGCATGAGCGAACTTTAACCATGTCATGCAGATACGGCTAAGTCAATTGCAATTAGTAAAGGATAGGATTTCAGGTTCGATTTTGCGTGATGCAACCGTGTTATGTCTTTGAGAGTCTAAAGGCGTACTTCCTCAATACATGGACTGCAAGAACTTATAGTTTCGTCCGTGCTCCTGAATATTGATTTGTTAGAACACAAGAAAAAATACAAGGTTTTAACGCAATGCAAGGTTGAAGCGTAGTTCAATAGCTAGGATATTAAAGGAATTTAAAAACAGAAATGATTGAATGCGATTTGATTTGGATTCGTTGATCTATATGAAGAAGAATTAGACATGTAAGAAGTGATTTAAGGTGTATAATTTTGAGGTGCTATTTTTTCTAAAGGAGCTAAGCACTACCACTACCACTTTAATGATGAAAAATTGAATTTTTGTTTACTTTTCTATACCTCATCGGGTATCTGACGCGGTTCTTACCTATTTCATGGAGGCCTAAAGCTGAAAGTGCTCAAACAATAAACGCCGTGCAGGCTTCCATTTTTTATCAATTTCTTTAACTTCACCATTCTGGATGAAGGCGTCCAAGTTCCGCTCTGGTCAAAGTATTTTCACTTGCAGCGGCAAAGCATATTTTATCCAGTTGCTGCACCATTTTTCTAGACCCAAAACAGTTGAAGGCTAAAGCGAAAGATAGTGACAAATACGAAAAGTTTATTCAATCAATACGCAATACTTCTAGTCCTCATGATGGATAATGTGAACCTGGCGGAGAAACAGAAAGAACCTATACAAATATATGTGCAAATATTCTCATATATAAGCACATAACCATACATACTACATATGTAGACAGCATTATTAAAAATAGACGGACAGACAGAGAAAAATACAAGGAGACATGAGATGGTGATAGAAGGAGGAAGGTAAACACACTGAGAAAACGGTTTGCTCAATTACAAGAAATCTTGAAAAGTCAAATGTCAGCCTTATTTTTCTGGTTGTTGCAAACGAATACCCATTTTTTCGAAAAGGCTTGGAAGGTTTTCGAGTGATTCTGAGGCGGTCGCTTCTACAAACCGAGAGATTGGCTGGAAAATAAGTGCCAAAACAGAGTGAGCTTACATCAAGGCTCCAACCACGAGGCTTTAACATTAGCAATCAGTTCACCTCGTTCGACTAAATCTGAGACGTTAAGGTCGACGGTAACACATTGCTTTAGCAGGTCTCTTACTTCTGCGGCATTACAGATCTTGATTGTGCAGTCGTAAAGCCTGCAAACGGAGGGGTCTGCATGACTTGTTAGTTTTACACTAATTGGCTAGCTTTATGGCTGCTTAGTCCTAAAAATAATAAAAATAAACAATTTATTAAGGTATCACACTGACTGACTGTCGATAAGAATGATTTTTTAACACCGTAACGCCATCGAAAAAGCAGTAAACATAAAATTTGCATTGCATGATAATCCTCATCACTAAAAGCTTTTAGAAGTTGATGTTAGAAGAATAACGTCGTAACTTGCAGATTAGTAATCATTAGATAATATTCAGTTAGAAATCTTTACTATATCTGACTGGAGATCTTGATTTATAATGACAGGCTAGCATTTAATTACATCGTGAAAATAAAGTAGTCAGCTCACGAAGCGGGTGTGCAATGAGTTTAAATCACAATTGTTTTATATCTATAACCTGCCACCAACCAAAAAGTCATTTGCATATCACTTTAAGAACGAATAATCATTAAGTGTACGTTTTAGGACTCATTTGACACTGAGTAAAAACAAAGGACTAATTGAACTCTAGAATCTTGCCTCCACTATCAAAAGCAACTAATCAGTCAGGCCTTGAGCCAACTAACGATGAGAGCTATTGAACCGGCCCAGCGTGTAGATACAAATGAGGCAAATTTACAAAGCCCGAGGACAGATACTCACAGCCCCTACATATTCAGCTAAGAGATCAATCGAGCTAACTCAAAAAAGGAAGCTTTCGTAGAGATGACACATTTTAAGAAATTTCATTCATACAAAGCAGCTGTAGGACTACCGAAAGAAACTGGCACACACAGGGTTTAAAGTGTAGCAGTAGAGGTTCTCGTGGCAGGCTCAAGCAAAATATGATAAGGATAGTTATTTTTGCTGAGCAGGAACCATGACTCTTTAAAAGCATCACATAGCTGGAGGGGGCGTGCTCAGAGTCACCTTGGATTTGTTTTTAGGGTTATATCGTACTTCATGCACACTGTGAGCTTGATTGGGATTTTTGCATACTAGGGCTGGCGTTTTAGGCGAGAATCACTGCTACTGTATAGCCACCTACCGCCTCGTAATTGATTGGTTTAACTGTCGCTATGTAGTTCGTGTTCAGAGCTTCAAGGGCGGTCAGCCTTCGATCTGGGTTGAATTGCAGTAGTCCACCAAGCATTTCTAAAACTAGTAACACAAAAACGATAAAATATATCCTTCATCCATGTTCATATACCTATATTTATTATTATATATATATATACCTAAATAAATGCATATGCGATTTCTTCAGTTAGGCTTTTCTATCTTGAGAATCCCATGCTCAGACAGAAATGCAGTTCGCCGACACAGCATCTCCAACTCCATTGACGGCTCAAATACTGCATCGTCCTCGTTAAGGAGTAGAGATGCCCGATTTGGTCCCCTGACCCCGACTGGATAGGGCACAGCCGGTTAGTTTATATGTGCAAGTTAAGCAATTTCAATAGTTACTTAACCTTGATCTTTAAACTCCATCGCCACATTCAATCAATCAGACCATGTAAGTTCCTAATTTCCTTGCCTACGCGTGACCTGTTTTGCCATCTACTTAATTTCAGGTGGTTTATTTTAGAAT
The DNA here is from genome assembly GCA_009760855.2 of Cristatella mucedo. Taxonomy (NCBI): domain Eukaryota; kingdom Metazoa; phylum Bryozoa; class Phylactolaemata; family Cristatellidae; genus Cristatella; species Cristatella mucedo. Next base: position 687,594 of record WPIO01000090.1, on the reverse strand, counting down.
TTCATTTATTTATTATCTTGTGAGTGGCGGCATGAAAAAGCATTAGCCTAGCAGATTATTAATTAGGACTTGTTTTATAACTCTCATTATTCGAGTGCCTTAAGTATCAGGGTCATTTTTAGCAGTAACCATTGTTCGAGCAGAAATCCTTGAGTGAAACAACAACAATACTAATAAACTAGGTTTCCATTCTAAGGACCTTGCACGTAGGTCTTTGCCAGTGCCTTTAATCTGTTTGGACCCACCTTAACATGCATTGCTCGCTTCCTTCAATCTTTGCCAAACAAGTTGTTCGAGATTAAAGTCGATTAAGTTGTTTCTTTAAATAAAACTAAGACATAAATTGTATTTGGCTATATACGATTTGAATTTTTTTCTTCGCAAGTTTGTATTTAGTATTGATAGCAGGCTTTGTCGTTGCAGTAGAAGAATCGCTATTATTTTGCTAATAAATATGCCGTATGGTGCACACATAAATGCAGCTAAACCTTAATACGTACTGTATTCAACAGACCTCGTATAGTTGCTAAATTATTGACATCAAGGTAAATTATTTAGCACAAGCTAATCGTCTTCTTTTTTCCTCAGTGTCAGTTCATTAATCAGGAGTCATTATGGTGCCACCAAATTCTTCTTAGCCTGCCGAAAGTACGGCACCTTAACAATGAGATGCTTTAAACCTCTTACCATTCTGTGGCAAATTAGGACTTATCTCCGCCCACGTGAGCTTGTTTTTGCACGCACAACCCAATTAATACGTTCCTCATCTGTAAAATAACAGTTATACAAAATAAATAAATACCATTGAGTTCAGCTGGAATTTTTTGAATCGCTCAACGTCTTCCATAAAATTTGGTGTACTATCGGATAAGAATTTTAATAGGTAACGGCTGCCTTATACAGGGGTAACACCAGCCTTAATAATGTTAGCAAGTTTGCTGGACGTTGTGCATGATCTCAGACACCCGTGTAGCTCAAAAAAGGTTCATGCTGACCAGTCACACATTTCTTAAGAAGTATTTAAGATTTCTATCCTTCGGCCCAGCAACAGCTTCCTATTTGTTTTATAAACGTATACATTTTCGGAAGAATATTATATAGTCTTTTGTGGTGGAATCCAATAATTTCATGCTGAAGTATTTAAGATGTCAATTTGTGGAATATAGTCACACCAGCAATCCACATTATGCACACACGAGCCGCTTTAGAGTATGCACACATACACAAACACTCACACACAGACAGACACATATGCAACCAGGAACCACAAACTTGATCATGCACATGCACGTTAATGCAAGCACAAAGGGGCAAGTACTCACACCAATGTATATATATATATATATATATATATATATATATATATATATATATATATATATATATATATATATATATATGTATATATATATATATATATATATATATATATATATATATATATATATATATATATATATATATATATATATATATATATAATGTATGTGTATGGCGTCAAACTGGAGCTCTATATTCAGATGATCTACGAGTGTCATGAAACATGAGACCACGAATTTGGTCATTAAATACCTACATGCTAGCAATGGTGGAGGTGAAATGGTTTCTCAGCTCGTTGTTTCATTCAGCTTAAATCTCGTTCTGAATAACTTCCTCGATTGTATAGAAATACATCCATAAGCTTGCTTATCCCATATCAGTAGAATTGAAGCTTTCAGCTAGCAGACAGCAGGTAATAGCTAATATTTTTATTTCCACGTGAATATTAATTGAATTAATAATGCTGTTGCACGGTTTAGTTGAATTTCTTTAGTGACAAATAAATATGATAATTGATTATGTTCAAATATAATTGATAATTTTGTGCATTTTAGCTGACTGAAACGGCTAACGCTGCACAGTGGTACGACTAAAACCTGTTTTAAGCCTCAATTTGACACACTTTATGGTCATACTGCTACAAAAATCTATATAGTTTGCAAAAGAGTAAGTGAATACGTCCCTCGAATTCTGCTCCAATTTAGTCTGGAAGGTACATCGGGTGAAGACTTTATTGTAGCATGACCTAGTAAACAGCCTTGAAGATAAAGCGATAAGAATGAAGATTGAGATAGCAATGACATGATTTTCTTAACGGGAAAATACTAATGTATTGCTTTAGGCAAACATTTAATAGACGAAGTGCTGTAGCTTGATTTTCTTGAGTTATTAATTAAATGTTAAACACTCGCACTACATTAAATAATTCTTCTTTGTACATGGCTACGGATCCTGCCTTCAAAGACTTTGATTAAAGAGACTGAGTTGTTTGACGGAGGTTTTAGGCCAAAATAAATCGGCAAGAATGGATTGCCTGGATATTGGCTAAAGCTTTTATGGTTATTTCAGGAGAATAAAGTATTCGCTTTACCAATGACAATAAACTTAGCTTAAGTGTATGAATCCGTTAAAAATAATGGATTTAAACGTTCGGTATTCCCTAAGCACAATTTAAAAAAGAAAGTTAAACACTGGCATTTTCCTGTGAATGTGCATGCGTTTCTGATAACAGGCGATTTTAGGCTTTTTTAAGGAAAGCAACGATATCGTTAGATTGGGTAATTTATTGACTACTTGTCTCAAAGAGTATAGGAAGATGTGAAAGCGATGTTAGGTATTCGACCGAAAAGCGAGACGCAGCACATTACCTATAATTTACTTGTCTCTCATTCGTGTGTGAGTTACGCGTAGTATTAGAGTGTCTTAGAAAGCCCACCGGAAAAAGAGGTACATAGATAGACAAGTTTAAATCGCTAAATAAAATTGCTTTATAATTAAAATCAGATATAAACTGATCATATTTACATATCGTTCGAAGTGAACTGATAGTACTAGCCCTCGTGATATGCTGCTACGGAATTAGAGCAGCACATATAGACGAACGCGTATTTTGTGACGATTAAGGGCCAGAAAAAATTAAAGTTCATTAGGAAATGATACACCATAATCAGTCACATGAGATTTTATTGCCACTGCCAATTGGATTAGATTGACCAGTGCGATGAAGTCACTAGGAGTTATGCACTTTCGATGTTGCCTGGAGTCCAAACCATAACTTAATTGGAATGACTATTTTTTGTTCAGTACATTCTTAATGCTCACCATGCTACTTGAGATTTAAATCTTAAACCTCTTTTCTTTCTTTTAAGATGACTTGATTGTTAAGATTAGATTAGTTTCTTAGCTAAAATATCAAGTCTTGAGCAATGAATGGCATTCTCCAATGTTCAGTGTTTTAAACTTTGAAGCGACTTAAAGATTTGTAAACAAAACAACAAATTAATTAAACAGCTTAGAAGCTATATTACTATTGCCATAACTGTGGAACTAAACATCCACGAAACATTCTAGGAAGTGTCCTCGTCACTGTAAACTTCTCTAAGAGTTTAAACGCTTCTTTATAAACAATGAATCTTGCCTAGCTATCTCGGCATCCTACGATCTGAGGAAAAGGCAGTTCAGAAGCACCATTTTGACAGCTCGAAAGCCTCTCGGTCACTGTTCCAGAACAGGGTGGCCCGAGTAGCTCCAGCAACCGTGGCTGTGCAGGGCACCACCGCCTAGCGTATATGTGCTAGTTAAACAATTTCTTTCATGTAATTAACCTTGATCTTCTAACTCCATCGCCACGATAAAACATTATTACTACTCTTTTCATCAACTATTTCTACTTATCTTGCATACGCATGACCTGTATTGCAATCTCCGTAATTTCTGGTGGTCTACTGGAGTCGGCCGCATGAGAGTAGTTGTCGTTGCCTAAGAATTGTGAAAGCGAGTTCTACTATCATAGAACTGACTTTAATTGACTGCCTGAATTTATTTCGGGTGCTTTTTTGCTGTAAACAACGTTCGAACAGAAACTCTGAGAATTGAACAACAGCAATAGTAATAAACTAGACTTCAGTTCTATCAAAATTGCACGTACGTCTTTGCCGGTGCCCTTTAATCTGTTCGGACTCACCAGCAAATGCATTGCTCGCCTCCATAAATCTTTGGCAAAGTTATGACTCACCAGCCAATGCATCGCTTGCCTAACTTAATCTTTGGCAAACAAATTTTTCAGTATTGAAAGTGATTAAATTGTTACTTTAAATAAAATTAAGACGCGTATATTAGCTAGGTTCAATAGTTGCGAAAGTAAGGAGCAAAAAGGTAATACCCTTGAAATGAACTCCCCGAGCTCATTCTCAGTCTCAAATAAATTAAGAGAAAACATGCTTACCTCCCGAAATGTAAAAAATATATTATCTTTTTTATCATACGGCATCCGTATTCAAGTAGATTTATTAGTTGGGATTTTTGTCGACCAAATTAGCCAAGGAAATTATATGTTTATCTTACAGCTTCTTTGTCGATGAATTCAGTGTCGTCTTCATTGGGCTTTCAAATCCTGTCTAAAATGTTTCGGATTAGATCAATCCCGGTTGCTTTTCTAGTAGCTAAGGAATAGATTCGTTATATATTTCGTTACATGTCAGAAAGACTAAAATCCTTGCGTATACCTACAATTTAAAATTCTAATTTCACAAAGGAAGTTTTGTTAGAATCGAAAGCTCTGGATGAACCAAATGCTTCAAGACGGACAAACAGAAAGGATACAGCGAGGAACAAAGAACTGCCAATGATGTAATTGATATAGAATGCATCCAATGGCCCACATGTCCACTGCATCCGTATAGTCATGTGGAATCTATACAATCTCCGGTGCCGGAAGTTTGGAGTTGTTACTTTATCTGTTAACATGTCAGGTTCAGTCCACGGGAACTTCCGAGCTAAATCAAAATCAGTGATCTACAAATTACAGGATTACTTCAGTAATGCTTTTGTAATGGAAATAATACATAGGTAATATATGAATAATATCAATAATAATAATGCATGAATAATACAGAAGATAATGACTGTGGCAGTTTTGCCATTCTACCTTGAAAAGGTTCCTTGCATAATGAACAAGGATGTTGTTTGACGAGAGGTCACGATGGATGATTCCTGCACTGTGTATGAAATGAATGCCGGATAGAATTTGGAAGATGCATCGGCATTTATGTTCATCTCCATATAAGAATAAACGTTGATTATGAATGCACGATTGGAGCGATGCATCCATCAAATCCATCTCAAGAATACTAGGTAGATAAGAAAATTCTTATTTTATGGATTCCCATAATCATATTTTGATCTCTAATGATAGTAAGTAGCTAACGGTAGCAAATAGCTATATGGTAGTGATTAAGAAAATCATTTGATGCGTTTGGCATACATTTTTGTAAAAGTGAGTTGAAATATTGAAGGTGCGTGATCTTGTGTATCAAAGGCATATTGATTTGTTCATTACGGTTATGGATACAGTAGAAATCTAGGAAGATGGCACTGAGGAGCTTCTGGTCCATCAATGCTAGTAGGAATGAAGTAGTCCTACATTTATAAAAATAATTGTTTTAGGGCCACTGATTAAGAAATTAAAACTATCCCAAGAAGACTTTGTCAGCTTTCGTCCACTTTCCATTCTCCTGCTCCTATAAAATACACTAGAACGAATTGTGATAGGCCACCTTGACTCCTATATTGAGAGCTCACGCCTGATAGTAAGTTCATGTCTCGTTTTCGAGCACCATGGGTTGGTTGAGTCAGCATACCTCAAGATGTAAAACGATATTCTTACGAGAGCAGATTTAATTAAAGACTCAATTCAACATTTACTATCTAAATTCATTAGGGAAATTTGTTGGCAGAATCACATGCTGAGGTTCACAAAGTCCATCTTGAACCTGCCGCCTTTGGCCTGGGCATGCATTGCTGGCACACCACTGCTCTCGTTCATGTCCTATATTAATGAGAGAATCAAACATTTTCATGTGAAGGGACAAAAGTCGTCTGAGAAACTACCTAAGCACAAAGAACCTCGGGGCTCTGTGCTTTTTCTACTTTTTTTAACATTGTATGCTCTGCATCCTTCCGATGTGATCGCCATACACAATCGAGGCTTTCACTTCAAATGAATGAAACTCAGTTGTATCGTCGCTTTAAATTATCCCAGAAATTCAGCTCTTGGACTTACACCGTCTCCCTCGCTGCACGTATTAATGCAATCAACATCAAAACTTTCGTAGATTGTACGATGCCAAACTCATTTCCTTGGCATGGGCACTGCAAGCTGGATTCAGAAATTAAAAGCCTTAAACTAAAATTTGGCTCTACCGCCATACCTTCGGTTTAATCTCCTTAATCTATATGTCCTGCTTCAAAGGAATCTTTCATTGGATGAACACATAAGCCCTGCTACCAACTCTGTCAACTCTCAGCTACAAACCGTTGCCAAAATTCATGCACGGTAGGACATTGATACTGCATTAAATTGGTCCATGCAACAATAACGTCTGGTCTCCATTGTTGCTGCTCACTGCTCTCTGGTCTCTTGGGATGCTCAATATTGCGATTAAGGTTTGTGCAAAACTCCTCAGTTACAATATTGAGTCGTGTGAGGTTCACGGTTGCTGCACCACTGCACGTCTTTCGGATTTTCACTGGCCCAAAATAATCAGCATTTTCATTTTTGCGTTCTTTCAATGAGTTTCAGCTCACCTCATTCACATGCCGAAACCGTCTTATTAGACCTAGTCCCCCAGCTATGCCAAGCATCCTGCAACCAGCGATCCGACTCTAATCCGTTCACCCTAAATTGCATGAACTTAAAAGCAGTCTGAGACGAGGCTTTTTTCCTATGACAGCATAGCACATAAATCAATACCAAAAAACTTCACAACTAGTGGATGGTTCATATAAAACCTTGTTTGAACCCTCCGGTTTTTAACTGGTTTGAAACCAACAGAAAATTCAACCTCGCTTTTATTGGCTTTAAACACCACATCACAGTTAAGCCTTTATAGCTAGATGCGGCATTATTACTTTATTTCTTTTTGTGCTATATGAGTCAGTAGTGGAATAAGAAAATGTTTTCTAGGAGACTTAGTCACTTCCTGGAGGGGATTGACACTTAAAACCGGATACAGGGAAATCGGACGAGTCGGACAAAGGTTTCGTCGAAGAATTTGTACTTGTGAATATTGGTGAAGGACAAGGAAACGTTTTCATCAGTGAGTTTTGTTATTTAATTTTTCTTGAAGATGGCACGGTGCTTTTCGATTAAGACCTCAACCCAACGAACCGTGGGTCAGAAGTATAGAGAAATAACTAAGCAGGATGTCTTTGAAAACAAGGAAAAACTAATATAGCAGCAAAACAGGTATTCAATGGTTCGTAATGGGTTATTAACTGCCAGCCAAAATAAATTAGGTTTAAGCCAACTTCCCCTGACTTGATTACATTCAAAACAAAAAATTCAACCGAATGTTGAAATCACAGGATCTGATTTGTTTTGGTAATTCGTCATTGATGTTTCTGTATCTGCTGAAGCTATAACAGCAGTATGCGGATGTTGCGACTAATCCTTTACTAACTTTTTATGCAGAATGTGTACTGCCTAGAAAGAGATGGAGTACTCTTAATGCACTATACAAATTTTCAACCACTATAGGGCGTTCACGCTTTTTCTAAGCCACTACTCCCCTCGTTAAAATTATAGGAATACGATTATCAGGAGCTAGGTGAATAGAGAGGAAATATTTTCGGGAATACAACCTAATAATATTTATAGGCGATGATTGGAATCATTTGATTTTTCCATTTTACTGCAAGTGATTTTTACAATCAATTTTTCTCTATAGTAGTTATTTTTGTAATTGAAATAAATATCGTAATGGAAATATGGAAACGTAAAGGAAGTTAAATAATCGGTTAATTATTTTATTGGGAATATCTGTTGAAGGTCTCTAGGAGATATTGTATGAGAGGAAATGATGATTCATCTATAAATTCTGACTTGATAAAGTCGATGGATGTTTCAAGTATGATCTGAAGGAGCGATTGTTTATCGCTAGTTTTAACGAAAGAAGATCGTTTGCAAAACCTCAGTAAAACAGTTCAAAATCAAGCCCGGAATAAAAGATACACACATTTCGGTATGTCTTGGAACTTCTCTCCGATGACTTTGTTGATGCTCATTATCTGAAAATGTCACCGTAACTTGTTATTCCTAAAATCAGCAACTCTACAATATTAATCGAAGCGAAGGAAATACCTGCATTGTTAAACATTTATTGAAGAAGTTTGATTCAGAAATGGAAAAGGCTAACACTCAACATCGTCGCTATCAGAATATATGGAGCTGGTACTAAATCTGGGAGTCATATTGCGAATTAGATTTTCTTAGACGATCAGATCAATTCAGAAATCCAGTCTACATTTCACCTACACAAAATCGCTAAAATTTGGGCATTTTAAAACAGGAATTGCATACCTAGGCTTGTCCGTGCATTTTTAACATCTCTTCTTGACTTCTGTAGGTCACTTCTTCCTGATTTGCCGTCCTGTGCTATCCTGGGCTTATAGATGATGCAAAGGTCTGCAGCTAGGCTTGTTCGTTGCGAGCTTGGCAGTTGCCACATCGCACCACTTCTCGCTGACCAGCACTGGCTTTCAGCTAAGCAAAGCATCGACTTCGAGGTTTTGTCACTGACTTTCAGGTCGTTTTATTCTTACGATTCAGCCTACTAATTTACTGCCCCACTTGCCTAATCATTGTACAGCAGCTTTTTGGGATCTAACTGGCTAAATACCTTGTTGAAACCCAAATACTTTGGAGAGCATGCACCAATTCGTATGCTCCCGAAGCATGGAACCCACTCTCAAGTTCGTGACCTCATCGTCTGACTTCACTACATTTACAAACAAATTGAAAACATCTATCACAGCATTTAGTTTTTCCCCACGATTCCAACTTTGTATACATATGTGTGCTGACACTGTATGCTGCCACTGACCAAACCAGCGTGCCGACACTGTGCAAGTCACCCTAACCCTGTTATTCTCGTCGATGGGCATGCTAGCACTAACCATTCGATCGTATTTCCTTTGCAGCAACTGTAATGTGCCTAAAATGTCCTACTCAGTCTTCCCTCCGATCTGTCATCATTGGTAGATAGCTCCAACACGACACTAGCTAACAAGCTTAATGAGCGTGCACCTTTGAATAAGTATACAATATGGACAAACACAGTGTGACTCAGACATTGGAAAAGGTATTGCTCATAATTGGCTATTCCAGAATACCTCCTGTTCAATCAGGTCAAAAGGTAGATGTCATGTTCCAAAGTTTGATTCAACTGCCAGGCAAAATGTTTGACCTTCTCTTTAATGCATATGACTGTCACCTGTACTTTTACTTTGATCCTATAAGCACTTCCAGCCTGTCGAAATCTTTTAACTCCCTCACTGCATGTCTGGCATTGTATTAACACGTCATGCAGCAAAATTTACTAATTTCTATGACTCAACCAATTTACTAGTTCCGAGCAAACCAAGCTCACTTACTAATTGCAAAAGCTACATGTTGAAATAGGTTCACCCACCGTTTCTTTTGTTGATTCGGCACTAAATATAGGTATAACGTTTTACAATGGCATTTCATTAAACGATCGCATCCACTCTACTGTTAAGCTTGCTAACCTGCAGCGACATAAACTTAGCAATATTTAGACTTGTTAAGACAGGGGTAAAACTTATAAGTTGTTATATGCATTTGTTGTATCCCTTCTTGACTTATGTAACCCACTGGTTGCTGGTCTACCTGCCTGTGCGACTAGCTCCTCACAGCTGGTGCGAAAATCTGCAGCCAGGCTTGTCTGTCGTGAGATTTAAAGTGACTTATCACACCACTTCCAGCCAACCTGCACTGGTTTCCAGTCAAGCAACGCATCAACTTCAACATTGTTCACTCTCATTGAGGACCCTATTTTTTGCTCCAGTCTACTTATCAAATTGCCTCTTCAATCAGTTTTAAATGTTGCCATCAGCTTTTCACAATTAAATGATTCCCTAAAGCTTGTGCAAACATGAAATCTTTTGGAGACAGTTGCTTCAATTGTTATGCTCCTAAAGTTTGAAATTATTTTACCAATAACACACTTGATAAAGCACCCTCAGAAAACTCAACCTCTTTCTAATTACTTTACATATGCTGCAAAAGGAAACACATTGAAACATTGAGTCGCAACATTCTTAATAAACAGCAACATACACCCTTATATTGGCGACAGGAACATGGTCAGCCTGCAAGTATGGTCAATGGCAGCATGCTCACGCAGCATGCTCTGTCAACATGCACTAGAACATAAAAGTTGAATCAGAGGAACCCACAAAATGCAGTCCCGAATAGGTTGCGTTTTTAGTTTATCTTTAAATCTGGTCAAGGCAGGCCCTGTTGTGCCTCAACTCGGGAGTGCTTTCAAGGCTTAGCGAGCATACTAACTAAAGGCAGGGTCTCCGAAGTAGTGGTTTGTACAGGGTATGGATAAATAGCCGGATTCCGAAAACTGGTGGTACGATACTTATCCTGTTACAATGAGCCGTGAAGGCTCACTAGGTAAAGCAGTTTTTTTTCGCGACCTGGGCCCCAAGGTCGTGGGTTCGAATCATGTAGTGAGCGATCCTTAATCGCTACTTCAGGTGGTTGTGAGAGCCGCAAAGCTCTTATATCGCTATGCAAAAAGAGTCTGATAAATCAGCTTGTGTTTATATGATTGATTGATTTATTTATTATTTATTTATTTATTATTTATTTTTTTATTTGTCCAATAATTAATTTATTTATTTATTTTAGTACAGTTGATTGGGAAGGCTGGCTACATATCTGTCTAACATACCCAGATGTTAGCAATTTTATGTGGCTAAATGTAGGCAGACTTGATTGTGAAGGTGATGTGTCTGTCTGAGGAAAGGTCACTCTCAATCTCAAAACCTGTATTTCGTCCAGATCCAAAGGGTGGTGTGTTCTTGTAGAGTCGACTTTGAGCTTTGGCCTTTTAAATTTCAGAATCACACGCCCGAACTCACTCCTAGAGGGAATCGCTGCATCTTATGACTCTGCCATTTTCAAAAGCACTTAAAAGGCATTTATTCATCACAGCATTTACTGGATCTCAGTCATTCGTCCTGTATGTGCTGATGAGTGTTAACACTGTGCGAGCCACCTCAAACAATACTTGCTCACTTATGCTGTGCATTTTACCCCTAACAATGTTTTTTCTGGTCGCTTATTGAGCATGCTACTACGAATCCTTTGATCGGTTTCCATTGCAACAACTGTAAAATGACTATACAGAAATTGAGTTTTATATCTAAAATCTATTATTTTTAAGATTGTCATAATTCTGTCAAAATCTTTGAGTGAGAATGGATGCTGTACAGCTTTGAGTGTCTGGTTGTGAGCAAGAATTATTCCTTCATAAGTAATTACATCCCAAGTTGCTAATTGAAATAATGCTTGAATAATACTCTATCTAATATCCAGGCACCAAATTGAATTAATGAGCCTGTAGTTAACCGTATATAATTCTACAATAAATAATAATACAATATCTAAACATTGTTCATGAATTCCTATCACTGGACATTCTGATATATAGCCCTAATCTAATATTAGCTATCTAGATACACCTTCTTTCCTAACAACTGTATACAAAATGGTGCGTAGGCTACAGGAATTTAGTTGTATCTGATGAAACAGGTTTTGGTCGCAGTGACCTACAGCAATTTAGCTTGAGCATTTTTAAGTAGCTGATGACTTCGAAACTTGGCTGCTTGAATCAGAGCGAAGGCTTGAGCTGCTGAGCTTCAATCCAACAGTCTGGTAAAAGTGTCTGCCTCTCTTCCTGGGAGGAAGGGCATTCTACGTGTACTCTTACCAGTCAAAGATTATCAAAGATGACTACCATCTGCTTCGTTAGGCTTTCGTAACAGAACTGGCTAGCTCTGTAGGTAAAGAGCTGCAGCTGAGCACTGAGTTAGTAACCGCTCGTCGAAGAGAGGGCAATGACCGACGGGACCAGATGGGGCATCAGCAATCGCCGACGGCGTGCCTGGCGACAATTTTTCTCCAGGACGCCACCGTGGGGCACATGGTGGCAGCGATCCAGGCTGCGATGGTTTGCCACTCGCCGATGGTGTTCAACGAGGCCCCAACCTTCGAGGCAGGAAAAGCCATGAATGTGACGTTGTCCTTCGACAAGCCGGTGGGCTGGGATGCTAGGCAAGTCATAGAGACTGTGCGAGTCGGAGACATTTCAAAGGTCGGAGACTCATCGGTGATGCTTACGGGCTAGGACACAGCAAAGGCCGGAGATGAGGCGTAGATTGGAGATGTGGTGCTGGTCGGGGATGCAGCACAGGTTGGAAATGTGGCAGCTCTCAAAGACACTGTGGCAGCGTCTGGAGACGTGACAGCTGCCACCAGAGACTCTGCTGAGACGCCCGGAGTCGCTATTGTGGCTTGCAAAGTGGTGGCTGTGTGGGATACACCTGCAGGCTGAGAGACTGCACGGGCCGGCAAGGTCCCAGTCATGGAGAAATTTGTGGCCGGGCGTCGCATGAAAGCGAATGTCAAAGGCAGCCGGCTTGTTGTCACAGACTGTTTGATCGAATAATTCCTCTGAGCAGCCTTTACTTAGCTTCTTAATTAAGGGAGCTGAGCTGCACCATATGAGGACTATGTGCTTACTGTTTAGCCTTCTTGCTGAAAAAAGTGGAGAATGGAAAGTAGATTGATCTCCAGGTCAGGTGGGCATGTGGTTTTGTTTATGCATACCCCCAGCCGGCTACAGTACAACTCCTAAATGTTAATTGCCAGTACTAGGCTGGTGGCCCTCCCGACCATCGGCTAGCCAATCGGAGCGTAGCTAGGCCTTAGCAGCTAAGGTAAAAAATCAGAGCTCAGCCTTCGAGTACCTCAGACGCCAGAAGCAGACGAACGTATGCTGGAGGGGAGAGACACTTCCTCCGGCTTGGGGCTTGGATGAATAAACTAGTGGTGTTTCTCGACGGCTGGTGTTTTTTGCAGTGTGGGACGGTGATACAACTACAGATCTTAAAGTTCTTCTGTAGCTCCTTTCACTTCACCTGGAAATCACTGGCAAGGCTCTGAAGTGGTTCAGGTCCTATCGTAGTGGGAGACTCCAGAGTGTTGACATGAATGGACAAAGATCATTCGAGGTCATCAAAGAGCATTCGTGTCATTCCGTTTTGACTTATAAAACTCACTGTAACTGGCCTACTGGCATGTGCAAGCAGGTGATTGCAGCTGGTGCAAAACTCAGCAGCTAGGCTTATCTGTTGTGAGCATTTCCTTTGCCACATCACACCACTTCTCGCCGACCGACAATGGCTACCAGTCAAGAAACCGATTGTCTTCAAGCTTTTGTCGCTCACTTTTAGGTCCCTTCATTCTATGGCTCCAGCCGATCTATCCGATATTTTACCACATCAGGCTAAGCATCGTACCACTCGCTTTTTGGAATCCAACAATATACCAATACCTCGTACGAGCCTCAAATCTTTGGGTGACTGTGTACTTAGTTTGTATGCTCCCAAAGCCTGAAACTCCCTCACGACCTTTGTCTGAACATCCCCTCACCCGACCACATTTAAAAATAACTTAAAAAACACTTACTTAAGACAGCATTTAGTAGGGTCCATGTGATTCTTCCTTCATGTGCTGATGCTGTGCATGCTGCCACTAACCACATTTACAAGCTGACCCTATGCATGTCACCCCCTTACCCTGTTATTCTCGTTGCTTATCAAGCATGACATTACTCACTGCTTAATTGCATTTTCCTTTGCAGCAAATGTAAAGTGATTAGAAAGAGATTGAGTTCTCTGAGGGCGCTTTATGAAGTGCATTCTTCTTCTTATTATTATTATTTTTATTAAAGTGCTGGGTCCTACCCTTAGCTGATGCTTGGTTGATCTAAAGCATATCCTCCTGTCCGTCGGTCGTAACTCGTTAAATTTATTTGACTGAAAACCTATAATTAGCTAGTGTTCAGAAAAATTGTCCAGTTGCCATATGTCCATGCTACCGGTGGGTGCCAGTCAGCTTCATTGAATATAAGATTGCTCAAACTCTATCTTGGCCTAGTGGGTGTGTCCTGCTTAAATAGCATTTTCCGGTTGGCATGCATCCTTACTCTTAAAACACTCTCGGCCTTTGCAGTCTACACCCAAGCATACCATAGCTTCACAGCCAATAGGGAACCAACCAATCAAGTACGGTTGTGAAAACCTTTTTCCTGCAAAATGATACTCATGGAAATGCTTTCCCTATTATAAAAAGCATACATAAATATGTTAAGTATCTGTAATGCGCCCTAAGATAACTTATTCTCTATTCGGGTAATTAACCTGCGACAAGGCCTCTGGTCTATGTCCATGACCTAAGCTAGAGCTGTGTTGGGTAGAGCGTGCCTAGATTTATTTGATTAAATATTGACTTAGAAATACAAGCTAAAGGCAACATCAGTTGAAGGTCGCACTTGCTTAGTATAATCGCGATAATCTGGAGTCGTCAGCATGATCTCTTAAAAGCAAATACATTTCCCTCGCTAGATAGATAGATTGCCTTTTAACACCTCAGCTGATGATCGCAATGGCTTACTAGGTAATGAGGTTTTTTCGCATGTGGGTTCGAATCCGGTGGTAGGGGATCTGAGTTTGAATCCTGTGGTTGGCGACCCTTTGTCGCCACTGCAAGCTATGGTGATAGCCATGAGGGCTCTTGTTTTGCTACACAAAAAATGATGATAAATCAGTTAGTATTTTTTTATTTATTCATTTATAATGTTTGCAACCCGAACCACCTTTAAATGTGCTATGATCTAGAAATAATAGTTGAAACCATTTTCGACAACTGCCTTGACCTGTTTGCTTTGAGTGAGGCATAGCTAACATTTACTTAACTTGAAGCCCAAAGCTAACTCATCCACCAGATTGCTCTCAGTTTCGTACCTCTGACAAGTTCGAAGTTCTTTCTGGAACCTGAATTTATTGAGTTTCAAATAGCTTTTCTTACCTGCAGAGGTCTTTGGAGTTTTCTTCTTTGCTAGATCCACCAGCAAGATGCCAATAATGCTAAATTACATCTCTACCAGGCACCTACATCAAATTTATCTAGCATTGTTTTGATCTTCGTTTATTTGATTACATTCCTTTTGATGTCTCTGCAGACAGTTGTACTACCCAGTGTATTCAACTGACCAACATCTTTCTAATGTGCTTGACCCAGCTCACTTAAAGGATCGTGCTCTTTCTCTTATTAATGATTCTATAAAATATTCTCCAATGTCCATTCCCTAACAATTTGAGGCGATCGAATGGCATGCGGATATCGTTAACTTTAAACTTTTTTGGTCTGAGGAATTAAGAAATCAGTGACTTTAACATTTTCAAGATTCCTACCCACATATTAATGCTGGTTTTTCTCAAGGAGCACCAGATTTATACAAATACATGAATCTGAGCTCCTAAATTAGCGAGATCAAGTTATACGGCATGCCGTCTTCTTAGATTAAGCCTAAGTGACTATTGATGTAGCCAATGATTAATGTTGCCACTTTGTCAGCTATAATAAGCGGCCGTACACAAAAACTCAACTCCTGGCTATCTCTTAGGTGCATTTAGTTTTTCAGGCCAATTTAAATTGTACTACAATAATTTATTTGATTATAGTGTAATCCGTCCAATATCTTTATCCTTATAGATAGAATTAGTGGAACCTATTTTTGTGGGACACAATTACATGACTGAATTTGCTCAGGCTAAAGGAATAAATGCATCAGAGTAAGCTATTTTATCAGCGCTCAACATTATTATACTTTTTAGTTGCTTAGTACTTATTGATACAATTTATATTTTTGCCTATCCCTGCAGTAATGATTCGGAATGATATTTAGAGGGAATGTTCTAGACTGTTTCCCTAACTTCAATGAAACCCCAGCATTTGTAGATACTAAATAAAATACTATTAATCGCAGAGCCCATATCAATATTTTTGAACAAATCATTGATTTAAACTTATTGTAATGTACTCACCTATTGTCGATTATTTTTGGCAGATTTTAACGTATGATTTTTTATCTTGCTAAATTATGTTGAGAGCTACGTGAATGTTTACGATATTGTTCAGTCTGTCCTGGCTGTATATCCACACCCTCATCATGGATGCGAGTTTTTAATATTGGCGAATGCTTTAAAAAAATTCTCAGTTTAAATACTTTGACATTTACTCGCTGCACTTCTACTTTATATTTTGCATAGGCTTTACTCTACCGGCTTTGGTTAGAATCGTTAATCGTTAGTTATCCAATTCAAACCTATTAGTAGCAGCAGCCTAATTTTGTCCACCCTAATCGAGTTTTTTGGGATCAGTATTTCCTGAAGGTTGTACTAGCTCATAAAACTGTAACTACTCAATAGGTTCTAAAAAGCGCACACAATATAATAATATAAAATAGTGCTGCTCCGTAAATCTACTGAAACTAGGCCGACCATATTTCAGCTCGCCAGATTTATAGGACAGTAAACCATTTACTGGCCAATGCTATGAGGTCTGACTCCCCAGATATTAAGGGCTCAGCTGAAAAGTTTTCAGCCTTCTTTATTGAAAAAATTGTGGGCATTCGTGCCTCCATTAAGCGCCCACTGACCAAAGCAATTTTCGTTCCTCGACCTGTGACCTTTCTTAAAAGGTTCTCCGATATTTCTGCCAGTGATGTGGCTGTTTTACAAAAGTCTAGCAAAAAGAGCTCGTCTCCTGAAAAACCTATACCTTCATCTCTGTGGTCTTAACTTGCAGACCAACTTAGCCCTGCCATAACCGAGATTTTTAATGCCTCTTTGGGAAAAGGGGTTGTCCCCAGGTCCTTCAGGTCGGCAATCGTTAGACCTATTCTTAAAAAGCCTGGATTAGATGCATAAGTTCTAGCAAACTATCGTCCAGTTTCCCTTCTTCCGTTCTTATCAAAGATTCTTGAAAAAATTGTTTCTAAGCAGCTAGTTGAACATATTGAAAATAACGGAATGTCAGAAACATTTTAATCAGGGTTCGAGAAGCAGCACCGTACTGAAGCTTCTCTCGTCCGTGTTAACAGTGACATTGACATTAACATATTGACAGTGACATTAACAATGACATTCTACATGGCAAGGACGACGGGAATGTCATTGCCCTAGCTCTGCTATATCTGTCTGCTGCCTTTGACACCATTGATCACAAAATTCTGCTTGAACGACTGAGAACAACGATCAGCCTGGCAGACGAAGCACTGGCGTGGTTTAAATCCTACTTGTCTGATCGTGTTCAATCCGTGTCGTGTGTGGGTCAGGTCTCAGACATGAGAAGGGTCACCTGTGGATTCCCTCAAGGGTCTGTACTCGGTCCCTTGCAGTTCTCCATTTATACGCGACCTCTGGGAAAAGGAAAAAAGGCCCGTGGAATAGGATATCACCTCTATGCTGACGATACTCAACTGTATTTGTCATTTAAACCGTCGGAATCTGCTGCAGCAACTAGAAAACTGAACGCTTGCCTTGCCGATATTCGATTCTGGATGTCGGAAAACTTCCTGAAATTTAATGACGATAAAACTGAACTGCTTCACCTAAGCTTTCGACACCCTAAGCGTGTGGCTGGATTAAAAGGCTTCACTGTTCTAATAGGCGATGCTATTGTGTGACCTTTACCACGTGCTCGTAATCTAGGTGTCGTGTTCGACAGCTGCCTCAATTTCAAAAGCTTCATTCAGAAGTCTGCCTCTACAGCAAGCCACCACATCCGATCCCCATCCAATATTAGAAGCTGTCTCCCACAGTGGCTTGTAAACAATTTAACTAGCTCTTTACTTCTGTTTCGGCTTGATTTTTGTAATTCCCTTTCGGCTGGGCTGCCAAGGAAAGTTATTATGCCACTGCAGCAGACTATGAATATGGCTGCAAGGCTGGTTTACAAGTCCCAGCGGTTTGAGTGTGTATCACCTCTGCTGAAAGAGCTAGGATGGTTGCCGGTTGAGCAAAGGATACAGAACAAAGAGTTCTTAAGCTGATCCACAAGGTCTGCCACGGCTTTGCTCTTTCGTACCTGGCTGAACTGCTGCATCAGTTCCAGTCTGTTCGCGCCCTCAGGTCCTGTGTGGACAATAAATTAGCCGTCCCATTCCTCTGCTTAAAGACAGTTGACGACAGAAGCTTTAGCTCTGCAGGTCCTAGACTGTGGAACTCGCTTCCACAATTCTTAGGCAAGGACATCTACTCTCCAACTGCCGACTGTGGCACATCTTTTTCCGCGGTCCTGAACTGCTACTTCTATGCTACTCACTACCTCAACTGCTCGACTGACTCTGCTATGCTTCCAAATTTCTCTTTGTTTCGTGAGACGAAGTCTGTTGGCTACCGAATGCGTACCGAAAGCAGCTTATGCTGTGAGTGAGTTATTCAAAACTCTCTTGCGTAACACCCACATGGTCTTTATGACTTTGTGGAGTTACTAACGGAGATACATTGCATTTCAATGGTAAAGAGCTTACAATGGATTTATATTAATCAATTAGCTCCGTTTAAGAAGAAACCTAAGTGTTAGTTGAATATAATTTCTCTAACATGCATCCATTTTTAAAGTTGGTAGAGAGCCTGCAAACCGTGAGCTGTAGCAGAATCTGTTCTTTAATATGAATGAAGCTGAATAAGGTTTATATAATTCACTACTAAGTGGAGATAGAGAGAAATATATCTGTGTGCCGTCACATCTCAGCTACACTTACATTTTCACGCCTGAGTAGTGACAAGTACTTGATTTCTCTTAATGCATGCCTAGCCGAACGATGATTGCAGTCGATCCAATTTACATACTTGAGAGCCACCATGCGTCCAGTCTCAAGATCTTCAGCCGACCTAAAAGTGTACCTTCACAAATGTTATGTTTACTGCAACGCTTATTGCTTGCATTCAGTATCAGAAGTATCGAAACATTAGCTATATAAACCTAAGATTCCAAAAATAGTTTTAAATATTATGCACTATCTTTTCAAGGTGGTGATCACGGTTCCACTCCGATGTGAACGATCGATGCTTCCGAATCATAAAGCGCCAATAACTACTTGGCTGGCTTGTGTCACACAATCCATGGTTACATTTTACTAGTTCCTGATTATGGAAAAAATTAATCTAAATTTAGGAACTGAATACGCACCTAGAAATATTAGACAGCTGGGTGTTGGGGAATACCTAAATATTGTTCACACGAAACGTTGTTAGTAAACGATCTTCATTATATAGAATGTAGTAGATCAGAGCTAAAAAATCTGTAGCAGTGTCAGCTCCACCATAGCAGGCAGTAATTTTCTTTAGTGGGCTTGGTGAATATTTAGAATTCTACTATGAATGAGAGAGATTCTTTAATGGTTAACTAGGCATCAGGATTAGGTGATAAGTATCTTGCAACTCTAAACTGGTGTATCAGGGGTCAGCCATATCGAAGAGATGTAGGCTTCAATAACCTAGCTATTGAAAGCTAAATACTTTGGCTGAAATAATTTTAATGAATGTAGATACAAATATCAGTTCAACTCAATACTTTTAGTGCAAATAAAATAGAAACTAAGTATTGTGATGTTTTATTATTGTTTTAATATTTGTACATGTAATTGTAGAACCGCATTTCTTATGATTAACACGTAGGCAAATTTTTTTTATAATCCATCTCACTTTCACACTGTTCAGCAGGCATAAATTGTCCCATACATGGAAATTAAATTTATAGCCAAAACAATACGGAACTATATTAATAATAATAATAATATTGCACTTGATAAAGCGCCCTCAGAGAACTTAATCTCTTTCTAGGCTCTTTACATTTGCTGCAAAGTGATACGCAATAGAATAGTAAGTAAAATCACACTTGAAAAACAAACAAAATGGATAACATGGTTAGGGGTTACATGCACTGGGTCAGCATGCAAATGTGGTTAGTGGCAGCATGAACAGTGTCAGCACGCATAAGCACATCGAGGACGAATCACAAGGACCCACTAAATGCTGTCCTAAATAGGTATGTTTTAAAGTTTCTTTTAAATGTGGTCAGGTCAGGGGATGTTCTGATGCAGGTCGGGAGGGAGTTTCAGGCTGTGGGAGCATACGAGCTAAATGCACGGTCTCCAAAGGATTTAAGGTTTGTACGAGGTATTTCTAGACTGTTGGATTCCGAAAAGCGAGTGGTACGATGCTTTGCCTGATGGGGTAGTATATCTGAAAGATAGGCTGGAGCCATAGAATGAAGAGACCTAAAAGTGAGCGACAAAACCTTGAAGTCAATCCGTTGCTTGACTGGTAACCAGTGCAGGTCGGCGAGAAGTGGAGTAATGTGGCAACTGCGACGCTCACGACAGACAAGCCTAGCTGCAGAGTTTTGCACCGGCTGCAATCGCCTGATCGCACATGCCGGTAGGCCAGTAAGCAGTGAGTTGCAGAAGTCGAGACGAGATGTCACGAATGCATGGACCAACTTGGACGTGGTATCCTTATCTAAACAAGCCCTAATTTTAGCAATGTTATGAAGCTGAAAATAGGCTGATTTAACTATCTACTCAATTCTCAGTTATCGTGTCCTGGGTGATTGTAAAGTGAATAGAAAGAGATTAGGTTTTTGAGGGCGCTTTATCCAGTCTATAAGAATTAATATTACCGTTATTATTAAGTAAAATGTCTAGAACTGTATTATTTATTTAGTAGCTTCTAAGAAAACATGTTTAGTAATATTTTGGTGAATATTTTTAATTTAATGGGTTTACTGAATCAAATCTGTTCTTTAGGACAAATAGGCAGGTAATTGCATTCACCCTGCATATTACTCTAAATAGTTTGTTTAAGATAGCTCCACTAAAAACGATATTTTAATTTGTGTCATGTTTTCGCAGGCTTTGTTCTGCCAAATCAATGGAACAGCCAGCAGTTCATAAATCCACAAATTGGTAATTTTGTTACAAACGAATACTGTGATTCATTTGTGTTTGAAAATGCATGATTGTCAACGACTTCTCAAAACCGCACGAAGACTTACTGGTTTTTAGCACGTCACATCGAAAATGACTCTGTCTCTTTCTTTCTCTCTCTGTCTCTTTCTGTCTCTCTCCGTCTCGGTCTCTCTCTGTCTCTCTCTGTCTCTCTCTCTGTCTCTCTCTCTCTCTGTCTCTTTGTCTCTTTGTCTCTCTCTCTCTCTGTCTCTCTGTCTCTCTGTCTCTCTGTCTCTCTCTGTCTCTCTCTGTCTCTCTCTGTCTCTCTCTCTGTCTCTCTCTCTGTGTCTCTCTCTCTGTCTCTTTCTCTCTCTCTGTCTCTCTCTCTCTCTCTCTCTCTCTCTCTCTCTCTCTCTCTCTCTCTCTCTCTCTCTCTCTCTCTCTCTCTCTCTCTCTCTCTCTCTCTCTCTTTGGCTCTTTGTCTCTCTCTCGCTCTCTCTCTTTTGCATCTGCCATGTAAAACTTTCCATGGCACATTTTCAACTTCTCCTTGAGAGAGAGAAATTGAGATAGAAATCTGGTGGATGAGTCAGCTTGGGGCTTTAAATTAAGTAAATAATTTTAGTGGTCGCTCACTCAACGCAAATAGGTCATGGCCATCTTTAAAGAATAATTTACCTATCAATCTAGATTCGCTGCAAATTTGACGTTGATTGTAACTCAAGCATTAGGATTATCCGCTTTAGATGTAGTATGCTTTATATCTACCTAGTGGTAGCAATGAACTAATGAGGGTAGGAGACTATTTCCAAATGGATATTTACATGAGTCTATTGCAGTTACTGACTTCGTCCACTTGTCGTTGGCTGTTAGAGAAAAGACGAGGGCCAAAAGATCTGCCATAGAGTTAAGTTTTAATAGATAAGCTGCTCGTATGCTGCTTAGGCTTAGTTGTGAAACAATTAGGTTTTCTTGGCAGCACTGACGTTAAGTCAGCTTATTTTACGCATCTATGGTACCTAGGAAGAGATTGAGCTCTCTGAGGGTATATTATCCAGTGCATTATTACTATAGTATTCTTAGTATTATCGTATATATATTTTTGTGTGCTCGATTTATGGCCCACTGTAAATTAACATGCTCCTTGGCAAGGCAAGCTCTCTCTGAAAGTAGATCTGATATCAGGCGAAATCAGGCGCGTAAATTTATTAGAAAGCCTTACTGTGTAGCGGTTCACTAATCATTATTAAACTAATAAACTTGATAAAGCACCCTCAGATAATTCAATCACTTTCTGTGAGCTTTGCATTTGCTGCAAAGAAAATGCTTTCAGACACGGTTGAATATTATCTCGCCTGGGCTTCCCCGAAACCTTACTGTGATGGCTTTATGCTTCAAAGCCGAGCTATCTACTACTGGCCTACCTCAGCTGGCTCCCAATAAACTAATAAGCAGCCTATCGACTTCAAGGATGATATCCAGAGCGTTCAGGTAAGGTTATTTGCTAGAGTCCAGCCTAGCTAATAGAGCTGCTACCAACACATGGATAGGCATGGTATAAACTAATTTCCTGACTGATTTCTCAGCAACGGTTGGAAACAACCTCAAATCACCTTTGCACTAACCCTTTAGTTCTAATATTTCCAAAGTATAATACTCATTTCACTCAATCTTCATGGCATTGGATCAGTTAGCGATATTTGTAACATTGATAAAACGCTCACTGTTTTCACAGAATGTGTCATGTGCAATTTATTTCTCCCTGCGTCTCTTTAACCATTGGAACAACATGCATGTTATCACTAACGGTATTTTCACTTGAACGGTTTTACGGTCGATAATTTTTCAATCGATACTGTCCTCACTACCACTAATTATACAATTAATTATTGAAAGCCTTTTTAAATAACCCATGAAGAGTAAATATTCATTATTTTTTCTATGCAAATGCATTATATATAATTGATTTTATAAATATAATTTACTTGTACAGCGCCGCAGGAGAACGTAATCTCTATTCAGGAGCTTCAAATGTGCCTCGGGGCTCGAGCCAACGACCTCAGCCACGACATCAGTTAAGGCGAGCACCTTAACCACTGGACCAAACCAGGCTGGCATCCTGAATTTGGTCGATAATAATATACCTAATAAGTTTCTATCCTACCTAGGTTAAAAACTAGTCAGTCAATATTCCAAAACGATGCGCAATACGACAAAGTCTATTACTTAAGAGTTTGTTTTATTTTTACTTACAATGCGATTCATATCGTTACTTTTGCTGGCATTCTCATTAGCAAGAGGGACACAAGTTTTTCTTTTCAATTGAGTAAACGAGCCGCTAAAGAATCAAATTCAATTTATATTCAGCACCTTAGTATCTAGAAAATGCATGTTTGTGTCAGATATGTAGGCATGACTGGCAGAAAAAATGTTTCGTTCCAGCCACCCGAATCGGTTATTAGGTGCTTTCGCAACTGTAAATATACAAACTAGCCGATACCCATTTGGTTTTCTCAAGAGACTTTTTGTCTATGAAGCTATAAGTTGGCTTGACGCTTATACCAGAATTTATTGTACGCACAACCAAAATATCAAAGTAAAAAGGAATGGTTAACAGATAGGAGACATTTAAATGTGAAGCATTGAATTAGTACCTGAAATGTGATATTAGGAATATGCAACTTTTAGTAGAAAGATAACAGATCTCCTACAAGCCTGATTTTGGAAAACATAAAATTCATTTGTATGGCGTCCAGGATAAAGATGTTCTCTATTCATGCGCTTTACATGTGCTCGGTGCTCGAGCTCACAACCTCAGCCTAACCTTGGTCAGGGCAAGCATCTTAAATGTTCACTTTCTTTCCGTAACCAGCAAAGCAAATTATGTTGCCTACAGCAGTCATAACATGATGTAAATTAAACAGTCAAGATTGTGTCCATATAGGACTGGGCAGGCTATAACATGTCCAGCTTGTACGGTAGGTATAAAAATCCGAGCCATGACTGTCAGTATGGGTGTTCTTTTTTATTTATTCAATATCTGATAATCAATGGAACCCAATTCAGCTCGCCTGGGAAATCGGAAAATTTCAGTAATTCTGCGAATACTTGGGTAACCTGGCTGGCTGTCAGTATGGGTGTTCTTTTTTATTTATTCAATATCTGATAATCAATGGAACCCAATTCAGCTCGCCTGGGAAATCGGAAAATTTCAGTAATTCTGAGAATACTTGGGTAACCTGGCTAGTAAATGTATCGCCAGTTGCTGAGGCGTGCATATTAATAACCCAGCCGAAACTAAATAAATATATCCGAGCCTTGACTATTTATAGGAGATTTTTAAATGTTTTGTAAGGTACCATTGAATACATTGCCTAATTTTGTATTGATCAGACCTGACGGCTAGCTGATTCGGTTGCAATCCTGGTTAAACTTGTAAAGTGTAGCCAGTTTGAAAAGACAACACTCAAATATTGAGGTTAATTAGGATATTGAATGCAGTACCACATATTCAAAGAACAAGGCTTCGCAGTCATTAAAAATGGAAGGCGTGCTAGAAGTGGCAGCCTGAGTTTTTAGGGCTTAGGTTTCGGAAATTTGCTGACACTAAAGAATGAACATCTTTCAAACAGGCATTTTGGTTATCAGTCGTTGCAGGAGATTGCCGAAGGCTTACACCAGAAATAAAGCTGGCTACAATTAGTGTAGCTGGCTTGGTGAGCCGTGATGGCACACTAGGTAAGGCGGTTGCTTACACGACCTCGGTCCCGAGGTCGTGGGTTTGATTCCTGCGGCGGGTGATTCTTTATCGCCACTGCAAGCGGTGGTGATAGCCGTAAAGGCTCTTCTGTCGCTATACAAAAGAGGCTGTTTAATTAGCTAGGATTTTTTATGGATGATTCTATGCACACAAAAGAATGTCCGAAGACGAGCAGTCAAACTGAAAAAAGCTGACAGCTTGCAACCGAAAGTTATGGAAAGCTGAAGGAAAAGAATTTGAGGACATTGAAGGTGTTAGCTAATTAGGTCTTGAATCATACCGTAAATTAAATAGGAACTGTTGTTTTTTAAATATTTGCCAAACTGTTTACCATTCATTATTTCACAAATCATCAACAAAAATTGTAGAAGAATAATCATACTTAAGATAAATAGTGCATTGCAATCAAAGAAATGATAAAAAATACTCATTAAACAATTGCCTATTTTAAAAAATTTAGAACTATCAGAATATGAGGTGATGCATTCGCAGTTTCGACTTCTGGCTGTAATAAATTTGCCTGCCAGCGAAGACAGCCGAAGAATTTCAGGTTGTAGAGAAAAGATAATAAACGTTACTTAGAATGTGAGTACTTTTCACCTGAGGATAATAAAGTTAACAGCTCTTGATTCTCTCGAAGAATGGCAAAATAAATTGGCTAAAACCTCGACTTATCCAAATTTGCCTAATAAAAAACCTTGCATACTATAAATTAAATCTCAAGGTTTGGTTACTGACAGATGACCACAACACTAAAAGTACAAACAATTATTTTTAAGGCCTATATGCAGTAAAAGTACAATATCGACCTAAAAAAAATAATTTTCTGAGATAAGTAACATAATCCAAACTGCGGTTTTCTAGTGAACTCTGTAAATATAAGCCAGTTAGCCCTATATTGACTGGCAGAAGATCACTTCAAAACATAAAAAAAACGTTTGATTTTCCAAATAAGGACACTCTCCCTCGTAGTCAATCGCCTGACTGTTAGTTATAAGATAAATATAAAGCATATATTTAAGGGGTTGTCCTGGCCCCGCCCAGCAGCCCAATGCACCCTTCGGCAAACATTATCCAAGGTCCTAACCCCTCATTCCATTTCAAGAAGTATGTTTACGTCAGTATGTTTATATTGTCTAAAAACCGGAATTTTGTGTGTTTCGTAACTAGACTATCGTTAAGGATACTTGATAAGTATATTACTGCCGCCGGGCCACGGTAACTAAGGAGTTTATTACCAATGCACCTACTGAACCTGAGAAGATGGATACGGTTCCTGTAGCGGCCATTGCCAAGACGTCCGTTGTCCATCGGACGTTAGTATTAAATAAATAAATTAAAATAAATCCTAGCTGATTAAACATCCTCTTTTTGTATAGCAACAGAAGATCCTTTACGGCTATCACCACTGTTTGTAGTGGCAATAAAGGATCGCCCACAGGAGGAATTGAACCCACTAACTCAGATCCGAGCTCGTAAAAGCAACCACCTTACCCAGTGCGCCATCACGGCTCACCGTATGGACCACAGTACCACTTTGAGCTCAGCTGGTAACGTAACTAGTGCGTCCTTTACTGAGAATCAGTGTGAACACGTTGATTCAATTTCATTCAATGGAATTTGAATTATTTTTAAGTTCTCATTTTTGCCGTATTTTGAGCTGGTATTTTGGAGCGAAAGTTTTACACTTGGTTGTCATTGCTTGGCCCGGGGTCACTTCTGCTGCATGCCGAGCAAGCTATCGTGAATATTCTCTTTTGATGTTGTAAGGTCTTTTAAGGTCGACGAATTCCTAAGAGATTTATTTGTATGTAATTCCAGCAGTTTCGCATGCATATCGACATTAGTGGATAGACTAATTTTTATCCGATAACAAACGTGTTTATCATGCTCAGCCATTTTCATCATCTCACTTTCAAGTTCTGAGAATGTCACAGGTAAGATAATAGTGATCTGATCAACGTGAATGTTGAAATATACGCTCTCTGCTGTGTGCTTCAAATGTATGATGATAAGCCAAGTACATTATAGTTTGTGTCATGACCTACATGCGTTTGCAGCTTCAGTTGTCATCTTTGAGCGTGTCTCAGCTTTGGTACTGTGTTCCACACCTACTCTTACAGCTTAGCCAAAACCCAAATGATCGTCTTGAAATTTAGAATATAGGTTGAGCTAATCTGCCTTCCCAATTTGACAGGTTCATAGTAGCATCATCCAACTGAAATTGTAGCTACAGGTCTTAAGCGACCTTGAGCTTGGTTAAAACTTCCATAAAGTTGACATATCAAGTTTTTTTATTTTTTAAGGTCAGGTATCGGAACTAAGTGTCCGGCATCTTTTGAAAGGTTTTGTATATTTGTATAGTCAATTAATTTGAATATGTTGACATTTTAGAATAGCCATTTCGAAATATGATGCTGGCCGAAACGTGGCCGAAACGTTAGCATGTCGTCAAGATTAATGCGACAGTTATGCTATATCAAAATATAGAACGATTTATCAAAATATTGATAATGTTGCACTTGTGGTTTGTGGCAATTGGCAGGCCCATCGTTTCATTAGAATTTAAGAAATATAAATAAATGGACTTTGTTGGAGATGACTACATGATGGGCTAGCATAACTCTTTCCCCTTTAGGCCATTCCTCCTTAGGTAGAGGCTAAAATTATCCTTAAGGGAATCACATGATCCATTTCAATGATTGCTTTAGTCTGAGAGAGGGCTATACGAGCATGCATATTGATTGTTTTACAAATAAAAATGCCTTACAACCTATTGTTTCATCTGGCAGTATCAAGGCATAGCACACTTTCAGAGAGGGCAAGCAAGGAGGTCACTTACTAAAAGAATTGTTTGGTCAGTCTAATAAATATCAGCTTTCAGCAAAAAAATTAAGCTCTGACTTTGCTTAATTTTTTAGCATAGAAATAGAAAAATTGACTAGAAATGGCATTCCTCTGCAGGCACGGACGTACTAATGTGACATTAAAGCCTGATTGTTTGACACCTTTTCGATTTCTCGGTAAGATTTAATAAATATCTTCCACTGCATACCTGGAAAATGGACATGCTAGACGCCGAAAACCGTAAGTTTCTTCTACACATTATCAGTTTCCGAGGCAATCATCCGAACCAGGTCAATGAACATAAAAGCAATTATCGCATTATATTCAACAAATTTCAAAGGCCCTGTGATTCCTAAGCTGCCTTACCTAAGCAAAATTTAGGCTGCTCATTAAATGAAACTAGTGCAGTACACGTCACTGAATCGTGGTCATAAATGGTCAGCTGGCATGTAAAATGGTCAGTCGTATTAGCATTCTTAGCTATAAATAGAAGAAAATAAAAATATATCCTAGCTGATTAAACTGCCTCTATTTTATAGCGAAAGAAGAGCCTTTAAGGCAATCACCACCACTTGCAGTGGCTATGAAGGATCGCCCACCACAGGAATCGAACCGAAAACCTTGGGACCGAAGTCGAGAAAGCGACTTCCTTACCTAGTGTGCCATCACGGCTCACAACTCATCACAGCTATAACGAAATCAAAACTGTCTCAACCGCTTGGACTCTTGTGGTTTGTGCATTGGTTGGAAACATGGTTATTTCGAAGTCACTAAATTAGCAGAGCTAGCTTTTAGGCTCTCAATTTGAATGACTTTGTAATTATCAATCAATAACAGTGTGTTCAAGTGAATTGCTTGGCTTTTATTTGACTAACCAGGTGATCGTCAAACGTTCTTGTATCACTTTTCCTTCTATAAGGCCACCTATGTTACTGTGCATTACCTTCAAAGGTATAATAATTAGTTACCTACTTCCGTTATCCTGCACTAGCTAGCATATATTAGCTGTTCCGTGACCCAGTCTCACAGCTTTCGCCGCATACTCTACCGACTTGCCTCACGACGTCACCTGACTTGCCCTCATTTAAAATGAACTTAAACACACACCTATTTATGACGGCATTTAGTTGGTCCCCGTGATTCTTTCTTTTTGTACTTATGCATGCTGACACTGCAAGCTGCCACCAACCGCAAATGGGATCTTACCCTGAGCATGTCATCTCTAACCATGCAAAAGACACAAAGGCAAGGGACACTTTTAAAAGAAGACTAGACCGTCTTTTTCTATACATCCTAGGTCTATTATTTGTCGGTTCTACACTACCTATGAGATCTACTTCCCCAATAGACTGCGAAACGTATTAACAGCTTTTCCAGATATAACCGTTTAGCTGCACCCCCTAGGCATCTCGAATTCTTTTAAGATCGTGCCGTGGATTTTTCCCCGAGCATGGAATTTCTTCGTAGTGGCCTCGCCATATCCCCTCACTTGACAATTCAATTTCCTGTAATTCGTCCTTTACCCGAGTATGTTTTTAAATTGTCGTGCACTTGAAAATAAATGTATAAGCATTTGAAAAAATAGCAAAGCAGCTTCGGCTAGCAAGTTTACTCCGTCCAAGCCCGAGCTCGAAACTCATCGTAGTCACATCGATTTTTTCTATTTAAACAATTGGAAACTAAAAATATTAGATGAGTTGGATCCGTATCCACGATCTCGGGACCAAGGTCGCGAAAAGCAACCACCTTACCTGGTGTGCCGTCATGGCTCACCGGACGCCAAAAATCCGCTAGCCTTCCCCACAAAATACTGCATATTTGCTCACATGTTTTAAGAAATGCACTTATAAATAACGAATCTTGTTTTAAAAACGATACAACAGAATCTCTTGCAATATACGGTCTTATTTCTCCTTATTTACTGGATTAAGTTGGAGATCTGACGACTTGATGCCAATAGATTTGAAGGAGAAAGGCTTAAATGAATATCTTCACCTTATTCACCAATGTGTGCCCTATTCACCGGGCTTTAATCCCTTTCTGTCCATAGGCTGGGCCTGTACACTGACTAAAGGAGTGTTATGAGTTGTCTGATTAACTCTCACGCGATGATATTGCCCAAATAGGTGACAGTTCGTACTTAGCTGTTACTCTGGTGGTTGCATTTAGTATCGGAGTCTGGCGATCTTGTGAGTTCATGCATCACGACGATCCGCTTGAGTTTGTGTGAGAGCAGATCAACAGGCATAAGCTCGGTGTTACACCCAGTTGGTGGGGCAGAATGCTCCAACGGAATGCTGTCCACTGCCCTATCGTTATAGGCCCGGGTAACCACCGCATACCGTGTGAAGTTCGCTGCTGCAACTAGTGGTTGACTATCTAAAGGTGGCTCTTCAGCCAAATTTTAGCTCTCATCTCGAAGCAGAGAATCAGCCGAGAGCCAGCTGGTATCTCGAAAAACTTGTATGTGGAGATACTCGTGAGCCGAAGTACAGCTGTACATTCTTCCCTGGCCCCTCCCACTTCAACTTTTCTGCTTCGTTCTATCACGATATTTTAAAAATGTGCAGTGCAAACTTAACATGTGGTAAAATGGCAAAACAGGTGGCTTTTATAAACCATCATCGATGTGATAAAATTACAGTTATTTTACTATATGCATATTATGGGCTGTAGGCTGATTAATTCGAGCAATAACTAATCCTTTCTCGCCAGATGCACCCACTCGACCTTTCCATATGTTTTAGGCCAGAACTTTTTTTTAGGTCTATTAGGTTATTATTATTATCAGGTCTATTATGTCTATTTTTATTATATTTAGGATATTGAGCAATATGAGGATACTGTTAACTAGAGTGGTTCATTTAACGTGCAGAGGGCTCTAATAATATCAACAACCCTATTTTTATCCCTGAAAAGTTTTTCTTGGCTATACCAAGGTAAATATTAAATATATATTGAAACAATACCGCCTTTCGGAATTGATTTATCGTTGAATATTCAGCAACCGATTTAAGTGGAATAAATAAGTGACCACTCTAACAATGCCAGGGGGGGATGCATCGCTTCCCGATTGAGATTGGACATACTCACCACACAGTACCATGGGATCCACCTCCGATTTCGTCAAATAATCTATACCGTAATTTCATACATCTGAAAACATCAAAACCAGTAGCCATGTCTGCCTTCCTTAAACCTTAGTTAAACGTTCTTAGCCTAGAGGTCCTACAGTGATCGACAATTTAGCCTCAACTGAAAGCAAACTATCTCTCCAATTGCTCGTATGCAACTTTCAATGTTTTTCTCGACCTGAGAAGGCAAGGTATATCTAGCTGTGCCCAATTAGTGCTCAGGTGAATGACAATGCATCTGCGTCACGAACGAAACGAGACGCTGGCCCGGATTCTGACGTCACTTTCAATTTCTCAGAAAGTGAACGTCCGTCGAACTTCTAATGCACAGCAGAAAACTAGATAGAGGTGAAAGCTCTC
The DNA here is from genome assembly GCA_009760855.2 of Cristatella mucedo. Classification (NCBI taxonomy): domain Eukaryota; kingdom Metazoa; phylum Bryozoa; class Phylactolaemata; family Cristatellidae; genus Cristatella; species Cristatella mucedo. The sequence goes on along the minus strand of WPIO01000090.1, from coordinate 656,560 downwards.
CCAAGACTCACAGATCCCCACCAGGCCGGTGCAATTATATTCTGTTTCAAGGGTATTTTATTGGTATCAATTCAGAAAGTTATAATAATAATAATAACAATAATAATTCAATTGATAAAGCGCCCTCAGAGAATTCAATCTCTCTCTCTAGGCGCTTTACATTTGCTGTAAAGTGAAATGCAATTGAATGGTAAGTAAAACCATGCTTGAAAAACAAACGAAATGAATAATATGGTTAGGGGTGACATGCACAGGGTCAGCATGCAAATGTGGTTAGTGGCAGCATGCACAGTGTCAGCACGCATAAGCACATCAAGGACGACTCACAGGGACCCACTAAACGCTGTCCTAAATAGATGTGTTTTTAGGTACCTTTTAAATGTGGTCAGGTTAGGCGATGTTCTGACGCAGGTCGGGAGGGAGTTTCAGGCTATGGGAGCATATGAACTAAATGCACGGTCTCCAAAGGATTTAAGGTTTGTATGAGGTACTTGTAGACTGTTGGATTCCGAAAAGCGGGTGGTACGATGCTTGGCCTGATGGGGTAGTATATCTGACAGATAGGCTAGAGCCATAGAATGAAGGGACCTAAAAGTGAGCGACTAAACCTTGAAGTCAATCCGTTGCTTGACTGGTAGCCAGAGCAGATCGGCAAGAAGTGGAGTAATGCGGCAACTGCGAAGTTAGCGACAGAGAAGCCACTCTGCACATTTTTGCACTAGCTGCAATCGCCTGATCACACATGCTGGTAGGCCAGTCAGCAGTGAGTGGCTGAAGTCGAGACGGGATGTCACAAATGCATGGACCAACTTGGACGTGGTATCTTTATCTAAGAAAGCCCGAATTTTAGCAATGTTATGAAGCTGAAAATAGGCGGATTTGACTGTGGAGCTGATATTGTCGTCTAACGAGAGGTTGCTTTGCAATATGACACCTATATTTCGAGCTGATTTAACTGGAGATATGCTGGCAGAGCCAATTTTGAGAGTCAACCTTTTAAATCTCTGGATCACAGTGGGTTTGCCCATAACTAGTAAGTTAGTTTTATCATCGTTTAGTTTTAGAAAATTTGCTGCCATCCATGATCGGATGTCATCAATGCATGCAGCTAGTGAGTTGAGAGAATTTGAGGTGCTCTAAGGCTGGGAGGGATCAAAGCAAAGGTACAACTGACTGACATCCGCATAAAAGTAAAAGCCTAGATTGTGCTTAGCAATCACATCAGCAAGAGGCAGAGTATAAACCGTGAAAAGAACCGGACCTAGCACTGAGCCCTGAGGTACTCCATATTTCAGAGGTACTTCAGATGATCTTTGTCCATTCACGTCAATACTCTAGAGTCTCCCACTGAGATAGGACCTGAACCACTGCAGAGCAGTGCCAGTGATACCCAGGCGAGATGAGTAGGGCTCTAGAAGAACTTTAACTTCTGCCTATGCAGCACATCTGCTTTTAAACAGCATTTTCGCCAGCCAGTCGATAGACCTGCAACGACTAGGTGGGTTTTTAACTTCATAATTATTGGTACCACTCCCAAGCCTTGGCGACATGCAGTGCCTAAACGGTATCAAAAAACTTTATTCAAGGCTGCCAACCGAAAGTATGAAGCATCATTTACACAGGGGAATATATTAAGTTATTAGCACCAAAGAAATAGATGTGAACCACTGGATAGCAACATTCACAGTCAGTCGCCTCAGACTATAAATCTTCAACTAAGGGTTGTGGAAGAGGCATACACAGCCGAAGGACTTGAAGAGCCACATCTACTGGTGTCGATGGCCAATAAGCAAAGGTTAAGATAGCTGTTGCAGTGTCATTTGATAGTTTGAGTGGGGAGGAACATTAATAAATATCCATTTGATTTAGCTCTCTGAATAAACTCTTTCTGGGCTCTTGGTATTTGCTGCAAGGGAAGCACAGTCAAAGAGTTTCTAGCAGGATAACTAACTGCAACAAACATAGCATAGGCTAGGGGTCACGTGCACACAGCATCATGCTAATTATGCCACTGGAAGCCTGCACAATTACTGTACTCATCAGAAGCACCCTAAGGATAAATCTCATTGACTCACTAAATTCTGTGATATGTTGATGCCTTTTAGTTTCTTAAAAAAGTAGTTCAATTCGGGGCGTGTATTAAGTCAAGTCGGATGTCGGTTCCAGGCTTTGGGAGCTTACCGACTAAAGGCTCTGTCTTCAAAAGAATTTGAGGTTCGTACGAGGTATAGATAAACGATTAGATACCGAAAACAATGTGGTACGACGGCTGACCTGGTGGAGAAGTAGACTTGATTGGTTGGCTGGATACAAGAACTATCAAATATCAAATTGAGTGAAAAAATCTTGAACTTCATCGTTACTTAGCCGGTATCGAGTGCAGGTTTGGGAGAAGTGGTGCGAGATAAGACCTGAAGCTTTGCAGTTTGGTTCCAGTGATGCTCACGCTAGATGAGGGGCACCGAAGAAGGACTTGGTGATTCATAGTATTGAAATCAGCGAAAAGATTTAGCAAAACAAGCAGAGACTCTACGTAAGTCCTAATTCCTACATACACTGCTATATGTAATGTAATGTATCTTCGTCTGTAACTCCACAAAGTCACAAAGCCAATGTGGGTGTTACGTATGAGAGTCTTATATAGCCCACTGAGAGCCTGGGCGGCTTTTGGTAGGCATTCGGTAACTAACAGACTTCGTCTAAGGTAACAAAGAGATAGATGGAAGCATAGCAGAGTCAGAGAGCGGTCGCAGTACCGAGTAGCATGGAACTAGCAGCTCATGACTGCCGATAAGGACGAGCCATAGCTGCCAGAAGGAGAGTTGTTGTCGTTGCATAAGAAGTGTGGAAGCGAGTTCCACAGCCTGTGACCTGCAGAGCCAAAGCGTCTGTATAGTTAGTAGCTCCTAAACCAGACTTGAACTTAAAGGGCAGATTGAAAATTTATTATATGAGTTCAGCTGGTCTTTTTGTTCATTCGTTAAAGTGTTTTTGATTGATGCCGTAGAAGATAGGCTTGGGTGGACGTTGCTAAAGCTCTCCTTTTCTATTTTCGTTTTTAGGAGTATTCACCTGGCTGAAGCCTTTTTGAAGGACGATGTGACACAATCCGACTGAATATTGATGATGAAAAAGATATACATGTCGGCAAAGCGTAATAGTGAGAGTAGGTACTAGAGTACTGTTGCCTGTTTCGATCGGGATACCAGCTTCACGACGAGGTCTCTAGTCACCTGATTGAAAGTAGACATTGAAGTGTTGCATGGAATTATAGGTAAGCAATCCATGGAGATGCTGCCATGTTTAGGGATGGACTCACGATCATGCCTATCTTGTTGACCGAAAAGCTATAGCAGCGATCATCTAGATCTTTACAATCATCGCTAGAATTGAGCAGCTAAGGACAATCAGATGTTTTCGCAAGGTCAGCATCCATGACAAAGTTATTAAGACTGCATATAATTCGCATATAATAGCATATAATTTAAAATGACGAGGAAAAGGGTTCACATTGCAGGCTCATTAAGATCTGCATTTAGTGAGATCAGCAGAACTGGGTCATATTTGATGACGACAAATAGCCGTTGTAGAAATACTTGTGGTTTAGTTAGTGACAACTTATATGAGTCGAGCCATGCAAGTGAGTCACAAGAGACAACTTAGTCCAAGCACGAAATCAGGGCTGAAGGCGTCAGCTAAGTTATCAAAAAAAGACTGCAATCACTTAGAATGCGGAATAATCTACTTCTTGCACGCATCAACCAAAGAGATCGGACAAAAAAGATACAATAGAGAACTTGGTACTTCGAGAAAAATAGAGAACAGCCAGCATTGGTAACTTATTGTCGGTTATACTCAAAACTATAGATTCGAATGACTGCATTGCATCGAATTAAGGATCAGCATTCTTGGGGGGTGCTGCCATGTTTAGGGATAGACTCACGATCATGCCTATCTTGTTGACCGAAAAGCTATAGCGGCGATCATCTAGATCTTTACAATCATCACTGGATTGAGCAGCTAAGGACAATCAGATGTTTTGGCAAAGGCAGCATCGATGTCAAAGGTTTCAAGACTAGTATATAATTTTAAATGAGTAGGAAGAGGGTACCCATTGTCGGTTCATTGAGATCTGCATTTATTGAGATCAGCAGAACTTGGTAATAGCGGGTGACTACAAATAGCCATTGTAAAAATACATGTGGTTTAGTGTGTGACAATTTATATGAGTGGAGCCATGCAAGTGGGCCAAAAAAGACAACTCAGTCAAACCACGAAAGCAGTGCTGCAGGCGTCAGCTAAGATATCTAAACGAACACTGAAATAACTTATAATGAGGAGTAATCCACTTCTTTCACGCATTATCAAATTAAAATCACAAACATATGACGCAATAGTGAACTTGGTACTTCCAGAACAATAGAGAACAGCCAGCATTTGCAACTTGATATCGATTATACTAAGAACTACAGATTAGAAAGCCTGCTTCGAGGTTAGTGTAAACGGCATGAAATGGCAGTACTTCGCTTGCTGTAATAGTGATTCTACTTCTAGTTGTGATTGATCTGGGGCTTTTAAAGAAAGAGAAGACCGCCTGGGTTGAGTTGTTAATTTTAATGAAGTTTACCATTTTTGACCAAGTTTTGCTCAAGGCAGACAGGTCGATGCCTTTTTCAGAAACTGGAAGTGGAAAGAAAACTTCAAAGACAAGCTTTAAGGTGGGCCGTCGGAGTAATAGCAGGCCTTGTGACCACTAAGTTTAAGATATTCACAGCAATGTTTTTAGGAAGAATTGGCACTGGGGTACGAGATGACACAGGAATGCTGAACGAGAGGGCACTCCTGGGACCCCTGAGTGGACCCATCCGGGGGGCGCTTTCCTTTTGTTAATGACCAATTATTGGATCTTTGCGACAGCAGCAACAATGAGAGATGCATTCCCATGAGCACATCAGAGCAACGATAGGTGCGAAAGATCATACTTAATATGCAGGTTACTAGCTGTTGGCGTATCCAAAAACACCACTTGCATGGCAGTAATACCTCCAAGCTTCAAGTGCTCAGCCGTCCATAGCTGCATAGCTTTTTTACATATTAGGGTAAACAGCTAACAGATAAGCTTTACACAGGTCTTTTTTGTATCTCTGAACCTATAAGATGTTAATGAGAACTTCAGCTGTTGGTCAATAATTCAGCAACGGAAAAGAAACAAAACTTTTGCTTGCTTTTGGAGGGGGGGTGTGAATGAAAGAATTAAACTGTTCAGCAGAGTTCGGAAGATTCATGCCGTAAGGGGCCTTTTTATTCAGAGTAGAAACTTTTCTCGAAATGCCTACATGTACCATTAGCAATTCAATAGGGCTCTTTATTGTTTAATAGATTTGCCTCAACGTAGCAGCAAAACATAGATTATTAAGTTTTTCAATATAACGAATGTGTTACTTCTTTAGTCGTTCTTCAATGGAACTAGATTATTTTCGTTCTGGAAAGAAATCGCATGCAGTAAATAAATTCTGAATTTCCCGATCTTAACATTTACTTAGAGCGAGATACGCCAAGCAGAGCCATGATGATAATACAAGGAAAAAGCAAGGCGAAGAGAGAGGCAAAGCAAGAGAGAGAGAGAGAGAGAGAGAGAGAGAGAGAGAAAGACAAAGAGATGGTGACAAAACAGGAGGGTTGCATACCTACGGTGAAGAAATATTTAGGGGCGGAGACATAAAGCAAGTGAGACAATTAGTATATTGTGGATAAATCTTCGTGGACATGCATTCTTGTAAGAGATTCTCACGTTGATCTTCCAAATACTTATTGAGTATGGCATGTTTGATACGGTGCGGAAATAGAAGAGCTGTTGGTTTTGGTAAAGGAATGCGATTTAGACTTGTTCGTTTTGCCTTCGGCTTGTCCAGAGCAGTGCTGCTAAAAACCAGCTAGGACACTAATTGGGCGTAATGAATATTGGTTTGAAACTCCAAAATAAATCGACAACTGAGTCAGCATTTTTAATGCTGCTTTATTGAAGCCTGTCAAGAATGATCTGGGTAGCATGCAGTAATAACTAATAACAACAGACAGAGTTACTCTTAAGCAGCAACAAGAAGGTTAGATGAGCCATTAGGGTTTTGAAAAAAAGACAGCATTATACACGTAGTTGCTTCTAGTACAAGAAATTGAAGCACCAAATATGGTTGGATAGGATGAACAGACATAACAGGCAAAAACTCGCAGTTAATGATTTAGATCGTTAGCTTAGACCCTGTGGCATATATAAAGCACTCGGATATATCACTCATTTCTGTTAAAGAACTGAACAAAAATGATTAAAGCTGAAAGATATACGTGTTCAATACCTGAAAATTGATTTATAAGTCTAAAAGCCAAGAGTTGCAGGCCTAATGACGTAAATTCTTTGGAATAAGGCTGTTTTCTTTAAATGAGAAACACACACAATAGATTTTTATCGGCTTTCAATTCCAACTTCCAACGTGCAGCAATAACTTTATTTCGCAGTAAAATCTATGAATTATGTCAGATCGCTTTGCCGCCATTTGGAATCCAAATGCAGTGAAGTTAGGAGTGTTTTACATGCCATCTTATTAGCTCCCTAAATGAACAAAATGTTTACTACAGCTCATTGTCACCAGCTGCTGAATAACTAATAGCTGAAGTGTAGTACACCCAGTGTATTTTGCTTTGACCACCTAGCCAACGGAAACTGGTATGCTATGAGACAAGTCTTGCTAAAGAACACATGCAAGAAAAGGTTATCCAGGCGACGGCTTATTGTGGCTAATTGATTGCATGTACAAGCAGACAGTGTTTTCCACAAAGAATCAACAAATAATTTCAAGATGCCTTGGAACTCAGGAAAATGGCATATAGATCAGGTAATTGGCATCTAGGACTTCAATCTGCAAGATAATTTTTATTATGGAGCATAATTGCAAGTGAGAGCCAGAATATAGCAAATAATTTGTATCCTTGAGACTATGGGCAGTCACCTTGGCCACCAGTTTGATATGACTGCTGCTTTCTTAAATAATGTACTTTACCAGAGCCAAGATTAGTGCACTAGTGTTTGCAATTGCCTTGACTCTTCTCAGCAGTAAAACATATCAGTTCTTCTTAACTGCCTTTATGGAGGTTTTGCTGAAATCCGATCATAGATGGCTTCAGGAATTCTGAAATGAATGGGGATATAAACAACTTAGAGATACTGGGTAAGCTTAGTTTGATTGAGCAATATATAATTCACATGTGTAATGCCCTAAGTGAACTCATTGTCTTTTCGGGCGATTCACAAATGTGAGGGGGGAGGGGGCTCGATGCTACGACCTCTGCCTGACTATAATCGACACAAGCCCCTTAATAACTTGGCCAAGCCAGCTTTGTGATGAGATGGTTTAATAAATTTATTTATTTACGTTGGCATTTCTCATTGGCTTCGGCTAGAAATTTAGTGCCAGTTTTCAAATTTCGGTGGATCTAAGAAGTGTTCCTAATATCTGCTTCAATCTGCCATAATTTAAGCTATCTAACGTATCTAGCTTTCGGGGCTGCTCATAAGCCTCACCTTTGCCGAAGTGACCTGCTTCTTGATGGCCTGCCTAAGCTACCAATCGTGCAGGGCTTCGACGTCCATGTTGCTGTAACTTGATTAGGTCCACGTCCTCTCGAGCTCAAATTTTCCTATTATAAGTACTCCTAGGTTTTCCAAGGCTTCGCCCGACCTTCCCATCTGAATCAGTTTGTTGAGCCTTACCTCCAACATTATTTACATCCTCAGAAACCAAGCTTTTAGCTGTACCCACCACTTAAGTGTTGAACTCAAACGCTATTACTCCACGACCTCACATGCCCTGAGATTCCGATATCATAAAAGAAGATAAAATGCCTTTTTTATCACTGCATTAAGTGTTTACATTTCCAAAGTTTTGTGAAAGCTCACGAGTGCCTACTCTGGGCAGTGAGTACCGGAACCAGATTATGTGCAGAAACCTGCCATGTCACTTCTAGTCACGATGCACTTGTTGACATTGTGCACTTTATTGCTACTTATTTATTTGTTGCTCTTATAAAAAATGTACATTTCACAATGGGTGATTGGCAAGTGATTATTATTTATTTCGTTGTCATGAATATCGTGACCGAATAGTGCCTTGTTTCAGGGTTGCGGCCTTAGTAGAGGGAAAGATGCCTTACTTGGTGGTGGTTCAGGTCCTATCTCAGTGGGATACTCCAGAGTATTGACGTGAATGAACAAAGATTATCTGAAGTACCTCTGAAGTATGGAGTACCTCAGAGCTCCATGCTAGTTCCGCTTCTTTTCATGGTATATACTCTTCCTCTTGCTCATGTGATTGCCAAGCACAATCTAGGCTTTCACTTCTATGCAGATGACATTCAGTTGTATCTTTGCTTTGATACCCCCAGCTTTCGAGCACCTTAAATTCTCTCAACTCACTTGCTGCATGCATTGTTGACATCCTCACATGGACAGCAGCCAATTTTCTAAAGCTAAGCAATTATAAAACTGACTTAGTATTTATGGGCCAACCCAGTGTGAGTCAGAGATTGGAATGACGGACTCTAAAAGTTAGCTCTACCTGCATGTCTCCTGTCTGATCAGCTCGAAATCTAGGTGTCATGTTCAGAAGCGACCTCTCATTAGACGACCATATCAACTCTACAGTCAAATCTGCCTATTTTCAGCTTCATAACATTGCTAAAATTCGGGCTTGTTTAGATAAGGATACCACGTCCAAGTTGGTCCATGCATGAGTGAAATTCCATCTTGAATCTAGCAAATCACTGCTCGCTGGCATACCGGTATGTGTGATCAGGCGATTGCAGCCATTGCAAAACTCTGCAGCTTGACTTGTCTGTCCTCAGCCTCTCAGTTGCCCCATCACTCCACTTCTCGCCGACTTGCACTGGCTACCGGTCAAGCAACGGATTGACTTCAAGATTTTGTCTCTCACTTTTAGGTCACTTCATTCTTTAGCTCCAGCCTATCTCTCAGATCTACTCCCCATCATGCCAAGCATGGTACCACCTGCTTTTCGGAATCCAACAGTGTAAAAATATCTAGTACAAACCTTAAATCCTTTGGAGAGCGTGCATTTTGTTCGTTTGCTCCCAAAGCATGGAATTCCCTCCCGACCTGTGTCGGAACATCCCCTGAACGGACCACATGTAAAAGGAACTTAAAAACACACCAATTTATGACAGCATTTTAGTCGGTCCCTGCGATTAGTCCTTCATGTGCTTATGTGTGTCCACACTTTGCATGTTGCCACTAACCACATCGGCATGCTGCCCTGTGCATGTCCCCCTAACCACATTATTCATTGTGTTAGTTTTTCAAGCATGATTTTACTTACCATTCCATTGCATTTCACTTTGCAGCAAAGGTAAAGTGCCTAGAAAGAGATTAGGTTATCTGAGGGCGCTTTATAAAGTGCACTATTATTATTAATAGTATTACTTATATTGTGAGGATTTCAGATGGGTTTGGAGTTAGCATACACATACATCTATATGTAACCCGTCGGCAGTACATTTTCTTTTACTATAAAAATTAGCGATATTTAAAAATGGCTATACAAAGCCAGCTTGATTTGATAAACCACAATGTGTTAGGAAAAACTTGATGTAAATTGGTAAATAACGGTTGCCGAGTTAGGAAACAACATAGAGTTGTGACTTCTCAGTATTGGTCTCAACTCATTCTGATTAGAGCTGCAGCCTATGAATGGAGTCTCGTGGTTATTTTTTCGATATTCTAAAATAAACAAACGACAGAGTTGGTTGTCGAGAGCCAATTTAATTAGGCCCTGAAAAGCAAAGCCTGAACAGCGTGCTGTCATAAAATACCTGCCGAAAGAGATGGTCTCAAGCCTCAATTATGCAAGTGAATTATGATATTACAGTGAAAACTATATACTAAGTATGGGTGTAGCGGCAGCCTATGTATGAAATTGAGGCAATACAATTTAATCATAGAACATGGCTACGCCGGAGGGGGGAGATGCTAGTCTTAAAGAGTTGTAGCCGAGTTCCGGGGGCCAGCAGCTAACTCCTACTATGGCTCGCTGGGTATTGAGGAAAAAAATAGATCCAACCACTGAAGATGCATTTGGAAAGTACAGCAATATTTATCAAACTATGGATGTCCTTCTACTTGCAGATGTATTTCATCATTTTAGACATTTATCAAAGAAAATTGATTATTTAGATCCTGCCAATTTCCTGATAGCACCAGGTTTAACTTGGTCTGCAGGTTTGAGATTTTTAAAGGATAAACTAGATCTATTAACAAACTTTGACAATTTTGACTTATTTGAAAGTGCAATGAGAGGAGGAATAACTCAAGCATCATGCAGATATTTAAAAAAAACAATGAAACGGCGTCTAATTGTGATTACTAAAGGAAATAGTTGGTTACTTTATGTTGATGCTAATTCATTATATGCTAAAGCAATGACATAACCACTTCCAATTTCAAGTTTTTTTATAGCAAACAAATAAAGAAGATCGCAACTAAGAAGATAGTATTTTTAAAAGAAGATGCTGAAACTGGTTATGCTTTTGAAGATAATATGCACTGTCCAGAAAAAATACATGACACTTACTCGGATTATCCTATTCTACTAATCAGGAGAAAAGTAGGTGTTAAAGAATACTCTGAATATCAAAAGAAAACGTCATTAAGGGATGATAAGAAGAAAATAGATGAATGTGAAACTAAAGTTGAAAAACTGATTGTTGATCTAGAATCTAGAGTTAAATAAATTATCAATTATAGAAATCTACAACTTGCAATTGAAAGAGGATAGGTATTAACAAAGATAAATAGAGTAATGAGTTTTACACTAAGCAGCTTGTTGAGTGGATATATAGTTATTAACATTGAAAGAACAAAAGTAGCGAAGGAAGAATTTGAAAATGAATATTTTAAACTAAAAACAATCCATTCTTTCGGAAGACAATGGAAAATGTTAAAGAACGAGTAAACATTGAATTGTTAGATCTAAAATATTATAAGGATATTGCGGTCTCAGATAAAAGAGTAATGAGTGTAAGGTTTCAAGATAGAAGATTGTTTAATCGAGATTTAGTCGGAATTGAGACAACGAAAGCAGAGATCTGTCTTGATAAACCAATTTATTAAGGTTTTAGAATTCTAGATATATCAAAACTAACAATGCAGGATTTCTATCATACCATAATTAAAGACTATTATAATGATAAAGTAACACTTGCGTATCTTGACATTGATTCTTTGGTAATGCAAATAAATACTGATAGTGTTTATAGAGACTTTGAAAATTATTTAGATTACCTAGATTTGTCTGGTTATACTAAGAATCAAGATATATGGAAAGTAGAAGGGGCAGAAAAGAGTATACATGCTAATAAGGGAAGTATTGGAAATTCAAGGATGAAATATGCGAACAATATTCAAGTGAACCAAAAACAAAAGATTTCATTAAAGATGAGAAAGGTGTTATGATTGAAAAATCACTTGCACTTGAATAGGGTGTGTTCTAAAAACCAAACATCTATTCAATTCAAATAGCTATCAAAAAGATAAAGAAATAGAAGTTATATCTGCAGTTAAAAAAGCAAAAGGAACCAAGAAAGATGTAGTAAAAAAAGTGTTTGACTCATTCTGATTATGTTGGATGTCTTAAAATTGGATATGATGTTCATTGCGATCAATCAAGATTTAAAGCTAAAAACCATCAAATCTTTACTATAACACAATTAAAAAAGCACTATTAGCATTTGACTCAAAATCATATTTGTTAGACTCTGGAATTCCTAGTTATTCCTACGGTCACTATAGGATGAAAGAGTCTGCATGTCATTGTAAAACTTGCAATATTAGTATAGATGCCTAAAAGAAATATTGAAAATACTAAACCATTACCAGTAAAGAGAGTTAGATTTTCAGACAAATATAAAAACAAAGATGTTAAAAAACTAGTTGATATACAAGAGGAAGTAGAACTATACGAGTCAATAGAGAAAATAAATATGAATTAATAAAATTATTTCTACTATTACAGGATGGATCCCAAAGAAGATAAATGGCAGTTAGGATTTCTCTTCAAAAACTTAAGAGTCAAGATCAACGTATAGGTAAACATTCACTAGACAAACTCTCTCCGGATATTGATAGTTCTTTTATTAGTATTCGTATAGATATATGTGATACATGTGATAAACTAATGGAAATTCATAGTAAGATCGTTGAGATGCTCGAGGAGGCAAATACAAAATCTAAAACATCAAAAACAAAACCAGGAGTAGTAATTAATTAAACACATTTTTTATAATCATTATATAGAAAATTGATATTGAAAGAATACTATATAATAACTATGGTAGAGTATATGCATTTAAAGTTTGTGTTAGATTTTTTTGAAATTTTGATAATAGTGATAAGAAATTCAGTAGTGATATTAATAAGTTTTCTGTTTCAGCTATAGAAAAGTTACTTAGAATGTGTGATATATACGATGAAATAGATAAGAGTGAAGAATTGATGAATTATATTTATGAAAGTATTTTTCAATAATATATAGAAAATGGATATTGAAAGAATATTATCTAATAATATAGGAAGATTATTTACACATAGTGTTTGTGTTGGACTTTTTGAGTATTTAAGCAAAAGTTATGTACAAAAATAACTCATTATATTACCAATCTACCTACTTCAACTATAGAAAAGTTACTTAAATATGTGATATAAACGATGAAATGGATAAGAGTGAAGAATTGTTAAATTCTATTTATGATAGCATTTTTCAATTATATATAGAAAATGGATAGTGCAAGAGTAGTATGTAATTATTAGAATAATATGTATTTTTTAGTAGGATTATTTAATTGTTTACTTTTCTTTAATTTGTATGCATGTATTTTATTTTTTATTAATATATAGGAAATGGAAGCCGTTACTGATCCAGTGCTAGCAACTTCTGCAATGACACTTAAATCTTACGTTGATTATCTTGTTAGGTCAAGAATGACAGCATATGATGAACAATAACTCAGTTATGATATTGTCCTTATGACTGATGAGTCTGTTAAGAAATTCTATCTTGATGAAGCAGATGTTGAAGCACAAAAAATTACTACTGCAGGCCAAACTGAAGCTCTATCAGGTCTTGAGGAAAGAGTTAGATCTTAAGTTGCAGCTCTACATGATGATCCTAGTGAAATTGCTGATTATACGACTTGGATTGCAACACAACTTCCATCAATGTATACAGTCATATCTGGAGTATCTGGTGTTAAACCTGATATCACTTCAATTGTTAATGATGAGTGTTATGCAGTTCTTCCAAGTATTTCTGATGGTAACAGTGCAAAACAAAAAGCTGCCGAGGCAGCTCTATCGCAAGTGTAATTAAATAAAATATAATATAAAGCAGTTTCTAGAAGAGGAACATTGAGACAAGAAGTAAAGACTGTCATGAAGAAGCACACGGACAACAGCATTCAAACTTTAAAATATGTTCTTATCCAATGGGTAGAATTAAAGACGTCAGATCAACTTTGTTAGACGTAAAACTGGTATTATAATATAAAGCATTTAGAATAATTCAATCTGATCCAAAAATGGCCAATATATTTGTTAAAGTTAGCGATTGTTTAATCTTTGGAGAGTTCCTTAGAGATTTAAAAATATAAAACAAATAGTATGAGGTCTTTAGCTTACTACAGAAAAAAAACTAACCATACAAATGATGAAAGAAAAGAAGAAGGAAAAAGTGATGATATACCAGAAGAATATATTAACGAGACTATGAATTGGAAGATTTAAATAAGTAATTCATATCATCCACTTAAATCAAAACCGATTCTAGGTATACATGAAGTACCTGAGAAATCTATTGATATTCTTATACAGAAGAAAACACTTGCTAAAAATGTTATGTCAAGATAATCATATCCTGTCAATAGTAATGATACTCCTTTTGAAATCAGTTGATTTTCTTAGGCACAAAAAAACATTTGTCAAATTTTCTATATAAAGATAATCATATCCTGCCAATAATAATGGAACTCCTCTTGATAGAACTTCTTGTACTAACACATATGTAATACTTTATTTAAAACTCATTACTGGAATAAAAAGCTCTAATTGAATATTAACTCTTCCATCAGCAAGTTAATATAATTATTATAAGTAATGTTATTGGAACATAAATATGTATCTTATTTTCTTAATAAATAAAATTTAGATGCTATTGATAAGGTACTTTTTACTATTAAAAAATCCTTGCTTAATTGAAAGATTAACAATTCACCATCTATCTTATTTTTCGATAATATATATAAATTAATACTTTTGTATAGTAATATTTGTGTGCAACAATGTGGTGTGGAAAATCTACAAATCGTGGATTATCTTCAATAGTTAAAATTTCATCATTTTTATTATTGAATATTCAAAATCATCATTAATTTTATAAGTTTTATTTTTATCAGCAGCATTATTGTTTACTTGTTCTCATGCTAGAGTATACAGGCTTTTTTATGTTTATATCTGAAAGCTTTGCTGAAACTCGTTGTCCGTTATTAGAATAAAATGCTTGTGATGCTATACCAATATTACTTACACTGTTTACAGTTAAATCACCCCAACGTTGAATAAAACGAGCAATATCAATAATATTAGAAATATATGTATAATTTCGACATTTTATGTAAAACTAATGAAGGAATTTGAAAGCAATAAATTCATTCGGTCCATAACTATAATATTTTGGTTCATTTCTTTTCATTATTAATTTGGTAACAATTAAGTTTCCATTCATTCTTACAGGTCTAATATAACTATCTAATTTGTATCATGATAGTTTTTGTTGCAACATCACTTACATTACCGGGATCTGATAATTTTACATATTTTTTGAGTTTGCAGATATATTACCTGCTACATGTTGATCAGAATCTTTTCCCAGATAATTAATTCATGCAAACGCTTTTTTAACGGTTTCTAATACATTAACAGTTTGTCCAAGATTTATTATTTTGTGTGTTGCAAAATTTGATGTTCCTTCCATTTGTAAATCTCTTATAGAAAGCAGGTTGATCCTAATGCCATATAAAGAAAAATTATTAAGACTGTATATTTCATATCATCTGTAACAACTATACCATCAATTATAAGCTTTTTTATTTTTATCAAGTGTATAACTACCAAATATCCTTTGTCTATTTGGTTCTAATGAATCACCAAATGGAGATAGATAAATTTGAGGTGTTTTTTATGGTTTTTATCAACAAACCTTTCATCTGGTAAATATTTAGAATCAGGAGTAATAAAATAACATCCACGTTGTTCATAAGTTGTACATATAACATGCAATCCTGTATGGATCATAATATCATTACTAGCTATGGCAAACGTTAAATCTCCAGATGATAAAGTAGCTTTATTTATTCTAGGAAAGGGAGCTGAACCTCCAACACTTGTTGGTCAAAGATATTTTGCATAAAATTTAACTTCTGCAGCATTATCATCGATCATTTTATGTAGATAACCAAGATTTACACCATGATTAGGATTTACAGGAGCATTTACAATTCTAATAAAATTACTCGTCATATCTAATTTCCATTAACAATTCCACCACGAACACTAAAAAAATTTGTATCAATATAAATTTTATTTACTACACTATATTCATTTTCTGGAGGAGCGCTAGCACTAATACCAGTATATACAATTAAATTTCCTATAATTGTTCCACCAGTAAGTGAAAGTTTAGTATCAGCATAGTCTTTTGTTCCAGCATCACTAGGATTTATCGGATTAGCAAGATCTACAATTCTAAAACTATTCAGGTAAATATCTCCATCATTCATAGTAGATCTAGAAATCTTAGAAACCAAATTTGTATCCATATACTTTCTATTTACTGCATCGCCAGCATCAACAGGATCAAATTAATTTTTTATAAGATTATAATCCATATTTAGATTTTCACTAAGCATATCACCAGTTTTCTTAATACAATTTTTGACGTTTTTCCCCTACTTCTTTTTCCTAACATTTCTATACAATACTAACAATAAAATATATAATGCTAATTCCGCTAGGAAAGGTAAACCTATCAATAGCATATCTACACGTGCCATCAATGTTAATTATTAAAACTACTGTACCACTTACACCATAAGTATTATCACTTGTTAACTCTGCTTAGGAATTAATTTTATTAGTTGGATACATAACATTAGATACCATACTAAAATTAGGTAAAACTCCAGGAAATAATTTTTGAAGATTAGTATTGTTGACAACAACTTTTCCATTAGCTGCAACAATAGGTATATCACCAGGTGTAATTTGTTGAGGTTGAAATACATTACCAGTACTTCCGTTAGCAGTAATACTTTGACCCAATATATTAGGTTGAATATAATTGGATAAGTGCCCTGCAAACCTCAGTATTAAAATGTTACTTGTTTGTTAGTATCAACAAATTGTTTTGATGCCACATCAGAATCTTTTACATTCATAATATTCTCATTTCCCATGTCAATACTTGCCATTGCTTTACCTTGACACACTACTGTCATACTTTTAAGTAATCCATAGTTTGTTACTTTATGTGGCCTTAGATCAGAGTATACAGTTCCATCTGCTGAATTACCATATATTCCGACAACATTCTTATAATTCAATTGTGATTCCATTACTGCTCCACTCTTTGGTAACAAATCAGTTAGAGTTGATACTTTTGCTATTTCTTCTGAAGGATTACTAACGAAATTGTTACCAGCACTTGAAGTAAGAGAATAATCTAGTCTTATAGCATCACCACTGTCAACCGGAAATCCTAGGTTAGTTATTCTATTATTATTTGCATCAAGATTAGTATAAATATTACCATTGACTTTTCTAACTTTTTCCACTACGTATAATATATGATGAAAAAAGTAAACAGAGGTAAAGGTGTAGAAGAAGATTTAAAAGAAGGAACTAAAACAGCTAAAGAAGTGTTAGAAGGTGTAAAAACTGCTACAAATGTAGATAAAAATGTAGGAACAAAACTTGCTTGTAAACTTGCAGCAAGATTAACACCACAAGCATCTGAAAAGATTGCAACAGCAGTACCTAGGGTTTTACAGTCTCTTAAAGTTATTGGAGAAGGTGCAAATGTATTAGGCGGATTTCTTAGTGGGTTTACAGGAATACTTGATTTAAGTCTTTTTAAAAAAGGAATAGACGATATTAGTAGTGGTAAGTATGGAAGAGTATTCTAGAAAACAATGTCAGAGAAAAAACAAGGATTTCAAAAGATAATTGAATCACTAGAAACAGGTCTTACAATTAATGATGTATTACTTATAGCAGAAAAAGATAATTATTCTTGGCAGTAGATTCATAGTCAATATGTAAGTGAAGTGTTTGGTCGAGAAGTGAATTGGGATGCTAGTCAATTAGATCCTAAATATTGGTCTAAGAATTCCTTTGAGGTAAGGTCAGGGGGTTTTCTTCCTGCTTTCCCGCACTTGTCGGTTTGATTGCTAGTATAATTGGAGGAGTTGGAACAGGTATTTCGATAGCAGTTGCTGTTGCTGGTCTAATAAAAAAATTAATAGGTACTACAATGTTCACTGGTAAAGCACAACCGATGAAGACAAAGGAGCAAAGATGGAAGCTCTAACACTTCAAAGTAAAAGATTGAGAAATGCAACAGAAGATTTGAAACAAATGGTTACAGCAGTTGATAAAGGAATTGATGTAGATTTATCAGGAAAAATACAAAAAGAAGAAGTAAGAAACAGGTTTGATTACATTGAAAAAGGATGAGCCCTAGTGGAAAGTGGCAGAGTTGGTTATACAGCATAAGTAAAAAATGCAATAAAACATCTAGAAGCGAGTAAAGTTAGATGTATTAACACTTGTGACAATAAAACTGAGAGTCAAATGTTACTTTCTGCTCTTTGTGCACAGGGTAAATCTCCAGAAGAAATTGATCGTGAGGTCAAGAAATTACTTACTGAGTTGGAGAAAAGATGTAGCAATTAATTAATAGCCAGTGTAACGAACTAGTTTGTCACTGTCATCTAAGCAATAAGTAAAATTAAGTCTTGCAAGTTATATGTGCAGACAGATTGCAGAAAGATCATGAGCAGCATCTTCAGGATTAGTAAAATATTCAAAGTGCTTTTTATCTACACCAATTCTAATATAACCTTTATATTTATTTGCTCTTTTATCAAAACATGCACCAATGAAATCTGATGATAATCCTTTTCGTTTTTCTCTGTTTCTGCAATTTTCACCAGAAGTCACTGATCTTAAATTATTGATTCTATTATCTAGCTATTTTAAATTAATGTGGTCTATTTGAAATATTAGAATTTCTTCATTTTCATTGAGCCAAGCAAGCCTATGTGCTGCATACCTTTTTCCATCAATACAAATAATTATATATCCGTATTTATTAATCGATTCCGCTTCAATGCCAGCAAGTGCAGATCCTCTTTTATCAACCTTCTATCGGAAAACACAAGTAAAAGCGTTGAAAATTAAAAGTTCCATAACACATTCACCAAATCGGGCAACTTCATCATCCATTGAAAATTGTCACTGGAATTTTTTTATCTGCTTAAAATAATTTATTATGTAGAGAAATTATGTATAAAGAAGAGAAGCTTGCATTATCTGATCATCAAGTAAAACTAATACACAAATCAGCAGAACTATTTTCAATCAGATTGAAACACTCATATTTGACAGGTGATGTTCCTACCTTTCTTACACAAACTCAACTAAAAAGAATAGAAAAGATTAGATCAAAAATACTGGTTTGCAATTGAATTTTTCATTGAAGCAATTAAGAGCAAATAGAAGACAGGGCTCCGGAATTGTAGATATAATAACCAAATTATCTGGTGGACGAGATTTTCACTTTAAATTACCAAAAGATGCAAAGAGCGAATTTGTTCCTGGAGGAAGGGGTGGTCTATGCCAGCTGAGGTGAGCTGAGTAGAGCCACAGCTTATTAATTTGTCACGTTTTTGGCCTTTTGGTTTGGGTCAGGATCTCCCTCGGATCCCCCTTTTCATCATTATGAAGCCGTTTTCTCGACTATTTCGAGAGAAAAAAACAGAACTTTTCATAATATGCCTGGTGCTGTGTCGTCAAGATAGTGCTACTTTGCTCCACTTTCGATGCGGCAGCCCTTCTCGACAATGGCGGAGCTTCGCACTCGTCTGGAGCTTCGCTGGAAGCATTGACCACATGGTGCACTATTAATTCGACGGAGTGCATCGACAGAGGTCGAATCGGCTCGAACAGCCGTGCTGACGGGCTGTTGTAGGCGGCACCACGAGGCAGAGCTGCAGCAGCAGCAGCAGCGCTTGTTTACTTCGGCTCCGGAATTGTAGATATAATAACCAAATTATCTGGTGGACGAGATTTTCACTTTAAATTACCAAAAGATGTAAAGAGCGAATTTTTTCCTGGAGGAAGTTTCAATAAAACAGATGCTTATAGTTTTGCAGGTCCAGGTAGATAATTTAGAAAACGCTTAGATCTGGGATATGAAGGTGTGAATGCTCTTGACAGAGCTGCTTTGATACACGATAGTCTTTTGACTGAGACTACATCTGATCCAGAACCAAAAAGAATAGAAAGAAGAAATCTATCATATTTAGTTTTATCATAATCTGCTGCTAGGATTGAGCTTGATCCTAAACGACCAAGTTAAGTTAGAGAAGATGCTAAAACTGTGGCAGCAATAATGTCAGCCAAGGCAAAAATAGGTTTAAATCTAGTTGGTGGAAGCATTCTTCACAGTAAAATAGCGATGGAATTCTTAAAAAATAAAGTATTGTAACGCCGAAGGCTCGGCGGGGTAATCTTGACCTGCCGCTTACCTAGCAGCGTAGCCTATCGCCTAATGCCGTTCGGTGCGCGCCTACGCGCAATAAGCTGGCCGCCACGAAACGAGCGTTTCTGGCGCTGACCTGCTCACCGTTACTAAAAGGGGTCGTGAGTCCGCGGCGTGAATTGGAAGCAAGACACACAAATTGGGGATTTTACTGAACTTTATTCGCAAGCGCACAAAGTCGCTGCGCGTCTAGTTCAGCTTTATCTCCACACTCCTCGCACGTTCAACACTCTTGCGGAGGGAATACTCCTCTACACTAAGCGCGACCCGGACCCTAAACCCTAACCGGTGAACTAGGAATCCGTTCCCACCTGTGCCGAGGGAATACCCCAAACACGCCAACTTAAACACTCGAGCGGAGGGAGTACTTCTCCACACTGAAATGCGAACCGGAGTCTAAACCCTACCCGGTGAACTAGAACTCGGTTTCCACCAGTGCGGCCGGAATACTCGACACACGCCGACTACGCCTAGCTCGCGCCGGCAAATCCCTATGCCGAGAGCACGTGCTAGCGCGCACACACACGACACAAAAGAAACACAAAACACGAAAGAACACACAAAATGGCAGCTCGGGCGCGATACGACCGTGTTCGGTGGGGTTCCACCGAATCCTCCTAGAGCTGTCTCGTCTTGTTCCGTCCATCGTCGGCGGACAGCCCGCCCTCCTCCCTCGCTTTTAGAGAAACGAGTGCCCGACGGCGTCGAGGCGCAGAGCCGGACCAGAGACAAAAGACACGAGGCAAAAGACACGAGGCCAAGAGCGAGCGTCGCTCGACTCTTAAATACCTAGCTGGAACAATGGGCAAGAGCTTAGTGGTATTGGGCCCGGACACCTTGGCCCATTACAGAAAGAAATGACTACCGTTCCCAGGCCACTGGCAGGGCACCTCCGTCCAGCTTGAATGGCGAATGGGTTCCAGAAGATTCTTTCTTGGAAAGAGGGAAGGCGGGGGTTGACAGGCCAGCCAACATCTATCAGCAGCTTCCGCGAGTATCGGACCAATTCTAAAGGCCGAATCGCCGACGCTCGTCTCAGAGCTTCCTGGCCTGCTCCTAAGCGCTTCCTCTCTAACCGCACTGACGCTCCTCTCTGGCTCACTGCTCCAGGACAAAGGGGCTCTAGCCCGCCGCCGAACAGCTCTTGTTCGTGCTAAAATTCAGCCAAAGCCAGCCGGGCGCTACAGTATCCAATCCGTCAAGTATAAGTAAGATAACTAATGATGCAAAAAGTCTAATAGATAAGATGTTATCAATAAGTAAACAAAAAGATAAAATAATAATCTAATTTTTATTTTTGTTTTTAGATGTTTTATGTATATATAATAATCTGCAGGATTAAACTTATCACGACTTTGTTTTTAATCTATATTATAAACTTTATCTTGATCAATCTTCTATCTAATGCTAAGTATTTTTTATGAGTCATATATATATCTTAAGTTGCACATGATCCCTCAAAAATACCAGTACCAGCAAAGTCATTTCCAAACTTTTGACTTATTTCAGCAACACTAGTAAATTTAATGTGCTTGTTCTTTTGATCAAAAATATGTAATCAAGTTTCATACTTGCTCTATTAGCAATATCTTTAAGGACAGGTCTCACATCTTCTGCAATATACACCCAAGCATTGAAGTAAGGTTTATAAACTTTACTAATTTTCTTTTCAATGTGATTGCGTGCCTTTTTTCCTTTAGAAATCACGACTATATAATTTTTGAGTACAACGAATTTTGTATTCTCCGCTTCTATTTCTATACAAGAAAAAAGGAAAATGTTTAAATTAAATTAAAAATTCCATTGTTGATCCAAAACCTGATTCTTGCATTAGTTTTAAGAAGATTAGACACATTCTTCTATAATCTGTTTCATTGTATTCTTGTAGCTTAAACGTCTGAAATGTTGGTGCAACACCAAAATACTTTATTACTTCAGGCATTGGTGGACCACCGAATGAATCAAAGTAAAAACATCTGTTTCCTTCTTTTTAAGTGCTACCCAGTGATATATTGCTTTTTGTGAATCATCAGTATTACAAATAAGGCATTCATTTCTTAATGGTTTTCTTAGTTCATCTCTGGCAAATTCACCTCTATAGTATTTTATATCTAATTATTTTATATAAATATTTATTTCTGTATCAGTTAAAGGTGATGATTTTACTTGTTTTTAATTTTTCAATAGCATTTTATAGCTCTGCTATCATTTTTTTCTTTATCTCCTGAGCCACTATATTTATCAGTATTACCTGAGAATTTTTTACTAAGTGCAATTGATATTGCTGCAAAGAGGGCAGGTGTTGGAACATATTATCCTCTACTAACTTGTTTTCTACCTCTACCACTTTTACTTGTTTGTTGTCTACCTGAACCTTTACTTGCTTGATGTCTACCTGAACCTTTACTTACTTGATGTCTACCTGAACCACTTGTCGTTTAAACACTTCTTAACTTAACAAACTTTAACTTCTTACTATCACAAATAGTTCAAATGCCTTAGGGCATTCCTCTCATTCCTTTCGTACTATCTACTTCTACATATTCTTCATGAATCGTATCTGTTTGTTTTTTACACTTCAAACAATATATTTCCATATATATTATAATATAGAAAAAATGTCTTTCCAAGTTAGAGCAATAAATTTTGGACAAGATGGGGATACTGGACATCAAGAGCCGTTTCGTAAAGTTCCAATTTGAGCATTAGTGCTTGGACCAAGTGGAACAGGTAAATCACAGTTAGTAATGAACTGGATGTTTTATGGTACACTTAATTATGATACTTGTACAATCATTGCTTCAAGTTTAGATCAAAAGTTATGTCGTGGTCTTATGTCAATGACTAAAGAAAAACCTGCTTACCTGTGGGTTAATGCAATTGATAATATGCCAGAAGTTGATTGTTATAAGAATTGTAAGACTGTTGTTGTGTTAGATGATTTAACGACAGAGGATCAATCTAAGATATTCGATTATTTTATTAGATGGAGACATAAAGGATTGAATATACTTTGTCTTGCTCAAGGATATACTAATATTCCAAGAATGTAATGTAATGTATCTCCGTCAGTAACTCCACAAAGTCATAAAGACCATGTAGGCGTTACACTGGAGAGTTTTGTATAGCCCACTGACAGCCTAAGCGGCTTTCGGTACGCATTCGGTACCCAACAGACTTCGTCTCACGCAACAAAGAGAAAGTGGGAAGCATAGCAGAGTCAGGAGAGCAGTTGAGGTAGTGAGTAGCATAGAAGTAGCAGTTCAGGACCGCTGAAAAAGATGTGCCATAGTCGGCAGTTGGAGAGTAGATGTCGTTGTGTAAGAATTGTGGAAGCGAGTTCCACAGTCTAGGACCTGCAGAGCTAAAGCCTCTGTCGCCAACTGTCTTTAAGCTGAGAAATAGGATAGCTAATTTATTTTCCACACAGGACCTTACGGAACAGGCTCCGTATCCTTTGCTCAACCTGCAACCATCCTAGCTCTTCCAGCAAAGGTGACACGTGCTCAAACCGCTGTGATTTGAAGACCAGCCTTGCAGCCATATGCATAGTCCACTGTAGTGGCATTATTGCTTTCTTTGGTGGCCCAGCCAAAAGGGAATTACAATAATAAAGCCGAGACAAAACTAAAGAGCTAGTCAAATTTTTTACAAGCCACTGTGGGAGACAGCTTCTAATCTTGGATAGGGATCGGATGTGATGGCTAGCTGTAGAGGCAGTCTTTTGAATGAGGCTTTTGAAATTGAGGCAGCTGTCGAACACGACACCTAGATTACGAGCAAGTGGTGAAGGTCGTACAATAGCATCGCCTATTAGAATAGCAAAGCCTTTTAATTCAGCTACACGCTCAGGGTGTCCTATGAGAAGCAGTTCGGTTTTATCGTCATCTAATTTCAGGAAGTTTTCGGACATCCAGGATCGAATATAGGCAAGGCAAGCATTCAGTTTCTCAGTTGCTGCAGCAGACTCCGACGGTTTAAATGACAAATACAGCTGAGTATCGGCAGCATGAAAGTGATATCCTTATCCACGGGCCTTAATCACTTTTCCCAAAGGTTGCGTATAAATGGAGAACAGCAAGGGACCAAGTACAGACCCTTGAGGGACTCCACATGTGTCCCTTCTCATGTCTGAGACCTGACCCCCACACGACACGGATTGAACACGATCAGACAAGTATGATTTAAATCCCGCCAGTGCTTCCTCTGCCAGACCAATCGCTGTTCTCAGTCGTACAAGCAGAACTTCGTGATCAATGGTGTCGAAGGCAGCAGACAGATCTAGCAGAGCTAGGGCAGTGACATTCCCGTCGTCGTTGCCACGTAGAATGTCATTGTTAACACGGAGGAGAGCAGTTACGGTAGAAGAGAAATAAGAAACAATGTAAATATGATAATAATATTTAACCAAATAATACTCATATAGAATATGTTCGAGATTCTTATGTGGGTGATAGAGATAAGAAAATGTTTAAAGAATGGGTCAACTCTTGCACCAGAAACAGATTTAGTTATTGTGCTATTGATCTAACTAAAACAGAATCAGAAAGAAGATTTTGGTCAGTTGATAATACAGGTAAACAATTAATAACTTTTTTTAATTGAATATATGAGAAAATGATTACTGGTAAAATATATGCAAGTAAGAACGGACCTTACAAAGGAAGTGTTCAAGGAGCAATAAATTTAGAGAATAAACATGTTAATTTACAAAGTTTACGTGTTGCTGAAATACTTGATAATTCTCAAGAGATACAAAGGATTGAAGCAGAAATGCTAGCAAGAGATAGAGTTGAACATGAACTAAATGAACGTGCATTAGAGAAAACAACCGATAACTCTGGTAATATTGTTCTTAGTAAAAAAAAGAGTTAGACCATCACTTGCTGTTCATATAAAAGAACAGGAACAAGCTAATAGAATGTTAGTGTATAAAGCTCCAGTAGATATTTCTAATATAGTAAAAAAGAATTTGCTGCTATTGCTGAAGGAAAACATAAAAAAGCTGTAGCTATTGCAAATCAAGCTAAGACAAATGCTGCTAATCCAGAAATAAGAGAAGCAATTAATTCACTTCAAAAGGGAATTACAGAGCACTTAATGTCAATCCTTCAACTGGTAAGAGACCTAGTCAGATAATTAGAAAATCAAAAGTTGTTCCTGTTGTTCAGGAACCTGTTCTAGTTTTTCAAGAACCTGTTCCAGCTATTCAATCTGAAACTGATATTCAAAAAGCAAATAAACCATATCTTCTTGATATAATAAAAGCTAAAGAATCAATATCTGATATTGTAAGAAGTGCTATGGAAAATATTAGAGTAGATAGTAAAGAATCATTTAATTATGATACTATATTTCTCCTCTCACAATTGAGAGCTTTGGAACCAAGAAAACCTGTAGAAAATGTTATTTATTGTTATCTTAATTAAACAGGTAAAGGAATTAGAGATAGTTCCATTTTCTGTAAAAAGTGAAGAAGAAGTACTTTATAAACCTGATCTATGGTCAAGTGAACTTGCTGCAAGAAATAGGGGAGTAATAAGTTCAATCAGTGCTGCAGTTGATTACCTTGCTTCATCTCAAAAAACACCAAAAATAATGCTGCAAAGATAAACAATCTTTATTTAATATAAGGAAATAAGTGACTTGGTAAAAATTGCTAATGATAAATTAAAGAATCTTGAAAGCATTCGGATAACTAGTCAAGCAAGTAAAGAAGGATGTGTTTTCAATATATCTGGAACTACTAATCCAAACAGAGCCAGGGTTAATACACCAATATTACTAAGAGGTAAAAACTATAAGATCTGTTTGAAGAAATTCGCTGCAACTAATTCTATCAGAAATATAACTGAAACTAAAAATACATTTGTTTATAGAGTTAGTGGTGGTTCAGAACAAACTATGACATTTAGACCCTGAATATATGGTGGTACAACTGATGATATAAATGTTGGTATTGCTGATACAATTAATAATGCAATTGCACAATCTGGAGCAAAAATTGATAAGTTTCAAATTGGTCTTGATACAGCAACCTCAAGCTCATAGATTATGTTACCTGTTGGTTGCTCATTCCTTGCAAGTAAATCTACTCTTTCTACTATGTTAGGATTTACTGCTGCTGCTGCTGCTTATACTACACTTTCTGCTGGTGACTTAGCTAAGATGTATCCAAATATTACACCTGGTGTTTGTGTTCCCAACACTAAAGTTATTTCTGAGAAAGAAGTATTTGTAACTAATATTGATTTTATCGTTGTAAATCGTAACATGGTTGCTAGTGGAACCAGTTTTATAAGTGGATAATAATCACAAGTATTAGCTCGTTTTCCTTATGATGCTTATCCGTGGAATTTGCTGGTTTATAAGCCAAAAACTATATCTATCGTAATGTTGCTAATTATTCTATCTCTGATATAGCAATTACTATTACCAATCAAAACCAAATCCATTACATTTTAATTCTCAAAATATTACAATTGCTATATAAATTATTAAATTGTAATGTAGAAAATGCAAATAAGAATAACTGGAACAAGTAGTTCTGAATCAAAAGCATTATATCCACCGCTTATGCTTGGATCTGATTCAGGATATAATAAAATTGGATTACGAAGAGTAAAATTCACTGATACTAATAAAGTAGTATTAAATATACTTAAAGATTGTAATGATACACTTTGGTTTCAATAGTCAATGACTGATGTATCGCCTGCATATATTACAATTGCTCCTGGTTATTATGATTCAAATGAAATAACTGCTGCTCTATAAAAAGCATTATCAGATCCGGAACATGGATTTTCATCCGCTTTCAATTCCAATTTGCTTAGTGCAAGCATTACATTTATTTCGCAGTAGAGTCTACGAATAATGCCATATCGCTTTGCCACCATTTGGAATCAAAATGCAGTGAAGTTAGGAGTGTTTAACTGTGGCCATTTTAGTAGCTCTGTAAAACAACTAAATGTTTACAATGGTGCATTGCAACCAGCTGCTGAATAACTAATGGCAGAAGTGTAGTACGCCCAGTATACTTTGCTTTGATAACCTAGCCAACGGAAACGAGTATGCTATGAAGCAAGTCTTGCTAAAGAACACGTGCAAGAAAAGGTTATCCAGGCAACGGCTTAGTGTGGCTAATGGAGTGCATGAACAAGCAGACAGTTTTTCCGGAAAGAATCAACAAATAATTTCAAGATGTATCGGAACTCAGGAAAATGGCATATAGATCGGGTAATCGGCATCTGGGACTTCAATCTGCAGGATCATTTTTTTAATAAGAGCATAATTGCAAGTGCGAGCAGAATATTAGGAATATTCCTAATCTTTGAGACTATGGGCTGTCACCATGGCCACTGAGTTTAATATGACTGCTGCTTTCTTAAATAAAGAACTTCATCAGAGCAGAGACTATTGCACTAGTGTTTGCAATTGCTTTGACTCTTCTCAGCAGTCAAACATATCAGTTCTCCTTTACTTCCTCTATGGAGGTATTGCTGAAACCCGATCATAGATGGCTTCAGGCATTCTGAAATGAATAGGGATAAAAACAACTTGGCGATAATGGGTAAGCTAAGTCTGATTTAGCAGTATATCATTCACATGTGTAATGCCCTAAGTGAACTAATTCTCTTTTCAGGCGATTCAATAATGCGACTGGGGGAGGGGGGCTCGATGCTCTGACCTCTGCCTCACCATAATCGAGACAAGCCCCTTAATCACTTGGCCAAGCCAGCTTTGCGATGAGAAAGTTTAATAACTATACTTATTTACGTCGGGATTTCTCATTGACTTCTTCTTGAAATTTAGTGCTAGGTTTCAAATTTTGGTTAGTCTAAGACGTATTCATAATATCTACTTCAATCTGGCATAATTTAAGCCAAGTAACGTATTTAGCATTCGGGGCTACTCGTAAGCCTCCCCTTTGCAGTAATGACCTGCTTTTTGATGACCAGCCCGTGCTTCCAATCTTACAGGGCTTCGACGTCGATGTCTTTGTCAATATATTTTAGGTCAACGTCGTCTCAAGCTGCATCTTTTCTATTATAAGTACTTCCCGGTTTGCCAAGGCGTCGCACGACCTGCCAATCTCAATCACTTCGTGAAGCCCTACCTCCAACATTCATCACTTCCTTACAAACCATGCTTTTAGATGTACCGGCAACCTAAGCCTGCAAATCAAACTCTACTAGTGCACGACTTAACATCACCTGATATTCCGACATCATAAAAGCAGCTAAAATGCCTTTTTTATCACTGCATTAAGTGTTTCCATTTCCAAAATTTTGTGAGAGTTCACGAGTGCCTACACTGAGCAGCGTGCCCCCAACTCAATTTATGTTCACGAATCTTCCAGGTCACTTCTAGTCAGGATGCGCTTGTTGACAATGTGCACTTTATTACTAATTATGTATAGGTTGCTTTTGTAAAAAATGTACATTTCTCTTTTTGGGTTCTAAGCAAGCAATTATTATTAGTTTTGTTGTTAAGAATATAATGACCAACGAATGCCTTGTTTCAGGGTTGTGGCTTTAATGGAGGGAAAGATGCCTTACTTATACTGTGAAAATTCCAGATGGGCTTGGAGTTAGCATACACATCTGTATGAATATGTAATACTATATATATATATATATATATATATATATATATATATGTATATATATATATAATATATATATATATATATATATATATATATATATATATATATATATATGTATATATAAATAAATAAATATATATATATATATATCACATATGCTTCAGGGCTCTAGCCCACGACCTCAGCTAGACCTTCGTCGGTGGGAACACCCTAACCGTTGGACCGACACAGCTCGGCTTCATTGTATGTGTAATCTCCTTGACATGCCTCTTTAGCAGCCAATGTAACTTTCCTCAAAATAGATTCATTCATATGATTTCACCTTCGTAATGTCAAAATAATAATACAAGTTATATTAGATCACTGGATGAACCGCCCTCAGAGAATTTAATCTCTCTCTGGGCGCTTTTCTAGAGCAGCTATCCGCAAATTAAACAATTAATTGTAATTTCCACTGGCAGCAATTCGGTAACTCTGGTAGCCGCCATCGGGCTCATATCTTCCAGCTGTATAATTAAATTGTATAGGAAACTACGTAGCCTAAAGGCTAGGTCCCAGTGCTTTTTGTTTGCCGAAGCACCAGATCTGGCTATATGGACTCTTTATGACTAGCATTTTCCCCCTCCGGCTTAGCCATGTTCTATGATTCCGTTGTACTGCCTAAATTTCATACATAAGGAGCCGCTACACCGACACTCACTATAGTTTTCACTGCGCTATCATATTTTACTTGCATAATTGAGGCTTGAGACTATCTATTTCGGAAGGTATTTTATGGCAGCACGCTGTTTAGGCTTTGCTTTTCAGGGCTTAATTAAATTCGCTCACAACAACCAACTCAGTCGTTTGTTTATTTTAAAGTATCGAAAAAATAACCACGAGACTCCATTCATAGACTGAACCTCTGGTCTTTACATTTGCTTCAAAGGGAAATGCAATTGAATGGTGAGAAAAATCACTCTTGATAAATAAGAAAATGAATAATATGGTTACGGGTGTTATGCACAGGGTCAGCATGCAGATGCGGTTAGTGGCAGCATGCACAGTGTCAGCACGCATAAGCACATTAATAACGAATCACAGGGATCCACTAAATGCTGTCCTAAATGGGTGTGTTTTTAAATTATTTTTAAATGTGGTCATTTCAAGGGTAGTCCTGACGCAGGTCGGGCGGGAGTTCAAGGCTTTGGCAGCATGCGAACTTAATGCACGGTCTCCCAAGAATTTGAGGTTTTTTACGGGTTTTTGTAGACTGATGGATTCTGAAAAGCTGGTGGTACGATGCTTGGCCAGATAGGGGAGTTTATGCGAGAGACAGGCTGCAGCCAAATAATGAAGTTACCTAAAAGTGAGCGACAAATCCTTCAAGCAAATCCGTTGCTTGACTGGTAGCCAGTCCAGGTCGGCGAGAAGTGAAGTAATGTGGCAACTGCGACACTCACGGCCGGCAAGCATAGCTGCCGAGTTTTCCACCAGCAGCAATCACCTGATCGCACATGCAGGTAGGACAGTAAGGAGTGAGTTGCAGAAGTCGAGACGGGATGTTGCAAATGCATGGACCAACTTAGATGGTGTATCCTTATATAAACAAGCCTAAATCTTAGCAATGTTAGGAAGTTTAAAATTGGCATATTTGACTGTGGAGCTGATATGGTCGTCTAACGAGAGGTCGCTTTTGAATATAACACCTAGATTTCAAGCTGATTCAAGTGGAGATATGCTGGCAGCCAATTTTGAGCTTCAGCCTTTCAAATTCGTTAATCTCACTGGGTTTTCCCATTGCTAGTAAGTTAGTTTTATCGTCATTTAGTTTCAGAAAAATTGCTGCCATCTCAAAGTTCTGAAGAACTTGAGTTGAAAAATAAAACTTGTGTAATTGAAAAATTTGGGGAAAATAATCAGTGAAAACTCGGTGGGTGATTTATTGATTGGTTGAATTTAAGCGAAAAAGAATTACATGCATGTTTGTGTGTACATACCGAAGTGCATAGTCAAACTATTTCCCCTGCAAAGGATGCAGTTTGGTGCCCATATTCAAAAAGATTAATGTAATCATACAGAGTATGAAATTAAATATATTTCAAGGTTAGCGTGTGCAAATTATTTACTTTAACTAGCTATTTCATTAAAATGCAAACAAGAGACATTAATTTGGTGTAGCGTCCTTAAACAACTAATTTATTTCGAGGAACTTAAAGTCATATGTGAAACACGAACGGTCGATTGGTAAGTGGTAACATACTCAATGCTAACAAGCATAACATGGTTAGGGGTGACATGCACATGGTCAGCAAGCAGAAGGTAGTAAAGGAGAAATCGCATGGACCCAATAAATGCTGCTGTAAATTCTTGTGTTATAGTTAATTTTTTTATCAAGTCAATTCTTATCTGCTCAAATCGGAAGCAAGCTCCAGCCATTGGGAGCTAACAAACTAAAGGCACAGTCTCCAAAGGATTTGAGGTTCGTATGAAGTATAAATAAACGATGTTACTCCAAAAGCCATAGGTGGGATGATTAGTTTGTCGGGGGAGTAGCTCAGATAGGTTGGCTAGAGCTTAAGAACCTAAGAGACCAAAGCCTGAGTGACGAAATTTTGAAGTTAAGGCGTTGCTTGGCTGGGATCTAGTCCAGGTTTAAGAGAAGTTGTTTGATGTTGCCATTAAGGTACTTGCGACAGGAAAGCCTAGCAGCTAAGTTGTACACCGGCTGAAGCACCTGAAGAGGCTTTTAGACCAGAAAGCAATCATATACAGAAGTGGAGATGGATGTGAGAAATGGTTGGACCAGTTTTGATGTAGTATCACTTTCTAAGCAAACCCAAATGAAATAATTGCAAGCTGCTAAAGGTAGGCTGAACTGACGGAGCAGCTGTCGTTCTGGTCGACTAACGAAAAGTTACTTTGGAACCGGACGCACAAGTTTCTTGCAGATTCAACTGTATACATGCTAACAAAGGTGATTGCGAGCGTTAACCTTTCCCATTTTTAATCACTCTTGGCTTGCGCATAACATTTACGTTAGTTTAATCATCATTGAATTTAAGACGTTTTACTGCCATTCATGCGTGAATGCCGCCAAAGCATTCAGCAAGAAAGTTGAGAATTTTACGTGCTTGAGGGCTAAGAGGGCTAAAGGCCAGTGTACCACTGAGTGTCATTTGCAAATTATTAAGTGAACTCACGTTAATTTGCCTGATATGTGGCTTGAAACAAGAGCTCTCCGTGTGAATAAAAAAGATGAAAAGATTCATACTCTCCGATTGTAACTCTAAAGAGATCGGGATACCAAGTCTAGTGCAGCTACCATTATAGATCTGAGTATTTTCAGTAAAACCATCAGCTTCATTCAGTGCATGAACTGCAGCAACTTTTCTTATACTAAATCATAATAAAACTAGCTTACTAGTTACGGGCAAACCAAGTGTGATTCAGAATGTGGTAATGTTAATGCTCAAGATCGGCTCTCCAGCAGTTCTCCTGTGAACCTGCAGGAAATTTAAGTGTCATGTTCCTAACTGACATTTCTTTAGACGACCACACCAGCTCCACGATCAAGTCGGAATACTTTCAGGTTCATTGCATTGCTGAAACTCGGGATCATTTAGATAAGGATAGCACGTCTAGGTTGGTCTATGAATTCGTGACATACCGTCTTGATTTCTGTAACTCACTGCTGGCTTGCCTGCCGGCATGTTCAATCATGCACTTAAAGCTGGTGCAAAACTCTGCAGCTAGGCTTTTCTTCGTGAGCATTCCAGTGACCCCATCTTAACACTTCTCACCGGCCTGCACTGGCTTCCAGTCAAGCAACGGATCGACTTCAAGGTTTAGTCGATCAGTTCGACACCCCTTCATTCTTGGCTCCATTTTATCTCTCAAATCTACTCCCACACCAGTCCAAGCATCGTAACACCATCTTTTCGGAATCTAACTGTTTCAAAATAACTCGTACATACCTCAACTTATTTGGAGATCATGCATCTCTTTTGCATGCTCCCAAAGTCTGGAACTCACTTCCGACTTGTATTACGGCATCCTGTGACTTGACGACATTTGCAAAGAACTAAAAGACGCACCATTTATGACGGCATTGATTGGACCCCTGTGTTTCGCCCTTCACTTGCTTGAGGGTGAAGGTGAAAGTTCGCATCCAGCCACTAACTTCACTTACACGCTGACTCTGTGCACCTCACCACTAACCATGCTACTCATGTTGCTTATCACGCATGATAACACTCGCCGTGCAATCGAGTTTCTTTTGCAGCAACTGTAATGACCCTAGAAAGACATTAAGTTTTCTGAGGGTGCTCTTTAAAGTGCATTATACTTATTATTATTATTATTATTATTACCAACGCTAAATGATGCTCCGCATCCATTCTTCCCAAAAGACAGCATCTTTCTAAAAAACGTTCGCTGAGCCGTTATACCAACCAGGTTAGACAGTTTGTCTCGACAATTTTTTCCGTTGGTTCAAATCCTGCAGTGTGGTGAACGTTAAACGAAACCGCAAGCGATAGCGATAGTCTTTATTTAACATCATTTTACAGCTAATACTTCAAGCAGCCGGAATTAGATAGATATAACCAGAATCACTTGCCCCCTTTAATTAATTGTAAGGGCTATGTACCATGCATCCAAAATGTAAAGCACCGAGGAAAAGATTAAGTTCTCAGTGGGTGCTATATCAAGTGCACTATTATTATGATTATTTTTATGCATTGAATAACAATGAATATTTCTACCTCTGTTTTTTTTAATAAAGTCGAAATCGCTTTGCTCAATACCACCAATTTTCTTGATGACCTCCTTTACTTGACGTATCCCCAACCCTATTGCGTAAGGTAAGGAAAATCATGATAATATGTATTTAATGATTTTATAAGCAAAAGCAAGCTTCCGTACGAACTAAGGAATTCGCTTAGGCCAGTGCTGTATATAACACGTATGCAGCCGGACTTCTGAACACGGTATTTGGGCAATTGCAAACACACATGGTTTACTGAAGAAACGGTCATTGTAGAGATCGTATAAAATACATCCTAGTGACTTCATGTCAATAGAATAACTGTATATTATCGGGGTAACTGTAACTTCTGAAGCTCGGAACGCCTGGCAGTCACCTCGTCTGTCAAAGTGTCAACAAATGTTATGAAGTTAAAATAGGCAGATTTGAGTGTGGAGCTGAAATTATCGTCTAACAAGTGGTCGCTTTGGAATATGACACCTAGACTTTGAGCTATCTCAACTGGATATATGGTGGCAGAGCCAATTTGAGGGTCAGCCTTTCCAATTTGTGAATCACACTGGGTTTGCCCATAACTAGTAATTTGGTTTTATTGTATTTTAGTTTTAGAAAATTTGCTGCCATCCTAGTGTGAATGTTATCAATGCATGCAGCAAGTGAGTTAAGAGAATTCGAGGTGCTCTATGTCTGGGAGGGATCAAAGCAAAGGTACAACTGAGTGTCATCCGCATAGAAGTGAAAGCCCAGATTGTGCTTGGCAATCACATCAGCAAGAGGGAAAGTATAAACCGTGAAAAAAACCGACCTAGCACAAAGCCCTGAGGTGAGACATATTTCAGAGATACCTCAGATAATATTTCTCCATGCACGTAAATACTCAAGAGTCTCCCACTGAGATATGAACTGAACCATGGCAGATCAGTGCCAGTAACGCCCACACCAGATGAGAGGAGCTCTCGAAGAACTTTGTGATCGGTGGTATCAAAAGCTGCCAAAAGATTGGGCAAAGAATAAGAGATAATCTACCCATGTCTGCTTTCCTAAGTAATACATTGTATACCTTAAGCAATTCTTACTCTGTGGAGTGATTAGCTCTAAAGCCAGACTGGAACTTACTAGCAAGTAGTGAGCTTTCGATATATAAGTTTAACTTGCCTGCCGCGACGCATTCCACTGTCTTTGATTGGAATGGTGGAAGGGAGACTGGTCTTAAGTTTTCTCGGTCTTGTGTCAATTTCATGAGAAGTGGCCGGACTAGAGCTTTTTTTGAAGGTGCTTGGACGTGACCTGAGTCTAGTGGCATATTAGTGATGTTAGTTATGCATGGCAGTAGCAGATCGATACAACGTAGAAGGAGGACGGTGGGAATAGGGTCCAAAGTACTTGTTGCCTTTTTAGATTGAGATGAAAACGTCAGGACTAGATCACTAGTGACCTGCATAAATGTAGACATTGAGGGACAGCCTAGAATCGGGAAACGGCATCCTAGTGGAGGTGTTTTCATAGCAGGGATGGATTCCCTGATCTGGTTTATCTTCTGACCAAAGAATCAAGAGAAGCGATCGGCTATATCATCAAAGGATCATCTTGTAAGGAGCTAAAATGGAAGTGATTGAGAAGATGGTTTATCGTCGTCATCAGCATTTTTGGATTGTGACTCTGTGATTCAACAATGTTTCTATAGAAGCTAGACTTGGCCTTTGCTAGGTTCGATTGGTAAGACCTACAGTAGTCTTCATATGCCTGTCGATGGAAAGTCTGTCCAGATGTGTTTTATACTTTTCCAAGCTTTCGCTTAGTAGACCTCGCGAGCTTCATGTCTGTGGTGAACCATAGGCCGTCTGGGCGGGGGAGCACAGTGCGCTTTGTCAGAGGTCAAAAATTGTGGAGCGTGTCAGCTACTTTCGTGTTGTAGCTATCTACCAATGATGACAGATCGGAGTGAGGACTAGGCAGCAGTGGTGAAGCAGATATTTTTGGACAGACTGCATCAACGTTAATGGTCTTGATGTTTCGCTATTCACAGGTTATTGTAGAGGAGGAGGTGGATACACAGTGTACATTGAATAAGATCTGCATGTTTTTAGATAAGTAGGATTCGGTATTAATTGGTGATGACAAAGTGAAGTTGAATGATGAAATCTGTTCGAGTGACTTTGGCTGTTGACTGACTTACCAGGTAATATTCCTGATGTAAAAAAGACGATCAATACTACCCTTCTTATCACTGATCACTGACAAGTTTCAAAATACTTCAGAATTGCATTTTATAATAACTGCATTGTTGATTTTAACTGAAACGATTGGTTTAAATTGGCCTGTGTGTATAAGAATGTTTTGAAAAATAGGGTAATGCTCGAATTAGCCTTCAGCCCACTCTGCATAACGCCCCCTTTTTTCCGTTTCTTCTTCGGAGGATAAACCTTTAAAACCGATCAACCCTTGCCTCCTTGAATGCAGACATCGAAGTTATAAACTGACAGGAGGGACCTGATTCTAAGCAGACACTGCCATCACAGAGATGAATCCGGAAGAGGGTTTGGGCCGAAGTTGCTTAAGTTCTCTTGGTCCATTGTTGCTTTCTTGATTCACAACATGACTGAAGCCTATTTTAGTACTGGGATGTGACTTGAAATAATGACACATTTCATCGGTGACTTCTACATAAATGTGACAGATCTATGCATCGTAGAATCAGGTCGTTGTTAATAAGGTCCAGAGACTAGTTGCATTTTTTTATTGTGATACGAACTTCAGGAAAAAGTAACTAATAACCCCATCGGATGTAGACATTTAGGCGATATCTTTGTTTGACCTGTTTAGATAAATATGTCGGTTGAAGAATTTCCCACTTAGAGCAGTTGATTCTGACAGCCTGCTTAGTAATTTAGTCCATTTCCAGAAGTCGTAATCGTTATTGTAATCAGTAATTTCGGCACTTTTAAATGTTACCTGCAATGCATCATTAATGTCATGCTTCCCCGTCTGTTTATCCGCAAAGCAACAATAACTGTGTAGAAGTTAGACAGGACAGTTTATTGAGCTCACACACATCCTAAGCGGTTTCATCTCACAAAATAAAAGAAATTGGAAAGCATAGCAGAGTCAGGAGAGTAGCTGAGGTTGTGAGTATCATTAAAGTAGCAGCTTAGGAGCCCTGAAAAGGGGTGAACCATCGTCTGCAGCCGAAGAGTATTTGTCGTTGCATAACAACCGTTGAGGAAGAGTTCCACGGTCTAGGACATGCAGAGAAAAATGTTCTATCACTAGCGATCCTCAAGCGGAGGAATGGGACAGCTATATAAGACTGTGGAAGAGATCTCGGAGAAAGCCTGGCTCTGTTCAGTCTTCGAGAGTCCAAAAATGCCGAGGGCTAAACTAGAAAGGGGCGAAATAAAGACACTAAAATACATCTCGAGCTTAGAATGACAGCTACAATGAATAGCAAGAATTTCACTTCAGGCCGTGTGTGTGAGGGATGGCTTAACTTATGTGATCAGTGAACAGCTTACCATTTCGGCAGAGATTAGAGCAAACGCGATAACATATATATATATATATATATATATATATATATATATATATATATATATATATATATATATATAACTAGCTGGTATAACAGCCTTTTTTTGTATAGCAACAGAAGAGTCTTTACGACTATCGTAGCTGCTTGCAGTGGCGATAAAGTATCACCCACAACAGGATTAGAGCTAACGACCTCGGGGCCGAGGTCGTGAAAAGTAACCGCCTTACCTGGTGAGCCATTTCGGTTAGCCAGCCCAAATGTTAACTCCGTTTTAACTGACTTGCACCTGGAACCTTTGCATTGTCCTTGAAAAAATAAACAAGGGCCAGTGGTCAGCTAGTCGTAAATCATTAGGAAATAGCTAAATATAGAGTTTAGAGAGAGCTTATTAGAGAGCGATATGTGAAGTCGAATGAAAAAGAACTGGGTGAGCTCAAATCGGGCAGTTGTGTGATTTCTTAAATTATTGCAGACTCTAACCTTAGAAATTGAATAATTGAACATAGACATAGAACCGACTCCTCCAGCCGATTTTCATCGGTCTGAGTAACAGGTAACTCAGATAGGTCACAGTCAGCAGGATTACAGAGTAGATATTCCAAAAAGACAAGCAACAGGATTGGAGGTTAGTTGTAGCCTGGGACTTCCTCGGGTGGTAACTAGTGTGCCACAGCTTAATTTCGTTCAGACTGTTTAGAAAACTGGTCTGAGTACCGGGGGAGCATAGCTATGGCCTGTGATTCCGTTGAAGAGTCCCCTTGCTACCTGCCGACCATTTAACGATGCTGACAAGCCGATGCAGTCTCGACCCTGAAATGAGCGAACTAGAGGAAGAGTTTGATACCCACTTAACCGCAACCATTTCCTGGCCGCCACCGAGTCCTGATATTGAGCATTGTCGAGAAGAATTATGCATGGTCTATAGTAGAATCGGCTGTTCGCTGATCCCAGCAGTTTAGCTGACAGTGCGAACGAAGTAAGAAAGCTGACAGTAAGAACGAAGATATGAAGTACGAACGGATTACTCTTAAGCGTTCCGGCTAATAAAGTGGAGAAGATGACAATGAGCGAAATTCCACTATCCGTGGTGGTGGTATCTAGAATTTCACTAAAATGCCAGCTGAATAAATGGTAACCAAAATGGGCCCCATTGTTTGTTCCCACCTGGTATTCAGTCATTTTTTACATTCGCATCCTGATCATGTACAACTAAAAAGAATGCTCTGGAAACATTGCCACTATCTAGCAATGAACTGTAGAGTAATGGTGATCAGTGGACCTTGCTATCCAGTGTAGCCATTTGACAACGCACAAAGATAAGTTATTGGAGCAGCACAGATTGCTACTAAAGAATTTAGGTATTTAGAAAATTAAAATGAACTCAGGTGATACGCATTTCTGCTGTGAGCAGAAGTCTATCCTTCGTGTCGCGTTTCGCTGACTTAAAGGGGTTGCAAATTAAGCAACATATTGACTTCGTGATTTTGATACTCTCTTCCAGATCCCTTAATTCTCTGGCTGCCGCATACCTATTAAAATAACCTCCCCACATCCGCTGGGACGGCCATTCCACCACCTGCTGTTCCTGATGGTTAAACGGGAGTACCTCGTAATACCGTTAATAAAAGTTAGTAAGTTTTTATATCTATGTAAATGAATATAGCCCCCTTCGAGAGCGTAGCATCTACCGGGTATTTGACATTCGCAGTCAATGAAGCAGTATTGAACGTTTATCAGTGTCAAGCTCAAATGAAGGAAAAGCTGTATAAAAATTCCAAGGAAGTTCTTTTTGAATTTTGTCAAGTCAAGGGAGGTTCAGACTCAAGTCGGGAGTGATTTCCAGGCTTTGAGAGCTTACGAACGAAATTCATGTCTCCAACGGATTTGAGGTTTGTATGAGGTATTGGTAAATATTTGAATTTCCGAAAAGCCTGCGGATCGATGCTTCGCCTAGTGGTTAGTGGATGACAAGATTCGAGAGATAGGCTAGAATCCAAAGAATGAAGTTACTTAAAAGTGAGCAGCAAAACCATGATTTCAATCCGATGCTTGACATGATTACAGTGCAGGTTGTCGAGAATTGGTGTGATGCAGCAGCTACAATGCTCACAACAGGCAACCCTAGCTGTAGAGTTTGGCACCAGCTGTAAGAGCCTGATTGCAAACCCTAGTAGGTCAGGAGGCAGTGAGTTACTGAAGTCATGACTGGATGGCACAAATTAATGGACCTTCTTAGATGTGGTATCTTCATCTAAACAAGGACAAATTTTGCCATGGTTACGTACCTGAAAGTATGCATACTTCATTGTGGAGCTGATTTGGTCGTCTAACGAGATGTCAATTTGGAACATGGCAACAAGAATTTAGTTGATTTAACTCGAGCTGTGTCGGCAGAGCAAATTTTGAGTGTCAGCCTTCCTAATACTTTAATCTTACTGGGTCTGCTGTAACTAAACAAATTAGTTGTATCATCATTTAGTTTAGGAAAATGAGCCACCATCCATTCGGGAGTTTCGTCGATACATGCAGAAAGGTATTTTAGATAGTTTAAGGTGCTCGAAGGCAGCCAAGGGTCAATGCAAAACTACAACTGTTACTCATAAAGAAATTAAAGCCTGAATTATGCTTGGCATCAACGTTAGCAAGAGGGAGAGCATAAATTGTGAAAAGGACTGGACCTCACATGGAGCCCAGAGGTTTGCCATATTTCTCAGGTACCTCAGATGATGTTTGTCTATTCAAGTCAATACTCCGGAATCCCCACTGAGATGGGATTTGAACCCTTGCAGAGCAGTGCCAGTGATGCCCAGGTGAGATGAGGGGCACTCTAGAAGAACTTTTTGACCGACAGTATCAAAAACTGCCGAAAGGTCCAGAAAAACTAGCAGAGACACTCTACCTATGTCTGCATTCCTATTAGGTCGCTGTACTCCCTAAGCAATGCTGATTCTGCTGAGTGATTAGCTCTAAAGACAGACTGGAACGTACTTGCAAGGTTTAAAGTTTCAACATATGAGTTCAGCTGGTCAGCCACGACCCGCTCCAGTGTTTTTTATAGGAATCGTAGAAGGGAGACTGGCCGGTAGTTGCTTAAGTTCTCTTGGTCTAGTGTCGCTTTCTTGAGAAGTAGATTGACTACAGCCTTTTTAAAGGTGCTTGAACTTGACTTGAGGCTAATGACGTATTAATGATATTAGTTGTGCATGGCAGCAGCAGATCAATGCGACGTAGGAGCAAGACAGTGGGAATAGTGAGTCATAATGGCTCACTAGGTAAGGTGGTTGCTTTTCACGACCTCAGTCCCAAGATCGTGGGTTCGAATCTTGTGGTGGACGATCCTTTTTCGCCACTCCAAGTGGTGGTGTTAGCCGTAAAGGCTCATCTGTGGCTATACAAAATGAGTCTATTAATCCAGCTAGAATTTTTTTTTAAATAGAAACCGAACGACTTGTAGTCGTTGATTACAATAAGAACTTCTGAACAAGATCGCTGGTGACCTATTTAGATGTAGGTATAGAGACTCAGACAAGAATTGTGTAGGCCGTATTTCCTCATGAAAAATGTAGCCAATTGTCTACAATTAGTCAGAATCCCATATATATGTCGCTTTAATTAGTCCATCACTGGCTGAGTCTGAAGGGGGAACTGAAATTGTCTCGACCTATAGTCTTCCCCTGGGGTGTGGTCATGCAAGTTCAACCAATGAATTTTGCAACATGCCAACAGTATTCGATTTTATGGTATATATTTTTCAATTTTCAAGTTCGTCCGGCTGTTTCGCTGCTTCCCATTTGTGTCTGGCAAGATTCCAGCAAAACATTCGCCGGTACAGCTTCAGCCGTCTAAAAAGGTGAGGGTCGCTTGTGATTCCTATTTATAAGTCAAGTTGTATTGATTTTTTTAAATGGGTAGACAATTTTTTGCATAGCTAAAATAATTATATGCGACTTCCGATTAACATCACTCTTGATAAACAAAGCCAGTCAATTTAGGTTTAACCTAAATACTATAAATGCTGCTATATCAATGTTTACATAGTACCAGTATGCTTGTCACTCTTAAATAGTTATGCTTTTTGACATTGTGCATTCTTTTGCTAACTATACGATTATTCTTCTTTTTGAAAATACGTAAATATTTTGTCTTATGGTCATTATAAAACATTATAATAAGACTATTTCAGCATCCCATCAAAATATCTACTCGGTAGCTGTAGCCTCGATTGCATTATGCTGACATTTCATAACGTAGAACGAAGCTTATCCTTGCAGTCGCTCAAGTAATACTTGAGAAACTCGGTGTCTTCTTGTACAGCCTACTGCTTATAGCTAAAAGTAAGTAAATCCCTGCTAATCTGATTAGCAGCCTCATTTATACATAGCTGGGATAGCCTTAGCAGCTGTCTCCAAGCATGCATCGTACACTGCTAAATTACATATATATAGTTTTCGAAACCACGAACGATGATCTAGAAGTTGAGGGGCTTAAAGCCCAGGCTGCGACCGAGTGGCTAGAGACCACATGCCTTAAAAAAGAAAGTTGATGCCCAATGACTACCACAAAAGCCGTATAAGAGTACAGCACAAGCGAAGGCAGTCAGCAACTTATTTTCAAGGAAGCAGATAAGTGTACTTCCCTGCATGAGCTGAGGCGGGGTACATTTCTGGCAGTCTAAAGCTACAGTCAACG
The DNA here is from genome assembly GCA_009760855.2 of Cristatella mucedo. Classification (NCBI taxonomy): domain Eukaryota; kingdom Metazoa; phylum Bryozoa; class Phylactolaemata; family Cristatellidae; genus Cristatella; species Cristatella mucedo. The sequence continues at coordinate 615,047 of WPIO01000090.1, read as the reverse complement.
TGAAGGCCCATTGCATGAGTTGACTTTTTTCACAGCCGAATTAATGATCGTGGTATTATCTAATCTGGTTCATCTATATTTACTCACTAGAGCAAGTCATTATTGATCTGACAGTACACCAGCCTCCAGTATTATTTAACCATAACAGTAAGAAAAGACCTATCGCACCAGCTGACATGCCTCCACGAAACACTTTGAGACACCGGCTATAAACTAATTGTGTTGAATAAACAAATATGGTTTATTTGTACAGCCCCCTAAGAGATCTTAATCTATATCCAGGCGTTTCACATCTGCCGTTAGGCTCGAGCCCACGACCCTAGCTAGACCTTGGCTGGGCCATTTCCTTAAACACTGGGCCAAACCAGTTAGGCAAAGTATAGTTATTTCTATAGCTCAACTGGGAGTCATTAAAATTAAGTTATCATTCATAGATAATGGTAGAAGCCAATCTGCATAGGCCGATTGCTTCCTGACCATGTGCATGTCACCCCTAACCATGTTTTTCATGTTTTTTGTTTATCAAGCAAGACTCCTAGAAAGGCATTGAGTTCTCTTATGGTGCTTTATCGAGTGCTCTATTCTTATTAGTATTAATATTATTACTGTGACCCTTTGTAGTAACCGCAGGAATGAGTAATACCAAGTTTGCTTTGCGAAATTCATGAAAACGTAAGCTGTTGACAATACTGTGAGCATAAAGTTGTCGGCATGAAGTCGTGCAATGTCCAAATTCAGTGCCAGATGTAAATCGGTCAAACGAAGATAATCTGAGCTCCTCGGATATCATCCAATCTATGTGCCACGATAACAGGGCTACCATTTTTCATGTTATGGAAACTTCTAAAATTCAACCTTCTATCAGTATCACTAATAATCCCGGTTGACTAAAATTTTCAGGGGTGGATTTTGCAGCCTAATACCCAGTTTCTGAATTCATATCAATGCAGTGGTGGGTAATAGTGGTAAATTCCAACTCTGGATCACTGTGGAATAGCTACTTTGAACAGCTTGCAAGCAAGCGTTAGCTCGAATAAATGTTGACCTGAGGTTGCTGTGCTAGGGAAGTGTTGTTCCGGAAAAATCAGCATTTTGGCTGCTTTGTCTTTGCAATGTGCCACCTATGGCATGGCCAAAACTCGCTCTAGTAGTAATCTTTCATGAAAGGAGTAAGGATCGCATTCTGGTGTTACAGCCGATTCATTATTTTTTATTCTGAATTAAAAATGTTACGAAATTGCTATGCAAGTATATTTGAATAGTAGTCTTACTTGAAAAGATCAGGTGATGCAATCTTAGTCGGAGGCATAAAAAAGAGAAGCCATTTACGAGCTATACATGCAGCATGGTGCTGGTCGGCAGATCATTATAGATCTTGGTGAACTACATGAGTTTATATGCACCTAGGTTTTTTCTGGACATCTGTGCACGTTTATGGCTATTGCGTGGTCTTGAGCATGTCCGGACAGGACTAGTGTTAATAAGAAATGTCAACTCTTCATAATTTGTGTGCATTCATGTCATCTCATCTAGATTCACGGGCCGGCACTTATGGATTTCTAGCATAATTTTATCTAGAGCTCTATGCTCTACTGGTAACATTGATGCAACGGCTGCAATGACCTAGTGAGAAGCAGAAAGTTACGCCACTGTATCTTTGTGGCTCAGGTTGCTGTGTCACAATCATCGATCACACCTTAAAATAGCATAAACTATTTTGAGCACATAGGAACTTTTATTGCAATATTTTCTGAATTTTGGGAGCATCTGCTCCAATTACTTGAAGCTTGTATTTTATAACATATTCGATTGAATGAGAAGACTGGTAAAGTTGTGTCTGATCGGTGGATATATAGTGGTCAGTGCAAACTCAGTCGAGCTGCAAAAACAGCTACAGTCGAGAGCCGAACCTCAGGCGAATGTTTTATAAAATGCATGTGTTGGAGATTAATTTGAAATAAATGAATAAATAAATAAATAATTATTTATATAGCGTCCCAAGATAACTTAGTCTGTATTCAGGCGCTTGACGTATGCCTCGTAGCTCGAGCCCACGACCGCAGTCAGACCTTGGTTGGGGGGCACCTTAACCACTAGAAATAATACATTAAATTAAAAGCCAAGTTCCGGTATTGTGTCTCATTGGAGTTACCATTGTGGCAGAGTGCCTCACTATTGAATTAGATGCTGGAAGAGCTGTCTGAATATTTCAACAGACCCATATAAAAACTATGCTCTTGTCTAACTACTTACGATTAGGGTTAGAATTAGGATTAGGATCCCACTTGAGATTGGTGACTTACGTCAAGTATCTCTTATTGTTTGGCTTAAAAATGCAGCCGTTTTTTATTCTACCACTCGCCACTCCTTCTTGAGCACTTCTTGTCTCACGCTGGAATATATGGGTCGGTGTTGCAACGGTTCAGGACCTACCTCAATGGAAGCCTCTTGACCACTGATATGAATAGACAAACATTACCCGATGAACCTCTGAAATACTAGGTACCTCGGCGCTCAGCTCATTTTATGGTTTACACTCTTCCTCTCGCCAATGGCACGGCCTCACTAAATCTAGTCTTTCACTTCTACTCAGACAGCACTGATTTGGACCTATATGTTGACCCCTCTAAGCCCTCGTGTACATAAAATTGTTTGCACTGCTTGGCTATGTGTAATAGTGATATCCAAACGTTGATTGTAGCAAACTTTCTTAAATTGCATGATGATAAAACCCACTTATAGTTAAAGTCCAATCAAGTTTGTTAGCGAAATGGAAAAGGTTAATTCTGGAAACCGGCTGTTCCAGCTTATCGCCAGTTGGATCTGTGTGAAATATAGGTTGTCTAGTTGAAAATGACCTTTCATCGGATTATGACCTGTGTACCACAGTCAAGCTCGCCTACTTTTAGCTATCTAGAATAGCTAAAATTCACGCTTGATTAGACATAAATACCCCATCTAAATTGCTTCATGAGTTTATTCTGTCTTCACTTATATAACTCACTATTTGCTAGTCTGCAGGCATGTGCAATCAGGCGTTTACAGAGTATGCCAAACTCTGCAATAGGCTTGTCAGTCATGTGTTTCAGTCACTACATCTAACACCTCACAAACCAGTGCTAGCTCCCACCACGCAATGCATGATTACAAGGTTTTGTTACTCACTTCTAGGTTTATTTATTCTTTAATCTTCAGCTTATCTCTCCAATCTACTCCCCCGCCAGTATAAGCATTTAGCCACCAGCGTTTTTGTAAACTAATTGTAAACATATACCCCATACAAAACCTCAAATCCTTAAGAGATCATGACTTCAGTTCATATCTTATAAACGGCTGCAACTTTATCCTGATTAGGTCACACAATCTGCTGACAAAACACTCACGGATGTTGAATGTTTTTGATGAAACCAATCTGGACTCTCTTGGCCTTTTGAAAACAGAGTTGTACTCAGTAATACTAACTTTTAGGTGACGAGTTAACTCAGAAAGAAATGGCAGCAGGCCTTTTGTCATGTATATACAGAAAAAGGGACCCTGCTATTATACTTTAAAGATGAAAATATCTGTAGGGTTTGATATTAGTTTCACTTGCCTTATGGTTACTGCTATCTGGCTATGACAATACCTCACGAACAACTGTACTCCAGAACTCAGATGAGAAGCAATAGGCTTCCAAAGTATGATTATTGTGCTTGCCAATATTTGTGCGAATGACAGTAATATCATCAAATATTTAAAAAAATATATATATTTAATCTCTATAGCACCCTAAGAGAACCTACTCTCTATTCAGGAGCTTCAAATGTGCCTCTGAGCTTGAGACTACCACCTCAGAGAGACCGTAGTCGGGGGGGGGGGAGGGGCCGAGCTCCTTAAACGCTGGACCAAACCAGCTCGGCAAACTTTACAATCCTTAAGGAAAATATTTCTGCCCCTGCACTAATAATGAAAATGAATCGAAGCTAATCACCCGGTTAGGAATTTGAACATGTCAGTACGTTTGGGCGAACAGTAACCACTTCATGCAGATACGGCTAAATCAATTGGAATTAGTAAAGGGTAGGATTTCAGGTTCAATTTTGGGTAATGCAACCTAATTATGTCTTTGAGAGTTTTAAGGCGTACTTCCTAAATGCACGGTTTTAAAAAAAGTATAGTTTTTTCCGTGCTCCCGAAAATCGATTGGTGACGGAGAAGAAAAATTGGTGAAGGAGAAGAAAAATGCAAGTTTTTAAATGCAATGCAAGGTCGGAGTGTAGTTCAATAGCTAAGATCTTAAAGGAATTTAAAAAACGGAAATGATTGATGTAATTTGATTGGGATTCAATGATCAATAGGAAGAAGAGTAAGACCAGTAAGAAGTGATTTAAGGGGTATCATTTGAGGTGCTAGTTTTTCTAAAGTAGCTAATTCCTACCACCTTCACTTTAATAAAGAAAAATAAATTTGTGTTTACTTGTCCATAACTCAGTTGGTATCTGACGCTGTCCTTTACTACTTCATGGAAACTTAAAGCTAAAAGTGCTCAAACAATGAACGACGTGCAGGCTTCAATTTTTTATCAATTTGTTCAACGTTGCCATTCTGAATGAAGGCGTCCAAGTTCGGCTCTGCTCAGATTATTTTCAATTGTAGCGGCAAAGCATATTTCATCCAGTTGCTGCACCATTTTCCTAGACCAAAAATGGCTAAACTGCAAAAGTGAAAGCCAGTCACTAATACAAAGAGTTTGTTCAATCCGTATGCAATACTTCTAGCACTCATGATTGACAACGTGAGCCTGGCGAAGAAAAAGCAAGAATTTATAACTATGTATGTGCATAAATTAAATCCTAGCTGATTAAACAGCCTCTTTTTGTATAGCGACAGAACAGCCTTAATGGCTATCATCACCGCTTGCAGTGGCGATAAAGGATCGCCCACCAGAGGAATCGAACCCAGAGGAAAGCAACCGCCTTTATTGACATATATAAGCACATATCTATATATACCACATATGTACACAGCGATACAGAAAATAGACAGAGAGGGAATACAAGGAGAGAGAAGATGGTGATAGAGGGAGGAAGGTAAAAAAACTGAAAAAAACGGTTTGCTCAATCAGAAGACGTCTTACAAAGTCAAATGTCAGCCTTCGTTTTCCGACTGTCGCTAACCAGTTTTTAGTCTTCTAAAAACACCTGCAATGCTTTCGAGTAATTTTGAGACGGTCGCATCTACAAACAACAGAGAGATTGGCTGGAAAATAAATGCTCAAAATAGAGTCAGCTTACACCAAGGATCCAACCACGAGGATTTAACCTTAGCAATCACTTCACCTCGTTCGCCTCAATCAGAGATGTTAAGGTCGACGGTCACGCATTGCTTTAGCAGTTGTATTACTTCCGCAAGCTTCAGTGTAGGCCTGTAGTCTACTGGTTCCGGGCCAGTAAAGGAGTCCTGCAAATTATTTGAGTATTTTTATTTACAGTAAAGCATACAGTATAACTAAAACACATGCTCGGCTATGCCAAGAACGTTCTTGGCATTAATATGGCAACAGCTTCTGAAAAAAGTCTTACTACGGAAAATAGAAACCATTCACATATCTGATGCGGTTTGGAAGCAGAGATTCGCTGCTGTACAATTTAAACTTACAAAGCCTGCTCTGCCGTAAACTTCTAACAAAAGTAAGCGGTTAAAGCTGCCTTTAATGGCTGCCGGGGTAGATGTCTAAGGTAAGCTTAACAATACATTTCATACATGTTAATGTTATTACGTATTTAATTTCCGCCGTGAACAACGTATATATTTGCATGCTACCACTAACAACATTTGCATGCTGAACCTGTGCATGTCACTCCTAACCATATTATTCATTTTGTTCGTTTTTCAAGCATGATTTTATTTACCATAGCTAAAGATAAAGTGCCCTCAGATAAAGCGCATAGATAAAGCGTCCTCAGAGTACTTAATCTGTTTCTAGGCACTGTACATTGGCTGCAAACAGAAATACAAATTTTGTGAACATTAGTTCTAGCTCCATCTCAGGATAAGTGGTATTTGCCCACATTTTTACGAGGTAATATTGGCACGTTAGATAAGGCAGTTGCTATGCACGAAATGGTTCTCGGAGTTCTGCTTTCGAATCCTGCAGTGGGCGGTCCTTTAATGCCACTGCAAGATGTTTCGATAGTTGTAAAGGCTTTTTTGGCCTAAAAAAGACACAGTAAATTACACTGGACATGTTGGATAAGGATTGCGTAGCAACATCCCATGGCTAGTCACAGTTGCAACCAGCCTTATGACTTGTGAAGTAGCATTGGACTGAGCGGTAGAATGTAATTATCATCTATTTGGCTTTACACTAAGCAGTATGAGGAAGACACAGACACAAACACACACACACATTCACGCACACACATACACGCACACACACACACACACAGATACAATAAAAATCTGAATCACTACTATTCTTTGCTACGGTATCAGGATATCGTTCCACTATGTCGTTTAGCCTTCTCACAATCTTCCAAATTCTGGAGAGTACCCAGGCAAGATTACAACATATGATAATGGCGCTTGTACAAGATGGCCTTGGTCTCCTCACCTGCAGCTATATCTACCAGAATCATGGAGTAACTAGCCTGAGCCATTAATTAAACGCTCAGGATAGTCAGGACGTCATTCTAAATAGCCTGTAGGTACGTTTCAACGACTAAGCAATGTCTGGCACTGAAAATCTATGTCTTTGAGCTCCAAAGGCAAAAAAGAGAGAGGTAGAGTTTTTACTAACATTGGGTAGTCAGTGCTGGCTAAATTAGTGTATTCAAAGTGATCTCCCAGATCATGCAAGGTGAAAGTAGAATCTCGTCAAAGGCAGTACTGGTCACGACAATTTTGGTGTGGATGACATTAAAATGGTTGCATAAGTTCTTTTGAAGGTGCTGAACTGACTTCCATTTATTCTCCCAGCAGTATTAGTTTCTAATTTTGGCCAAATAACTGCTTCAACTTGCTTAACATGCTTCGCACATGCCATCACCAGACTATCAATTCAACGATACCTTTATACTTGGGGTAATGTGAACTCAAATGTGTATCATAGCATTTAGGAGTGCAGATTTTCAAAGCATTTCTGCTCACAAGCTAAGGTCGTCATAACCTCATCCATACCATAACTAAAGCTATCCATTGACAGAATGGGAAAGACGACCATGCATCTGTCTTCTGCAACTGTGGTTTTTCCAAATGACAGAACAGCTGAGCAGTGGAACTGCCACACACGAAGAGAATACAATCCCATGATCATTGGTAGGTCTCGGGCTTCAGATATTGCCCTTGAGCTTAACTGTATCTAGTCCTATTCATTCTATGGGCAAAGCCATGTATAGGCCGATGAATGAAGGCAGAGATCCAACGATATACGATCACCCTACAACCGTTATCCTACGTACCAGGATATTAGCTTGCTCGGTCCTCATGGGCATTGATCTCCAATATTCAGCCGTGTTTACACTTACATGGCTTTTATTCGAACGTCTCGTCGAGGTTGCCTTTCAGCCTAACGGGTACATCGAAACTGAAAATATGTTCTAGTCATTTCCAGTTTAAATGTATTGCTAAGCACACTAGAGTCATGTTTTTTTCAGGTTCGGGGTTACTGTTTCAGGAACACAGACTTAGCTTTGGTCTAATTGCTGTAACATTTGGCAGTGTTTTCATCTACTAACAATAGTGTACATCTCTGGGCCCTTCCATTTTACCTAAGCATTACAGGCTCCACACTAATTTGGTGCAAGTTCGATCTTAGTGAAAGTCATCAGGGTATTGATAGATGCGAACAAAAGCCAATCGATGTAAATCCCAGAGTAAGAAACCAATCTCAGGAATCACCAAATTATAGGAGACCTCGACGTTCTGTGCTCGGTCGGCTCTTCACAGTTTGTATCTCGTACTAGCCCTTGTGGTCGCCAAGCTCAACATAAGACTCACTACAAAACATGTATAACTCATTTGTCTCTTCGTAAATTCCACTTGCAGTTTTAATTCCATAATAAGGGTAAAAAGGAAATTTCAAAGGACAGGGATTTTTCATCCTATTTGATTAGTGCACTTTTGACCGCTCTCGAAGTCCGATCAGACAGCAGGTCTGTCTACTGGACTGCCAACTTGGAAGGTTGCATTGCGGTGAGGGAGAATGTGGTTCACCTTGTTGGTCGTTGAAAGACTTGTTGGTCGTGAGCCTTTATATCGCACTACTTCTTGCAACTTCTTCTAGATTGCCTCTCATCCCGATTGGGCATCAATAGCTCTGCTCTGCATTGTTTCAGGTGCTATCTCAGTGGAGACTCCAGTGTATCGACACAAATGGACAAAGATCTCCTGAGATATCTATGAAATATGTGGTAGCTCACAGCTCCATGCTAGGCTCAATTCTCTTCACGATTTTAGCTATCACTCTTGCCATGTGATTCCAAACCCCGATCTTGGCTGTTACTTCCAAGCTGGTGACATTCAGTTGTACCTTTTCTTGATCCATCATAACCTTAGAGCACCTCGAAATCTCTCAACTTACTTGCGGCCTATATTATTGGCATCCTACCATAGATGGCAGTACATTTTCTGAAAAGAAGTCCTTTACATTTGCTTCAACTTACTTATTAGTTATGGGCTAACCAGACTTAATTCAGATATTACAAAGTCTAACTATCGAATTTGGCTCTGCAAGCGTTACTCCAGTTGCCTCAGCACGAAATCTAGGTGCCATGTTCCAAAGTGACCTGTGGTTAGATGACCACATCAGATCCACAATCCACTCTCCCTACTTTCAGGTGAATAGCAATGACAAAATTCGGGCTTGATTAGATGTGGATCCCACGTCCAAGTTAGCCAATGCATTCCTGTAATCCTGTGTCGACTTCTGCAACTCACTGCTTACTGGCCTGCCAGCCTGTGCCATCAGGCGATTGCAGCTTGTGCAAAACTCCACAGCTAGGCATGTCTGTCGTGAGCGTCAAAGTTGCCTCACTACACCACTTCTCGCCGACCGGCACTGACTACCAGTCAAGCAACGGATCGACATCAAGGTTTTATCGCTTACTTTTAGGTTCCTTCCTTCTTTTGCTGCAGCCTATCTATCAGATCTACTTCACCCGGCCTAGCATCTTGCCACAGCATTTCGGAATTTAAAAATTAGTTACTACCTCGTACTAACCTCAAATTATTTGAGACCGTTCCTTTAGTTTGTATGCTCCTAAGTCATGGAGCACGCTCCTGACTGTGTAACGACATTCCTGGAATTGACCACATTAAAAAAAAGCTTAACAACACACCTATTATGGACCGTATTTAGTGGGTCGCAACGATTTGTCATATGTGTGCTTATGTGTGCTGACACTATGCATGCTGCCACAACCCATACTTGCATACTGACCATTGGTAAAACCAGCCTTCAACAAAGTAATTAAAAACCGGCCAGAAGGTCAAGCTCTCATCGGAAGACGTCTGCTATAGAATATTTCACTATTGGAGGCTGGATATGCACTTGATGATCAGCAACCTTAATTCAAGAAGTGCAGTCACCACAGCACACCATTTCTTATCTACCTGCACTTGAGCCCAGTCTATTGAAGCGTAAACTTCAAGGTTGTATTGCTAACTTTTAGGTGCCTTCATTTTTTGGCTAATGCCTACCTATCAGATCTACCACCTTATCAGGCTAAGTAGGGTACCTCTGCTTTGACAATCTAACCATTTAGCTGTCTCTCGTCAAAATATCAAATCTTTATATGACCATGGCTTTAGTTCGTACGTTCCTCAATCCCGGAATGTACTTCCGATTAGTATGGCCCAATTCCCTGACTATACCTCGTTAAACGAAAACTAAAATAAATTCAACTATTTATCAAAGCATTTATTGGGTCCCCAGGATATGACCTTTATGAGCTTGTGTGAGCTGACTCTGTTCATGCTGCCACTAACCATACTCCCACACAGATCATGTGCATGTCACCCCTGACCTCGTTATTCTAGTTCTTCTTGAACATGCTACTACTAACTATTCGATCGTGTTCCCTTTTCAGCATATGTAAAGCACCTAGAAAGAGATTGGGTTCTTTGAGAGCAATTAATGAAGTAAAGTATTATTATTACTTTTATTATTGTCGTTGTTATTGTCAAAATATCGTCTTGAATAATATATTGTATTAGAAGCGTTGCCCCTTATATTATCGATTAGATTTAGTTCGGCAAACATAATATAATAAGAAAAAATAAACCTATATCTTTTTATTAGGAAATGCGGAATAAAATCGATGAGCTTAATGAGACGTAGTATAAATTATTAGTTTATAATTAAAAAAGCAAACAATTTATGGAACATTGGTAATAGGGTAAAACGTTCGTCTTTTGAACTATCAAGGAGCTATCTGGGTCTGTTAGCTATTGGTTTAGTACTGGCTAAATGCCACACCACTAAATGATATGCTGTGAATCATGCCTCTTTAACTTAAGGTATCAATAGATGGTATTTTTAATTGGAAGAGCAAAAGCTTAGCCTTACCGTTCTAAATTTAAACGAACTAATTACTTAAAAAAAATTCATACATATTAGTTTATCTATGCTCATCGTGCGAAAAAACATCATAATAAAGATATATAATAAGATAACACTTGATAAATAACTCAACTGCTTCCTGGGAGTTTTACATTTGTTGGGTAAACCTAATTCTAAAAGTCTAACAAAGTCGTTGAGAGTCTAAAACTCCACTAAAGGCAATTTTCATGAAGAGAAGGTCAGCGAAACGCATGACGTGTTCATCAGCAATATCTATAATATGGTATCTCTCATGATTTCAATACAATGTTACAGGGAGGCGAGAAATTGGCTAGAAACCAATCAATATGAACTAGCTAAGCGAACAAATTATAATTAGTACATGAAAACAGTTATCCTGCCTTGAATCAGATGTATTTGCTGATTTGGGCACGGTTTTTAGAACAATTCCTAGGCCATGGATATTAACCCCTACTGAAGTGAAGTACGTCTGCTTGAATATGATAACTCTGCATTAACCATTAGGTGCGGCTGATTTTTTTATACAACAGCCGAGTGCTACTAATGATTGTGAAATCCCGATGCATTTTACGGGGTGTTGAAATAGGCTTCAAGCTGATTTACTTATCTCTTTACATTTTCATGGACTGTACGAATGTTGTTGAACATCCAAAAAACATTTCAAGTCCTACCGAATTATTGCTGATACGTACGAACTAATTCGAGGAACTAAAATTCAGTAAATCCGTTAAACATTTTCCTTTAGTGATTAAGTTTTTACTGATAAAAATATATCAATGATTATTAGCAATACTAATTTACATCTGTGGCACCCTGGGGCAACTTGATCTCTTTCTAGACATACTTTAAAGGCACTGAAATAAAGCTCGACAATATCATAAATGGTGAAATATGGTTGATGATGGGATTAAGCTGTAAAGATACTTTCATCTGATTTCCTTCCTGTATTTGATTATTCAGTTAGATTGAAACTATTGATTCATTATCACGTACAGTAGCTAATGGTTTTAATAACTTATATTGTGAAAAACTAGATTCAATTGTGCATCAAAAAGCTTGAAATGCTTTTACAGTTAGTAATAAAGTTTACCGATTTTAATTTATCCCGTGTCTTTGGAATTCTGATGTGGTTTTTTGTTGCTTATATCTTAACAAATAAAAGACAGCAAGCTCTGGATAAAAAACCTGATTATGCTGTGACTTCAACATTTTAAAGTTCTTGTATGTCCCTATGGTGGTGAGTGAGAACATCTAATTCAAAAGAGCAGCATGTCAATAAAATCAATGTAGACACGATCTTCCCCTACAGGATAGTTCTGAAGAATATAATTTCTTTCTTTCTTGGCTATCACTTGGTTCTCAATAGTAGTAACATAACTTTTATTTAGCAATAGTCACTTGCCAAATCAGCATTTTGACAATATTAGTCATGAAATTCGGTTAATTTGGTTAAGTATAATTCGTCAGAGCCAAGTAAATTTTGAGACTGGCTTGTTGTCACTTCCTGTTTTTCTCGAATAGGTAGATCAATAGAGAGAATTTATATGGTCGCTAAGTCACTTGCTACAGGAGCACGTGAACATAGAGTAGGTGTGTTAAGCATTTCATCTCAGCAGTTACGTCTTTGGACTTTCAGCCACACCACATTGCTACAATTGTGGCCTTGTTTGCCAGGGTTACCACGTAACAATTGCCCCATACATTTGTACATCCTATTTTAACTTTCTTGTGAAACTTACTGCTGAATACTGATCAGACCTGTTTAATGAAGCATATAAAGTTGATGCGAATAGAAACTCTTCACCTGAGCTGCTTCGTCGTGAACTTGGCAGTTGCCACAGTTTACCACTTCTAGTCAACCTTCACTTACTCACAGTGAAGCAAAGCATAAAATTTAGTCATTGCCACTTAATTATAGCTCCCTTCCATCTTGCTCTAAAGCCTACCACTCAGATCTACTCCAACCACCGGGCTGACAACCGCACCAAACGCTTTCCGGAATGTAACCATTAACCCATAATTCGCAAGAGTCTTTCATCCTTTGGAGACCATGCGTTACTTCAAAGGCTGACAAAGAAGGGAGCTCTCTTCCTACAGGGGTCACTACATCCCTTGAAAAGATGTAATTTATAACAATAGTTTAACTCATGTTTATCACAGCATTTAGTTTGTCCGCGAGTATATTCCTTAGTGTGATTTATGGTGAAGACATTGTGCAAGCTGCCACTAAATATACTTGCATGCCGAACCGGCGTGTGTCACTCCCAAAACATGTTACGTTTGCTGGTTATTGAGCATACTACTGCTAATCATTTGATATTTCTTCCTTTGCAGCAGTCTCTAGACCATGACATTTTCATATGTGCTTGCTACAGTGAATTTATTGATACTATTGTTATTAGGTAGCCAGAGTCCTGCAAGCAAAGCTATGCATTTCATCGTAATACAAATAGCTAAAAAACACAATTTTCTTTGATTCCTCATATAGTTGTTGTCTTTTTCTATGAGCCTTGAAAATGCCTCAAAGAGAGAGTAAGTAATGTATAATTGGTAGCTTTCCAATTACAAATCAGTGGAATTGTATTATGGCGACATCAGCAGCATTGGTATAAAAATAGTTTCATTTTTTTATAGTAGCTGGCACATCTACATCTAACCTTGCATAAAAGCTTGTTTTATTAGTTCCTATACGATGACCTTTTTGAAAAGTGTATGGGCGCGACCTAAGGCTAAGGACTCGATTATTCTGTTAGGTATCAATGACAACAGCATAAACATACATCGCAGAACTAGGATAGTTACGATTGATTTGTATCACCTAGAACTGTTGCTTGCCTGGAAGATAAATGCAGCCAATTAATCAAGGCACTTGTTATTGAAGGAAAAAACTTTGAATTCAATCTATTGCTTGACTGGGAGTAGTTGCAGGTTGCCGATAAGTGGCGAGATTAGGCGACTGCTACTCTCAGGACCAATGAGGTAGGGATAAAGGCAAAGATCCAAATAAGAGTCATCCATGTAGAAGTGAATGCCTAGATTGTGCTTGGCAATTATATCGGCATGAAAAAAGTGCAGGCGGCAAAAATAATTGAACCAAGCACGAACCCATGAGGTACTTTATATTTCAGAGAATTCTTCGGATGAACTTTTTTCCATTACCATCACTACTCTGCAGTCTTCCATTGAGATAGTACCTGAACTGTTGAAATTATGTGCCAGTAATTCCCATGGGATATAATGGGCGTTTATGAAGAGCAAGGTGATCGATAGTTTCTAAAAATGCCGATATATCGAGCATAACAGGCAGACATATGCCACTCGCGTCTGATTTTCTAATTAAGTCATTGTACATCCGTAGGAAATGCTGACTCTGTGGTGCGATTAGCACTACATGAGTCTAGCTTGTCTGCCTCAAATTATTCCACTATCTTTGATAGGAATGTTAGAAGAGATACTGGGGGTAATAGCCAAGGTCTATTGGTCCAGTGTTGTTTTTTTGAGTGGTAGAGTGACTAGAACCTTTTCGAAAAGTGCTGGGTCAAGACCTAAGGCTAATCACATAGATATGGCAATAGTTATGTTCTGCACCAGCAGATCAATTCTTCCTGAAATCAGGCCAGTGAGAAACGTTTCCTGAAAATGAGCTGTCTTACTTTTAGGGATGCAAACTTCAGAAAGAGGTCAGTATTGACCTACTGGATTTTAAATCTTAAATTGCCTCATATAATTAGGGAAATTACTCCTGGGGGATGCTGCTGTCTGAGTGATGCACTCGCTCATCTTTTTTATCTAGTCGACAATGAAGCTAGAAAAGCATTCAGCTATATAATCGAAGTTTGATTGAGCATTTCGATGCATCAATGTTTTTATAGAAGCTAGGCTTGGAATTCGATACGATGCCTTGGTCATCTGAAGGTGCAAAGGTATGTTGACTTATGGAGATAAGTGATAACCTATTCATTTTGAATCGCCATACGACGTCTAACCAAATTTTGCTGCCAATACTAGTTGGTGAATTCAATTGGGGATTTTGATCCAAAATACGAATGCATCCGTTGAAAGCAGTAGCGATTGCGAGCGAAATCAATTTGAATGTGTTAACCCACAGCATTACACATCTTGATTGTGCAATGGCAAAGCCTGCAAACGGAGGGGTTTGCATGTCTTGTTACTTTTGCACTAATTGGCTAGCTTTGGGGTCGTTCAGTCCTAAAAATGAGCGAAATACACAACTTATTGAAGTATTACAATGAATCACTGTTGATAAAAATAATTTTCGTGCACCATAATGCCTTTATAAAAGCAGGAAGCATACAATTTGCATTGCATGAAAATTCCGAGTCACGGAAACCTTTTAGAAGTCAATGATAGAAGAATAACGTCGTCACTTGCAGAGTAGTAATCATTAGATTAAATTCAGTTGGAAATGTTTACTATATCGGACTGGAGATCTTGATTTATAATTACAGGCTAAAATTTTATTATATTGTGAATATAACGTAGTCAGCTCGAGAAGCAGCTAAGCAATGAGTTTAAATCACAATTGTTTATATCTTTATCCTGTCACCAACTAAAAATTCATATGAAAATAACTTTAGGAACGAATAATCATTAAGTTTACGTTTTGCGATTCATTTAAAATTGAGTAAAAACAAGGATTAATTGAACTCTAGAGTCTTGCCTCCACTATTAAAAGCAATTAATCAGTCAAGCTTTCAGCGAACTAATGATGAGAGCTATTGAACTGGCCAAGGGCATAGATATAAATGAGGCTATTTTAGAAAGCCCAAAAGAAAGTAACTCAGAATGACTAAATATTCAGCTGATAGATCAATCAAGCTAATTCAAATAAGGAAGCGTTCGTAGAGTTGATGCATTTTTTCGGAAATTTCAATAATACGAACCAGATGTAGGTCTACCGAAAAAAACTTGCACACAGAGGGTTGAATGTGTAGCAGTAGAGGTTCACATAGTAGGCTTAAACATAATATGGTAAGGCGATAGTTTTGATGAGCAGTAACAATGACACTTTAACAAGCATCACCTAGCTGAAGGGGACGTGCTAAGAGTCGACTTAGTTGTTAATGTTTTATCGTACGTCGTGCACGCGGTAGGCTTAATAGTGATTTTTGCATACTAGGGCCGATGTTTAAGGCGAGAATCACTGCTACTGTATGGCCACCTACCTCCTCGTAATTGATCGGCTTTACTGTGGCTATGTAGTTCGTGTTCAGAGCTTCAAGGGCGGTCAGCCTTCGATTTGGATTGAATTGCAGTAGTCCACCAAGCATTTCTAAAACTACCAGCACAAAAACGATAAAATATTTCCTCCATCCATGTTTACCTTTATTTAATATTTCACATACACACCTAAATAAATGCATATGTAATTTCTTCAGCTAGGCTTTTCTGTCTTGAGAATCCCATGCTCAAGACAGAAAAGCCTAGCTGAAGAAATTACACACGTCTCCAACTCCATCGAGGGCTCAAATAGTGCATTGTCCTCTCTCATGAGCAAAGATGCCCCAGTAGGTCCCGTGACCCCGACCGGATAGGGCACCGCCGGTTAGTTTATATGTAAAAGTTAAGCACTTTCGATACTTTTTTAACCTGGATCACCAAATTTAATTGCTGCATTCCATTAATGAGACATTTTAAATCCTTAAATTACCTTGCCTATGCGTGACCTGTTTTGCAATCTACTTAATTTCAGGTGGTTTTCTGTAGAATTTCATTTATTTATCATCTCGTGAGTTCAGGCTGGAAATGCAATAGCCTAGCAGCTGATTCATTAGGATTTTTTATACAAATGTCAGTATTTGAGTTCCTGAAGTATCTGTGTGCTTTTTAGCATTAACCAATGTTAGAGCAGAAATCCTTAGAATAAACAACAACAATAGTAATGAACTAGGTTTCCATTTTTAAGGAAGTTGCACCTGCGACTTTACCAGTGCCTTTAATATGTTCAGACCCACCTTCACGTGCACTGCTCGCCTCCCTCAATCTTTGGCAAACAAGTTGTTCCAGATTAAAATCAACTAAATTGTCCAATTAAATAAAACTAAGGCATACATTGTATTCGGCTTTATACTATTTAAATTATTTTCCTTTCGTAAGTTTTTATTTAGTCACTAAAGCAGGCTTCGTCGTTGCAGTGGAATCGCTATTTTTTGATAAATTTATTGTTGTCAATAATTTTCGCTAAATTATTGACATCAAGTTGAATTATTTAGCACATGCTAATCGTTTTCTTTTTTCCATAGTGCCAGCTTATTAATCATGAGTCATTACGGTGCTACCAAACTCTTCTTAGCCTGCCGAAAGTACGACACCTAAACAGTAAGATGCTAAAAACCTCTTACCAATCGGTGGCGTGTGAGGACATATCTCCGTCCATGTGAGCTTTTTATCCATGCACAACCCAGCCAATAATTCTCTCATCTGTAACATAAAAAGGTTATGCAAACTAAAAAAAAACTACCATTTAGTTTAGATGGAAATTTGGAATAGCTCAACATGTTCTATTTAATTTCCTGAAGTATCTGATAGGAATTGTAATAGGCAACGGCTGCCTTGTACAGAGATAACAACAGCCTAATAATGTTTGCAAGTTCGCTGGTCATGGTGCTGGATCTCAGACGCCCGTGTTGCTCAAAAGAGGTTCATGCTGACCAATTGAACTATTTTCTACGCACGTTGTGTCAATCAGTTTAAATCTCGTTCTGAATAACTTCCTCCGTCGTATAGTAATGCATCCATAGGCTTGTTCATTCCATATCAGTAGAACGGACGAGCCCAGCTAGCAGACAACAGGCATTCGCCAAGATTTCCATTTCCACAAAAATATGAATGAATTAATGCTGCCATGCGGTTTAGTTGAATTTCTTCAGTGACAAATGCATTTTATAATGGATTCATTCCATTTATTATAGATAATTGTTTGCATTTTAGCTATATGAAATGGCTAAATCTAGACAACGGTACGACTAAAACATGTTTTTTTTACCTCAACTTGCTAAACTTGATGGTCATACTGCTACAAAAATCTATCAGGTTTGCAAAAGAATTGGTGAATACGCCCCTCGACTTATCACCAATGTAATCTGGGAGGTAAGTTGGGTCAAGACTTAATTGCAGCACGACCCAGTAAACAGACTTGAAGATAAAGCGATAAGAATGAAGATTAAGATAGCAATGACATGATTTGCTTAACTGAAAAATACTAATGTATTGGTTTAGCCGAACATTTAATCAAATAACCTCTGTGACGTGATTTTCTTGAGTTAATAATTAAATTGTGAATACTCCCTGCATTAAATAATTCTTCTTTGTAAATTGCTACGGTGCCCGCTTTCAAAGACTTTCATTAAAGAGACTGTGTTGCTTGGCAGAGGTTTTAGGCTAAAAAATATCGCATGAATGGAGTGCCTGCATATTGGCCAAAGCTCTTAAGGTGCTTTTACAAAAATGAAGTATTTCCTTTACCTATAACAATAGACTCAGCTTTATCATATGAAAACAATAAACATTATGGATTTAAATATTCGGGATTTTCTTAAGCACAATTTAACAAAGTAAACAAAACACTAGCAGTTTCCTGTGAATGTGCATGCGTTTTCGATAACAGGCAATTTCTGGCTTTTTTAAAGAAAGATACAGTATCATTAGATTGGGTAATTTATTGAGTACTTATCTCAAAGAGTATAGGTAGACGTAAAAGCGATGTTGGAAATCCGACCAAAAAGCGAGAAGCAGCACATTACCTATAAATTCCTGGTCTCTCATTCGTGTGCGAGTTATGATTGGTAGTACAGTTTTATAGAAAGCCTGCAGGAAATAGGGATAAAGAGATAGCCAAGTTTAAACCGCAAAATGAAATCGCTTTATAATCAAAAGTCAGATATAAACTGATCATATTTACATATCGTTTGAAAATAACTCTTAGTACCAGCCCTCGTGATATGCTGCTATGGAATTGGAGCAGCAAATAAAGACGAACGCATATTTTGTGAAGATAAATGGCCAGACAATAATCACGTTTATCATTAAACGAGACACCATAATCAGTCACATGAAGGCTTTAATCCCATTGGAAATCAGATTAGATTGACCAGCACGATTAGGTCGCTTTGAGTTATGCACTTTTGAGGTTGCCTGGAGTCCAAACCGTAATTTAATTAGAATGACCATTTTGGGTCAAGAACATTGTTCATACTCAACATGCTACCTAAAATTTAAATCTCAAACCTTTTTTCCTTCTTCTAAGATGACCAGATTATCAATGTTTCTTGTAATGCAATGTAATGCGATGCAATGCAATGTAATGCGATGCAATGCAATGCCATGAATTGAGATGCGATTCGATACCATGCCATGTGATGAAATGTAATGAAATGTAATGAAATGTAATGAAATGTAATGAAATGTAATGAAATGTAATGAAATGTAATGAAATGTAATGAAATGTAATGAAATGTAATGAAATGTAATGAAATGTAATGAAATGTAATTAAATGTAATGAAATGTAATGACATGTAATGACATGTAATGACATGTAATTAAATGTATTTAAATGTAAATAAATGTAATGCGTTTTATTGTATTGTATTTTATGTACAACTTTGTATTGTATTGAATTGTGTTGCATTGTATTGTTTTGTGTTGTATTGTCTTGTGTTGTAATATAGTTTAATGGAATGCAATGAAATGTACCTTCATCTGTAACCACAAAGTCGAAAAGATCATGTGGGTGTTAAGCAGGAGAGTTTTGTGTAGCCCACTCCTAGCCTAAGTGGCTTCCCGTAAGCATTTGATAGCCAACATGCTTCGCCTCACACAGCAAAGATAAAGTGGTAAGCATAGCAGAGTCAGGAGAGCAAATGTGGTAGTGAGTAGCATAGAAGTAGCAGCTAAGGACCAATGCAAGGATGCGCCATAGTCGGCAGTAGGACAGTAGTGGTCGTTGCATAAGAAGTCTGGAAGCGAGTTCCACAGTCTAGGACCTGCAGAGCTAAAGTTTCTGTCGCCAACTGTCTTTAAGTGGGGGCAAAGGGACAGCGAAGTTATTGTCCACAGAGGACCTGAGAAGCGAACAGGCTGAAACTGATGCAGTAGCTCAGCTAGGTACGAAGGAGCCAAGCCATGGCGGGCCTTGTGGGTCAGTGTAAGAACTTTGCTCTGTATCCTTTGCTCAACCCGCAACCATCCTAGCTCTTTCAGCAAAGCAGACACGTGGTCCACCCACTGGGAAATAATAACTAGCCTTGCAGCCATATTCATTGTCCACTGTAGTGGCAAACTTGCTTTTTTTTGCAGCCCAGCCAAACGAGATTGAAAATAATCAAGCCGAGACTGAACTAAAGAGCTAGTTGCATTTTTTACAAGCCACAGTGGGAGACAGCGCCTATTCTTTTATTGGGATCGGATGTGATGGCTAGCTGTAGAGGCAGTCTTCTGAATAAAGCTTTTGAAATTAAGGCTGCTATCGAATACGACACGTAAATTTCGAGCACGTGGTTATGGTAGCACAATAGTGTCACCTATTAGAACAGCTAAGCCTTTTAATCGAGCCACAATCTTATGGTGTCCTATCTGCAGCAGTTCAGTTTTATCATCATTTAATTTCAGGAAGTTTGCCGACATCCATGATTGAATATTGGCAAGGCAATCATTCAGTTTCACTGTTGCTGCAGCAGATTCCGACAGTTTGAATGACAAATACAACCTATTATCGTCAGCATAGAAGTGATATTATATTCCATGTGCCTTAATCACTTTTCCCGAGGTTGTGTATAAATGGAGAACAGAATGGGACCGAGTGAGGACCCTTGAGGAACTCTACACATGACCCTTCTCGTGTCTGAGACCTGACCCCATGCGACACGGATTGAACACGATCAGACGAGTATGATTTAAACCACGCCTGTGCTTCGTCTGCCAGACCGATCGCTGTTCCTAATCGTTCAAGCAGGACTTCGTGATCAATGGTGTCGAAGGCAGCAGACAGGTCTAGCAGAGCTAATGCAGTGACGTTCCAGTTGTCGTTGCCACGTTGAATGTCATTGTTTACTCGGAGGAGAGCAGTTTCAGTAGAAAGCTGCCTCTTGAACCCTGATTAAAATGTTTCTGATATTTCATTCTTTTCAATGTGTTCAACCAACTGCTGAGCAACAATTTGTTTAAGAATCTTTGATAAGTATGGAAGAGGGGAAACTGGGCGATAGTTTGCTATTACCTCTGTCTAATCCGGGCTTTTTAAGAATGGGCTTACCAATGGCCGATTTGAAGGATTTTGCCTATATATAAAGTCTTCAGCGATGAGTGGCATTCGATAGTTATCACTGTTTTCAATATTCGAAGTGACTCAAAAGATTTGTAAAAATGACAGCAAATAATTGAACAGCTTAGAAGCTATATTAATATTTCCTCGTCTATGGAACTAAACATCCGAGATTAATTCTCAAACCTTTCCTCGTCACTGTAAACTTTTCTTAGAGTTTCAGCGCTTCTTTATAAACAATAAATCTTGCCTGGCTATCTCGGCATCCCACGATCTGAGAAAAAAGCAGTTCTGCCGCACCATTTTGACAGCTGGGAAGCCGCCTGGTCACTGTTCTAGAACAAGGTGGCCCAAGTAGCACCAGCAACCCTGACTGGGCATTGCACCACCGGCCAGCGAAAATGTGCAAGAAAAACTATTAATTTTTTATTGAATCATTTAATAACTAGGTACTTAAGAAATTCTTATTTTCTAGATTCTCCTAAGAAGACTTTGCCAACTTTAATGATGATAAGTAACTAACGGTACCAAATAGCTATATGGTAGTGGTGAAGAAAATCATTTGATGCGTTTGGCATTAATAATCAACTATTCGTGCTTATCTTGCATATGCGTGACCTGTATTACAATCAACTGAATTTCAGGTGGTCTACTAAGAAAGTTCATTTGTTCACATCGCATGAATTGCAATAGGAAATACGATGTAATTTATCTCTGTCTGTAACTCTACAAAGCCAGAAAGACTGAGTGGGTGATACGCATGAGAGTTTTGTATGGCCAGTTCGCAGCACAGCCGGCTTTTGCTTCGCATTCGGCAGCCAGCAGACTTCATCTCACCCAACAAAGAGAAAGTGGGAAGCATAGCAGAATCGGGAGAGCACTTGAGGTAGTGATTAGCATGAACGTAGCAGCTCAGGACCACTGGAAAAGACGAGCCATAGTCGACCGCATGAGAGTAGTTGTCGTCGTTCAAGAACTGTTAAAGCGAGTTCCACAGTCATGCAACTGACTGTATATGAATGCCTGAATTTATTTCGGGTGCTTTTTTGCTGTAAAGCAAAGTTCAAACAGAAACGCCGAGGATTAAACAGCATCAATAGGACTTAATTAGACTTCAATTCTTATGGAAATTGCACGTACATCTTTGCCAGTGCCCTTTAATCTGTTCGGACCCTCAATCAAATGCATTGCTTGTTTACCTTAATCTTTAGCAGACAATTTTTTCAGCATTAAAATTGATTGAATTATTATTTTAAATTAAATTCCGACGTGTATATTAGCTAAGTTCAATGGTAGATCCAGTATGGAGCAAAAAGGTACTAATCTTGAAATGAACTCCCTGAGCACGTTCTTAGTCGTAAACAAATGCAGAGAAAAAATTGCTTACCTCCTGAAATGTAATGGTATATTAGTTTTTGTATCATACAGCATCACGTTTAAGGTAATTTTTATAGTTGGGATGTTTTGTCGACGAAATTGGTCAAGGAAATCAGTTGTTTGTCTTACCTCTTCGTTCTGAATGAATTCTGTATCGTCTTCATTAAGCCCTCCCATCTTGTTTAAAATGCTTTGGATTAGTTCAATCCCTCTTGCTTTTATAGCAGCTAAGGAATTAAATCGTCTTATAATTCATTATATGTCAGAAAGACTAACATTCTCGCATATACTTATCATTTAAAATTTTAATTTTAGAAAGGAAGTCTTGTTAGAATAGAAAGCCTTGGATAAAACAAAAGCTTTAGGACTGACCACAGAAAGGATACCGCGAGGAATAAAGAACTCTCGATGATATAATTGATATAAAATGCATCCAATGGACCACATGTCCACTGCATACGTATAGACATGAGGAGTCAATACAATCTCTGGTGCCCGGAAGCTTGGAGTTGTTACTTTATCTGTTAACATGCCAGGTTGAGTCCATGTCAAGTGCCGAGCTAAATCAAAATCAGTGATCTAAAAATTTCAAGATTACTTATTTAACGCTTTTATAATGCAAATAATAAATGAGTAATATATAAATAATAATACTAATAATACATTAATAATACAGAATATAATGACTGCAGCTGTTTGCCATTCTACCTTGAATAGGTTCCTTGCATAATGGACAAGGATGTTGTTTGACGAGAGGTCTCGATGGACGATTCCTGCACTGTGAATGAAATGAATGCCGGATAAAATTTGGAAGATGCATCTGCATTTCCTTTCTTCTCCATGTAAGATTAGACGTTGATCATTAATGCACGTGTGGAGCGATGCATCCATCAAATCCATCTCAAGAATACTAGGTACTTAAGAAATTCTTATTTTATGGATTCTCATAAGAAGACTTTGCCAACTTTAATGATGATAAGTAACTAACGGTAGCAAATAGCTACATGGTAGTGGTGAGTAAAATCATTTGATGCGTTTGGCATGAATTTTTGTAACAGCGCTTTGAAATATTTAAGGTGCATAGTTTTTGGTATTAAAGGCATATTGATTTGTTCATTACGGTTATGGATACAGTAGACATCTAGGAAGGTGGCACTGAGAAGCTTCAGATCCATCGATGCTTGCAGAAATGAAGTAATCCTAAATTTCTAAAACTGATAGTTGTTGGGGCACTGAATAAGAAAGCGAAACCATACCAAGAAGACTTTCTCAGCTTTCGTCAAGTTTCTTGTCTCTTGCTCTTATAAGAGGCACTAGAACGAATTGGGATAGGACAACTTAACTCCTATATTGAGAGGTCACGCCTGATAGTAAGTTTCTGTCTCGTTTTTGAGCACCATGGGTCGGCTGAGTCAGCATTCCTCAAGACCTAACACGATATTCTTACGAGTGCAGACTTATTTAAAGTCTCCATTAATTATTTATTATTTCAATTCATTATGGAAATTTGTTGGCAGCATCAGATACTGAGGCTCACAAAGTCCTTCTTGAACATGCCACATTTGGCCTTGGCATTGCTGGCACTGCACTGCTCCGGTTCATGTCCTATTTTATTTGGAGAATCAAACATTTTCATGTGAAAGGACCAAAGTCGTCTGAGAAACAACCTAAACACAAAGCACCTCGGGTTTCTGTGCTTTTTCTGCTTATTGAGCATTGTATGCTCTGCATCCTTCTGATGCAATCGCCACACACAATCGAGGCTTTCACTTCAAATGGATGAAATTCAGTTGCATCGTTGCTTTGAATTATCCCAGAAATTCAGCTCGTTGACTTGCGCCATCTCCATCGCTGCATGTATTGATGCAATCAACATCAAAACTTTAACAAATTGTACGACGCCAAATTCATTTCCTTGGCATGGGCACTGCAAGCTGGATTCGGAAATTAAAAGCCTTACACTAAACGTTGGCTCCACCACCACACCTTCTGTTTAATCTGCTTAATCTATGTTTCCTGCTCCAAAGGCATCTTTCATTGGACGAACACATCAGCTCTGCTATCAACTCTGCCAACTTTCAGCTACAAACCGTACTGCATTAAATTGGTACATGCAACAGTAACGTCTGGTCTCCATTGTTGCTGCTCACTGCTCTCTGGTCTCTTGGGATGCTCAATATAGCGATTAAGGTTGGTGCAAAACTGTTCAGTTACGGTATTCATTGTGTAAGCTTCACGCTCGCTGCATCACTGCACATCTTTCGGCTTTTAACTCGCCCCAATCAAAGAGCATTTTCATTTTTGCGTCCTGTAAGGTCACCTCATTCTCATGCCGAAACCGTCTTATTAGGACTAGTCCTCCGGCCATGTCAAGCATCCTGCAACCAGCATTCCGACTCTAATCCGTTAAACCTACTTCACATGAACTTCAAAGCCATCTCAGACGCGCATTTTACCTATGCCCACAAAGCATACAAATCACTACCAAAACACGTCACAACTAGTGAATGGTTCTTATAAAACCTGGTTTGAACCCTGCAATTTTAAACTGGTCTGAAACCATCGAAAAGTCAGCCTCGCTTTTATCGGCTTTTAACACCACATCACAGCTGTGCCTTTAGGGCTAATTGTAGCGTGATCACTTTATTTGTTTTTTGGCTATATGAGTCAGTAGTAGAATGAGCAAACGTTTTTCTGTGAGGCCTAGTCACTTCTTGGAGAGGAGTGACACTTAGAAAAAGGACACAGGGAAATCGGACGAGTCGGACAAAGGTTTCGTCGAAGAATTTGTACATATGAATATCGGTGAAGGACAGGGAAACGTTTTTATCAGTGAGTTTTGTTATTTAATTTTTCTTGAAAATGGCGTAAGAACTCAACCGAACGACCTGCCGGTTGGAAGTACGAAGAAATAACTGAACAGAATGTCTTCGAAAACAAGTAAACAGGAAAAACAAGTAATAACAAATATAGCCGCAAAACAGGTCTTCAACAGTTCGTAATCGGTTTTTAACTGCCAGCCAAAATAAATTAGGTTTTAAGCCAAAGAGTAGCCTCAACTTCCCCTGACTTGATTACATTCAAAAAGGAAATTCAAACAGATCTTAAAATCACATGTTCTGATAGGTATTGGTAATTCTTTTTTTGTGTTGCTGTACCTGATGAAGGTGTAGTGGCAGCATGCGGATGTTGCGACTAATCCTTTACTAACCATTGTTAATGCAGAATGTGTGCTGCCTAGAAAGAGATAGAGTACATTTAATGCACTATACAAATTTTCTACCACTATAGGACGTTCACACTTTTTCTAAGCCACTACTCCCCTCGTTTAAATTATAGGAATACAATCTTCTACAGCTAGGTGAATAGAGAGGAAATATTTTCGGGTGTAAAGGTTAATAATATTGATAAGCAATTATTACAATCGTTGGATTGTTTTTATTTGACTGCAAATTATTTTTACGATCAAGTATTCTCTATAGTAGCTATTTTTGTAATTGAATGAAAAATGTAATGACAATGACGAAACGTAAACTAAGTAAAAGAATCTGTTATTTATGTTATCGTTAATATCTGTTGAAGGTTTGCAGGCTATTTTGTATTACGGGATATGATGATTCATCTATAAATTCCGACTTGATAAAGTTGAAGGATGTTTCCAGCAATATCGGAAGGACAGATTGTTTAAGGCTACTTTCAACGATAAAAGATCGTTAGCAAAACCTGAGTAAAACAGTTCAAAATCCAGGCATTGCACAAAAGATACATATATTTCGGAATGTCTTGGAACTTCTCTCCGATGACTTTGTTGAGGCTCACTATCTGAAAATGTCACAATAACTTTTTATTCCTGCAATCAGCAACTATAAAATGTTAATTGAAGCAAAGGGAAAGCATGCCGTGTTAAACATTTACTTAGGAAGTTCGATTCAATTGCCAGGCACATGTTAGCCTTCATTTTAATGCATATG
The DNA here is from genome assembly GCA_009760855.2 of Cristatella mucedo. NCBI lineage: Eukaryota > Metazoa > Bryozoa > Phylactolaemata > Cristatellidae > Cristatella > Cristatella mucedo. The sequence goes on along the minus strand of WPIO01000090.1, from coordinate 588,858 downwards.
ACTGTCACCTGTACTTTTACTTGATCCCACTAGCACTTCCAGCCTGTCGAACTCTTTCAACTCCCTTGCTGCATGTCTGGCATTGTATTAACACGTCAGGCCGAAAAATTTCCTAATTTAAATGGCTAAACTAATTTACTAGTTCTGAGCAAACCAAGTTCAGTTACTAATTGTGGTGCAAAACTCTGCAGCTAGGCTCGTCTGTCGTGATATTCCAAGTCACTTATAACACACCTTCTAGCCAATCTGCACTGGTTTCCGGTCAAGTAACGCATCAACTTCAACATTTTTAACTCTCCTTTAGGTCCCTAGTTTTTTGCTCCAGTCGACTCATTACATTTTATCTCCAATCGGTCTAACAATTATGCCGTCAACTTTTAGGAATTAAATGACTCCCTAAAGCTTGTACAAACATGACTTCCTTTGGAGACAGTCGCTTTAATTTTAATGCTCCTAAAGTTTAAAACTATGTTAGCAATGACACACTTGATAAAGCTTTCTCTGAAAACTCAGTCTCTTTCTATGCACTGTACCTATGCTGCAAGAAGAAACACATGGAAATTTTGAATAGGAACATGCTCAATAAACAGCAACATAAACCCATATATTGGCGACATGCACATGGTCAGCCAGCAAGTATGGTCAATGGCAGCATGCTTAGTCAGCATGCATGAGAAGATAAAGTTTGAATCAGAGGAACCCACAAAATGCAGTCCCGAATAGGTGGCGGTTTAGTTTAGTTTTAGTTTATCTTTAAATCTGGTCAAGGCAGGCCCTGTTGTGCCTCAACTCGGGAGTGCTTTCAAGGCTTAAGGAGCATACTAACTAAAGTCAGGGTCTCCGAAGTAGTGGTTTGTACAGATTATGGATGAATAGCAGGATTCCGAAAATTGTTGATACGATACTAACAATTAGCCATAATGGCTCGCTAAGTAAAGCAATTTCTTTTAATGACCTGGGCCCAGATTCATGGGTTCTAATCATGTGGTGGGCGAAAAATAAATATATAAATAAATCCTAGCTGATTAAACAGCCTCTTTTTTATAACGACCAAAGAGCCTTTACGACTATCACCACTGCTTGCAGTGGCGATAAAGAATCGCCCACTGCAGTAATCGAACCCACGATCTTGGGACCGAGATCGTGAAAGCAACCGCCTTACCTAGTGTGCCATCACGGCTCACTTATTGCGATCCTTTATTGCTAATACAAGTGGTTGTGAGAGCCTCAAAAGCTCTTATGTAGCTATGCACGAAGAGTCCACTAAATCAGCTAGTATTTCTACTATTTATTTATAATTTCTTTTACGTATTTATGTATCTATTTATTTATTTTTTCATTGTTTTATATATTTCTTCAATTTAATAACTACTTTTTCATGTCTTTATTTCAGTGCAGTTGATTGGGTAGGCTGGCAACAGCCACAGAGTTAAGGGATCTAAAAGTGAGTGAGAAAACTTTAACTTGGTGCACAGCTTGACGGGGATTCAAGGCTGGTTAGTGAGAAGTGGTTTGATATGGCCAGTGCAAATCCCACGACAGACGCAGGTAGCAGCTGAGTTTTGCAACAGCTGCTAGGTCCTAGTTGCACAGCCTGTTAGACTAGCTACCAGTGGATTAAAGAAGTCAAGTAAATATGTAACAAATACATGGGCCAACTTACATATGGTGTACCTGTCTAACATACCAAGATTTTATCAATCTTATGTGGCTGAATGTAAGCTGACTTGATTGTGAAGGTGATGTGAGTGTCTTAGGAAAGGTCACTCTCGAACTCAACAGCTGTATTTCGTGGGGATTCAAAAGGTGAAATTTGCTGGTAGAGCCGACATTGAGCTTTAACCTCTTCGATTTCTGAATCACATGCCCGAACTCACTCCTGGCGTGAATCGCTGCATCTTATGACTCCTCAATTTTCAAAAACACTTAAACGGCCTGTATTTAGCACAGCATTTACTGCATCCCACTCATTCGTCCTATATGTGCTCATAAATGTTAACACTGTGCAAGCTGCTGCAAACATAACTTGCTCACTGATGCTTTGCATTTTAGCCCTAACAATGTTTTTTCTTGTCGATTATTGAGCATACTACCAAAAATCATTAGATCGTCTCCCATTACAACAAATGTAAAATTTCTAAACAGAAATAGAGTTTTCCAACTACAATATATTATTTGTATGATTATCATAATTCCGTCAAAATTTTTTAGTGAGAATGGATGGCATGCAGCTTGGAGTGTCTGGTTGTGAGCCAGAATTATTCCTTCATAAGTAATTACGTCCCAAGGTGCTAATTGAAGTAATGCTTGAAAGGCTAATAGACTATATATTATCTAGGCGCCAAATTGAATTGTTGAGCCTGTCATTAGCCATATGGTATTCTACAATAAATAATAATACAATGTCTAAACCTTGTTCTCGAATTTCTATCACCTAAAATTCCTAATATATATATAGCACGTTTCTAATCTTAGCTATTCAGATAAACCTTCTTTCCTAACAACTGTAATACAAATGCTGACTGGGCATTAAGGAAGTAGCTGTATCTGATGAAGTAGAAAACCGAGCAACTTGGTTTCATAATGTTAGTTAATATTTATTCTTTTTCTGTTGAAAAGTTATTAAGAGGCTACAGCATTTTACTACTTTCCAAAAACATTAAAAATGTAAACTTTGCTTGTAAGTTCCAGTCTGGCTTTGGAGCTAATCACTCCACAGAGTCAGTATTGCTTAGGGTATACAACATGCAGACATAGGTAGAGTGTCACCGCTTCTTTTGCTCGATCTTTCGGCAGCTTTTGATACTAACGATCATGCGGTTTCGCTTACGCATACCCCAGCCTGTGACAGTATCGAGCCTAAATGTTTTTATTTGAAAGTACTAGGGTGGGTGGCCCTCCCGACAACCGGCTAGGCAGTCGGAGGGCAGCTAGGCTTTAGCAACAACACTAACGAATCAGAGCACAGCCTTTCGTTACTGCAGACGACAAAAGAGTATGAATGTCTACATGAGGGTAGTGACGTTTCCACCGGCTCGGTTCGTGGTAGAATAAACTGGTGGTGTTGCTCGTCGGCGGGGCTTTTGTGCAGTGGGCGACAGCAATCAAACTACGTGCTAAATCGGCAGTAATTGGCCTGGGCCTAGACTGTGATTGTTGGGATTGTGGTCGCAGTGGTCTACAGCAATTTTGCTTCAGCATTTTTAAGTAATTGATGACTTCAGAACTAGGCAGCTTGAATCGGAGCGGAGGATCGAGCTGTGCTGTATCAATCAAACAGTCTGGCACACTGTCTGCCTCTCTTCCTGGGATGAAGCGCATTCTACGTGTACTCTTACCAGTCAAAGACAATCAAAGATGACTACCATCCGCTTCTTGAGGCTATAGTAACAGCACTGGCTAGCTCTGTAGGTGAGGTGCTGCTGCTGCTAATCCCTACGTTAGTAACCGCTCGTCGAAGAGAGGGCGGTGACAGACGGGACCAGATGCAGCATCAGCAATCGCCGAAGGTGTGCAAGGCGACAATGGTTTTCCAGGATGCCACAGTGGGGCACATGGTGATAGCGATTCAGGCTGAGACGGTTTGCCTCTCGCAGACGGTTTGCAATGAGGGAACGACCTTCGTGGCAGCAAAAGCCATGAAGGTGACGTTGTCCTTCGACGATCCGGTGTGCTGTGATGCTAAGCAGGTCTGTGAGGCTGACAGGTCAGAGACGCCACAAAGGTTGGAGACTCATCGGCGAAGCTAATGGGCTAGGAGGCAGTTAAGGCCGGAGACGAGGCACCTGTGTCACTATTCAAAAAGAGGCTGCTAAATCAGCTAGTATTTTTTATTTATTCATTTACATTGTTTTCAAGCTGCAAAGCACTTTTCTTATCTACAGAGGTTTTTAGAGTTGTCTTCTTTGCTAGATCCATCAGCAAGATGTCAATAATGCTAAATTGCATCTCTACCAGGCGCCTACGTCATATTTATCTTACATTGTTTTGATCTTCTTTTATTGCATTACATTCCTTTCGATGTCTCTGCAGAAAATTGAACTACCCAGTGTATCCAACTGACCAACATGTTTCAAATGCGCATGACCCTGCCCTTTGAAAGGATCGGGCACCTTCTTTTATAAATAATGCAATCAAATATTCTCCAATGTCCATTCCCTAACAATTTGAGCTCATCTAATAGCATGTGGATATCATTAACTTTAAACTTTTTTGGCATGAGGAATTCAGAAATTGATGACTTTCAAATTCTTAAGATTCCTATCCACATATGTGCGCTTGTTCTTCTCAAGGAGCACCATACTAATATACTATACAAATACCTGAATCTGAGCCCCTAAAGTAGCAGGATCAAGTAATACTGCATGCCGTCTTCTTAGATTAGGCTAAAGTGACTTTTGATGTAGCCACTCAGTAATGTAACCACTATGTCAGCTGTAATAAGCCGCCGTCTACAAATGCTCCACTATGGTTATCCCTTGGGTGCTTTTTGTATTTCAAGCCTATTTTAATACACTAAAATAATTTATTAAATTCTAGGGTACTTTGTCGTATATTATAATCCTTACAGATAGAATTAGCGGAACTTATTTTTGAGGAACACAATAGCATGACTCACTGTGCTCAGGCTAAGTAAGTAAATGCATTAGAGATAGCTATTTTACCAGTGCTCAACAAAATTATACTTATAAGTTGTTTAGCACTTTTTGATTAAAATTATATTTTTGCCTATCACTGCAGTGATGATTCGGAATAGTATTTAGAGGGAATATGCTAAACGGTTTCCCCAACTTTAATAAAACTACTGCTTTTGTAGATACTAGATAAAATACTGTTAACCACACTGCCCATATCAATGTTTTGGACATAATCATTGATTAAAACTAGTTATAATGTACTCACGTATTGCCGATCAATTTTTACAGAGTTTACCATATGATTTTTTATTTTGCTAAATTAGGTTGAAGCTACAGGTATTTTTACAATATTTCTGAGTCTGTCCGGGCTGTATAACCACATCGTCATCTTGGTTGTGACTTTTTAATATGGGCGGTTGCTTTTCAAAAAGTCTCAATTTGAATACGTTGACATTCACTCGCTGCACTTGTACGTTATATAATGCATGGGCTTTACTATGCCGGCTTTTGGTTAGCATCGTTTATTGTTAGTAATCCATCGCAAACTTTCTGGTCGCAGCGGCCAAATTTTGTCCACCCTAATCAAGTTTTTGGGTTCAGTATTTTCTTAATGTTGTACTAGCTCATAAAACTGTAACTATTAAATTTGTTATAAAAAGCCCACACAATATCTTAATATAAAACAATGCAGTTCCTTAAATCTACTGGGACTAGGCTGGCCATATTTTACCCTGCATAATTTTAAGAGCTTTCAGTGGATTACTAATTACCCATTAGATCCGTTTGAAAAGGAATTCAGCTTTGTTGGATATAATTCCCTTAACAAGCATTCATTTTTAAAGTTGGTAGAGAGCCTGCACTGCCAACCTAAGCTGTAGCAGAATCTGTTATGGAATATAAACGACGGCTAAATAACGGTTATATAATTCACTACTAAGTGGAAATAGAAATTAACATATCTGAGCACCGTCTCATCTCAGCTACACTTACATTTTCATGCCTTAATAGTGACAAGTATTTGATTTCTCGTAATGCATGCATCGCCGAACGATAAGTGCGGTCAATCCATGGTACATACTTGAGGGCCACCATGCGTCTGGTCTCACGATCTCGAGCCGACCTAAAAGTGCACCTTAACCAATGTTATATTCACAGCCACGCTAATTGCTTACGTTCAGTACCAGAAGAATCCAAACATTAGCTGTGTGAACCTAAGATTCCGAAAATAATTTTAAATAGTATGCATTATCTTTTCAAGGTGGCGATCACTGTTCCACTCCGATGTGAACGATCGATACTTCCGAACCCTAAAGCTCCAATAACTATTTGGCTGGCATGTGTCCCACAACTTATGATTACATTTTATTAGTTCGTGACTATAGACAAAACTTGATCTAAATTTAGTAATTGAATACGTACCTAGAAATATTAGACAGCTGGGTGTAAGGGAATACCTAAATATTGCAACTACAAAACGCTGTTGGTAAACGATCTTCATTACATAGTACGTAGTAGATCGGAGCTAGACAAACCTGTAGCAGTGTCAGCTTCACCATAGCAGGCAATAATTTTCTATAGTCGGGGTTGGCGAATATTCAAAATTCTACCATGAATGAGAGAGATTCATTAATGGTTAAATATACATCAGGATTACGTGATAAGTATTCAGTATATCTTTTACAACTCTAAACTGGGGTATCAGGGGTCAGCCAAATCAAAGAGATGGAGGCTTCAATTAACTAGCTATTGAAAGCTAAATATTTTGGCTAAACTATGTTCAATGAATGGAGATACAAATAGTAGTTCACCTCAATACTTTTAATGCAAATAAAAAAGTAACTAAATATGGTGGTGCTTATTAATTTTTAAGACTTGTACATGAAAACATACAACCGCATTTCTTATGATGCAAACGTATGCGGAATGTTTTTAAACCGTCACACTTCCACACAGTTCCGCATGCATAAATTGCACTATACTTAGAAATGAAAGGTATAGCCAAAACAATGTGGTCCTATCTACTAAGTTCTCTGTTATCGTTTCCTAGTGATTGTAAAGTTAATAGAAAGAGATAAAGTTTTTGAGGGGGCTTTATCCAATCTATAATAATTATTATTATCGTTAATATTAGGTAAAATGCCTAAAACTGTTCGAGTTATTAGGTACCTTGTAAGAAAACATGTGTAGTAATATTTGGTAGATTTTTTAAATATAAGTGGCTTTATTAATCATATCCGTGCTTTAGAACGAAGTTGCAGTTAATTGCATTCATCCAGCATATTTCTCTAAATAGTTTTTTTTTAAAGATAGCTCCACTTCAAACGATATTTTATTTTTGGTATCTTATTGCACGCTTTTCATCTGCCAAATTAATAGAACAGCTAGTAGTTCATAAATCCATAAATTGGTAAATTTGTAATAAACTAATACTGTGATTCAATAATGTTCGCAAATGCATCTTTTTCAGCGACTCCTCAAAACCGCACGAACACTTACCGGTTTTCAGCACATGGCATTGAAAATGACTCCCCATAACAAGTTAAACCCTTCAAATTGCCACTTCTCGACTATTCGCACTCTTCTTCTCTCCTCGTCTGTCTCTCTCTCTCTCTCTCTCTCTCTCTCTCTCCGTCTCTCTCTCTCTCTCTCTCTCTCTCTCTATCTCTCTCTATATCTCTCTGTCTCTCTCTCTCTCTCTCTTTCCCGGTCTCTCTTCGTCTCTATCTTAGTCTCTCTCTATCTGCGGCTCCCTGTCTCTGTCCCTCTCTCTCTTTCTCTTGCTCTCATTCTCTCTTGTCTCCTGTATCAACTTGTTTCTGTCTCTGTCTCTCTCTGTCTCTTTGTCTCTCTTTGTCTCTCTCTCTCTCTTTCTTTTTCTCTCTCTCTCTCTCTCTCTCTCTCTCTCTCTCTCTCTCTCTCTCTCTCTCTCTCTCTCTCTCTCTCTCTCTCTCTCTCTGAGTCTCTCTCTCTCTCTCTCTCTCTCTCTCTCTCTCTCTCTCTCTCTCTCTCTTTATCTCTCTATCGCTCTCTCTCTTAGGCATCTGCTCTGTAAAACTTTCCTTGGCACATTTTCAACTTCTCCCTGAGAGAGAAATGTTGATAGAAATCTGGTGGATGGGTCAGCTTTGGGCTTCAAAGTAGGTAAACAATTCTAGCGGTCGCTCACTCAACGTAATAGGTCAAGGCCATCTTTAAAGAATATTTTACCTATCATAATAATTTGCCAATCATTTAAGAATCGTTGCAAAATTGACGTTGATTCTAACTGCAAGCATTAAGATTATCTGCTGTAGTGGTAGTAAGCTTTATATCTACCTAGTGGTAGCAATGAACTAATGAGAGTAGGAGACTATTTCCAAATGGATATTTACAAGAGTCCATTAAAGTTAGTGACTTCGTCCACATGTCGTGGGCTGTTAGAGAAAAGATGAAGGCCAAAAGATCAGCCAAAGAGGTAAGTTTTAATACATAAGCTGCTCGAATGCTACTTAGGCTTACTTCTGAAACTATTAAGTTTTTTTGGAAGCACTGACGTTAGGTCCGCTTATTTTACGATTTTCAAACGAAATTCCTGCCTCTAAATGTAATGATCTGCTTCATTTGTCTGACCTGAGTTTATGCTGCAAATAATTATTTTACTGAACAATTTCGCCTGTTACTTTTTGATTCCAAAATATGAATACTCTTCCCGCATTTTAGACTTTTTAATCTGATGAAATAGTAAGTTAACGGTATCATTATCCTTATCAACCTTATTCAATTACGAAAGAATCCACGTCAAAGTGTTGTATTACTTTCCTCTGATTGACCGCCATGCCATCCGAAGAATTTCCCAAACAGGCACCGTACCTTTGAATCCACTATCTGAAGTCAAGGGCGTAGGGCTCCCTTCGACCCCTTCTCTCACTCTTTTCTCCTCCAGGTTGGCGTTTCCTCATCACCCACTTCCTACCAACCACAACTCATCCCGTCAGTTCGCGGGAGGAAGAAGCCGGCCTCTGTCCATGCCACATCACAGGCGGACCACAGCTGTGCAAAGGCCCCTCTCGGTGATGCTTCTAACTGCTCACCAGTGGCTCATCAGAGGAACCTGCATACAATACATACATGCATACGCACATTCAAACTACAGTATCTTCATTAAATTAGACAGGTTGGCTGCTACGTATTCGCAGATGAAATTGTTATATGTTGCAAGGAAGTTAATAATAATAATAATAATTCACTTGATAAAGCGCCCTCACAGAACTTAATCTCTCTCTAGGCGCTTTACATTTGCTGTAAAGTGAAATGCAATTGAATGGTAAGTGAAATCATACTTGAAAAACAAACGAAATGAATAATATGGTTAGGGGTGACATGCACAGGGTCAGCATGCAAATGTGGTTAGTGGCAGCATGCACAGTGTCAGCACGCATAAGCACATCAAGGACGAATCACAGGGACCCGCTAAATGCTGTCCTAAATAGGTGTGTTTTTAGGTTCCTTTTAAATGTGATCAGGTCAGGGGATGTTGTAACGCTGGTCGGGAGTTAGTTCCAGGCTTTGGGAGCACATGAACTAAATGCATGGTTTCCAAAGGATTTAAGTTTGGTATGCGTTATTTCTAGACTGTTGGATTCCGAAAAGCGGGTGGTACGATGCTTGGCCTGGTGGCGTAGTATATCTGACAATAGGCTGGAGCCATAGAATGAAGATTGAAAGAATAAGTCGTGCAAGAGGGTTTTCAGGGATTAAAGCTAAGCTACGACCGAGTGTTATTCGTCTGGAAGTGAAAGCCTATGTTATGACTTAATAGCACTAACACAGGTGTGGTAGAGTATATTCAATAGGAATAATAATGCCAAGCACAAATACCTGATCTACAGAGTATATGCAGAATTTGTTACCTCCATCCATTTACATCAAGTATCTGAAGTCTCTCACTAAGATGTGACTGAAGTCATCTATAGAAAGATTTCAGGATGCATAATCGAGTTTATAGGCAATAGGGAAGACTTGGTGAGTGTTGGCATAAGCAGCTTGCAGAGACATGTAAAAGTATGTCGATACCTAAGTCGACTAAGTTGGTATTCTTAAAATAAAAGTCCTCGTTCACCCAAGGCTATTCAGAATCTGTGGAACAGTCAGCTTTAAAGAAACACTAGAGTTTAGGTTCGAGAGGTGTCTCAACATTTTCAGCTTGTCTGCTATAAATTGCTCCACTTTCTTTAATAGGAACGGAAGATGGAAGACTGGGCGGAAGCTGTTCAGGTTCGTTCAGTTAGTGCAATTTTTTGTAAAAAAAAAAAATCGGACTAAAGGTTGTCTGTCGTCTGAAGGGCAACGCCTACTTAAGGTGTGCATATAATGACTTACCAACAACACGATTCATTGTTTAACAAATAATTATGCCTTGACAGTTATTGATCTCTCTTGGGGCATGTATAATAATAGATGCAAAAATATTGCGTTTCAGTTCAAGTAATGAAACACAGAAAGGCAAATACTAAGTTAAAACAATGGGTTCACTGAATTATTGCTCTGAAATCCGTAAGAATGAGGAAAATGTCTGCATTGTTCGATTTGGTTTACTTGCTGCCTTCGGAAGTCCCTGGGATAAAACATTTAATTTGAGTTGAACACATAAAATTGAACTTAAGACAGCGAAAACGTTAAACCCCTACGTGCTAGAAGCTTCGGTGCATGCTAAATTCCACAGCTATTTAACCAAGACTATCTCAATTTTTACATGTGTAGCACCTAGGAAGTGACTGAGTTCTTTGAGGGCATATTATCCAGTGCATTATTACCTTTACACTATTAGTATTACCGTATACATATTTTTATGAGCTCGATCTATTGCCACTATAGATGAAATTGCTCCTCGGCAAGGCAAGCTATCACTGAAAGTAGATCAAATATCAGGTGAAATTAGGCTCGTAAATTTATTAGAAAGCCTTACTTTATAGCGGTTATTTAACTATTATTAAATTAATAAACTTGATAAAAGACCCTTAGGTAATTAAATCGCTTCCTATGAGCTTTGCATTTGCTGCAAAGGAAATGCTTTCAGACACGGTCGAATATCATCTCGCAGGGGCATAACCGAAACCTAGCTATGCAGGCTTTACGCTTCAAAGCCGAGCTACCTACTACTAGCCGACCTCCACTGACTCACAATAAGTAGCCAATCGACTTCTAGGGTTATATCGAGCAAGTTCAGGTAAGGTTATTTGCTAGGTCCAGCCACCTTATAGAACTGCTATTAACACAAGGATAGGCATCGTATAAACTCATTTCCTGTCTGATCCCTCATCTACGGCTGGAAGCAACCTCAAATCACCTATGCACTGACCCTTTAGTTATTATACTTCCTAAGACAAAGCTCACAGTGCGACCCCGCCCAGACGGCCTATGTCTACCACTGACATCAAAGTAGCCAGATCTACTGAAAGAAAGCTTGAAAAAGCATACAAAAGATCCAGACTAACTGTCGACCGACTGGCATATGAAGACTACTGCAGGTCGTAACAATCAATCCTAGCGAAGGCCAAGTCTAGCTTTTATCGAAACATTGTTGGATCACGGATGCACAATCCAAAAATGCTGATGTCGACAAAAAACCATCTCCTCAACCGTTCCCAGGTTAGCTCCTTACCTGATGATCCTTGTGATGATCTAGCCGATCGCTTCTCTCGATTCTTTCTGCAGAAGATAGACGAAATCAGGGAATCCATCCCTGCGATGACAACCTTCCCACTAGAATGCTGTTCCTCGGTTCCTGGCTGCGCCTCAATGTCTGCATTTAAACAGGTCACCAGTGACATAGTCCTAAAGCTCGTATCTCAATCAAAGAAGACAACAAGTCCACTGGACCCTATTCCCACTGTCCTGCTCTTACGTTGCATTGATCTGGTGCTGCCATGCATAACCAACATCATTAATATGTCATTAGCCTCAGGTCAGGTCCCAGCACCTTTCAAAGAAGCTGTAGTCAGGCCACTTCTCAAGAAGGCTACACTAGACTAAGAGAACTTGAGCAACTACCGCCCAGTCTCCCTTCTACCATTCCTATCAAAGACACTCGAACGGGTCGTGGCGGACATATTGAACTCATATATTAAAACTTCTGACCTTGCTAGTAAGTTCTAGTATGGCTGTAGAGCTACTCACTCCACAGATTCAGCATTGCTTCGGGTATACAAGGACCTACTTAGGAATGCAGACAATGGAAGAATGTCTCTGCTTCTTTTGCTCGATCTTTCGCCAGCTTTTGATATGATCGATCACAAAGTTCTTCTAGAGCACCTCTCCTCACGCCTGGGCATCACAGGTACAGCTCAGCGGCGGATCTGGTCCTATCTTAGTGGGAGACTCTAGAGTATTGACGTGAATGAACAAAGATCATCTGAAGTACCTATAAAATATGGAGTGCCTCAGTGCTCCGTACTAGGTCTGGTTCTTTTCATGGTTTACACTCTCCCTCTTGCTGATGTGATTGCCAAAGCACAATCTAGGCTTTCACTTCTACGCGGATGACGCTCAGTTGTACCTTTGCTTAGATCCCCCACCCTTAGACCACCTCAAATTCTCTTAACTCACTTGCTGCATGAATAAATGACATCTGCACATTGATGGCAGCTAATTTTCTAAAACTAAACGATGATAAAACTAAACTACTAGTTATGGGCAAACCAGTGTGATTCAGAGTTTGAAAAGGGTGACTTTCAAAATCAACTCTGCTAGCATATCTTCAGTTGAATCAGCTCGAAATCTAGGTATCATATTCAAAAGTGACCTCTCGTTAGACGATCATATCAGCCCCACAGTCAAATCTTCCTATTTTCAGCTTCATAACATTGCCAAATTTCGGCATGTTTAGATAAGGATACCACGTCCAAGTCGGTCCGTGCATTCCTGACATCTCATCTCGACTTCTGCAACTCACTGCTTACTGGCCTAACAGCATGTGCGATCAGGCGGCTTTAGCTAGTGCAAAACTCAGCAATTAGGCTTGTCTGTCGTGAGAGTCGCAGTTGCCACATTACTAAACTACTAGCCGACCTGCACTGGCTACCAGTAAAGCAACGGATTGACTTCAAGGTTTTGTCCCTAACTTTTAGGTGTCTTCATTCTATGGCTTCAGCCTATCTCTCAGATGTACTAACCAATCAGGTTAAGTATCGTATCATCCGCTTTTTGGAATCCAACAGCCCACAAATACCTCGTACAAACCTTAAATCCTTTGGAGACCGTGCATTTAGTTTGTATGCCCCCAAAGCTGGTATTCCCTTCCGACCTGCGTCAGAACATCCCCTGACGTGACCAAATTTAAAAGGAACTTAAAAATACTCCTATTTAGGACAGCATTTAGTGGGTCCCTGTGATTCGTCCTTGATGCGCTTATGAGTGGTGACACTGTGCATGCTGCCACTAACCACATTTGCATGCTGACCCTGTGAATTTTTCCCTTAACCATGTTATTCATTTGTTTGTTCATACAACCATGGTTTTAGTTACCATTCAATTGCATTTTACTTTGCAGAAAATGCAATGCGCCTAGAAAGAGATTAAGTTCTTCGATGGCACTTCATCAAGTGTAGTATAAATATGATAGTAGCATTTTACTACTGATATTGTAGCTATTGGTCATAAGCGTCCTTAAGCTTGGTTTCAACTTCCATAAAGTTGGCATATAAAGCTTTTTCACTTTTTAAGGTCAGGTATCGGAACCAAGTGTCCTGCATCTTTTGAAGGGTTTTGCATATTATACAGTCAATTAATTTGAATCTGTTGAAATTTTAGACTAGCAATTTTGGCAAATCATGCCAGCCGAAACGTGGCCTTGACGTTCGCATGTCGTCAAGATTAATGTGAAAGTTAGGCTATATCTAAATATAGAACGGTATGTCAAAATATCGATAATTTTGCACTTGCCGTTTGTAGCAATTTGCACGCCCATCGTTTCATTAAAATGTAAGAAATATGAATAAATGAACTGCGTGGGAGATGACTCCATCATGGGCTGGCATAACTCCCACCCCTTTAGGCCATACCTCCTTAGATTGAGGCTAAAAATATCCTTAAGGGAATCACAGGATCCATTTCGATGATTGCTTTAGTCAGAGAGAGCTTTAGACAAGCATGAATATTAATTGTTGTTTTAGAAACATGAATGCCTTACAACCTTTAGTTTTAGCTGGCAGTATTAAGGAAGGCATAGGGAACTTTCAGAGAGGGCAAGCAAGGAGGTCACTTTCTAAAAATTTGTTAGGTCCGTCTAATATATTTAAGCTTTTAAGGAAAAAATTAATCTCTGACTTTGCTAAATTTTCTTGCATAGAAATAGAAACGTTAAATAGCAATGGCAGTCGTTTTCAGACACGGACATACTAAGTTGACATTAAAGCCTGATTCTTTTACACCTTTTCAATTTTTACGTAAAATGTAAGAAAAATCTTTCACTGCATACGTGGAAAATGAACATGCTAGACGCCGAAAACCGTGAGTTGCTTCAACACTTTATAAGTTATCGAGGCAATCATCCAAACCAGGTCAATGAACATGAAAGCATTAATCGCATTACATTCAGACAATTTTAAACGCCCTGCGATTCCTAAGCTATCTTTCCTAAGCGAAAATTAGGCTGCTCAATAAATCCAACTAGTGGAGTACACGTCACTGAATCGTGGTCACAAATAGTCAACTGGCATGCAAAATGATCAGTCGTATTGCTATTCGTAGCTATTAATACAAATTAAATGCTATTAAATCCTAGCTAATTAAACGGCCTCTATTTTATAGCGATAGAAGAGCCTTTAAGGCAATCACCACCACTTGCAGTGGCTATGAAGGATCGCCCACCACACGAATCGAACCGACAACCTTGGGACCGAAGTCGTGAAAGCAACCACCTTACCTAGTGTGCCATCATGGCTCACAAAGCATCACAGCTATAACGAAATAAAAACTATCTCAACCGCTTGGACTCTTGTGGTTTGTGCATTGGTTGGAAACATGGTTACTTTGAATTCACTAAATTAGCAGAGCTAGTTTTTAGGCTCTCAATTTGAATGACTTTGTAATTATCAATCAATAACTGTGTTCAAGTGAATTGTTTGGCTTCTATTTAACTAACCAGGTGATTGTCAAACGTTCTTTTATCAATTTTTCTTCCATAAGGCCACCTATGTTACTGTGCATTACCTTCAAAAGTATAATAATGAGTTACCTACTTCCGTTATCCTGCACTAACTAACATATATTAGCTGTTCCGTGACCCAATCTCACAACTTTCCACATACTCTACCGACTTGCCTCACGACATCACCTGACTTGATCACATTTAAAAGAACTTAAACACACACCTTCTTTATCATGGCATTTAGCGGGTCCTTGTGATTTCTTCTTTTTGTGCTTATGCCTGCTGACACTGCTAGCTGCCACTAACCACATACACCTGAGCATGTCACCCCTAACCATACTATTCGTGTTGTTTATTGAACTTGATACGGTGATTCAGCTAGGAGTGAATTTAAAATGCATATAGTTTTCAAAGTTAACCTTTATTTGGGGCACATGTAATTGACCAAACAATAAAACAATTATTATAAAAGTTCACTTGATAAAGCGTTCTCAGAGATCTCAGCCAATTTAAAGGCGCTTTACGTTTGCTGCAAAGGACACATTTAAAACAAGACTATAACGTCTTTTTATACATCCTAGGTCCATTAGTTTGACGGTTCTACACTACCTATGAGATCAACTTCCCAATTAGACTAGGAAATGTATCACCAGTTTTGCCAGATTTAACCGTTTAGCTGCACCTCCTAGGCACCTCGAATCCTTATAAGGTCGTGCAGTGGATTTCTCCCAGAGCATGGCCTGTCTTCGTAGTGGCTTAACCATATCCCCCGACTTGACATTTAAATTATCTTTAATTCTTTCTTTACCTTATTATGTTTGCAAAAGAAGCATGTTAACCTAACATCTTTGCATTCCAATTGAGTGTGTGATTTCCAACCACGTTTAGCACACCTTCGTTGAATAGGGGGGCTATAAAGGCACACTAGGTAAGGTGGTTGCTTTTACAGCCTTGGTACCGAGGTCGTGGGTTCGATTCCTGTGGTAGGCGATACTTTATCGCCACTGCAAGCGGTAGTGATAGCCCTAAAGGCTCTTCTGTGGCTATACAAAAAGAGGCTGTTTAATCAGCTCGGATTAATTTATTTATTATGTATGCTCCCACTAACCATTTGACGATGCCACATTTAAAAATTAGCAAAGCATGGGAAAAGAGATTGCACTGATAACATTGTACATATATATCATGATAATTATTGTAACAATAGATATTACTGTCATTTATATATGTGCAGCCAATTCAAAAGGATGGTTCCTTTGAGATAAGCCGTCCACAAAATCGTGTGTCTATCTACCAGTGACAAAGTATATCTAGGGTATCATCTGCTCATTTTGAAGATGGCTGGTAAGATCATTCAAAATTACAATCAACAAAGCTGTTCCGTGAAAAATAGTAACCTTAATAAAAATTATAGGTATTTGGTAATTATAATATGGTGCTGAATGATTTAATGATAGGCCTAGATCTTCCATTAGTGATGCCATCTAGACCAGTCTGCTGCACGTGACTCGGGAGTGCATAACCAAGTGAGACCAATAACTATATGGTGGCGCTTCGGCTAGCAAGTTTACTCCGTCCGAGTCTGAGCTCGAAACTCATCATAGTCACATCGAATTTCGCCATTTAAACAATTTGAAACTACTAAACATAGCTGCAGGTGGATCCGAATCCACGATATTGGGAGCGAGGCAGCGAAAAGCAACTGCCTCACCTGGTGTGCCATCATTGCTCACCGAATGCCAAACTTCCGCTAGCCATCCCCAAAAAATACTGCATTTTTCTCACATGTTTTAAATAATGAACTTATAAATAATGAATATTCTTTAAAAAAAACGTTACAACATAATCTCTTGCAATATATGGGTCTTATTATTCCTAATTTACTGGATTAGGTAGGAGATCTGACGACTTGATGCTAATAGATTTGAAGGAGAAAGGCTGAATTGAATATCGTCACCTTATTCACCAACGTGTGCCCTATTCACCAGGCTTTAATCCCTTTCTGTCTATTGGCGGGCATGTACACTCACTACAGGAGGTTTATCAGTTATTTGATGAACTCTCACACGATGATATTGCCTAAATAGATTACAGTTCGTCCTTAGCTGTTCATCTGGTGATCGGATTTAATATTGGAGTCTGGCGATCTTGCGAGTTCACGCATCACGAAGATCCGCTCGAGTGTATGTGAGAGCAGATCAACAGGCATGAGCTCGGTGTCACACCCAGTTGGCGGGGCAGCATCTTCCAACGGAATGCTGTCCCCTGCCCTATCTTTATAGGCCCTGGTAATCACCACATACTGTGTGAAGTTCGCTGATGCAGCTAGTGGTTGAGTATCTGAAGGTGGCTCTTAAGCCGAATTTTAGCTTGCAACTCAAAGCAGAAAACAAGTCGAGAGCCAGCTGGTATCTTGAAAACCTCGTATGTCGAGATACTCGTGAGCCGAAGTACCACTGTACATTCTTCCCTTGACTCTGATACTTCCACTTTTCTGCTCCATTCTATCACAATATTTTAAACATGTGCAGTTCAAATTTGATAAATGTTAAAATGGCACAACAGAGTGTTTTTTTATAATTCACGACCGATGTGTTAATATTACAATTATTTTACTATATGCATATTACGGGTTGTAGGCTAATTAATTTGAGCAATAACTGATCCTTCTCGTCAGATGCAGCCACTCAATCATTCCATATGTTTTAGGCAAGAACTTGTGCTAAAGGATCCGGTCTATCACGTCTATTGTTATTATAATTAGTATATTGGGCAATATGAGGATACTGTTAACTTGAGTGGTTCATTTTATGTACAGAGGGCTCTAATAATATTAATAACCGTATTTATATCTGCGAACAGTTTTTTCTTGCCTATAACAAGGTAAATATTATAGGTATATTCAAACAATACCGTCTTTCAGAATTCATTTATCGTTGCATATTCAGCAACCAATTTTACTGAAGTAAATGAGTGACTACTCTAACAATGCCAGGGTAGGATATATTAGTTCTCGATCAAGATTGAACATACTCACCATACAGTGCCATGAGATCCACCTCCGATTCGGGAATCCAATGTATACAATAATTCCAAATTTCTGACATATTCAAGACCGATAGCCATTTCTGCTATCCTTGAGCCTCAGTTAAACGTTCTTCGCCTAGAAGTCCTGTAGTGATCGACAATTTAGCCTCATCTGACTGCAAACTATCTCTCCAGTTGCTCGTTTGCAACCTTCAATGTTTTTCCCGACCTGAGAAAGCAAGATATATCTAGCTCTGCCAAATTAGTGCTCAGGTGAATGACAATGCATCTGCGTCACGAACGAAATGAGGCGCTGGTCCGGATTCTGACGGCACCTTCGATTTCTCAGCCAGTGAGCGTCCGTCGGACTGCTAATGCACAGCAGAGAACTAGATGGAGTTTAAAGCTCCCCCAACACTCACTGGGCCCCACTAGTACGGTGCAATTCCATTCCATTCGGTATAGATTGAGAGGATGGAAGTAATTGCCTGCCTATGCAGCACACCTAATTTTTAACAGCATTTTCGCCAGCCAGTCGATAAACCTGCAAGGATTAGGTGGGTTTTTAACTTTATTATTTTTGTTACCACTCCTAAGCGTTGGCGGAATGCAGTGCCTACACAGTATCAAAAAACTTTATTCCACACTGCCAACCGAAAGTATGTAGCATCATTGACACATGGAGGCAGTCTATTGATTGATTAGCACTGAAGAAATAGCTCTGAACCACTGGAAACCAACCACTACAGTCAGTCACCTCAGACTATAAATCTTCAACTAAGAATTGTGGAAGAGGCTTACACATCCAAAGACTTTAAGAGCCACACCTACTGGTGTCGATGGCCAATAAGCAAAGGGTAAGATAGCTATTGCATTGTCCTTGATAGTTTGAGAGGGGAAGAACGATATTAGATATACCTTTGACATAGTGCTCTGAAAGAACTCTTTCTGGGCTCTTGCCATTTGCTGCAAGGGAAGCACAGTCGAATGGTTACTGCCAGGATGACTAACTGCAACAAACATAGCATAGGCTTGGGGTCACATGCACAAGCCATCATGCTTATTATGCCACTGGAAGCCTGCACAGTGACTGTACTCATCAGATGCACCCAAAGGATACATCTCACGGACTCAATATATTCTGTGATATACTAATGCCTTTTAGTTTCTTGAAAAAGTAGGTCAATTCATGGCATGTATTAACTCAATTTGGATGTGGGTTCCAGGCTTTAGGAGCTTACCGACTAAAGGCTCTGTCATCAGAGGACTTGAGGTTCGTATAAGGTATAGGTAAACGATTAGATCCCGAAAACCATGTGGTACGACGGCTAACCTGGTGGAGAAGTAGATTAAATTGGAAGGTTGGATATGAGAACTAGAAAACCTCAAATTGAGTGAGAAAACCTTGAACTTTAGAATTGCTTAACCAGTATCGAGTGCAGGTTTGGGAAAATAGGAGTGAGATAGGACCTGAAGCCATGCAGTTTGGTTCCAGTAATGCTCACGCGAGATAAGTGGCACTGAAGAAGGACTTGGTGATTTATAGTATTGAAATCAGCGAAAAGATTTAGCAGAACAAGCAGAGACTCGACGTAAGTCCCAATTCCTGCATAGGCCAATACATGTAATGCAATGTATCTCCGTCTGTAACTCCTCAAAGTCATAAACACTACGTCGGTGTTACGTATGAGAGTGTTATATAGCCCGCTGACAGCCTAGGCTGCTTTCGGTACGCATTCGGTAGCCAACAGACTTCGTCTAATGTAGCAAAGAGAAAAATGGGAAGAATAGCAGAGTCAGGAGAGCAGTCGAAGTACTGAGTAGCATGGAACCAGCAGCTGATGATTACAGAAAAGGATGAGCCATATTTGCCTGCAGTTGTTGTCGTTGCATAGGAATTTTGGAAGCGAGTTCTGCAGCCTATGACCTGCAGAGCCAAAGCTTCTGACGATTTATTAGCTCTTAAACCAGACTAGAACTTACTAGGCAGATTGGAAGTTTTATTATATGAGTTCAGCTGGTCTGTTTGTTCATTCGTTACAGTGTCTTTGATTGAAACCGTAGAAGATAGGCTTGGGTGGACGTTGCTCAAGCTCTCCTTTTCTGTCATCGCTTTTATGAGCAGTCACCTGGCTGAAGCCTTTTTGAAAGACGATGTGACACAACCCGACTAAAATGGAATACTGATGATGTTATTTATTCATGGCAGCAGCATATATACATGTCGGCGAAGTGAAATAGTGAAGGTATGAACTAGAGTACTGTTGCCTGTTTCGATCGGGATACAAGCTTCACGACAAGGTCACTAGTAGCCTGATTGAAAGTAGACATTGAAGTGCTGCATGTAGTTAAGGGTCAGCATTCCAGGGGGATGCTGCCATGTTTAGAGGTGGACTCACGATCATGCCAATTTTATTGACCGAAAAGCTATAGCAGCGATAATCTAGATCTTTACAATCATCAGTAGAATTGAGCAGCAGAGGTGAATCAGATGTTTGGCAAGGGCAGCATAAATGTCAAAGGTTTCAAGACTAGCATATAATGTAAAATGAGGAGGAAGAGGGTACACATTGTAGGCTCATTGAGATCTGCATTTAGTGAGATCAGCAGAACTGGGTCATAGTTGGTTACTACAAATAGCTGTTGTAGAAATAAATGTTTTTTAGTGTGTGACATTTTATATGTGTGGAGCCATGCAAGTGGGCCATAAGAGACAATTCAGTCAAAGCATGAAATCTGTGCTGAAGGCGCAAGCTAAGTTATCAACACGAACACTGAAATAACCTATAATGAGGAACAATCCACTTGTTGCACGCATCATTAAAATAAAATCATAAACATATGATGCAATTGAGAACTCGGTTCTTGGAGAACAACAAAGAACAACCAGCATTGGTAACTTGTTGTTGGTTATACTCAAAACAATAGATTCGAAAGACTGCTTCGAGGTTACTGTAAACGACATGAAATGGCAGTACGTCGCTTGCTGTAATAGTGATTCCACTTCTAGTTGTGATTGATCTGGGGCTTTTAAAGAAAGAAAAGACCGCCTGGGTTGAGTTGTTAATTTCAGTGAAGTTTACCAATTCTGACCAAGTTTTGATCAAGGCTGGCAGATCGATGCCTTTTTCAGAAAATGAAAGTGGAAAGAAAACTTCAAAGACAAGCTTTAAGGAGGGCCGTCGAAGTAATAGCAGGCCTTCTGATCACTAAGTTTCAGATATTCACAGCAAAGCTTTCAGGAAGATATGGCAGTGGGCTACTAGTTGACGCTAGGAAAACCGGACGAGAGGGCACTCCTTAGACCCCTGAGTCAGCCAATCCGGGGCCCTTTCCTTTTTTTAATGACCAATAATTGGATCTTTGCAACAGCAGCAACATTGAGAAATGCATTCCTACAACCATAGCGAAGCAATGATAGGTGCCCAAGATCATACTTAACATGCAGGTTACAAACTGCAGGCGTATCCAACACCACAGCAGGCGTTGCAGTAACGGCTCTGAGCTTTAAGCACTCAGACGTCCATAGCGGCATAGTTTTTTTACATATACGGGTAAATAGGTAACAGATCAGCTTTTAACAGGTCTTAATTGCATCGGTGAACTTATAAGATGTCAATTAAAACTTCAATTTTTGGTAATGAATTCAGCAACAGAAAGGAAACTCGAGTTTTGCTTGCTTTCTAGGGGCGAGAATGAAAGAACTAAACCGTTCAGCTGAGTTCTAAAGATTCTTGCCATAGCGGGCCTTTTTATTCAAAGTAGAAACTTTTCTCTGAGCCTTATTATCAAAAGGAAGAAATCAAAACTATTTTTTTAAAAATAAATGCCCACCCGTACCATTAGCAATACTATAGGGCTCTTTATTGAAAACTAGATTTGCTTCAAGTAGTGGCAAAACATAAATCATTAAAATTTTCAACATGACAAACTTGTTACTTCTTTAGTCGTTCTTGCATGGAACTAGATTGTTTTCGCTCTGGAAAGAAATCGCATGCAGTAAATAAATTCTTAATTATCCCGATCTTAACCTTTACTTAGAACAAGATACGCACAGCTGAACCATAATGATAATACAGGAAGAAAGCAAGGTGAAGAGAGAGACAAAGCGAGAGAGAGAGAGAAGGAGGAGAGGGAAAGAGAGAGAAAGAGAGAGAGAGAGAGAAAGACAAAGAGATTTTGAAAAAAAAACAGGAGGGATGCATACCGATGGGGAAGATATATTTAGGGGGAGACATAAGGCAAGTGAGACAAAGTAGTATATAGTGGCAAAAAATGTACATGGATTTTTTTTAACAAATTCTCACGTTGATCTTTCAAATACCACTTGAGTAAGGCATGTTAGATTCCATGCAGAAATACAAAAAGCTATTGGCTTTTGTGAAAAGAATACGATTTAGACTTCTTCGTTTTGACTTCGGCTTGTCTAGGGCAGTGCTGCTAAAAACAAGCTAGGACACTAATTGGGCCAAGTGAATATTGGCTTGAAACCCAAAAATAAATCGACAACTGAGTCAGCATTTTTAAGGCTGCGTTATTGAAGCACAGTCAATGATGATCTGGGTAGCATGCAGTAATAAGTGAAAACAACCGATAGAGTTATTCTTAAGCAGCAACAAGGTAGGTTAGATGAGCCATTAGGGTTTTGAAGAAAAGACAGCATTTTTCACATACTTGCTTCTAGCACAAGAAATTAAAGCACCATATATGGCTGAATAGGATAAACAGACATAACAAGCAAACACTCACAGTTAATGATGAAGGTCTTTAGCTTAGATCCTGTATCATATGTATAGCACTCATATATATCTTTAATTTCTCTTACAGAACTGAACAGAAATTGTTAAAGCTGAAAGATATACGTGTGAAATACCTGAAAATTGTTATCTAAGTTAAAAAGCCAAGAATTAAAGGCTTAAAAGCGTAAATCCTTTGGAAGAAGGCTACTGTTTTCTTTAAATGAGATGCACACACAATAGATTTGCATCGGCTTTAATTGCAATTTGCATAGTGCTGCATTAACCTATTTCGCAGTAGCGTCAACGAGTTATGTCAGATCGCTTCGACACCATTTGGAATCCAAATGCAGAGAAGTTAGGAGTGTTTTACAGTGACCTTTTAGTAGCTCCCTAAAATAACCGAATGTTTAACATGGCTCATTGCAACCAGCTGCCGAATAACTAATGGCATAACTGTAGTGCGCCCAGTATATTTTGCTTTAACAACCTAGCCAAAGGAAACTGGTATGCTACGAAACAAGTCTTGCTAAAGAACACGTGCAAGAAGAGGTTATCTAGGCAACGGCTTAGTGTGGCTAATGGCGTGCATGAACAAGCGGACAGTGTTTTTCCAGAAATAATCGACAGATAATTTCAAGATGCATTGGAGCTCAGGAAAATGGCATATAGATCGGGTTATCGGCATCTAGGATTCAATCTGCGGGATCATTTTTAGTACGGAACATAGCTGCAAGTGAGAGCCAGAGTATTTTTTTTGTCCTTGGGACTATGGGCTGTCACCATGGCCACTGAGTGTAATATGACTGCTGCTTTCTGCAATAAAGCACTTTACCAGAGCCAAGTTTAGTGCACTAGTGCTTGCAAGTGCTTTGACTCTTCACAGCAGTCAAACATATCGGTTCTTCTTAACTGCCTTTATGGAGGTATTGCTGAAACCCGATCATAGATGGCTTTAGACATTCTGAAATGAATGGGGATAAAAACAGCTTAGCGATAATGGACAAGCTAAGTCTGATTGAATAATATATATATATTTCACATGTGTTATGCCAGAAGTGAACTTGGTCTCCTTTTCAGGCGATTCACAAAAGAGACGGGGGCTCGATGCTAAGACCTCTGCCTGACGCCTAATCGAGAAGAGCCCCTTAATTACTTGGCCAAGCCAGCTTAGTGATGAGATGCTTTGATAATTTTATTTGTTTACGTTGGCATTTCTCACTGGCTCCGGCAAGAAATTTAGTCCTAGGTTTCGAATTTAGGTTCATCTAAGACGCGTTTATAATATCTACTTAAACCTAGCATATTATAAGCAATAAAACGTATCTAGCATTCGGGGCTGCTCGTAAGCCTCACCTTTGCCGAAGTGACCCGCTTCTTGATGGCCTGCCCGAGCTTGCAATCGTGCAGGGGTTCGGCATCCATGTCTCTGTAACTTGATTAGGTCCACGTCGCCTCGAGCTCCAGCTTGCCTATTATAAGTACTCCCCGGATTTCCAAGGCTTCGCTGGAACCGCCAATCTGAATCAGTTTGTTAAGCCATACCTCCTACATTAATCACATCCTCAGAAACCAAGCTTTTATCTGTACCCGCCACCTAAGCGTGGAATTCAAGCTCTACTTGTGCACGACCTAGCATCACCTGAGATTTCGATATCATAAAAGAAGCTAAAATGCCTTTTTATCACTGCATGAAGTGTTTCCATTTCCTAAATCTTGTGAGAGCTCATGAGTGCCTACACTGAACAGAGTGCACCCGAATCAAATTATGTACCGAAACTTTCCATGTCACTTCTAGTCACGATGCACTAGTTGACATTGTGTACTTTATTACTACATATTACATGCTGCTTTTATAAAAAAAAACATACGTTTCTCTATGGGTGGTAGGCAAGTAATTGTAATTTATTTTCTTGTTAGGAATATCGTGACCGAGTAATGCCTTGTTTCAGGGTTGTGGCCTTAGTAGAGAGAAAGAAGCCTTACTTGGTCACTGCTTCACAGGTCCTATCTGAGTGGGAGACTCCGGAGTATTGACGTTAATGAGCAAAGCATATCTGAAGTACCTGTGAAATATGGAGTACCTCAGAGCTCCGTGCTAGGTCCGGTTCTTTTCATGGTTTATACTCTCCCTCTTGCTCATGTGATTGCCAAGCACAATCTAGCCTTTCACTTCTATGGGGGATGACACTCAGTTGTATCTTTTCTTTGATCCCTTACATATTTCGAGCACCTCAAATTCTCCCAACTTGATTTGCTGCATGCATTGATTACATGACCACATGAGCAGCAGCAAACTTTCTAAAACTAAATGGTGATTAAACAAACTTAGTAGTTATTGGCAAACCCAGAGTGTTTTAGAGATTGGAAAGGCTGACTCTCAAAAGTGGCTCTAGGAGCATTTTTTTCGGATCAGCTCAAAATCTAGGTGTCATATTCAAAAGCGACCTCTCGGTAGACGACCATGTCAGCTCCACGGTCAAATCTGCCAATTTTCAGCTCCATAACATTGCTAAAATTCGGGCTTCTTTAGATAAGGATACAGCATCAAAGTTGGTCCATGCATTAGTGACATCAGGTCTTGATCTCTGCAACTCACTGCTTACTGGCCTACCAGCATGTGCTATCAGGTGATTGCAGCTGGTGCAAAAATGTGCAGAGAGGCTTCTCTGTCGCTAACTTCGCAGTTGCCACATTACTCCACCTCTCGCCGACCTGCACTGGCTACGAGTAAACAACGTATTGACTTCAAGGTTTTGTCTCTCACTTTTCTGTCCCTTCATTCTATGGCTTCCGGCCTATCTCTCAGATTTACTCCCCCATCAGGCCAAGCATCGTACCACCCACTTTTCGTAATCCAAAAGTCTACAAATACCTCGTATAAACCGTAAATCCTTTGGAGACCGTGCATTTAGTTATTAGGCTCCCAAAGCCTGGAAATCCCTCCCGACCTGCGTCAGAACATCGCCTGACCTGACCGCACTTACACGGAACTTAAAAACACCAATTTAATACAGCATTTAGTGGGTCCCTGTGATTACTCCTCCATGTGCCTATGTGTGCTGACACTGTGCATGGTGCCACTAACCACATCTGCATGCCGCCCCTGTGCATGCCATCTCTAACCACATTATTCATTTTGTTTGTTTTTCAAGCATGATTTTACTTACCATTCAATTGCATTTCCCTTTGCAGCAAACTTAAAGCGCCTAGAAAGGGATTGAGTTATCTGAGGGCGCTTTACCAAGTGCATTTTATTACTATTATTATTATTATTATTACTAATATTGTGAAAAATTCAGATGGGCTTGGAGTGAGCATGCACTTACATCTATCTATAAGCAATCGGTAGTAAATTTTCTTTTACTATAGTATACTAATTACTGACATATAAAAATGGCTAGACGAGCCAGCTTGATCTGATAAACCAGAAAGTGTTAAGAACAACTTGACTTTAATCGGTAAATAAAGGTTTCTGAGTTAAAGGACATAACAGTTGTGACTTCTCAGTATTGGTCTCAACTCATTTTGACGAGACCTGCAGCTTATGAATTGAGTCTCGTGTTTTTTTTTGATATTCTAAAATAAACAAACGACTGAGTTGGTTGTCGAGAGCCAATTTAATTAAGCCCTCAAAAGCAAAGCCTGAACAGCTGGCTGTCATAAAATACCTGCCGAAAGAGATAGGCTCTAG
This sequence comes from Cristatella mucedo, assembly GCA_009760855.2. Taxonomy (NCBI): domain Eukaryota; kingdom Metazoa; phylum Bryozoa; class Phylactolaemata; family Cristatellidae; genus Cristatella; species Cristatella mucedo. Next base: position 562,638 of record WPIO01000090.1, on the reverse strand, counting down.
CATTAAATATGCAAGTGAAATATGATAGGACAGTGAAAACTATAGACTAAGTATGGATTTAGCGGCTCCTTATGTATACAATTGAGGCAGTACAATGGAATCACAGAACAAGGCTATGCCGGTGGGGGAATGCTTGTCTTAAAGAGTTGTAGCCGAGTTCCAGGGGCCAGTGGCTAACTCCTACTATAGCTAGCTACTATTTACGTCGGTTCAGGTCGTTATGCCGGGCTATCCAGTAACAGAGGTTCACGCGTGATCGATCGGGTACATACACAACACTTTATATAATACTTATGAGTGGGCTATACAAAGGAGGGCACTAAACAAGCCTACAGAGTGTAGTTCGTATGTATGTATTGTATGCAGGCTCCTCTGATAAGCCACTGGTGAGCTGTTAGAAGCACCACCGAGAGGGGCAGGTGCATTGCTGTGGTCAGCCTGTGATGTGATTTGGACACAGGCCAGGTATCAGCTGGTGGCCAGATGGTAGATTCACCATCAGGGTCAGCCAGTGCACTGCTGGCTGACCCTGATGGTGAATCCACCATCTGTGGTCCACCTTTCATGTGGCACGGAACTCCTTAAGATTCGCCATGTTAAGCTCAGGCTGGAACATCGTTTCAAGAAATCGGTGTCTGAGGCAGACCTTGTCAATTTTAAAGACTTCCTTCGAATTTACACCCGAAAGCTTAAAATAACCAGGGCTTCTTTTTTCATTAGAAAGCTGAATTCCTGACAATCGGACACTAAACAAATGTATAAGACAGTAAACCATTTACTGTCCAATGCTGTGAGGTCTGACTCAAAGATATTAAGGGCTCAGCCGAAAAGTTTTCAGGATTATTTACTGAAAAAATTGTGCACATTCGTGCCACCATTGAGCCCCCTCCGACCGAAGAAATTGCCGTTCCTCAACCTGTGACCTTTCTTATAAGGTTCTCCTATGTTTCTGCCTGTGATGTGGGTGCCTTAATTAGGTCTAGCAAAAAGAGCTCGTCTCCTGAAGACCCTATACCTTCATCTCTGTGGTCTTCACTTGCAGACCAACTTAGCCCTGCCATGACCAAGATTTTTTATGCTTCTTTAGGAAAAAGGGTCGTCTACAATTCATTTAAATCGGCAACCGTTAGACCTATTCTTAAAAAGCCTGGATTAGACACAGAGGTCCTAGCAAGCTATCGTCCAGTTTCCCTTCTTCCGTTCTTATCAAAGATTCTTGAAAAAAATGTTGCTAAGCAGCTAGATGAACATATTGAAAATAATGGAATTTTAGAAACACTTCAATCAGGGTTCAAGAGGCATCACTCTACTGAAACTGCTCTCCTCCGTGTTAACGATGAAAGTCTACGTGGCAACGACGACTAGAATGTCACTGCCCTAGCTCTGCTAGATCTGCCTGCTGCGTTCAACACCATTGATCACGAAGTTCTGCTTGAACGATTGAGAACAGCGATCGGTTTGGCAGACGAAACACTGGCGTGGTTTAAATCATACTTGTCTGATCGTGTACAATCCGTGTCGGATGGGGGTCAGGTCTCAGACATGAGAAGGATCCCCTGTGGAGTCCCTCAATGGTCTGTAATGGGTCCCTTGCAGTTCTCCATTTATACACAACCTCTGGAAAAAGTGATTAAGGCCCGTGGAATAGGATATCACTTCTATGCTGACGATACTCGGTTGTATTTGTCATTTAAACCATCGGAATCTGCTGCAACAACTGAGAAACTGAATGCTTGCCTTGCCGATATTAGATCCTGGATTTCGGAAAACTTCCTGAAAGTTAATGACGATAAAACCGAACTGCTGCTCATAGGACACCCTAAGCTTGTTGCTGGATTAAAAGGCATTGCCGTTCTAATGGGTGATACTATTGTGCGACCTTCACCACGTGCTCGTAATTTAGGTGTCGTGTTCGACAGCTGCCTCAATTTGAAAAGCTTCATTCAGAAGACTGCCTCTACAGCTAGCCATCACATCCAATCCCTATCCAAGATTAGAAGCTGTCTCCCACAGTGGCTTGTAAAAAATTTGACTAGCTCTTTAGTTCAGTCTCGTTTTGATTATTGTAATTCCCTTTTGGCTGGGCTGCCAAAGAAAGCTACTATGCCACTACAGCTGACTATGAATATGGCTGCAAGGCTGGTCTTCAAGTTCCAGAGGTTTGAGCACGTGTCACCTCTGCTGAAAGAGCTAGGATGGTTGCCGGTTGAGCAAAGGGTACAGAGCAAAGAGTTCTTAAGCTGACCCACAAGGCCCGTTACGGCTTGCCTCCTTCATACCTAGCTGAACTGCTGCATCAGTTTCAGCCTGTTCGCGCCCTTAGGTCCTGTGTGGACAATAAATTAGCTATCCCATTCCTCCGCTTAAAGACAGTTGGCGACAAAAGCTTTAGCTCTGCAGGTCCTAAACTGTGGAACTCACTTCCACAATTCTTAGGTAACGACAACTACTCTCCAACTGCCGACTATGGCACTTCTTTTTCAGAAGGTCCTGAACTGCTACTTCTATGCTACTCACTACCTCAACTTCTCTCCTGACTCTGCTATGCTTTCCACTTTCTCTTTGTTGGGTGAGACGAAGTCTGTTGGCTACCGAATGCGTACCGAAAGCGGCTTAGGCTGTGAGTGAGCTATACAAAACTTACATGAGTAACACCCACATGGTCTTAATGACTTTGTGGAGTTACTGGTGGAGATACATACATACATACCAGCTGGTGGCCAGATGGTGGATTCACCATCAGGGTCAGCCGGTGCACAGTTGTGGTAGATGAATCATCTTAGTATACCAGGGGACTGGGGAGTCCTGTGAGAGTAAGGGCCCAGTGGAGCCGTGAGTGCTCTGTGGGTTGGGAATAAACTGTCGGTGTTGGGCATTGGCTGGTTCTCTGCTGTGCGACCAAACTACACAGAGGGTCCTATACAAGGTAAATTAAAGGTTAGCGGGATGAAGCCGTAAGTGCAAACAATAGTGTTAGTGCTCAGTCGGCTTCCACAGTCCCACTGTGGCAGTACTCCATCTCACCAGTACAAGCGTAGGCCGTCCAAGACCCGGCTAGCTGAGTACTCTGTGGTAGACAGAGCGGACGTCCAAAGAAAGCCTCCATCGGGAGCTTCAGCAGAAAGAGAGCAAGCATGTTGTACCCAGTTCCGGTCCTCGGGCCTCTCGAAGCTGACCCCAGGCTTTACCCTTCCGGGGCAAGGTGAGGCAAAGTCAGACGTATCGAATGGCAGTGGGTCCACCTACTCTAGGGTACATAGTTCATATAGCCAGATCTGGTGTTGTGGCACGCAAAAAAGCACTGGGATACAGCTTTAGGTTAAGCAGTTTTCTATACAAACAAATTATACAGCTGGAAGATATGAGCTCGATGGCTGCAACCCGGGTTACCAAATTTTGACCAAGTATAATTGCAATTATTTTTTCAATTCGTTGATAGATGCTCTAGAAAATATAGCGTTTCGAAGTCATAAACGCCGTTGACCTTAATCGGGAGCAGTAACGTCAGAATATTTTCCATGCAACCTGAATATCTATGTGAAGAGCTGGTTAAGGTACTCGCCCAGACCAATGTCTGGCTGAGGTCTTTTTCTCGTGCCCGAAGCATACGTGAAGCGCCTGAATGGATATTAAGCTCTCCTGGGGCGCTGTACTAATGAAATATTTTAATGAATCATATTATCTGCTCAGGAGCTCAACGAAAAGATGCACGTTATGGTTGGCTTTAATGATAATACAAAAAATGTTAGCAATGATGTTTGTAACAAGGCAATGGAACTAGTTTGCAAGTTCTGGGAAACATTTCCCGGAAACTCAATTGCTACCTGCTGGTTCTTAAACTATCGTGCAGGAGGTCCGCAATCACTGTGCCAGTGCTCGCCTGGGTATTATCACTGGTAGTGTGGACGAAGATCATGACAATATTGCCTCGACGTTTGTGGTGGCATCCGATATGTAGCTGAATTGTGACTAAAAAAACGAGCATCAGCCCATAAGGCTGCTTCGGGCATGCAGATAGGCTCTGTGGGTTATCCAAAGAAGTCATCAGTGGTTGTCCCAGACCAGCCATCAATCTTGACCTCCAAAATTAGGCTCACTTTTTGTGATTGAGTCCTGGATCGTTGCCCTGGGTCTAGTCAGCCACTATGCACTTACACAAAAGCAATCATCGTTTTTGAAATCACCGTCTTTCTGCTGACGATTAGAACTCTATGATCCCGACATGTTGAGTCTATGTGCATATACATAGGACCTATATCCAGGTAGTTGTCGCATTCTGCACACTCCTGGGTTGCCATGTTAATGCAGGTTACCACCAATGGGCTTATTTATTCCTTATTCACGATAAAGTTACCACTATGATCTTTTTCTTATTCATTAGTGAATGCGTAATATATATATATATATATATATATATATATATATATATATATATATATAAAGTAGAAGATATAAAGAAAAAACACATAAAACATTGAAATAAGTCATACAGTACATTCGTATCTGTATTTTCTTATCCGATGGAGTACCAGTGATAGCAAACAGCTGAAGCTATAGTAACTTATCGATGAACTGTAAAACCAACACTATTCAAATCACTAGGTTAGCAAATACTTTCCGTCTTTTACTCGGAAAATATGGGGACGCTCATAGCTTTTCACATTGGAGCAACTTAAGACTTATATTTGTTTACCCAATGTGCGTACTAAGCTATGCTTTTTTTTAATTAAAACGTATGAGCTGATATCATTCATTAGCTTTAAATTCCAAATTAGCCGAGTTCACCATTATTTTTATTTTTCTATTGACGATGTGGAATATGTCAAGTCTGTTAACTACCATTAATAAATATACTATTATATTATATAGGCCATTATTCGGCAAGTAATTTTCCCGTACCGTGAAGCAGCTGACTCTTTTAAATTAACATAGCTAAGCAAGCGGCAGTAGGGTGTGACGTTATCTCTCTTGACATGGATTAAAGGAATTCACTTCTCTAGAGTAACTCAGATACCCTTTTCAAAGCATTGTGCTACTCGATCGTACTAGTTATACTAGCTAGTCCGATGAGAGGTATCATGAAACTGCTTCGAGAAACAATGATTTACCAGAGGCGGCATGTCGTTTGATTTCGCCTGTCAATGAGATTTATAAATAGCCATGCCAGCAGATTAGAAGCAGGACAGACTGTGGTAGATATTGGGAGCTGCAGCAGCAACTTGATATTGCATGCGGTGCTCATGAGCTGCTCTTATCATTTCTCCGAGCGAAAAATGCAACTCCATAAAGTTGTTCATTACATACGGTTTTCACGTGCTCTGCAATGAGACTGCTACCTACAGCTTCCACAAATAAAGGCGAACCGAAGATCGACTGTTATAGCTCTCATTTAATGCGGACTTCTGGTAAAGTGATATTTAGTGACTAATATTTTTTGTTTACAGTACTTCTAGCCGGCCTGGCTATTCATTAGGTAAATTTCCTTAAACCTTTCATTCAATGCTTGAAATCTAGTGAATTGAGTCATTTGAAGTACTAAACGACGTCATGATTCTCCCAAAAACCATTATATGTGAAGTAAAAGTAATTTGTTAACACTTTCAATCTAGTTCCTGATGGTTTTCTGGAGGTTTGCTTGTGTTTGGAGCTGATTTTTACTTGCTTTTGCTGATTCCCGTGCTGTACCTTATGCTTCTGGTTGTGCATTGACGTTTAATGCTTAAGTTGAGCTGTCATATGAAATTCTGTGACTAGAACTGACCTGAATCTCTACCAGGAGACTGCAGTTGGTTTTTTTTACTATTGCTTACGCTTCAATTGCCGAAGTAGTTTCCCTGCGTCCAACATTTTAACTGGTGCAAGAGTAGCTTCCTCAGCCGTAGCAATGAAACGGAAGCAGGTGCCAGAGCCAGTTGGACTTAAAGGCAGAGCACTCCTCTACTCATCTTGAGCAAAGCAGTTTGTACGGAGAGTTAACCAAAAGAGTGCATTTACCTGCGCAAGAATTTGAAATTGGAGAGGCTACCTTTTCAGTGAGCTAATGCCAGCTTTTCTTCGGCCTGTTCATCGGACTCTCACTAGTTGGGTATCTGTGAAACTCCAGTTGCGACTGTATGACCGAGGCTCAGCGTAAGTAAATTTCTTTCAGCTGAGCTCTAAATCCAGCGATTGCCACGTTGAATGAAGAACCGAACTGAACAAATCTCGGGATCTGCCAGAAAACTACGGCCAATACTGGTGGTTAAATTCAACTCATTTAATAATAGGCTTGCAGCAGCTGCTGTCCATGTTTTCAACACTGCTCATATAGTATATACAGGCTTATAGTCGCATAGAGGTCTTCCTCCTCAGGCTCAGGTGTCCTATTGAAAACAGAACTTTCATTAAACGTCTGGATCAGTGCTGGAGTTAAGTCTGCTGAGTTGCAGCTACTTAAAGTGGCTTAAACTTTTGCAAGCTTTGGCCTGGATACTACATCGAAATAAGTCCGTGCTTTGAGAATGTCCAGTTACCAGTGTGTGCCGATAAACCAGGAGTTGCAATCGCGTGCCTAAATTTGATGCAAAGCATTACAACGAAGCTTGTCTATCCTAAGCTTTGCAGCTGAATCATTAAATTACTGCTGATTGTACTGTACTGTATTTCAATTTATTTTATCAAATCATAGGTCTCGTCAATGAACTTTAGGTCCCTTCATTACCCGGACTCTATTTTATTGGTGAGGGCTATTCCACAGTGGCATAGCGTGCTGATTCTTTCCTGACTCAAATCGCTTGGCTAGACTGAGCATGGAGCGACAAATCTATTTAGACCATATAGCTATTTCCTGTTCTCCAAAACCAGGGAATCGCTTGTGACTGTAACTCAGACACCCCTAGACTTGAAGGAATTTGGAAACATAAAAAATGCACCTGTTTATTAGAGCATGTTATGGGTATATTTTATTCCTCAGGTGTGTGATTAGCGAGTTGTCACCATGCAACATACCGCCAGCATTATTTGACACGTTGAAACTGACATTTCGCCACTAACCTCGTCATGCTGCACACTTTGTGTATGCTAGCACTGATAAATTGTTCGTGCATTGTTTATAGCACAACTTATGTGCCTATAAAGAGACCAACGTATGAGAAGGTAGTGTTCAAATGCAGTTATATTATGATCAATGTGTCCACAGTCGAAGTAGGTGTTTCTTACATAAATACCGTGCTCACAATTTCACGGTAGTCACAAATTTATTACCTTTACATTTTGTTGTTAAGGTAATAGAGTTGAGGTAGTAATTGTATGCTGCCTATCCCAGTGTGAGCCCGAAACCAAAGGCTGGGGGGCCACCTCAGTTTGCACTTAAAAATGGATTTCGGAGCATTTTGAATTCACTTGCACTTCATAATCTTGTTATCAGCTGGTTCAATGTAACTATCATTGTGGCTGGTAAGCAGAATAGCATATTTAGTCCTAATAACCAAGGAAGGCTGTCTAGTACCGGCAGAACAGGCTTCCCAGTACTATATGTGGCTTCATTAGTCACCAGCGGCTGCGAGAGATCCGGCTAGACCGGAAAATGCTTCGAGACAAGGTCGCCCATTTTCTTAGCCGTCAGCATTACTCTGCAGCACCGGCAAAACGAGTGATGTAAAATTACTTCCCTGTCTAAGGAAGGGAGACTCACTGCTCAGCGGACTGAGTCGACCACTGAGGCCGAATAATTGAGCTAGCTGCAAGTGCAATCTTGATGAAATGACATTTCGCCATTTTTAAACGGCCTCAACTAATACCGTTCTATTGAAGCGGTCGTCGGCACGGAAGCAGTCAACTCATATGCTCCTCAGCCAGGTTCCATGATAATCCTGGAGGTTCACGTATTTCTTGATGCCGTCTTTGACTGGTCTCTAAAGCCGGTTCAAAATTTCACAGGGCAAGACATTCGGTTTTAGGCAAGAGCCACATGGTAAAACGCAGTACTCACTTTTTATTTAAAATTATTAATTCTTATCATAATATATTTCAAAAAGCTCCCCAGAGAACTTAATCTCTGTTGGGCACTTTCCATTTGCAAAGAAGGAAGCACGATTTAATTGCTAGTGGTAGCATGCTAAATAAAAATCAAGAAACTTGGTTAGCATTAACCTGCACAGGGTCAGCATGCAAATGTAGTTAGTTGCTGCATTCACAATGCAAGCATGCATAACTACTGTGAACTTGCCGTCCAGCTGCCTGATTACCTGGTGACATAATCGCTGCAAACCATAGCTCGATGAGAGTGCCTGTGGTCCATTTGTCCACGTGGTCTATCATCCTGTGGTACATCGGTTCATCGTTCATTGGTTATAAGCCATACTATAATCTCCAGTTAATCGGTAAGCAAACCACTCAGAGGCCTGGGCTAATGGCAGTAAGCATAGCTGGTGCTTGCATTAAAGTCTTTTGCCCTGCTTAAAATTGAAAATTGCTGGGGATCGGTTGCAGATTAAGCATTCAGATTAAATCTTAAAAAGCCGACTTAATTTGAAACTATGTACCAACATAATCATGCAACTACCTTGCTGATATATGATGAAGATGTTAACGAAACAAGCTCAGCACATGCCCTTAAGGTCTACTCTCAGAGTGAAGTATGACTAAGCAACTACTAATGAAAATCACCATTTCACATAAAAGCTAGAAATGTTGATATTTTAATTATGTGTTCATTGCCTTGAAATATTTACTAAAACGCCTATAACTAATCTAATTTACTTTTATTACGATGTCCCCCGGCTTTTCCACGTTTAAAAATAAATTAATAGCTCAGCTATTTATGGCAGCATTTAGTGGATACCCGTGATTCGTTTTTTATGTGGTGAGCCTCAATGGCTCATTGGGTAAGGTGTTGCTTTTTACTACCTTGGTCCCGAAGTCGTGGGTTAGAATCCTGAGGTGGGCTATCCATTATCTTAACTGCAAGCGGTGGCGATAGCCGTAAAGGCTCTTCTGTCGCTATGCAATAAGATTCTGTTAAGTCAGATAGTAGTTAGTAGTATTAGTAGTTTTGTGCTTCGGTGTGCTGACACTGTTTCGTGTTGCCAATGACAACACTTGAATGCTGACCTTGGGCAGGTTACCCCTAACCATGTCTGAAAGTACGAAGATCATCTGAGGTAGGTCTGAAATATGGCTTGCCTCAGTGCTCCGTGCTAGGTCCGGTTCTTATCACTGTTTATACTCTCCCTCTTGCTCATGTGATTGCCAAACGCAATCTAGGCTTTCACTTCTATGAGGACGACACTCAGTTGTACCTTTGCTTTGATCCCTCCCAGCCTTTGAGGAAATCAAATTCTCTCAACTCACTTCCTTCATACAATGATCACATCCACACTTGGATGGCAGAAAATTTTCTAATACTAAATGACGATAAAACTAACTTACTATTTATAGGCCAACCCGGTGTGATTCACAAATTGGAAACCCTGAAACTCAAAATTGACTCGGCCAGCATATCTGCAGTTGAATCAGCTCGAAATTTAAGTGTCATATTCAAAAGCTCTCTTAAAGCTCTCTTAAAGTTATTCCAACCTCTCGTTAGACGACCATATCTTCTCCCCAGTCAAATCTGCCTATTTTCAGCTTCATAACATTGCTTCAATTCGGGCTTGTTTCAATAAGGATACCACATCTAAGTTGGTCCATGCATTTGTTACCTCCCGTCTAGACTTCTGCAGCTCACTGATCGCTTGCCTATCGGCATGTGCAATCAGGCGATTGCAGCTGGTGCAACATTCTGCAGCTATGCTTGTCTGTAGTGAGCATCGCAGTTGCCACATTATCCAATTTTTCGCCGACCTGCACAGGCTACCAGTCAAGCAACAGATTGACTTCAAGGGTTCGTCGCTCACTTTTAGGTGGCTTCATTTGCTGGCTGAGGCCTGTACCTTAGATCTACTCCCCCCCCCATCAGGCTAAGCATCGTACCACCCGCTTTTCGGTATCCAACTGTCAACAAATACCCCGTACAAACCACAAGAGCTTTGGAAACCGTGCATTAAGTTCGCATGCTCCCAAATCCTGGAACACCCTCCCGACCTGCGTCAAAACCTCCCCATGACCTGACCAAATTTAAAAAGAATTTAAAAACACCTATTTATGACATTTAGCGGTTCCCTGTGATTCGTCCTTGATGTGCCTATGAGTGCTGACACGGTGCATGCTGCCAGTTACCTCAGCTTTTTATCCTGAACTTAGTCTTCTTCATTGGCTATTGTTATGGAACATTCGAGCAGACTCACGGAGATTATAAATTTATTTTTTTAGCTGACGAGGTTTTAGCCACTAAATGTTCAACTAAAACCTGCTCAAAATATTAAATGAATAATGTATAGTTATCGAGTGAAGAACACACTTAATTGATGTGGCTATATACAATGATATGCATCGAGATATTGCCCTAAAACGATATATATGTGCAGGCAGCTTAAGAATGAGGATGTAGTAGCAGCAGGTATCATTGGTATTTGATTTTATTAAGGGATACCTATAGTAAAAATAATATTATTAAAGCACTTGGTATAGCACTCTCAGAGAACTCAATCTCTTTCTAGGCACTTTACATTTGCTGCAAAGAGAAACACGATCGAATGTAATAATATCGAGTGATATCGAGCTTGATAAACAACAGAAATAACATGGTTTGTACGAAATGCTCAGGGTAAGCATGCAAAAGAGGTTAGCTGCAGCACTCACAGTGTCAGCAGGCAGAGGTACTTGAAGGACGAATCACTGGGACCCACTACATGCTGTTCTAAATATGTTTGTTTTTAGGTTCTTTTTAAATTTGGTCAAGTCAGGGGATGCCCTCACCCATGTCGGGAGGTAGTTCCAGGCCTTGGGAGCGTATGAACTAAATGCACTGTCTTCCAAGGATTTGAGGTTTGTACGATGTATTGGTAAACTGTTAGATTCCAAAAAGAATGGGGTGCGATACTTGGCCTGGCGGGGAGTAGATCTCAGAGTTAGGCTGCAGCCAAAAAACGAAGTGATCTAAAATTTAGTGATAAAACTTTGAAGTCGACCCGTTGCATGACTGCTAGCCAGTGCAGGTCAGCGAGAAGTTATATGATGGGGCAACTGCGAAGCTCACGACAGACAAACCTAGTAAACAGTTTTGCACCCACTGTAATTACTTGATTGCACATGCCTTTAGGCTACATTAAAGTTAAGCTATGCACTTAAAAGCTAAAATGAGTAAATTAGCTAATACAAACTAGAAAGTGCATTGCTGGGATTTGAACCAGGTCTCTTGAAAATATGTAACATATAATGCCAGTGCACCATTCTCCGTCTTTGGTTTGTAAGGGAAGAAGTGTACCAATTACACACTTAGCAGCTCTCATTATGATGGTATTTTCCCTTCCTTGCTGACTGATCCCAGACCAATAAGCTTTTTCTATGACCATTCAACATTACAAAACGGTTAACTCATCCTATAACAACGAAAAATCTGCATTTTCCTATTTAATTTGCCAAAAAAGTTACAGCGTGTAAATACTTTAGCCAACCTAGATCGTCTCATAATTGATGACCTAAATCTGAAAGCTTTATTCGTTTGCAGAGTAAGAACAGGTAATGAAGTCGATAGATGAAACTTAAAGAACATAATACTTAATCATGAACATTATCCGCGTGTGAATTCATCATTGCGTTCATCAATGCATCATTATCTCACCTAACATGCGTTTGCTATCAGATTGACGTTTTCCGATATATATATACTGTAATAGACTGGCCGATAAGATTTAGTACTTCACCGAGTGGCATCCTTCTCTGGTAATCTTCCATCTCAGGTCCCACATATTCAGCATACAAATCAGTTACCGGTGGATAAGGATAGGCCATAGCAGCCTAGGAGACATGCAGCTACATACACATTTAACATGACATGAAAGTTTGTTTCTTAAGGAAAAGCAATCTCAAATTATTGCTGTTGAGTTACAACGGCCATTCGCTTCGATAAAAGTACCAAGATTACAGTGTGGACCTACTGAAGACACTTTCTTAACAAACAATTTTATCGAGTACCGTAACAAGTACAAACGGTCTAGATTTGTAAGCCCTGATTTTTTCAGAAGACAAAAGGCTATTTGAACGTCTGCCATTGGGCATAGCTGCAACCGAAAGTTACGGCTATACATCTTCGTGTCTTATTTACAATCCATTGTATCATGAAAAACAATTTTGCTTACTATTACGTGCGTTTTCTAGCTAAGTAGTAATTAAAATGAAGCTACACTTAATTAAAACAGTACCTGTCCAAACGGCTGCAGTTAGGACAGTACTCATGACAGAAACAGAAAATATGAACGAATATTTTGAAGCTTCGCACCTAGCTAGTAAGTTCCAGTCTAAACAGAGAGCTAGTCACTCCTTGGAGTCAGCATTGCTTCAGGTGCATAATCACATGAATATTAATGCGAGCTCACATAGAGTCCCTCTGCTTGTCCTTATTGATCTACCAGCAGCTTTTGATAAGATCGCTCACAGAGTCCTTCTCGGGTGCTTCTCACCTTTCTTGGGAACCTCTGGTGCTGAGCTGGAATATCCTAACTACTATCTGAGCGGGACACTCGATGGGAGTGATGTGAATGCAAGTAAATTGTCCTAGAAACCATGTAAGTATTGGGTATCTCAGGGCTCTGTGCTTGGTGAGCCGTGATGGCACACCAGGTAAAGCGGTTGCTTTCGCGGCCTCGGTCCTGAGGTCATGGGTTTGATTCCTGTGGTGGGAGATCCTTTATCACCACTGCTCGCTGTGGTGATAGCAGTTAAGGCTCTTCTGTCGCTATACAAAAAGAGGCTGTTTAATTTGCTATTATTGTTGGTACCTTTCTTTTTTCAATTTATACTTCCCCTCTTGCCGAAATGGTTGCCATGGACAATATAGGCTATTACTAGTATGCAAATGACACTGTTTGTACCTTTGGTTTGACCATTACAAGCCATCTGGCATACCAAAGTATTTCAGCCAGCTTTCTGGCTGTACTGACGACATTCTTAAATGGATAGGAAAAAACTTTCTTAAACAGAATAAGAAAAAAAACACTAGTTATGGATTAACCGAACCAGCTTACCTAGACTCCAGTGCCAAATATCATCAGCATTTTTTCTCGGTATCAATTTTGAAGATCAGAGAGGGGTTATTTCGACCTTAAGAGTGATCAATTTTCTTCTATGCACTTTGAATCCAGCTTTGGTAGTGATTTTCGGACTTTGGAGAATTAGGACTGAAGCTACGATCGCCAATGTTGTCTAAACATAATAATAGCAATAATAATAAAAATAGTGCACTTGATAAAGCGTCCTCAGAGAACACAATCTCTTTCTAGGCGCTTTACATTTGCTGCACAGGCAAACGCGATTGAATGCTCACTAATATTATGCTTGATAAAGAACACGAATAACATGGTTAGGGGTATAATGCTCATGGTCAGCATGCAAATGTGGTTAGTGGCAGCACGAACAGTGTCAGCATGCACAAGCACATGAAGGACGAATCACAGGGACCTACTAAATGCTGTCCTAAATAGGTGCGTTTTAAGTTCTTTTTAAATTCGGTCGCGCATGTTCTAGCTCAAGTCGAGAGAGAGAGAGAGAGAGAGAGAGAGAGAGAGAGAGAGAGTTCCAGTCTTTGGAAGCATACAAACTAAATGTACGGTCTCCTAAGGATTTGATGTTTGTACGAGGTATTGGTAAACTGTTGGATTCCGAAAAGCGGGTAGTACGATGCATAGCCTAGTGGGGGGAGTAGATTTGACACATTCAAATTATGGCTAATCATTTAAGGCAGAACAGCGAGTTTAATGATTCTTCACCGATTTGTAATGTAGCTCCTATAGATAGGCTTTAACGGGATAATTAAGGAATTTGAAAGAAAGTCACCGAACTTTAAAGTCAATATGCTGCTTGACTGGGAAAGAGTGCAGGTTTGAGAGAAACGAAGTTATTTGGCAACTGCTAGGCTATAGACAAAGCTAGCTGATGAGTTCTGCACCACTTTAGAGTGCTTTGTTGCACGTCTTGGGAAACCAGCAAACAGTGAGCAATAAAATCTGAAAGGGAATTTCAAGCATGATTAAACCACTTTAAACTTAGTATCGCCGTCTAAACGAAGCCAAATTTTAGCAATAGTGTGAACCTCCCAGTATGTATACTTGGCTGTGGAGCTGATATAATCGTCTAATGAAATGTTGTTTTCATTAGACGACTACTTAAACAGGAACAGAATTTATGCAATCAGAGGCAACTTTGAGCTTTCAATTTCTAGTTTTCCCGTGTCTGAACGATACTAGGTTTAACGACAACTTGTAGGTTGGTTTTATCAGTATTGATTTTTTTTAATCGGCTGCCGCCCATATATTAATAATAATAATAAAAATGATGATACATTTTAGCAGAATACTCTCCAAGAACTCAACCACTTTGTAGCAAATCTCCATTCGCTTAAAGGGAAGCCTGAACGAATGATTTTTTTGCATAGGCATGTTCAATGACCATAAGCATAGCATTAACATTTATATTCATAACAAGCCCAGCCTAATAGTGTCCTCAGACATGATGAAAACGGCGATTGCTTTAATCAGCAAATTCAGTAAGTAAGTTGAGAGAAATCGACCTGCTGGATGGCTGGGAGTGACCAAAGCGAAGGTAGAATTAAATGGCTTCTGACGAGAAGTGAAAGTCTAGATTTTGATCGACAATAACAATTGCAAGAGAGAGTATTTAAACCACGAAGCAAACCAGATCCAGCACAGATCACTGCAGTTTTTTCTATAGTAATCAGAGCTTCTTCGGCTGTTCATTGTGCATTCACAAGATCCTTTGATGTCGCTCACTGAGATGTGATATTTCTCCGTCTCTAACTCAGCAAAGCCCTGAAGACAATGAATTTTCCACAGGAGATTTTTGTATAGCCCACTCACAGCTTAACCGGCTTTCCGTATGCATTTGGCAGTTGACATACTTCATCTCAGGCAACAAAGAGAAAGTGGGAAGCATTGCAGAGTCAAGAGACCAGTTTAGGTAGTGAGTGGAATGGAAGTAGCAGCTCAGGACTGCTGGAAAGGATGAGCCTTAGTCGGCAGACGGAGATTAGTTGCCATTGCACAAGAATTGCTGAAGCAATTCTCACAGTCTAGAACCTGTAGAGATCATGTTTTTGCTGCCAATGGTCTTTGAGCTGAGGAATGACTCCACTAGTTTATAATTCTCACAGGACCTGATGGTACGAGGAAGCTGAAACTGGTGCACCGGTCCATTAGGTATGAAGGAGCCAAGCCATGGCCGGCCTTGTGGGTCAGCCTAAGAAACCTTGCTTAGTACCCGTTGGTCAACCAGCAGTCATCCAATCTCTTTTAGCTAATGAGACGCATGGTCAAACGTCTGGTATTTGAAAACTAGCCTAGCAGCTTTGGTAGCCCAGCCAAAAGGGAATAACAATAATCCAGCAGAAACATAACTGAGGAGCTAGTTATTTTTTGCAAGCCACCGTGGAAGACGGCTCCTTATCTTGGACAGGGATCGGGCGTGAGGGCTAGCTGTAGTAGCAGTCTTCAGAATGGAGCTCTTAAAATTTAACCAGCTTTTGAAAACGTCACCTAAATTTTGAGCCCGTTTTGATGGTTGCACAACAGCGTAACCTATTAGAAGAGAAAAGTCTTTTAATCCAGCCGCAGGCTTAGGGTGTCCTATGAGCAGCAGTTCAGTTTTCTAGTCATTTAGTTTCAAGAAATTTTCTGACGTCCAGGATCAAATTTTTGCAAGACAAACATTCGGTTTATCAGTTGCCGCAGCAGATTTTGACGGTTGGAATAAAAAATACAGCTGACTATGTTTAGAATAAAAATGATATCCTACTCCATAGGCCTTAATTACTTTTCCCAGAAGTTCAGCATAAATGGAGAATGGCAAGGGACCGAGGACTAACCCTTGAGGGACTCCACATGTGACCAATCTCGTGGGTGAGACAGAACTAGCAAACAACACAGGTTGAACCTAATAATACAGGTACGATTTGAACTATGACAGTGCCTCGTTAAAATGCCGTTGTTCTTCATCGCTCAAGTTGGACACCGTGATCAACGGTATTGAATGCCGTTGATAGACCTAGCATACGGTGAGCCATAATGGCTCACTAGGTAAGGTGGTAGCTTTTCACAACCTCGGCCCTGAGGTTGTGGGTTCCAATCCTGTGGTGGGCGATCCTTTATCGCCGCTGGCTGCAAGTGGTGGTGATAGCCATCAAGGCTCTTCTGTCGCGATACAAAAGAGGCTTATTAATCATCTTATATTTATTTTATTTAATGATTGTATGGGCAGTGACATTCCAGTAATCATTTCCGTAAATAATTTGATTGCTAACATTAAGAACTGAAGTATCACTTGTGCCCTGTGCCTTGAATCCACTGAGATCACAATGATTTCTGGTTTGCATCTTGAACGGTCGGGCATGTTAGAGATTTTCAGCAGGTTCCGGACAGTTCGATAAGGTCGATGCCTTTTCACGATCAAGGTCGCTTTATAATAGGGCTTCATCGTACAACTAGCAAGGATTGAGTAAAAAAACTCCATGACTTTTTCAAGATTCCGGGTGTAAACTCGAAGGTTGGCTTCAAAAGACTAGATTAACATATGGCTCTAAAATATGGCCACCAACGTGGGTGGCATGATTAACGTTTTGGCCTGAACCAAATTACGTTAACTTACATACCAGGACTCACTGCTTGTACTGTAGCTGCTAGCATTGAATACTCTGTATCCTGCACAAGAGATATCAATACAATTAAAGTTAGCCTTCCTTTTTTAAGAATTTAATATCTTCTGCAAGGGTAAACTGACAACTTTTTCCATGCGATGGCAAGAAGCAGAATTAGTTCTGTATCCCAATACTTGCTACGATATTACATTTTTACTTCGTTAGTCTATAGTTCATATGTCAATCTTTAGCAGGAAATGCTGGATTGAGAATCAAACATTATTTTAATGCTACAGTTAATTAGGTCTCGACTACTAGTGCTGGCTCCCTATCAAGCAGCTTGGCTTACACGAGGTTTCCTAACTTTCTCTGATCTCCCCTGAATTACTGGCAGCACCCTGTGTAATGGAGCTACTACCCATTGACTATTGGCACAATGCCACCAGCTCGGAAATTTCCTTCAGATGTTTTGAAATCCTAAGACAATATCATGTCTCTATCGATACCTGACTTGGCTGAGAATATTTAAAAAGATAAGTAATGCTATAACCCGCTTGCACCAGGTGTCAATTAGTCGTTGTTTTCTTATATAGAAGTCTAACGCCAAATCTAGGTCGATACATTTATACACGCACAAACACACACACACACACACACACACACACACACATAGGTATATATATATATGTATTTATTAATTTATATATACGTAGGGTATATAGGTATGTAGAGGATAATAGGGGAAGGTCTAAAGGTAAACACATAAATTATTTTAGTACGCATTTTGCGGAAAACTACAATTGCAGGTTAAAAATAGGAGTTACAACACTTGTTACATGGTTCAATGGGAACATTCTTTTACTTCTTATATTCAGATGGTAACCCTTAAGAAATAGCCGCAGAACCAAGCCTGCAAACGATTAACGCTTTGAGGCTGCAACAGCATGTTCGGCTAATTTAAGCGAGAAACTTCGTTGGTCCTTACCTGGTCAAGCGGCGAGATAGTGACCGTTACTCCAGTAAGTTACATTTAATGCACGTATATAACGCGAATGAGCCGAGCGAATCCAAAGGCAGCATACTTTATAGTATTAATATGTTTATGCTTAACAGCATTTCAAAGCATATTTCTCATTTAGTATGGTTCTTATCATCAAATTTGTTGATTCCTTGAGTTCCATTTCTAATAATTAACACTGAGCCCGAAGCAATAATTGTCTTGCCAATTTTACTAACAAGAATAAGGGCGTGAAATTCCTGAGCAAAAAAAGAATCAATCGCCTAAATTTGAGTGGGAGCTGCAGTACAATTAGGTGGCTTAAGGGTTGGTACAATGCCTATAATGTAATGTAATGTAATGTAATGTAATGTAATGTAATGTAATGTAATGTAATGTAATGTAATGTAATGTAATGTAATGTAATGTAATGTAATGTAATGTAATGTAATGTGATGTAATGTAATGTAATGTAATGTAATGTAATGTAATGTAATGTAATGTAATGTAATGTAATGTAATGTAATGTAATGTAATGTAATGTAATGTAATGTAATGTAATGTATCTGGGAACTGCTTAGTCAACAACCATAAATAAGTACGATTTAAAGTGGCGGCTCATCTAGTAGGACGGCCGACACCAGCTGTCCCTCTCATTATTACTAGTAATAGGTTTTTTACTAATAATATTGATAAAGCCAATTCAGAGAACTCAATCTCTTTCTAGGTAATTTGAATATAATGCAAAGAAAACACGGCTCAACGGCTAGTTATAGCGCTTTCAATAAACAACAATATTAAAATAGTTAGGGGTAATGTGCACAGAGTCGGCGTGTAACCAAGTTTAGTGGCTGCATTGAGACTATCTTAGCATGCATAAGCACAAGAAGAAAAAATGACAGGGACCTTATGAAGGGCGGAAGAAATAGGTGAGTCTTTAGTTTCTTTTAAATGCGATCAAGTCAAGAGATGTTCTCAGGCAAGTCGGGAGTGAGCTCCTAGCTTAGGGAGCATAACAACCAACTGAAGGCGTGGTCTCTAAAGGATTTGAGATTTTTAATAGGAATAGTTAACCTATAGAGTCCGAAAACGTGTGTTAATCGCTTAGCCCGGATAGGCAATAGATCTGAATGATAGGCTGGAACCGAACAACGAAGTGAGCTAAAAGTGATTATTTTTTTGTGCGACTGTTGCAGTAGCTACAAGATATCGTAACGGCTAATTCGCTATTGGAATTCCATAGCTCAACACTTTATTCGAATCTAATAGTATTTGATATTTCCAGATTGCAAATGCACCATGAATTGGCTCCAATAGCTATACATTTTTAAAATTGTGGCTTTACTTGCCACACGGCTGAGTTTCCTGAGTTTTCTAAAATCTGAGTACATATGAGGTCTAATTATGGATCTAAAATGCATACAATCTTAGGCCAGAAGCCCCGTCACTCTTGTCATTCGAACCCATCATCTATTCGGCAACCCAACTTAGGCCAGAATAGCAGTCGAGATGTTTGTCCTTACTTTAGCTCAAGTTCGGTTTACCCAAGAAGGCTATCTTCCCTCTATAATGCTAGCTACGAAAGTAAAAGCTCAGTGCAACCGAGCTTCACTAGTCTACGAAGATCTTACTGAGTCGTAAAATAACCACGAGACTCGTGAAGTTTATACTCTCTGACAGATAGTACTTGTCCAACATCTGACGCCGACATATTGCTGCCCATTTATTAACGAGTCCGGCAAGACTGAGGTCACAATTAGGATGTCTGTTTGCTGAATTATTGGAATTAAACCTACTGTTGTATGTAAATCATTCTTTACATGAGGTTGTAATAGGGCCCAGTACCTATAGATGATATCGCATCTTAATTCTCTTTTTGAAATGGGTACACTGATGGAAAGATTCAATAATGCTGAGAACTGATGTTCACGCCCTGTAAATGGTACTACTCTGTCCACACCAAGCTTTTTTTAAGAGCATGTTAACCCATAATACGTCTTGATTGTTAAATTTCGACTTCCTTGTAAATGCTATAATTTATTTATTAATTATAATAATAATAATAATAATGTACTTCGTAAGGCGCCCTCAGAGAACTTGATCTCTCTCTCTCTCTCTCTCTCTCTCTCTCTCTAGGCGCTTTACATTTGCTGCAAAGGTAAATGCAATGAATGGTGAGTACTATCATGCTTGATAATCAAACGAATGATTAACATGGTTAGGGGTGACAAGCACAAAGACAGCATGCAAATGTGGTTAGTGGCCGCATACACTGTTTCAGCACGCATAGGCAAAGCAAAGACGAATCGCAGGGACCAACTAAATGCTGTCCTAAATAGGTATGTTTCAAGTTCTTTTTACATGCTGTGAAGTCAGAGATATTCTGACACAAAGCAGGAGGGAGTTCCAGGCTTTGGGAGCATACGGACTAAATGCATCGACTCCTAAGGATTTGAGGTTTTTTGGGAGATTTGTAGACTTTTGGATTCCGAAAATCGGGTGGTACGATGCTTGGCCTGATGGGCGAGTATATATGCGAGGTAGGCTTGAGCGAAAGAATGAAGTGACCTAAAATTGAGCGACAAAACTTTGTAGTCAATTCTTTGCTTGACTGGTAGCCAGTGCAGGTCGGCGAGAAGTGGAGTAATGTGGCAACTTCGACGCTCACGACAGACATGCCTAGCTGCAGAGTTTTGCACCAGCTGCAATCGCCTGATCACACATGCCGGTAGGCCAGTAAAAAGTGAGTTGCAGAAGTCAAGACCGGATATGAGTGAGCAGCAAGTGAGTTGAGAGAATTAGAGGTGCTCGAAGGCTGGGAGGGATCAAAGCAAAGATACAACTGAGTGTCATCCACAAAGACGTGAAAGCTTAGATTGTGCTTGGCAATCACATGTACAAGAGAGAGAGTATAAACCGTGAAAAGAACCGGACCTCTCATAGAGCCCTGAGGTACGCCATACTTCAGAGGTGCCTCAGATGATCTTTTTTCATTCACGTCAATACTCTGGAGTCTCCCACTAAGATAGGACCTAAATCACTGCAGAGCAGTGCCAGTAACGACCAGACGAGAGAAGAGGAGCTCTAGAAGAACTTTGTGATCGGTGGTATCAAAACCTGCCAAAAGATTGGGCAAAAGAAGAAGAGATACTCTACCCATATCTGCATTCCTAAGTAGGTTGTTGTATACCCTAAGCAATGCTGACTCTGTGGAGTGATTATCTCTAAAGCCAGACTGGAACTTACTAGCAAGGTGTGAGGTTTCGATATTTAAGTTCAGCAGGTCTGCCACGATGCGTTCCAGTGTTTTTTATTGGAATGGTGGAAAGGAGACTGGGCGGTATTTGCTTAAGTTCTCTTGGTCTAGTGTCGATTTCATGAGAGCTGGCCTGACTAGAGCTTTTTTGAAAGGTGCTTGTACATTACCAGAGGCTAATGACATATTACTGATGTTAGTTAAGCATGGCAGCAGCAGATCAATGCAACGTAGAAGCAGGACAATGGGAAAAAGGGTCTAGATGACTTGTTGTCTTCTTAGATTGAGATTCAAACTTAGGGACCAGATCACTAATGACCTGCATAAATGTAGACGTTGAGGTGCAGCCAGGAATCGGGGGACAGCATTCTAGTGGAGGTGTGGTCATTGCAGAGATGGAATCCTTGATCTGGTCTATCTTCTGCCCAAATAATCGAGAGAAGCGATCGGCTAAATCATCACAAGGATCATCAGGTAAGGAGCTGACCTGGGAGTTGTTGAGGAGATGGTTTATCGTCGAAATCAGCATTTTTGGATTGTGAATCTGTGATTCAACAATTTTTCCATAGAAGCTAGGCTTTGTCTTGTCTATGATCGATTGGTAAGACCTACAGTAGTTTTCATATGCCTGTCGATGGACAGTCTGTCCAGATCTTGTGTATGCTTTTTCCCACTTTCGCTGTTACATTTTGAGTGGGTAGGAAACTTCTATTGCAATATTTTCTGAATTTATAAAGCATTTGTTTCAATCACTTGGAGCTCGATTTTTATAACATATCCGGTTGAATAAGAAGATTGGAAAAGCTTTATCGGCACGGTTGAGATATGGTGGTCAATGCAAACTCAGTCGAGCTGCAAAGGCCGCTACAGTCAAGAGCCGAACCGCTGGCGAATGTGTGATAACATGTATGATTTGGTGATTAAGTAGAAAATTTTGATTAAATTGAAAGCAAAGTTCCGGCATTATGTCACATTGGAGTGACCAATGTGGAAGAGTACCTAACTGTTAAATTAAAGCTGGAAGAGCTATCTGGATATTTGAACAGACCCATATATCAAACTAAGCTCTTTTGTAACTACTTAGGATTTATGTTAGGATTATGATTAGGATCCTACTTAGGATTGCCGACTTACAAAAAGTACCTCTTCTTGTCTCACTCAATAATGCAGCCGTAATTGATGCTATTGCTCACCAAATCCTTCTTGAGCACTTCTTGTCTCACCCTGGAATCATTGGGTCGGAAATGCATCGGTTCAGGACCTACCTCAAGGGAAGACTGTTGACTACTAATGTAAATAGACAATTATTACCCGATGAACCTCCTAAATTCTAGGTACCTCGGCGCTCAGCTTTTTTCGTGGCTTAAACTCTCCCTTTTGCCAATGCCATTGCCTCAATAAAGCTAGGCTTTTACTTCAACCAAGACAGCACTGATTTGGACCTCTAATTTGACCCCTCAAAGCCCTCGAGTACGTCCAACATTTGCCCTGCTTCCCTGAGTGCATTGGTGATATCCGAACGTTGATTGCTGCGAAATTCCTTAAATTGCGTGATGATGAATCCTACTTATAGTTAAGGGTGAATCAAGTGTGTTAACGAAATTGAAATGGATTTTTTCTCACAACGGCTGTTTCAGCTTATCGCCAGTTAAATCTGTGGGGAATATAGGTTTTATAGTTGAAAATGACCTTTCATCGGACTATCACATGTGTACCACAGTCAAGTTCACCTACTTTTAGCTATCTAGAATAGCTAAAATTCACGCTCGTTTAGGCGTGAATACCACATCTAAATTTCAGCATGGGTTTTTTCTGTCTTCACTTCTATAACTCACTATTTTCTAGTCGGCAGACATGTGCACTCAGGCGTTTACAGAGTATGTCAAATTCTGCAACTAGGCTTATCAGTCATGATTTAAAGTCACTACATCTAAAAACTTCTCACGAACTAGTGCTAACTCCCACCATGCAATGCATGATTTCAAGGTTTTATTACTCACTTCTAGGTTTCTTTAGTCTTTATTCTTCAGCTAATCTCTCCAATCTACTCCCCCGCCAGTATAAGCATTTAGCCACCAGTGTTTTTGTAAACTAATTGTAAACATATACCTCATTCAAAATCTCAAATCTTTAAGAGATAATGACTCCAGTTCACATCCTATAAATGGCTGCACTCTTCCCCCCCCCCCCCCGCTTAGGTCACAAAATCTCCTGACTTGACCAAGTTTAATAAAGGCACTAAAAGCGAATATATATATTTATCTCATCAGTTAACGATTCCATGCTATTCGACCTTTATGTGCTTGTGGTTGCCGACGCTTTGCTATGTGCCACTAACCTTATTTGCATGCTGACCATGTGCATTTCACTTCGAACCGTGTTATTCTTGTCATTTATTGGACACAATACTACTAACCATTGGATCCTACTTACTGGGAAGTAAATTTAAAGTGCCTTGAATAAGATTTTTTTATTTGAGATCCTATATCAATTTTTCTAGTAAATTATTTATTCTTAATTCGAGTATGAGAGCTGCGGTTTTTTGCTTCAAAAGCACGAAAGCTGAGTTCCCGTTTGGTTTGAAAATAAAGTTACCGGTGTAAATATTTTGCGTCTTCAAAGAACAAATACTTATGGCTGTTGAATGTTGTTGATAAAACCAACCTGGAGTATCTTGGTCTAGTGAAAACAGAGTAGTGTTCAGTAATATTCACTTTTAGGGGACGGGTTCACTCAGAAATATTTGGCAGCAGGCCTTTAGCCATGAATAAACAGGGGAGGGGCATTGTTAATATGATTAAAAGGTGAAATGATCAGTAAGGTTTGACATTAGGTTCACTTGCACTATGGTTACTGCTATCTGGCTCTGACGACACCTCACGAAAAACTTAACTCTACAAGTAAGATGAGAAGCAATAGGCTACGAAAGTATGACTATTGTGATTGCCAATATTTGAGTAAATGACAGTAATATCATCAAATATTTAAAAAAATATATAATTCCTTTGTATAGCGCTCCATCAGAACTCATTCTCTATTCAGGCGCTTCATATCTGCCTCCGGGCTGGAGCCCACGACCTCAGCCAGACCGTGGTTGGGGGCGAGCACCTTAATCGCTAGATCAAACCTGCTTGGCAAATTGTACAATCCTATGGGAAACAATTTCTGCCCCAGCACTAATAATGAAAATGGATAGAAGCGATTCACCTGGTTACGAATTGGAAAATGTCAGTAAGTATGAGCATTTTACGATTATTTAACCATTTTATGCAGATACGGCGAAGTCAATTGCAATTAGTAAAGGGTGGGATTTGATGTTATATTTTGCTAATGCAACCTTGTTGTGTCTTTTAGAGTTTAAAGCTTACTTTCTAAATTCATGGACTTCGAGAATTTTTAGTTTCGTCCGTACTCCAGAACATTGATTCGTGAAAACAGTAGAAGAAAAAATACAAGGTTTTAATGCAATGCAAGGTTGGAGTGTAGTTCAATAGCTAAGACATGAACGGAATTTAAAAATCAAAATAATTGAATGTAACTTGATTTGGATTCAGCGATCAATAGGAAGAATAATTAGACCAGTAAGAAGTGATTTAAGGGGTATAACTTTGAGGTGCTAGTTTTTCTAAAGTAGCAAAGCACTACTACCTTCACTTTAATAAAGAAATAGATATTTACGTTTACTTTTCTATACCTCAGTGTTTATATGAAGCTGTATTTTACTGTTTCATTGAGGCTTAAAGCTGAAAGCGCTCAAACAAAGAACGACGTGCAGGCTTCCGTTTTTTATCAATTTCTTTATCTTGACCAATCAGGATGACGGCATCCAAGTTTCGCTCTGCTCAGATAATTTTCCATTGTAGCGGCAAGGCATATTTCATCCAGTTGCTGCATCATTTTCCTAGACCAAAAATAGTTGACCGCAGAAGGGAAAACCAGTCGCTACTGCAAAGATTTTATTCAATCAATATGCAATACTTATAGTCCTCATGATAGATAATGTGAGCCTGGCGGAGAAACAGAAAGAAGTTATATAAATGCATGTGCGTATATTGACATATATAAGCACATATCTATATACACTGCATATGTAGTCAGTGACACAGAAAATATTTTATTAGACAGAGAGGGAATATAAGGAGAGAGTAGATGGGGAT
The DNA here is from genome assembly GCA_009760855.2 of Cristatella mucedo. NCBI lineage: Eukaryota > Metazoa > Bryozoa > Phylactolaemata > Cristatellidae > Cristatella > Cristatella mucedo. Next base: position 537,505 of record WPIO01000090.1, on the reverse strand, counting down.
AGAGGGAGGAAGGTAAAAACACTGAGAAGAAGTTTTGCTCAACAGGAAGATATCATGAACAGTCAAATATCAGCCTTCGTTTTCTGATAGTCGCAAACCAATGTTTAATCTTCCAAAAGCGTATGCGATGTTTTCGAGTGATTTTAAGGCGGTCGCTCCTACAAACGACAGAGACATTGGCTGGAAAATAAGTTCTCAAAAAAAGTGACCTTACATAAAGGCTCTAACTACGAGACTCTAACCTTAGCAATCAGTTTGCCTTGTTCGACTCAATCAGATATGTCAATGTCGATGGTCACGCATTGTTTTAGCAGGCCTCTAACTTCCGCGAGCTTCATTGTAGACTGGTAGTCTACTGGTTCTGGGCCAATAAAGAAGGCCTGCAAATAATTTGAGTACTTTCATTTACAGTAAAGCATAAAGTATAATTAAAACACGTGCTCGGTTACCAAAAGAAAACTCTTGGCATAAATATTGCAACATCTTCTGAAAAAACCCTTACTACGGAAAAATAAAAATCATTCACACATCTGATGCTTTTTGAAAGCAGAAATTAACAGTAGGATAATTCTAACTTACAAAGCAAATGCTGCCGTTAACTTCTAACCAAAGTAAGCTTTTAAAGCAGCCTTTACAGGCTGCCAACATAGACGTCTTTGGTAAGCCTAACACACAATTGTATACGGGTTTAAATGTTATTACGTACTTCATTTCCGCCGTGAACAACGTCTATAAATGGGTGAACATTAGTTCCAGCTCCATCTCAGGATAAGTTGTATTTGCCCTACGGTTTACGAGGTAATATTGGCACGTTAGCTAAGGCAGTAGCTATTAACGAAATGGGTCCTTGGATTCCGCTCAAGAATCCTGCAGTGGGCGGTCCTTTAATGTCACTTTAAGATATTTTGATATCTGTAAATGCTTTTCTGTGGCTTAAAAAATACATAGTAAATCACTATGCACATGTCATATCAGGATTGCTTGTCAACATCCCATGGCTACTCATAGTTGCAACCAGCCTTAAGACTTGTGAAATAGCATTGGACTGAGCTGTCGAATGTAATGAACATCTATTTGGCTTTACATTAAGCAGTATGAGGACGACACACACACACACACACACAAGTGCACACAAACACACACAGACCCAATAAAGTCTGAATAACTTGTATTATTCCTTATGGTATCAGGATATTGTTCCACACTCTTGTTTAGCCTCCTCACAATCTTCCAAATTCTGGAGAGTACACAGACAAAATACGACATATGATAATGGTGCTTATACAAGATGGCCTTGGTCTCCTCGCCTGCAGCTATATCTACCAGAAACATGAAGTAACGAGCCTGAGCCATATGGTAAACGCTCGTGAGAGTCATGACGTCATTCTGAATAGCCTGTAGGTACGCTTCGATGACTAGGCGATGTCTGGCACTGAAAATCTGTATCTTTGAGCACCATAGGCGAAAATGAGAGAGATACAGTTTGTATTAACATTGGGTAGTCAACGGTGGCTAAATTAGTGTAATCAGTGTGATCTCCCAGATCATGCAAGGTGAAAGATGAATCTCGTCAAAGGCAGTACTGGTTACAACAATGTTGGTGTGAATGACAATAAAATGGTTGCAGAAGTTTTCTTTCAGAGGTAATGAGCTGACTTTCTGTTATTCTCCATGCAGTAATGGTTTCTAACATTGGCCAAATAACGGCTGCAACTTGCTAAACATGCTTCGCACATGCCATCGCCAGACTATCAATTAAACAATACCTTTATCCTTAGGGTAATGTGAACTCGATGGTGTATCATAGCATTCAGCAGTGAAGATTTTCAAAGCATTTTTGCTCACACGCTAAGAAGGTCGTCATAACCTCATCCTTACCATAACCAAAGCTATCCATAGACAGGATGGGAAAGACGACCATGCACCTGTCTTGTGCAACTGCGGTTTTTCCAAATGACAGAACAACTGAGCAGTGGAACTGCCACACCCAAAGAGATTGCAATCCCACGATCATCAATAGCTCTCGGGCTTCAGATATTGCCCTTGAGCTTAACTGTATCTAGTCCTATTCACTCTATGGGCAAAGCCATGTATAGGCCGATAAATCAAGGCAGAGATCGAATGATATACGGTCATCCTACAACCGTTATCGTACGTACCAGGATATTAGCTTGCTCGGTCCTCATGGGCATCGGTCTCCAATATTTAGCAGAGCTTACACTTACAAGGCTTTGATCTGATCCGTCTCGTTGAGGTTTTCTTTCAGCCTAAGTGCTACACTGAAACTCAAAAAACGATCTAGTCAACTCCAATTAAAATTTATAGCTAACCACACTAGATTCAGGGTTTTTTCAGGTTCAGGGTTACTGTTTCAGGAACCCAGACTGTTCTACTTTTTATACTATCTCCTGCTAGCCCATTTGGTTGCCAAGGTCAACATAGGCTTCCCAACCAAGCATTTGACACTCGCTTGTCTCTTTGTAAATTCAACTTGCAGTTTAGGCTCCGTAATATGGCTACAAATGAAACATCGAAAACGGGGATTTTGCATCCTACTTGCTCCGTACACTTTTTAAAGCTCTCGATGTCCGATCTCACTACAGGTCTGTCTACTGGACTACCCACTTGGAATGTATCATTGGGGTTGGGGATAATCTGCTTCGCCTTGTTGGTCGTTGAAATACTTGCTGGTCGTAAGCTTTTATATCGCACTTCTTCTTGCAACTTCTTCTAGAGCACCTCTCATCCCGATTGGGCATCAATGGCTATGCTCTGCAATGTATCAGGTATTATCTCATGGTGACACTAGAGTATCGACGTAAATAGACAACGATCACCTGAGGTATCTTAGAAATATGGGGTAGCTCTGAGCTCCATGCTAGGCTCAATTCTCTTCACGATGTATGCTCTCCCTCTTGCCACGTGATTCCCAATCCCAATCTTGGCTTTTACTTTAATGCAGATGACGTTCAGTTATGCCTTTGCTTTGATCTATCCCAGCCTTCGATCGTTCAGATATTAGAAAGGCTGACTGTCAAAATTAGCTCTTCCAGCATGACTCTCGTTGACTCAGCTCGAAATCTAGGAGCCATGTTCCAAAGTGACCTGTGTTTAGATGACCACATCAGATCAACAATCAAGTCTCCCTATTTTTATCTGCGTGGCTAGGATAAAATTCGGGCTCTTTTAGATAAGGATCCTACATCTTAGTCAGCCAATGAATTCGTGACATCCTGTCTTGACTTCTGCAACTCAATGCCTACTGGCCTGAGAGCATGGGCGATAATGCGATTGCCATTTGAGCGAAACTCCCCAGCCATGCATATCTGTCGTGAGCGTCACAGTTGCCACATTACACCGATTCTCGCCGACCTGCACTGGCTACCAGTCAAGAAACGGATCGCCATTAAGGTTTTATCGCTTACTGTTAGGTCCCTTCATTCTTTGGCGGCAGCCTATCCTTTTTTAAATTAAGCAATTTGTGAATCATTGTTAAAAGGGTAAAACGTTGGTTTTGTTAAACTATCAAGGAGCTATCTGGGTCTCTTAGCTATCGCTTTAGTGCTGGCTAACTGCCACACCACTGAACAATATGCTGTGAATTATGCCTCTAAATCTTCAACGTTTCTTGAGGTTGGACTTTCAATTGGAAAAGCGAAAGGTTAGCCTTGTCATTCTAAAGTTGCATAAACTAATTACTTTAAAAAAGTTCGTACTTAATAGTTTATCTAGATTATGCTCATCATGCGGGCAATAATAATACTAATGATATAATAAGAATACGAGTGATAAATTACACTCAGATAACTCAATAGCTTCCTACGAGCTTGACATGTGTTGCGTAAATCTAATTCTAAAAGTCTTACAAAATCGTACCAAGTCTAAAACTCCCCAAAAGGCAATTTTCATGAAGAGAAGATCCGCGAAACGCATTATGTATTCATGAGCAAGATTTGTATCTTTCATCATTTCAATACAATGTTACAGGGAGGCAAGAACTCTGTTAGAAAACAATCAATATGAAGTACTTAACTAAACAAATTCAAATTAGTACCCGATAACCTTTTCTCTTCCTAGAATCAGAGTGACATGCTGATTTGGGCACGGTTTTTTAGAACAATTCCCAGGTCATGGATATTAGGCCGTACTAAACTAAAGTATATCTGCTTTAATATGAAAATTCTGCTGTTACTGTCAAGTGCTGCTGATTTGCCTTTAAGACAGCATAATGCTACTAATGATTGTGAATTCCTGATTCTTATTAAGGGGTGTTGAAATAAGTTTCTATCTGATTGATTTATCTCTCTACGTGTTCATGGACTGAACGAATGTTGTTGAACTTCCTAGAAGCTTCGCAAGTGCAATTAAGTTATTGCTGATAGCTACGAACTTATTCGAGGAAATACAATTCCTGAAATCCCTTAAACATTTTCCTTTGGTGATTCAGTTTTGACTGCTAAAAGTATATCAGTGATTAATAGCAATACTTATTGCACATTTGTGGCACCCGTGGGCGACTAAATATCTTTCTAGACCTACTTTAAATGTGCTGAAAATTAGGCTTAACTATACGATAAGTGGTAAAATATGGTTGATGGTGGGGTAAATCTATTGAAATACTGTCATCTGATTTTCTTCCCATATTTGATTATTCAGTTAGATTGTACCTACTAATTCATTATCACTTACAGTAGCTCTTCGATTAAAAAACTTATATTGTGAATTACTTGATGAACCTTTGCAGCAAACTGCTCAAAACCGTTTTACAATTAGGTAATTGAGTTTACTTATTTTTATTTATCCCGTGTCTCTGGTATTAAGATGCAGTTTTGTGTTGCTTATATCTTAACAAATAAAAGACAGTCAGCTCTTGATCGAAAACCTTATTAAGCAGTGACTTTAACATTTTGAAGTTATTTGATGTCCCTGTGGTTGTGTGCGAGAACATCCAACTCAAAAGAGCAGCATGTCAATAACAACAACATAGACACGATATTCCCCTACAGGATAGTTCCAAAGAATATAATTTATTTCTGTCGGGGCTATCACTTGGTCCTTAATAGTAGTAACATAACTTTTTTTTAGCAATAGTCACTTGCCAAATCAGGATTTAGACAGTATTCACCGTGATATTCGGTAAATTTGATTAAGGTAAATTCGTCAGAGCGAAGCAGATTATGAGAATGGCTTGACATTACTTACTGCTTTTTAAATAAGTACAGCATTAGAGGGAATTTATGTGGTCGATTAGAACCATTCTACAGGAGCACGTGTACATAGAGTACGTGCATTAAGAACTTCTGCTAAGCAGCTAACTTTTTCAACTTACAGTAACATCACATTGCTACAAATGTGGCCTTATTTTGTCAGGGATACCACGGTTCGATTGCCCCATACATTTCTTACATCCCATCTAGACTTTCTTGTGAAACACACTGCTTAATACAGGTTCGGCCTGTTTAAAGAAGCATCTAGAATTGATACGAACAAAACCTCCTTACCTAAGCTGCTTTGTCGTGAACTTAGCAGTTGCCACAGTAAACAACTTCTAGTTGACCTTCACTTGCTCACAGTCAAGCAAAGCGTCAAATTTAGTCACAGCCCGTTAATTTTAGCTCCCTTCCTCCTTTTTCTAAGGCCTACCACTCAGATCTACTCCAACCACCGGGCTGGCAACCGCACCAATCGCTTTCCTGAATGTAACCGTTAACCCATAATTCGCAAGAATCTGTCATCCTTTGGAAATCATGCATTTATTTCAAAAGCTTACAAAGAAGGGAGCTCTCTTCCTACAGGGGTCCCTACATTCCTTGACTGGATTAAATTTATAAAAATGATTTAACACATATTTATCACAGCATTTAGTTTGTCCGTGAGTATAATCCTTAGTGTGATTTATGGTGAAGACATTATGCAAGCTGCCACTAAATATACTTGCATGCCGAAACGGTGTGTACCACTTCCAAAACATGTTACGTCTTCAAACATTGAGCATACTACTGCTAAACATTTGATTGTGCTTCCTTTGCAGCAGACTCTAGACCAAGACTATTATATTTTTATGGGCTAGAGCGAATGTATCGATAATAATATTGCACTTGCACTTGATAATAATAATATTGCACTTGATAAAGCACCCTCAGAGAACTTAATCTCTTTCTAGGCGCTTTACATTTACTGCAAAGTGATACGCAATAGAATAGTAAGTAAAATCATGCTTGAAAAACAAACAAAATGAATAACATGGTTAGGGGTTACATGCACTGGGTCAGCATGCAAATGTGGTTAGTGGCAGCATGAACAGTGTCAGCACGCATAAGCACATCGAGGACGAATCACAATGACCCACTAAATGCTGTCCTAAATAGGTATGTTTTTAAGTTTCTTTTAAATGTGGTCAGGTCAGGGGATGTTCTGATGCAGGTCGGGAGGGAGTTCCAGGCTGTGGGAGCATACGAGCTAAATGCACGGTCTCCAAAGGATTTAAGGTTTGTACGAGGTATTTCTAGACTGTTGGATTCCGAAAAGCGAGTGGTACGATGCTTTGCCTGATGGGGTAGTGTATCTGAAAGATAGGCTGGAGCCATAGAATGAAGAGACCTAAAAGTGAGCGACAAAACCTTGAAGTCAATCCGTTGCTTGACTGGTAACCAGTGCAGGTCGGCGAGAAGTGGAGTAATGTGGCAACTGCGATGCTCACGACAGACAAGCCTAGCTGCAGAGTTTTGCACCAGCTGCAATCGCCTGATCGCACATGCTGGTAGGCCAGTAAGCAGTGAGTTGCAGAAGTCGAGACGAGATGTCACGAATGCATGGACCAACTTGGACGTGGTATCCTTATCTAAACAAGCCCTAATTTTAGCAATGTTATGAAGCTGAAAATAGGCTGATTTGACTGTGGAGCTGATGTGGTCGTCTAACGAGAGGTCGCTTTGGAATATGACACCTAGATTTCGAGCTGATGCAACTGGAGATATGCTGGCAGAGCCAATTTTGAAAGTCAGCCTTTCCGATTTCTGAATAACACTAGGTTTGCCCATAACTAGTAAGTTAGTTTTATCATCGTTTAGTTTTAGAAAATTTGCTGCCATCCATGATCGGATGTCTTCAATGCATGCAGCAAGTGAGTTGAGAGAATTTGAGGTGCTCGAAGGCTGGGAGGGATCAAAGCAAAGGTACGACTGAGTGTCATCCGCATAGAAGTGAAAGCCTAGATTGTGCTTGGCAATCACATCAGCAAGAGGGAGAGTATAAACCGTGAAAAGAACCGGACCTAGCACAGAGCCCTGAGGTACTCCATATTTTAGAGGTACTTCAGATGATCTTTGTCCATTCACGTCAACACTCTGGAGTCTCCCACTGAGATAGGACCTGAACCACTGCAGAGCAGTGCCAGTGATTCCCAGGCGAGATGAGAGGCGCTCTAGAAGTACTTTGTGATCGATGGTATCAAAAGCTGCCGAAAGATCGAGCAAAACAAGAAGAGACACTCTACCCATGTCTGCATTCCTAAGTAGGTCATTGTATACCCGAAGCAATGCTGACTCTGTGGATACTTTAGTTATCAGGTAGCAAATTAATCCTGTAAGCAAACCTTTGCGTTTTATCTTAATACAAATAATTATAACATAATTTCTCTTTTAGTCCTCGTAAAATAAAATTCTACGAGCCTTGCAAATGCTGTAAATAGTGAGTTAGTAAATTTTTATTGGTAGTCTCCCATTTCAAATCAGTAGAATTGTATTACAGTTACACCTGCAGTATTAGTATAAAAGTAGTTTTAAATAGTAGCTGGCACATCGACATCTAACCTTGCACAAAACTTGTTTTATTCACTCCCTTACGATGACCTTTTTGAAAAGTCCATGGGCGCGACCTAATGCTAAAGACTCAAATATTCTGTTAGGTATAATTGACAACAGCATAAATATACATCGTAGAAATAGGACAGCTACAATTGAATGGACACACCTAGAACTGTTGCTTGAAAAGAAGACAAATACAGAAACAGTCACTCGTGACCCTGTGACATGCAAACTTTGTCTTGTTGCATGTAATTGAAGAAGGTATGCTATATCTTGCTTGCTACGCATATTTGAACTAGCTTAGAGGCATTTTGACTAAATTGGAAGAAGTTTTACAGATATCCTTAGGCTTGCAAAGACTTCCCACATAGAAGTGTGTAGTTGTCCCTAGATCAAATGCATTATTATTGGCAAGCAGGGCTCACTGAATGAGAATGATGCGTAATTATGAGAGTGAGTTTTGCTTCAGGGAATCTTTTAAAGTTAGCCGTTCACTTTGTTTATATTTCAGCGGGTTCCTCGGATGATCTGTTTTCCATTACCATAAATACCCTGCAGTCTTCCATTGAGATAGTACCTAAACCGTTGCAATTATGTGCCAGTAATTATCAGGGGATAAAATGGGCGTTTATGAAGAGCTGGGTGATCGATACTATGATAATAATTATAATAATTCACTTGATAAAGCGCCCTCAGAAAACTTAATCTCTCTCTAGGTGCTTTACGTTTGCTGTAAAGTGAAATGCAATTGAATGGTAAGTAAAATCATGCTTGAAAAACAAACGAAATGAATACTATGGTTAGGGGTGACATGCACAGGGTCAGCATAAAAATGTTGTTAGTGGCAGCATGCACAGTGTCAGCATGCATAAGCACATCAAGGACGAATCAAAGGGACCCACTAAATGCTGTCCTAAATAGGTGTGTGTTTAAGGTTCCTTTTAAATTTGGTCACGTCAGGGGATGTTCTGACGCAGGTCGGAAGGGAGTTCCAGGCTTTGGGAGCATATAAACTAAATGCACGGTCTCCAAAGGATTTAAGGTTTGTACGAGGTATTTCTAGACTGTTGGATTCCGAAAAGCGGGTGGTACGATGCTTGGCCTAATGGGGTTGTATATCTGACAGATAGGCTGGAGCCATAAAATGAAGGGACCTAAAAGTGAGTGACAAAACCTTGAAGTCAATCCGTTGCTTGACTGGTAGCCAGTGCAGGTCGGCGAGCAGTGGAGTAATGTGGCAACTGCGAAGCTCACGGCAGACAAGTCTAGCTGCCGAGTACTATCGAAAGCTGCCGATAGATCGAGCATAACAGGCACACGTGCCAACCACGTCTGTATTTCTAATTATGTCATTGTGCATCCGTTGGAAATGCTGACTCTGTGATGCAATTAGCACTACATGAGTCCAGCTCGTCAGCCTCGACCCACTCCAATATTTGATAGGAATGTTAGAAGAGAGACTGGGGGTAAGAGCCAGGGTCTATTGGTCCAGTGTTGCTTTCTTGAGTGTGGCAGTGACTAGAACCTTTTTGAAAAGTGCTTGGTCAAGACCTAAGGCAAATGACATACATATCGCAATAGTTGTGCTTTGCACAAGCAAATCAATGCTTCTTGAAATCAGGCCAGTTGGAAAAGTTTCCGGAGAACGAGTTGTCTTATTTTTAGGGATGCGAACTTCAGGAAGAAGTCAGTATTGACCTCCTGGAGTTTAGATCATGAAATTGGAATTGTTAATTCCGATGCATCAATGTTTTTATAGAAGCTAGGCTTGGAATTTGCTAGGATGCCGTGGTCATCGGAATGTGCAAAGGTATGTTGACTTACGTAGATAGGAGAAAACCAATTTGTTTGGGGTCGCCATGTGGCGTATAACCAAATTTGGCTACCGATACTAGTTGCTGAATTCACCTGGGAATTTTGATCAAATTTACGAACGCGTCCGTTGAAAGCAGTAGCGAATTGGAGCGGAATCAACTTGAATCCACCAACCCACAGCATTACACATCTTGATTGGGCAATCGTAAAGCCTGCAAACGGAGGGGTTTGCATGACTTGTAAGTTTTACACTACTTGGCCAGCTTTGTGGTTGTTCAGTCGTAAAATTTGTCAAAATACACAACTTATTAAGGTATTACAATGACTCACTGTTGATAAAAATGAGTATTTTGCACCATAATGCCATCGATAAAGAAGTAAACGTACTATTTCCATTGCATGAAAATCCCAGTCACTGAAAGCTTTTTGAAGTTGATGGTAGAGGAATAACGTTGTAGCTTGCTGAGTTGTAATTGTTAGATGATACTCAGTCGGTAACGTTTACTATATCTGACTGGGGATCTTGATTTATAATGAGAGGCTAAAATCTAATTACATTGGGAAAATAAATTAGCCAGCTTACGAAGCGGGTACGCAATACATTTTAATTGTAATTGTTTTATATGTTTAACCTGACACCAACCAAAAAGTTAGTTGCATATCACTTTAAGAACGAATAATCATGAAGTGTACGTTTTACGACCCATTTGGCAGTGAGTAAAAACAGAGGATTAATTGAACCCTAGAATCTTGCCTCCACTATCAACAGCGACTAATCAGTCAAGCTTTAAGCCACTAACGATGAGAGCTATTGAACTGGCCTAGGTCGTAGATACAAATGAGGCAATTTTACAAGGCCCGAGGAAAAAACTCAGAATGGCTACATATTCAGCTAAAAGATCAATCGAGCTAACTCAAATAAGGAAGTGTTCGTAGAGATGACACATTTTAAGAAATTTCATTAATACAAACCAGATGTAGGACTACCGAAAGAAACTTGCACACACAAAGGGTTGAATGTGTAGCAGTAGAGGTACGCCTAGTAGGGTTGAAAATATAATGATACGGCTAGATAGTTTTGCTGAGCAGTAACAATGACACTTTAACAAGCATCACGAAGCTGGATGGGGCGTGCTCAGAGTCGACTTGGATTTGTTGTCAGTAATATTTATTACGTCATGCACGCTGTAAGTTTGATAGGGATTTTCGCATACTAAGGCAGGCGTTTTAGGCGAGAATCACTGCTACTTTATGGCCACCTACCGCCTCGTAATTGGTCGGCTTTACTCTCGCTATGTAGTTCGTGTTCAGAGCTTCAAGGGCGGTCAGCCTTCGATTTGGGTTGAATTGCAGTAGTCCACCAAGCATTTCTAAAACTACCAGCACAAAAACGATAAAATATTTCCTCCATCAATGTTCGCATGCCAATATTTATTATTTTATATATAAACCTAAGTAAATGCATATGCAATTTCTTCAGCTAGGCTTATTTGTCTTGAGAATCCCATGCTCTGAGAGAAATGCCGTTCGCCGGCACAGAATCTCCAACACCATTGAGGGCTCAAATAATGCATTGTCCTCGTTCAGGAGCAGAGATGCCCGAGCCGGTTAGTTCATATGTACAAGTTAAGCAGTTTCAATAGGTATTTAACTTGTATCTTCAAATTCCATCGCCACATTCAATCAATCAGACGTTTTAGGTTCCTTGTTTCCTTGCCTAAGCTTGACCTGTTTTGCAATCTACTTAATTTCAGGTGGTTTACTGTAGAATTTTATTTATTTATCATTTCGTGAGTTGCGGCAGGAAATGCGGTAGCCTAAAAGCTGATTAATTGGGACTTTTTTTAAATTGTCAGTATTCGAGTGCCTGGAGTATCGGGGTGCTTTTTAGCAGTAACCAGTGTTCAAGCAGAAATCCTTATAACCAAACAACAACAATAACTAGGCTTCCATTCTATGGGCGTTGCACGTAATTCTTTGCCAGTGCCTTAAATCTGTTTGGGCCCCCCTTCACATGCATTGCTCGTCTCTTTCAACTCTTTGGCAAACAAATTATTTCAGATTAAAGTCAATTAAGCTGTTACTTTATTTAAAACTAAGACTTAAATTGTATTTGGCTATATACGATTGAATTATTTTCCCTTTGTAAGTTTGTATTTCGTATTGAGAGCAGGCTTTGTCGTTGCAGTAGAATCGCTATTTCTTTGCTAATAAATATGCAGTACGGAGCTCGCATAAATAGAGCAAAACCTTAATACTTACGGTATTCAACCGAGCTAATGAAGTTGCGAAATTATTAACATCAAGTTGAATTTATTTAGCACAAGCTAATCTTCTTCTTTTGTCCTCATTGCCAGTTTATTAATCAAAAGTCATTAAGGTGCTACCAAACTCTTCTTAGCCTCCCGAAAGTATGGCACCTTAACAGTATTGACGTGAATGGACAAAGATCATCTGAAGTACCTCTGAAATATGGAGTTCCTCGGGGCTCAGTGCTAGGTCCGGTTCTTTTCAAGGTTCATACTCTGCCTCTTGCTGATGCGATTGCCAAGCACAATCTAGCCTTTCACTTCTATGCAGATGACACTCAGTTGTACCTTTGCTTTGATCCCTCACAGCCTTCGAGCACCACAATTTCTCTAAACTCACTTGCTGCATGCATTGATGACATCCACACATGGATGGCAGCAAATTTTCTCAAACTAAACGCTGACAAAACTAACTTACTAGTTATGGGCAAACCCAGTGTGATCCAGAGATTGGAAAGGCTGACTCTCAAAATTGGCTCTGCCAGCATCTCTCCAGTTGAATCAGCTCAAAATCTAGGTGTCATATTCCAAAGCGACCTCTCATTAGACGACCATATCAGCTCCACAGTCAAATCCGCCTATTTTCAGCTTCATAACCTTGCTAAAATTTGGGCCTGTTTAGATAAAGATACCACATCTAAGTTGGTCCATGCATTCGTGACATCCCGTCTCGAATTCTGCAATTCACTGCTCACTGGCCTACCAGCATGTGCGATCAGGCGATTACAGCTGGTGCAAAACTTTGCTGCTAGGCTTGTCTGTCGTGAGCGTCGCAGTTGCCACATTACTCCACTTCTCGCCGACCTGCACTGGCTACCAGTCAAGCAATGGATTGACTTCAAGGTTTTGTCGCTCACTTTTAGGTCCCTTCATTCTATGGCTCCAGCCAATCTCTCAGATATGCTACCCCATCAGTCTAAGCATCGTACCACCTGCTTTTCGGAATCCAACAGTCAAGAATTACCTCATACAAACCTTAAATCCTTTGGAGACCGTGCATTTAGTTCATACGCTCCCAAAGCCTGGAACTCCCTCCCGACCTGCGTCAGAACATCCCCTGACCTGACCACATTTAAAAGGAACCTAAAAACATACCTATTTAGGACAGCATTTAGTGGGTCCCTGTGATTCGTCCTTGATGTGCTTATGCGTCCTGACACTGTGCATGCTGCCACTAACCACATTTGCATGCTGAGCCTGTGCATGTAACCCCTAACCATATTATTCATTTCGTTAGTTTTTTTCAAGCATGATTTTACTTACCATTCAATTGCATTTCTCTTTACAGCAAATGTAAAGTGCCTAGAGAGAGATTAAGTTCTCTGAGGGCGCTTTATCAAGTGAATTATTATTATTATTACTAACAATAAGATGCTAAAAACCTTTTACCATTCAGTGGCGTTTGGGGACATATCTCCGCCCACGTGAGCTTTCTTTGCCTGCACAATCCAGTCAATACGTCTCTCATCTGCAACATAAAAGGTTATACAAAATAAATAAATACCATTGAGTTCAGCTGGAATTCATTGAATCGCTCAACGTGTTCCATTTAATTTGGTGTGCTGTCGGATAAGAATTGTAATAGGTAACGGCTGCCTTGTACAGAGATAACACCAGCCTAAGCACTGTAGAGTTATTTTCTGGAGTTATTAACTAATCAGTAAATACTCTCGCTGCATTAAATAATTCTTCTTTGTACATGGCTATGGTTCCCGCCTTCAAAGACTTTCATCGAAGAGACTGCGTTGCTTTTGCAGGTTTTAGGCTCAAATAAAGCGGCATGAATGGATTGCCTGAATAATGGATAAAGCTCTTAAGGTTCTTTCAGGAGAATAAAGTATTCGCTTTTCCTATGACAATAAACTTAGCTTCAGCATGTGAAAACATTAAAAATATTGGATTTAAGTATTCAGGATTTCCTTAAGCACAATTTAAAAAAAGCAAAACACTGGCAGGTTCCCGTGAATGTGTTTGCGTTTCTGATAATATGCGATTTCACGCTTTTTAAGGAAAAACGGTATCGTTAGATTGGATAATGCATTGTGTACTTATCTCAAAGAGCATAGGTAGACGTGAAAGCGATGTCGGATATCCGACCGAAAAGCGAGAAGCAGCACATTACCTATGAATTACTTATTTCTCATTCGTGTGTGAGTTACGCATTGTATTGCAGTTTTATAGAATGCCCACGGGAAAACGAGAAATTAATAGCCAAGTTTAAACCGCAAAATAAAATCGCTCCATAATTAAATGTCACATGTAAACTGATTTTATTTACATATCGTTTGAAGAGAACTGTCAGTACTAACCCTCGTGATATGCTGCTACGGAATTAGAGCAGCACATAAAGACGCACGCATATTTTGTTTAGATTATTAGCCAGAAAATAATAAGGTTCAATAATAAACGAGACACCATAATCAGTCACATGAGGGCTTTCATCCCATTGCCAATCAGAAAGATTAACCAGCACGATAAAGTCACTTGGAGGTTTGCACTTTTGATGTTCCCTGGAGTCCAAACCGTAGTTTAATTTGAATGACCATTTCGGGTCGAGTACATTCGTCATGCTCAACATACTACCTGAAAGTTAAATCTCAAACCTCTTTTCTGTATTTTAAGATGACTAGATTATCGATGTTTCTTTGCTAATATATCAAGTCTTGAGCAATGAATGGCATTCGCCAATTTTCACTGTTTTAAACATCGAAGCCACTTAAAAGATATGTTAACAATAACAAAAAATGTATTACACAACTTAGGAGCTATTTTATTATTCCCTTGACTGCGGAACTAAACATCCGCAATAAATTATAAAACGTTTCCTCGTCACTGTAAGCTTTTCTGCGAGTTTCAAAGCTTCTTTATAAACAATGAATCTTGCCTGGCTATCTCGGTATCCCACGATCTGAGAAAAAAGGCAGTTCAGAAGCACCATTTTGACAGCTCGGAAGCCGCCTGGTCACTGTTTTAGAACAGGGTGGCCCGAGTAGCTCCCACAACCCTGGCTGGGCAGGGCACTGGCGGTTAGCGTATATGGGCTAGCCGGCGGATGCCGGGATAACTCCTACTACTGCCAGAGGTACGTCCAGCAGTAGTTGGAGTTATCCCACAAAATGGCCGCCAATAGGGGGAATTATCCCTCTAAAAGCATGTTTAAAAAATATTGTACGAAGACCAGTTAACTGATTGGCATCGTTTTATATAATAGACCTGATGTTTTGACCTTCTGGTGACCTTTAAAAGTTCTAGGTTACGTATAGCACTGCTGGTAAAAGGCAGCTCCTCAGTTTTCATATCCAAAAAATGTTTTTGTAGAAATATAGCAAACCACTCAAAAAATGCAAGACATTCCACTGGACACTCTCCCCCCACAAACAACTTTAAAAAAATTTTGACATCTCAAACTGTTGACTGTCATCACGAACACAGCCCAAGGACACTTTGTGACAGGCACATTGTATGCATACACACCCATCATGCATACATCCACAGGTGGGGAGTGTGGAGACAAGTGAGCTCTACTTATATTTCAAGTTTCACACAGATCGGCCCAGTATCGACCAAGTTGTACAATGTACTAGGTACCAAGTACTACGGTTGTGACAGCACTCAGAGATGCCAACTTAAAGTGCCAAAGCATGCAGGTGACATGGAATAACAAGAGTGTTACTTTATTTGTCACCATACAACATCGAAACACATACATTAAATGTTCTTCAAATTTAACGTTGATTGGGTCACAAGTAGCCTACCTGTGACATTTTTACGCCATGTGAGTGAAAGTATGACAAAGTATAGCACGACAAACACAGCCAGTTTTGACCAAAACAAGTCTATCTACTGAGGTCCAATGTGCATGCGAGAAGGCTGGAATGATTCTGTAACTACAATCAATCATATATTTCAAAGTTTTAAGGTTTTCGGATCATTATTTTAGGAGATATGACATTAATGACAGCAGGCATTGGGACTGTCGTTTGCAGATAAACTTGAGAACACCAAGCTATAACCAAGAAGCAGCACTAGGAAACGCTATCATCGCACGAACATTCAATATTATTCAACATATTCAATAAATATATTAATATGGATCTTAGGAATATGTCAACCGAACAAGATCTTTATTCAGCCTAAGCCGATGATATCCGCGATAGGTCTCATACCGCAGGCCAGCAATCCAGGCCACAGCCGAGCGGCTCACCAGCATTCGCCAATACAAATATC
This sequence comes from Cristatella mucedo, assembly GCA_009760855.2. NCBI lineage: Eukaryota > Metazoa > Bryozoa > Phylactolaemata > Cristatellidae > Cristatella > Cristatella mucedo. Next base: position 521,349 of record WPIO01000090.1, on the reverse strand, counting down.
TAACAATTTGACATAAATGAGAACTTGAAATCCCCAAAATTTCCTTGAATAGAAATGAATCAACATTTTCAGATTGGCTTCCAGTAAACGACGGGCTAGTTCCATCCAAGTCACCAAGCTGACGGCCCCCGTATAAAGGACCACTCGCAGCTACCGCCTCGAACGTTACGGCGGCTCCTGGAACTGGATCAGCTGTCCCAGGATTCATGCAGTGCCGTGATAATGGACTCCTTAGTTACGTCGGCCCCGGCAGCAGCCAATTCTCAATACATTATCCCTAATGTTTGTCTACTGGCCAAAATGACAGTCACTTCTGGTTTGTGATCCGATGTAAACGTACCAACTTAAAGAAATTTCTGCTAAGTAAATAGGAGTGGGCCTTGGAATGCCGTTTACCGCCGGTTGCTATGGGCGAGGCGGGTACTCAGAGGCTGGACTAGGCACCCTGCCGATAGGGGGTTTACTCTTCTATGATTTTGTTATACTACCAGTCGGACGTGTGATCTCGAGGGGCGTGTCATTTCCGGGAAATGTTTACGTTTTATCATTCTCCAATTATTTGTTGAGGGTCCGTTTAGGGCTGAGTAGCTTTTATTCACAGTGATCACCAGAAAACTGCAGTTTCGGCACAGTTATTTGTCAAAGTAAGTTATTTTGTTGAGATCTATGTACGACTTACGGTTTAAAAAGGTCTTAAAAAATAATTTTATTGGCCATGTTCCAGTCATCTTACAGCCACCAAAATTTGAGCTTGTATTTATTTATTACTAGTTTATCTTTCATACGCGAATTTCGAAAAATATTGACCTTTTTTGTGGACCTACCCCCTTATTTCGGGAGATACCCCGGTAAACAATGTCTTTCATTTAATTGATCTTGCTCTGCTTACTCCATCGATACGATCAAACAGTATTACTATTTTTATTATCAACTATTGCAGCTTATCTTGCATACGCGTGACCTGTATTGCAATCTGCTGAATTTCAGGTGGTCTACTATAGTCGGCCGCATGAGAGTAGTTGTCGTTGCGTAAGAATTGTAAAAGCGAGTTCCACAGTAATAATAATAATATTAATTCACCTGATAGAGCGCCCTCAGAGAATTTAATCTCTCTCTAGGCGCTTTACATTTGCTGTAAAGTGAAATGCAATTGAATGATAAGTAAAACCATGCTTGGAAAACAAACGAAATGAATAATATGGTTAGGGGTGACATGCACAGGCTCAGCATGCAAATGTGGTTAGTGTCCGCATGCACAGTGTCAGCATGCATAAGCACATCAAGGACGAATCACAGGGACCCACTAAATGCTGTCCTAAATAGGTGTGTGTTTTAGGTTCCTTTTAAATGTGGTCAGGTCAGGGGATGTTCTGACGCAGGTCGGGAGGGAGTTCCAGGCTTTGGGAGCATATGAACTAAATACACGGTCTCCAAAGGATTTGAGGTTTGTAAGAGGTATTTGTAGACTTTTGGATTCCGAAAAGCAGGTGGTACGATGCTTGGCCTGATGGGGTAGTATATCTGACAGATAGGCTAGAGCCATAGAATGAAGGGACCTTAACGTGAGTCATGCAACTGACTTTATTTGAAAGCCTGTATTAGTTTCGGGTGCTATTTTGCTGTAAACAATGTTCGAACAGAAACGCTAATAATTTTACAACAGCAATAGTAATACACTAGACTTCAATTTTATCAAAACTGTAAGTACGTCTTTGCCAGTGCCCTTCAATCTGTTCGCACCCACCGGCAAATGCATTGCTAGCCACCTTCAATTTTTGGCAAAGTTCAGACACGCCAGCGAATGCATTGCTTGCTTACCTTAATCTTTGGCAAAAAAAAATTCTGTATTGAAATTGATTAAATTGTTACTTTAAATAAAATTCAGACGTGTACAATAGCTAGGTTCAATGGTAGCGAAAGTAAGAAGCAAAAGGTAATACCCTTGAAATGAACTGTCCGAGCTCGTGCAGAGAAAAACCTCTTACCTCCTGAAATGTATTAATATATTATTTTTTTTATCATACAGCATCCCGTATTTCAGTATTTATTTATAGTTGGGAATTTTTCGTCATCGAAATTGGGCAAGGAAATCAGTTATTTGTCTTACCGCTTCATTCTGAATGAATTCTGTGTCTTCTTCATTAAGCCCTCCCATCCTGTGTAAAATGCGTTGAATTAGATCGATCCCGCTTGCTTTTATAGCAGCTAAGGAATGATTTCCTTATTGAATTCGTTATATATGTCAGAAAGACAAACATCCTTGGATATATCTAACATTTAATATTATAATTTCACAAAGGAAGTCTTGTTAGAATAGAAAGGTTCTGGATAAACCAAATGCTCCAAGACTGACCAACAAAAAGGATACATTTAGGAACAAAGAACTGTCGATGATATAATTGATATAAAATGCATCCAATGGCCCAGATGTCCACTGCATACGTATAGTGATGTGGAGTCAATTCAATCTCTGGTGCCCGAAAGCTTGGAGTTGTTACTTTATCTGTTAACATGCCGGGTTCAGTCCACTTCAACTTCCGAGCTAAATCAAAATCAGTGATCTAAAATGTCCAGGATTACTTCTGTAATGCTTTTATATAGCAAATATAAAATATAACGACCGCTGCCGTTTTGCCATTCTACCTTGAAAAGTTTCCTTGCTGAATCGACAAGGACGTTGTTTGGCGAGAGGTCACGATGGACGATTCCTGCACTGTGTATGAAATTAATCCCGGATAAAATTTGGAAGATGCATTTGCATTTGTTTTCGTGTCCATGTAGGACTATACGGTTACCATCAATGCACGTTTGGAGCGATGCTTCCATCAAATCCATCTCAAGAATTCTAGGTACTTAAGAAAACTCTTATTTTATGGATTCTCATAAGAATATTTTGCCAACTCTAATGATGATAAGTAACTAACGGTAGTTAATAGATAAAGGGTAGTGATGAAGAAAATCATTTGATGCGATTGGCATGAATTTTGGTAACAGTGAATTATAATGTTTAAGGTGCATGATTTTTGGTATTAGAGGCAATTTATTTGTTCATTATGGTTATAGATACAGTAGACATTTAAGAATATGGCACTGAGAACCTTCAGGTCCATCAATGCTAGTAAAAATGAAGTAATCGTAAATTTCCAAAAGGGATTGCTGTTGGGGCACTGATTAAGAAAGCAAAACTATACCTAGAAGACTTTGTCAGCTTTCGTCCAGTTTGCTTTCTTCCGCTCCTATAAAAGGCCCTAGAACGAATTGTGATAGGCCACCTTAACTCCTATGTAGAGAGCTTACATCAGATAGTAAGTTCCTGTCTCGTTTTCGAGCACCATGGGTTGGTTGAGTCAGCATTCCTTAAGATGTAAAACGATATTCTTACGAATGCAGACTTAATTAAAGTCTCAATTCATTATTTATTATCTCAATTCATTGGGAAATTTGTTGGCAGCATCACATACTGAGGCTCCGTGTGTGAAATAAATGCCGGATAAAATTTGGAAGATGCATTTGCATTTCTTTTTGTATCCACCTATGATGAGAGGTTGATCATTAAGGCACGATTGGAGCGATGCGTCCATCAAATCCATCTCAAGAATACTAGTTACTTAAGAAATTCTTATTTATGGATTCTCATTAGAAGATTTTTCCAACTCTAATGATGGATCAATTCATTAGGGAAATTTGTTGGCAGCATCTCATACTGAGGCTCACAAAGTCCTTCTTATACATGCCACATTTGGCCTTGGCATTGCTGGCACTGCACTGATAAAATTTGGAAGATGCATTTGCATTTGTTTTCGTGTCCATGTATGACTATACGGTTACCATCAATGCACGTTTGGAGCGATGCTTCCATCAAATCCATCTCAAGAATTCTAGGTACTTAAGAAAACTCTTATTTTATGGATACTCATAAGAATATTTTGCCAACTCTAATGATGATAAGTAACTAACGGTAGTTAATAGATAAAGGGTAGTGATGAAGAAAATCATTTGATGCGATTGGCATGAATTTTGGTAACAGTGAATTATAATGTTTAAGGTTTAAAATTTGGAAGATGCATTTGCATTTCTTTTTGTATCCACCTATGATGAGAGGTTGATCATTAAGGCACGATTGGAGCGATGCGTCCATCAAATCCATCTCAAGAATACTAGGTACTTAAGAAATTCTTATTTATGGATTCTCATTAGAAGATTTTTCCAACTCTAATGATGGATCAATTCATTAGGGAAATTTGTTGGCAGCATCTCATACTGAGGCTCACAAAGTCCTTCTTATACATGCCACATTTGGCCTTGGCATTGCTGGCACTGCACTGCTCCGGTTCATGTCCTATTTTAGTGGGAGAATCAAACATTTTCCTGTAAAGGGACCAAAGTAGTATGAGAAACAACCTAAACACAAAGCACCTCGGGGCTCTGTGCTTTTTCTGCTTATTTAAAATGTTATGCTCTGCATCCTTCCGATGCGATCGCTACACACAATCGAGGCTTTCACTTCAAATGGATGAAACTCAGCTGTATCGTTGCTTTGAATTATCCCAGAAATTCAGCTCGTGGACTTACGCCATCTCCCTCGCTGCATGTATTGATGCAGTCAACATCAAAACTTTCACAAATTGTACGACGCTAAACCCATTTCCTTAGCATGGCAGCTGCAAGCTGGATTCAGAAACTAAAAGCCTTACACTAAAAGTTGGCTCCACCACCATACCTTATGATTACTCTGCCTAATCAATGTTTCCTTCTCCAAAGGCATCCTTTATTGGACGAACACATCAGCTCTGCTATCAACTCTGCCAACTTTCAGCTACAAACCTTTGCCGTAATTCGTGCATGCTTGGACATTTATAATGCATTAAATTGGTCCACACAACAATAACTTCTGGTCTCCATTGTTGCTGCTCACTGCTCTCTGGTCTCTTGGGATGTTCAATATTACGATTAAGGTTTGTGCAAAACTCTTAAGTTACGGTATTCATTTTGTAAGCTTCATGGTTGGTGCACTACTGCACGTCTTTCGGCTTTTCACTGGCTCCAATCAAACAGCACATTCATTTTTGCTTTCTGTCAATGAGTTTCAGGTCACCTCGTTCTCGTGCCGAAACCGTCTGCATTAGAACTAGTCCCCCAGCTATGCCAAGCATCCTGTAACCAGCGATCCGACTCTAATCCGTTTACCCCACATCACATGAACCTCAGAGCCGTCTGAGACGTGGCTTTTCCCTAGGCCGGCAAAGCATAGAAGTCACTACCAAAACACGTCACAACTCGTGGATGGTACGTATAAAACATGATTTGAACCCTCCGGTTTTAAACTGGTCTGTAACCAACCGAAAAGTCAGCCTGGCTTTTAATTGCTTTAAACACCACATCCCAGTTGTGCCTTTAAGGCGAATTGTGGCACGATCACTTTGTTTGTTTTTGGCCTATATGAGTCAGTAGTAGAATGAGCAAATGTTTTTCTATGAGGCTTAGTCACTTCCTGGAGTGTAGGGAAACTTAAAAACAGGACGGAGGGAAACCGGACGAGTCGGGCAAAGCTTTCGTCAAAGAATTTGTACAGGTGAATGTCGATGAAGGACCGGGAAACGTTTTCATCAATGAATATGGTTATTTAATTTTTATGAAGATGGTGCTGTGCTTTTAGAATTAGAACTCAACCAATTGACCCGCCGGTCAGAAGTACGAAGAAATAACTGAACATTATGTCTTCGAAAACAAGTAAAACCTAATATAACAGCAAAACAGGTCTTCAACGGTTTGTAATGGGTTTTTAACTGCCAGCCAAAATAAATTAGTTTTTAAGCTAATGACTAGTCTCAACTTCCCATGACTTGATTAAGTTAAAAAACAAATGTAAAACGAGTCTTCTAATCACAGGATCTGACAGGTATCGGTAATTCATCCTTTGTTTCGCTTTACCTGCTGAAACTGTAGCGGCAGCATGCGGATGTTGCGACTATTCCTTTACTAACTATTTTTATGCAAAATTTGTGCTGCCTAGAAAGAGATGGAGTACCCTAAATGCACTATACAAATTTTCTACTACCATAGGAAGTTCAGACTTTTCCAAAACCACTAATCCCCACGTTTAAATTATAGGAATACGATTGTCTACAGCTAGGTGAATAAACAGGAAATATTTTCGGGCGTACAAACTAATAATATTAATAACCTCTGATTGGAATCATTGGATTGTCTTTATTTAACTCCAAGGGATTTTTACAATCAATTTTCCCCTATATTAGCTATCTTTGCAACTGAAATAAATAATGTAATGACAATATCGAAACGTTAATTAAGTAAAAGGATTTGTTAACTATGTTATCGTTATTATCCGTTTAAGGTTTGGAGGATATTTTGTATGACACGAAGTGATGATTCATCTAAAAAATCCGACTTGATAAAGTCGAACAATTTTTCCAGTAAGATCGGAAGGTGAAATGATTTAACTCTAGTTTCAACGATGGAAGATCGTTTAAAAAACCTAAGTAAAAGAGTTCCATATCGATCCAAGGCACAAAAGATACACAAATTTCGGTATGTCAAGGAACTTCTCTCCGATGACTTTGTTGATGCTCACAATCTGAAAATGTTACAATAACGTGTAATTCCTACAATCAGCAACTCTACAATGTTAATTGAAGCGAAGGGAATGCATGCTATGTTAAACATTTATTTAGGAAGTTTGATTCAGAAATGGAAAAGGCTAAAACTCAACATCGTAGCTGTCATAATTTGTGGTGCTGAATAAGTACTAAATCTGCGAGTCACAATACGAATTAGATTATCTTAGACGACTACACTAACTCAGAAATCAAGTCCACCTACTTTCGCCTACTCAGCATCGCTAAAATTTTGGGCTTTTGAAAACAGGAATACCACACCTAGGCTTGTCCGTGCATTTTTAACATCCTGTCTTGACTTCTATAGCTCATAGCTTCCTGATTTTCCATCCTGTGCGATCCGGGGCTGATAGCTGTTGCAAAGGTCTGCAGCCCGGCTTGTTTGTTGCGAGCTTGGCAGTGACCACATCACACCACTTCTCGCCGAACAGCACTGGCTGTCAGCTATGGAAAGCATCGATTTCAAGCTTTTGGCACTGACTTTCAGGTCAATTTATTCTTAGGATTCACCCTACCAATTTACTGCTCCGCTTGCCTAAGCAAGGCAGCTTTTTAAGGCAGCTTTTTGGGATCCAACTGGCTACCCATACCATGTCCAAACCCCAAATACTTTGGTCAGCATGCATCAATTCATTTCCTCCTGATGCATGGAACTCACTATTAAGTTCGTGACATCATCCTCTGACTTGACCACATTAAAAGAATTGAAAAGCATCTAACTATCGCAGCATTTAGTTTTTCCCCGTGATTCCACCATTGTATACATATGTGTGCCGACACTGTATGCTGCCACTGACCAAACTAGCATGCCGACTATGTGCAAGTCACCCTAACCATGTTATTCTCGTCGTTGGGCATGCTAGCACTAACCATTCGATCTAATTTCCTTTGCAGCAAATTAAAACCGCCTAAAATGTCCAGCTCAATCTTCCCTCAGATCTGTCATCATTGGTAGAGAGCTACAACACCACACTAGCTAACAAGCTCAACGAGTTTGCACCTTTGACTAATTACACTGTGCACCCTCCCACAGACGGCCACTGGTTTACCACAGAGATTAAACTAGCTAGGCCTACTAATAGCAAGGTTGGAAAAATAATATACAAGATCTGGACTGACTGACCATCGACGGGAATACGACGACTACTGTAGGTCTTACCAATCTATTCAAGCAATTCAAAGTCTAGCTTCTATAGATTTATCGTTGAATCGCCAACGCACAATCCTAAAATGCTGATGTCAACGATCAACCATCTGATCAACGGCTCCTAGATTGGCTCCTTACCCGATAATCCCTGTGATGATCTAGCCGGTTGCTTCTTTTAAATCTTTCTCGAGAATATAGACAAGTCATGGAGTCCATCCCTGAGATGACAACACCCTGCCCCTCTAGAATGCTGTTTCCGATTGCTAGCCGCACGACAGTGTCTTCATTTAAGCAGTTTACCAGCTATTTCGTAGTGAAGTTTTCATGCCAGTCAAAGAAGGCAGCAAATCCTTTGGCCACTATTTAAACTGTTGTACTGCTATGCTGCATTGATTTGCTGCTGCTATCCTTAACTAACATTATCAATATGACGTTAAGCCTCTGGTCATGTCCCAGCATCTTTAAAAAAAGCTATAGTCTTTCTGTTTCACAAGAAAGCGAGACGAGACCAAGACAGCTTGAGAAGCTAACGCCCAGTCTCCCTTATACCACTCCTATCACAGACACTGAAACGGGTCGTGGCAGACCAGCTAAACTCATATATTGAAACTTCCCACCGTGCTAGTAAATTCCAGTCTGGCTTTACAGCTAATCACTACACAGAATCAACATTTTCTGGGATGTACAATGACCAAAATAAAAATGCAGACATGTGTAGAGAATCTCTGCTTGTTTCGCTCGAATTTTCGGCAGCTTTTAATGCAATCGATCACAAAGTTGTTTTAGAGTGCCTTTCATCTCGTCTGAGCATCACTGGCACTGCTCTGCAATGGTTCAGGTCCTATCTCAGTGGGAGTCTCCAAAGTATTTACGAAAATGAAACAAAGATCATCCGATGTATCTGAAATATAAGGTACCTCTGGGCTCCGTTCTAGGTCTGGATCTTTTCATGGTTAAACTCTCCCTCTTGCTGATGTCATTGCCAAGCACAATTTAGGTTTTCACTTCCATGCGGATGGCACTCAGTTGTACCATTTCTGTGATACCTCTCAGGCTTCGAGCATGGTGAGTTCTCTCAACTCGCTGCATTTATTGATGACATCCGCACATGGACTACAGCAAAATGTCTTATACTAAACGATGATAAAGCTAACTTATTAGTTATGGACAAACACATTGCCACTAAGACATTGGAAAGGCTAATGCTCAAAATTGGCTCTTCCAGCATACCTCCTGTTCAATCAGGTCGAAAGTTAGATTTCATGTATAAAGTTTGATTCAATTGCCAGGCAAAATGTAGGCCTTCCCTTTAATGCATATGACTGTCACCTGTACTTTCACTTTGATCATAACAGCACTTCCAGCCTGTTGAACTCTTTCAACTGCATATCTGCATGTCTGGCATAGTATCAACACGTCAGGCAGCAAACTTTCCTAGTGTCAATGACTAAACTAATTTACAAGTTCCGAGCAAACTAAGCACACTTACTAATTGCAAAAATTGAACAAATTGCAAAATTTCGAAATTGGTTCAGCCACCGTTTCTCCTGTTGATTCTGCACTAAATCTAGGTGTCGCGTTTTAAAATGGCATTTTATTAAACAACCAGATCCACTCGACTGTTAAGCTTGCTGGCCTTCAGTGACAAAAACCTAGCACTATTTAGACTTGTTTAGAGTGGGGTAAAACATATAAGTTGTTATGTACATTTGTGATATTCCTCCTTGACTTCTGTAACCCACTGGTTGCTGGTCTACGGGCCTGTGCGACTAGGTCCTCATAGCTAGTGCAAAACTTATTAGCAAGGCTTGTCTGTCGTGATATTCAAAGTCACTAATCATACCACTTCTAGCCAACCCGCACTGGTTCCAGTCAAGCAATGCATCAACTTCGATGTTATTCGCTTTCCTTTAGGACCCTAGTTTTTTTCTCCAGTCTACTTATTACATTTCCTCTTGAATCAGTCTAACAATTATACCATCAACTTTTCGGAATTAAATGTCTCTAAATCTTGTACAAAAATGAAATCCTTTGGAGATAGTCGCTTAAACTTGAATGCTCCCAAAGTTAGAAATTATTTTAAAACTAACACACTTGATAAAGCACCCTCAGAAAACTCGATCTCTTTCTATGCACTTTACATATGCTGCAAAAAGAAACACATTACAATGTTGAGTGGCAGCATGCTCAATAAACAGCAACATTAACCGTGTATTGGCGACATGCACATGGTCAGCCTGCAAGTATGGTCAGTGGCAGAATGCTTAGTCAGCATGCATAAGAACATAAAGGTTGAATCAGAGGAATCGACAAAATACAGTCCTGAATAGGTTGGGTTTTTAGGTTATCTTTAAATCTGGTAAAGGCCGGCCATGTCGTGCGTCAACTCGGGAGTGCTTTCAATGCTTAGGGAGCATAATAACTAAAGAAAGGGTCTCCGAAGGAGTGGTTCGTACAGGCTATGGATAAATAGCAGGATTACGAAAATTTGTGGCACGATACTTATCATGCTACAATGATCCTTCGTGCCTCACTAGGTAAAGCAGTTTCTTTTCTCGACCTGGACCCCAAGGTCGTGGGTTCGAATCATGTGGTCGGCGAACCTTTATCACTACTGCAAGTGGTTTTGAGAGCTGCAAAAGCTCTCGCTATGCAAAAAGAGTCTCTCAAAACAGTCAGTATTTCTACTATTTATTTATTTAGTTAACTATGTATTCATGTATTAAATATTTATTTATTTATTTTTTCAAATAATTAATTTTTTTATTTATTTTAGTGCAGTAAATTGGGTAGGCTGGCTATAGCCAAAGAGTGAAGGGATCTAAGAGTGACTGAGAAAACTTCAAGTTCAGGCACCGCTTGACTGGGAACCAAGGCTGGTTACTGAGATGTAGTTTGATGTGGCGAGAGCAAACCCCACGACAGACAAGTGTAGCAGCTGAGTTTTGCAACAGCTGCTAAGTCCTAGTTGCACACACTGTTAGACCAGCTGCCAGTGAGTTAAAGAAGTCAAGTAAATATGTCACCAGTACATGGACACACTAACATATGGTGTACCAGTCAAGCAACGGATTGACTTCAAGGTTTTTTCGCTCACTTTTAGGTCTCTTCATTCTATGGCTCCAGCCTATCTTTCAGAGATACTACCCCATCAGGCAAAGCATCGTACCACTCGCTTTTCGGAATCCAACAGTCTAGAAATACCTCGTACAAACCTTAAATCCTTTGGAGACCGTGCATTTAGCTCGTATGCTCCCACAGCCTGGAACTCCCTCCCGACCTGCATCAGAACATCCCCTGACCTGACCACATTTAAAACAAACTTAAAAACATACCTATTTAGGACAGCATTTAGTGGGTCCTTGTGATTCGTCCTCGATGTGCTTATGCGTGCTGACACTGTTCATGCTGCCACTAACCACATTTGCATGCTGACCCAGTGCATGTAACCCCTAACCATGTTATTCATTTTGTTTGTTTTTCAAGCATGATTTTACTTACTATTCTGTTGCGTATCACTTTGCAGCAAATGTAAAGCGCCTAGAAAGAGATTAAGTTCTCTGAGGGCGCTTTATCAAGTGCAATATTATTATTATTATTATTATTACCTGTCTAACATACCAAGATTTTAGCAATTTAATGTGGCTGAATGTAGGCAGTCTTGATTGTGAAGGCGATTTAAGTGTCTGACGAAAGGTCACTCTCGAACTCAAAACCTGTATTTCGTGCAGATCCAAAAGGTGAAATAAGCTGGTAACGCCGACTTTGAGCTTCAGCCTTTTCAATTTCTGAATCACACGACCTAACTCAATCCTGGCGCGAATCGCTGCATCTTATGACTCCTCCATTTTCGAAAGCACTTAAAAGGCATTGATTTATCACAGCATTTACTGGATTCCAGTCATTCGTCCTGTATGTGCTTATGAGTGTTAACCCTGTGCAAGCTGCTGCAAACAATACTTGCTAACTGATACTGTGCATTTTACCTCTAACAATATTTTTTTCTTTTTGCTTATTGAGCATGCTTCCATGAATCATTAGATCTCCTGCCATTACAACAAATGTTTCTATATTTATATTATATTTTCTATATTTATGTTTTTATATATTTCAAAAATTTCTATACAAAAATGGAGTTTTCTATCTAAAATATAATATTTTTATAATTATCATAATTCCGTTACAATCTTTTAGTGAGAATGGATGGTATACAGCTAGGAGTCTCTGGTTGTGAGCAAGAATGATTCCTTCATAAGTATTTATGTCACAAGTTGCTAATTGAAATAATGCTTAAAAAGGCTAATACACTATCTATTATCCAGGAGCCAAATTGACTTAATGAGCCTGTAATTAACCATATAGTATTCTACAATAAATAATAATGCAATATATAAACATTGCTCTCGAATTCTTATCCCATAACATTCCTAATATATAACCCAGTTCTAATCTTAGCTATTCAGATACACCTTCTTCCCTAACAACTGTAATAAAAATGCTGACTAGGCATTAAAGATTTAGTTGTATTTGATAAAATAGGAAATTGAACAACTTGGTTCCATAAGTTTTGTTAATATGTATTTTTTCCGTTGAAAAGTTCTTAAGAAACTACAGAACTTTACTACTTTCCAAAATACATTTTAAACTTCAAACTTGGCTAGTAAGCTCAAGTCTGGCTTTAGAGCTAATCACTCTACAGAGTCAGCATTGCTTAGGGTATACAACAACCTATGTAGGAATCCAGACATAGGTAGAGTGTCTTTGCTTGTTTTGCTAAATTTTTTGGCAGCATTTGATACTACCGATCTTGCGGTTTCGTCTATGCATATCCCAGCCTGTGACAGTCCCGAGCCTAAATGTTGTTATCTGCCAGTACTTGGCCGAGTGGCCCTCCCGACCACCGTCTAGCCAATAGGATCGCAGCTAGGCGTTAGCAACAACTCTAACGTATCAGAGCACAGCGTTCCGTTAGTGCAGACGACAGAAGAGGATGAAGGTCTACAGGAGGGTAGTAACGTCTCCACCGGCTCGGTTCATGGTAGAATAAGCTGGTGGTGTTGCTCGTCGGCTGGTGTTTTGTGCTGTGGGCAACGGCAATCAAACTACAAGCTACTTTGGCAGTAATTGGCCAAGGCCTAGACTGAGAGTGGTGGGGTGGTGGTTGCAGTGGCCTACGGCAATTTTGCTTGAGCATTTTTCAAGTAGATGATAACTGGGCGACAGCGATCCAGGCTGTGACGGTTTGACACTCACCGACGGTGTGCAGTGAGGCAAGGACCTTCGAGGCAGCAAAAGCCATGAAGCTGACGTTGTCCTTCGACTAGCCGGTGGGCTGTGATGCTTGGCAGGTCATAGAGGCTGTAGAGGTCTAGACGCCACAAGGTTTAGAGACTCATCGGCAATGCTGACGGGCTAGGACGCAGCGAAGGCCTGAGACGAGAGATATATTAAAGATGAGGTGCTGGTCGGAGATGCGGCACATGTTGGAAACGTGGAAGTGCTCAAAGACACTGTGGCAGTGTCTGAAGACATGGCTGCTGCCACCAGAGATTCGGCAGCCATGCAGGAGTCGTTTTGGTGGCTTTGGAAGTGGTGGTGGTGTGGGATACCCCTGTGGGCTGCAAGACTTCACGGGCCGGCGAGGCACCAGTGGTGGTAAAATATGCGGCCCGACGACGCATGAAAGCAAATGTCAAATGCAGCCGGCTTGCTGGCACATACAGTTCGATCACCTGCCTCCTCTGAGCAGCCAATACTTAGCTTCCTAATTAGTGGAGCTGATCGGCACGATCGGACGACTATGTGCATACCTTCCAGCTTTATTGCTGCCAAAAAGTGGAGAATGCAACGTAGATTGATCTCCAGGGCAGGTGGGCATGTGGTTTCGTTTATGCATACCCCAGCCTGCTACAGTACAACACCTAAATGTAATTTGCCAGTACTAGGCTGGTGGCCCTCCCGACCACCGGCTAGCCAATCGGAGCTCAGGTAGGCCTTAGCAGCAAAAGTAACAAATCAGAGCTCAGCCTTCCAGTACCTCAGACGACAGAAGCTGACAAACGTGTGCTCGAGCGGAGAGACACTAGACGCTTTTTACCAGCCGGCCGGCTCTGTGCTTAGTAGAAAAAACTGGTGGTGTTGCTCGGAGGCTGGTGTTCTGTAAAGTTAGTGACTGCAATCAAACTACGTATCACAAAGTTCTTCTGGAGCTCCTTTGATCTCGCCTGGCCATCACTGGCACGGCTCTGAAGTGGTTCAGGTCCTATCGTAGTGGGAGACTATAGAGTATTGACGTGAATGGACAAAGGTCAGCCGAGGTTCCTCTGAAATATGGCATACCTCAGGGCTCCGTCTAGGTCGGGTTCTTTTCAAGGTTTATACTCTCCCTCTTGCAGATCTGACTGCCAAGCACAATTTCATTTCAACGTGGGTGACACTCTGTTTTACATTTGCTTCGATCCCTCCCAGCCTTCAAGCACCTAAAATTCTTTCAACTCACTTGCTGCACGTATTCATGACATCCGCACATAGATGGAAGCAAATTTGTTAAGACATAACTATGGTAAAACTAACTTACTAGTTATGGGCAAAGCCAGTGTAATTCAGAAATTGAAAACGCTGAGGCTCAAAGTTGGCTCTGCTAGCATATCTCCTGTTGAATCTGCTCGAATCTTAGGAGTCATGTTCCAACGTAACCATAGCCTTATTTTGATCTTCTTGTATTGTATTACATTTCTTTCGACGTCTCTGCAGACAATTGAACTACCCAGTGTATTCAACTGACCAACTTGTTTCCAATGTGCATGACCCTGCTCACTGAAAGAATCGTGCAATTTTTTTTTTTTAAATAATTCTGTCAAGTATTCTCCAATGTCCATTCCCTACCAATTTGAGCTCATCTGATGGCATGCGGATATTATTAACTTTAAACTTTGTTGGTCTAAGGAATTCAGTGACTTTCAATTCAGAATTCAGTGACTTTCAATTTCTTAATATTTCCATCCACATATTTATTCTTGCTTTTCTTAAGAAGCAAAAGCTTTGTATACTATACAAATGACTGAATCTGAGCTTCTAAAGTAGCAGGATCAACTAAAACTGCATGCCATCTTCTTAGATTAAGCTAACATGACGATTGATGTAGCACTGAGTAATTTAGCCACTATGTCAGCTATAATAGGCGGCTGTCTACAAAAACTCGACTACTGGTTATCCCGTGGGTGCTTTCAGTATTTCAAGCCTATTTAAATTACACTAAAAGAAATTATTTAATTCTAGGGTAATCTGTCGTATATTATCATCCTTATAGATAGAATTAGTGAAACTTGTTTTGTGGGACACAATAGCATGACTGACGGTGCTCAGGCTACTGAAATAAATGCATTAGAGTCAGCTATTTTACCAGTGCTCAACAAAATCATACTTTTAAGTTGCTTATCATTTAATGATAAAAAAGATAGTTTTGCCTATCACTGCAGTGGTAATTCAGAAGGATATTTCGAGGGAATGTGCTAAACTGTTTCCCCAACTTAAATGAAACCCCTGCGTTTGTATATACTAGATACAATAATGTTCACCGCACAGCCCGTACTATTATTTCGGACATAATCATTGATTAAAAGGTACTCACTTATTGTCGATTAATGTTTACAGAGTTTACCATAAGATTGTTTATCTTGCTAAATTATGTTGAAGGCTACAGGTATTTTTACAATATTGCTTAGTCTGTCCTGGCTGTATATCCACACCGTCATCTTGTTTGTGACGCTTTAATATGGGCAGTCGCTTTTCAAAAAGTCTCAGTTTGAAAGCGTTGACATTTACACGCTGCATTTCAACGTTATATTTTGCATACATTTTACTATGCCGACTTTGGTTAGCATCGTTTACGGTTAGTTATCCATTGCAAACTTACTGGTAACAGCATCCTAATTTTGTCCACCTTAATCGAGTATTTTGGCGTAAGTATTTTCTTAATGTTGTACTATCTCAAAAAACTGTAACTATTAAATAGGTTAAAAAGAACGTACACAATATACTTAAATAAAATAGGGCAGTTTTTTTAAATCTACTGACACTAGGCTAACCATATTTTAGCTCTGCGTAATGCTAAAGAGCTTTCAATCGATTACTAATAACCCATTAGCTCCATTTGAGAAGGAACTTTGACTTAGTTTAATATAATTTCCCTTAACAGGCATTCATTTTGAAAGTTGGTAGAGAACCTATACGTCAAACCGTTAGCTGTAGCAGAATTTGTTCTTCAATATCAGCGAAAGCTAATAAAGGGTTATATAATTCAATACTAAGTGAAAATAGAAAGTAAAATATCTGAGCACCGTCTTATCTAAGCTTCACTTACATTTTCATGCCTGAGTACTGACAAGTACTTGATTTCTCTTAATGCATGCATAGCCGAACGATAACAGCGGTCAATCCTTGGTACATACTTGAGAGCCATCATGCGGCTAGTCTCACGATTTCGAGCCGACCTAAAAGTGCACCTTCACAAACTGTATGTTCACAGCAACGCTAATTGCATACATTCAGTACCAGAAGTATCCAAAAATTAGCTGTGTGAACCTAAGATTCCGAAAATAATTTAAAATAGTATGCACTATCTTTTTAAGGTGGTGATCGCTGTTCCACTTACATGTGAACGATTGATATAAATTTGGGAATTGAATACGTACCTAGAAATATTAGACAGCTGCATGTAAGGGAATACCTAAATATTGTTACCACGAAACGCTGTTGGTAAACGATCTTTATTATATAGTACGTAGTAGATCGGAGCTAGACAAACCTGTAGCAGTGTCAGCTCCACCATGGCAGGCATCAATTTTCTATAGTCGGGGCTGGCGAATATTTATAATTCTACCATGAATGAGAGAGATTCGTTAATGGTTAACTAGATATCAGGATTACGTGATAAGTAATCAGTATATCTTTTACAACTCTAAACTGGGGTATCAGGGGTCAGCCGTATCGAAGGGACGTAGGCTTCAATTAACTAGCTATTGAAAGCTACATATTTTGGCTGAAATCTTTTCAATCTATGGAGATACAAATATCAGGTCATCAACATACTTTTTGGGCAAATAAAATACAAACTAAGTGTGGTCATGCTTAATTTGTTTTCAAATTTTTACTAGTAAACCCACAACCACATTTCTTATGACGAAGACGTATGTGGAATTTCTTTAAACCATTGCACTTCCAAACCATCCCCCATGCATAAATTGTCCTATATTTAGAGATGAAAGGTATAGTAAAAACAATATAGAACTATCTACTAAATTCTCAGTTATTGTGTCCAAGTTGATCGTAAAGTGAATAGAAAGAGAATAAGTTTTGAGGGCACTTTATTTAATCTATAATAATTAATATTATTCTTAAAACTAAGTAAAATCTCTAGAACTGTATGACTTATTTGTAGCTTTTAAGAAAACATGTTTAATAATAATTTGGTAGATTTCTTAAATATAATGGTTTTACTTAATCATATCCGTGCTTTAGGACAAAGTGGCATGTAATTGCATTCACCCAGCATATTCCTCTAAATAGTTTTTAAGATAGCTCCACAGCAAACGATATTTTAATTTTTGCTACCTAATTGCAGGCTTTTCATCTGCCAAATCAATAGAACAGCCAGTAGTTCATAAGCCCACAAATTGGTAATTTTGTTATAATCGAATACTGTGATTTATTTATGTTCGCAAATGCATCTTTTTCAGCGACTATTCAAA
Source organism: Cristatella mucedo (assembly GCA_009760855.2). Classification (NCBI taxonomy): domain Eukaryota; kingdom Metazoa; phylum Bryozoa; class Phylactolaemata; family Cristatellidae; genus Cristatella; species Cristatella mucedo. The sequence continues at coordinate 503,818 of WPIO01000090.1, read as the reverse complement.
ACCGCACGAAGACTTACTTGTTTTTAGCCCATGTCAACGAAAATGACTCCTCATAAAAAATTAGGCCCTTCAAATTGCCACTTTTCGACTATACATACATACATTTTCGACTATACACACTGTCTCCGTCTGTCTCCGTCTGTCTCCGTCTGTCTCCGTCTGTCTCCGTCTGTCTCCGTCTGTCTCCGTCTGTCTCCGTCTGTCTCCGTCTGTCTCCGTCTGTCTCCGTCTGTCTCCGTCTGTCTCCGTCTGTCTCCGTCTGTCTCCGTCTGTCTCCGTCTGTCTCCGTCTGTCTCCGTCTGTCTCTCTCTCTCTCTCTCTCTCTCTCTCTCTCTCTCTCTCTCTCTCTCTCTCTCTCTCTCTCTCTCTCTCTCTCTCTCTCTCTCTCTCTCTCTCTTTGTCTCTCTCTCTCTCTCTTTGTCTCTCTCTCTCTCTCTCTTTGTCTCTCTCTCTCTCTCTCTGTCTCTCTCTCTCTCTCTCTCTCTCTCTCTCTCTCTCTCTCTCTCTCTCTCTCTCTCTCTCTCTCTCTCTCTCTCTCTCTCTCTCTCTCTCTCTCTCTCTCTCTCTCTCTGTTTATCTCTCTCTCTCTCTCTCTCTTTGTCTCTCTCCCGCTCTTTTTCGCATCTGCTCTGTACAAATTTCCTTGGCACATTTTCAACTTTTCCTTGAGAAAGAAGTTGAGATAGAAATCTGGTGGATGAGTCAGTTTGGGGCTTCAAAGTAAGTAAATAATTGTAGTGGTTGCTCACTCAACGCAAATAGGTCATGGCCATCTTTAAAGAATATTTTACCTATTATTCTAGATTCGTTGCAAAAGTCTATTGCAGTTGGTGACTTAGTCCACATGTTGGTTGTTAGAGAAAAGACGAGGGGTCAAAAGATCAGCCATTGAGGAAATTTGAATAGATAAGCTGCTCGCCTGCTACTTACGCTTAGATGTGAAATCATAAAGTGTTCTTTGCAGCTCTGGCGTTAAGTCAGCTTATTTAACGATTTCCAAACAAAATTAATGCCTCTAAATGTAACGTTCTGCTTGATTTGTCTGACCTGCGTTTATGCTGCCAATATTCTATTTACTGAACGATTTCGCCCGGTAATGTCTAATTCCAAAACATGAATACTCTTCCCGCATTTAAGATTGTTTAATCTGACGAAATTGTAAATTTACAGTATCATTAACCTTATCAACCTTATTAAATTGCGAAAGTATCTACGTCTAATTGATTTATTACTTTCCTCTGTTTGACCATCGTGCCATCAGTAGAATTTCCCAAACAGGCGCCGAACCTTTTTAATCCAATATCTGAAGACATGAGTCAAATTTCAAAGCTTCAAAGTTCCTGCTAACATTGGAAGAGCTAGCATTTTTGTTAGTGCTCTTAAAACCTAGTGAGCTGGCAGACCGAGCAATGACCTCCAACTTATTGAAAATTAAGTTACCGTTGAAATGCACAATTATATCTCTGCTTGCATTCAGTGGCTGTGTTTACATAATAAAGGACGTTTATAATTGTAACGCATTTGCATTTCTCTTTCAAAGATTGTATTTAGTTTTCTAGGCACTTTAAGCATGCCTCAAAGGAGGTTCACTTTAATGGATAGCTCTTAAATATGATGCCAGCTCAATATGAGCATGCATCATACGATTCTGAGATGCCATGCACTGGCTCCGCATGCTAATAAAGTGATTGAAAGCAAGCACAGTGTGTGTGTGACCAAATAAGCTCACCAACGACAAGGACCAGCTAATTGACGCTACAAAGAGATGCATTTGCTCTTTTTCAAATGTCGTCAAGGTAGGGACTACGTTGAGGATATTCATTAGACAGTTCCAGCTTTAGAAGGACACCAGCTAAAGACGATCTCTACAGAATTTGAAGTTAGTAACAGGTGCAAGTAAACGTTTTTGATTCAGAAAATCAGGTAATATGATGGTTAGCTGTTAGATGGAGTAGACCTAATATGGAGCTAATAAACGGAGGAATCAAAATGTAAATGCCGGTGGCAAAGTCGATGCTCTGTTAAGACGGGAGCCAGTAAAGGACTCTTGCACTTTTTGTGACGGGACAAATGTTTATCTCGAGACAGACATGCGCAGCTGTAAAGTTTGTCACCAAGTGCAAGGGCACGGTTTAGTATGACAACAGATCAGCTACCAGTAGTCTACGGAAGCCAATACTGGATCTTAAAGATGTGTAGACCAATTTATATGTTGTATGGCTGTATAACCAAGCTCGAATGCAGCTGGAAGTTGGCAGGCGTTACTGTGGAGCTGCCGGTGTCATGTAATAAGTGGTATTTTTGGAACCAGGCACATAGTATGGAAGCATAAGAGCCGTGATGGCACACTAGGTAAGGCGATTGCTTTCACGACCTTGGTCCCGAGGTCGAGGGTTTGATTCCTGTGGTTGGCGATCCTTTATAGACACTGCAAGCAGTGGTGATAGCCGTAAAGGCTCTTCTGTTGCTATACAAAAAGAGGCTGTTATGGAATAATATACAGGAATATATATATATATATATATATATATATATATATATATATATATATATATATATATATATATATATATACACTCTAGTTTAGGTTCTAGATAGTGTCTCGACAGCTTGTCTGCTATAAACCACATAGCTGTCTTTGATAAGGACGCAAGATGGAAGACTGGGCGAAAGCTGTTCAAATTCGTTCAGTTAGTGTGGTTTTCTTGTGTGATGGTCGGACTAAAGGTTGTCTGTCGTCGGAAGGGCTATGCCTACTTAAGGTGTGCATATAGTGAATAACCGACCGCACGGTTCATCGTTTACTAAATTAATGTGCCTAGATAGTTATGGATCTCTCTCGGAAAATGTATAATAATGGGATAGAAAACTAGACAGAAAAGACAGGTGAGATTGAAAAAGATGAAAAACTAGATAGAAAACCATTACGTTTCATATCAAGTAATGAAACACAGACAGGCAAATACTAAGTTACAACAATGGGTTCACCGAATTATTGCTCTGAAATCCGTTAAAAATGAGGGAAATTCCTGGGTTGTTCGATCTGGTTTACTTGCTGCCTTCCGAAGTCCCTGGGATAAAAAATGTAATACCAGTTGAACACATAAAATTAAACTTAAAACATAGTGAAAACGTGTGACTCCTACGTGATAGAAGCTTTGGTGCATGCTAAATTCCACTACTATTTAACCAAGACTATCTCAAATTTTTACAAGTGTGGTGCCAAGAAAGAGATGGATTTCTCTGAGGGCATATTATCCAGTGCATTATTACTGTAGTATTGTGGGTATTATCGTATATATATTTTTATGAGATTGATCTATTGCCCACTGTAGATGAAATTGCTCCTCGGCAAGGCAAGCTCTTAAGGAAAGTAGATCTGATATCAGGTGAAATCAGGCACGTAAATTTATTAGAAAGCCTTACTATATAGCGAGTTAATAAATATTATTAGATTAATAAATTTGATAAAGGACCCTCAAATAATTCAATCGCTTCCTATGATCTTTGTATTTGCTGCAAGGGAAATGCTTGCAGACACGGTTGAATTTCATTTCGCCTGGGTATCCCGAAACCTTCCTATGATGGCTTTAGGCTTCAATGCAGAGCTACCCACTACGAGCCGACCTCCACTGGCTCCCAATAAAGCAGCCTATCGACTTCAAGGGTTATATCCAGCACGTCCAGGTGAAGGTATTTGCTAGATCCAGCCTACCTAATAGAACTGCTACCAACACAAGTATAGGCATCGTATAAACTTATTTCCTGACTGATCCTCAGCTACGGTTGGAAACAACCTCAAATCACCTACGCACTAATCCTTTAGTTCTTATATTTCCAAAGACTAAAACTGATTTCACTCATCTTCATGGCATCCGATCAGTTAACGATATTTGTAATGTCGATTAAACACTCACTTTTTTTCACAGAATATGTCATGTGAAATTTATTTCTCACTTCATCTCTTTAATCATTGGAACAAAGTGAATCGAATTATTGCTCTGAAATCCGTTAAGAATGAGGAAAATTCAGGCATTTTTAGATCTGGTTTACTTGCTGCCTTCTGAAGTCCCTAGGATAAAAAGGTAATTTCAGTTGAACTGAAGACGTAGCGAAAACGTTTAACTCCTACGTGATAGAAGCTTTGGTGCATGCTCAATTCCACTGCTATTTAACCAAGACAATCTCAAATTCTTACAAATATGGCGCCAAAGAAGAAATGAATTTCTCTAAGGGCATATTATCCTGTGCATTATTACTATAGGATTGTTGGTATTATCGTATATATATTTTTATGAGCTCGACTTATTGCCAACTGTAGATGAAATTGCTCCTCGGCAAGGCAAGCTCTCACAGAAAGTAGTTCTGATATCAGGTGAAATCAGGCACGTAAATGTATTAGAAAGCCTTACTGTATAGCGATTTAATAATTATTATTAGATTAATAAACTTGATAAAGCACCCTCAGATAATTCAATCGCTTCCTATGAGCTTTGCATTTGCTGCGAGGGAAATGCTTGCAGACACGGTTTAATATCATCTCGCCTGGGCATCCCCGAAACCTTGCTGTGATGGCTTTATGCTTCAAAGCAGAGCTACCCACTACCAGCCGACCTCCACTGGCTCCCAATAAAGCAGCCTATCGACTTCAGGGTTTATATCCAGCACGTTCAGGTGAAGGTATTTGCTAGGTCCAGCCTACCTAATAGAACTGCTACCAACACAACTATAGGCATCGTAAAAACTGATTTCCTGACTGATCCCTCAGCTACGGCTGAAAACTACCTCAAATCATCTATGCCCTGACCCTTTATTTCTTATATTTCCAAAGTATAATACTCATTTCACTCAATCTTTATGGCATCTGATCAGTTAACGATATTTGTAACATTGATGGAACGCTCACTGTTTTCACAGAATATGTCATGTAAGATGTATTTCTCCCTTCGTCTCTTTAATCATTCTAACACCGTGCATGTTTTCCCTAACGGTATTTTTACTTGCATGGTATTACGGTCGATAATTTTGTAGTCGTTTCTGTCGACACTTCCACCAAATATTTGACAATTCATTAATTACAGCATTTTCAAGATTACACATGAAGAGTACATATTCGTTAATTGTTCATTCAAATGCATTATATATAATCGACTTTGAAAATATAATTTACTTGTACAGCACCCCAGAAGAACTTAATCTCTATTCAGGTGCTTCACATGTGCCTAGGGGCTCGAGCCTACGACCTCAGGCACGACCTTAATTAGGGAGAGCACCTTAACCACTGGACCAATCCAAAATGATGCGCAATACGACAAAATCTATTCGTTAGGTGTTTGCTTTATTTTCACTTACGATGCGATTCATTTCGCTCCTCTTGGTGGCTTTCCCATTAGCAAGTTAGACGGAGGGTTATTTTGTCTCAATTAAGTAAACGAGCCGCTAGAGTACGAATTCAATTTTCATTCAGCACCTTAGTATATAGAAAATACATGTTTTTTGTTAGAATTGTAGGCATGACTGGCAGAAGAAATTTTTCGTTACAGCCACTCAAATTGGTTAGTCGGTGCTTTCGCAATTGTAAATATACAAATTGGCCAATACTTATTCAGTTTTCTCAAGAGATCTTTCGTCTAGGAAGCTATAGGTTGGCTTGCGGCTTCTAACAGAATTCATTGTACCCACAACTAAAACATCAAAGTGAAAAACAATGGTTAATAGATAGGAGAATTTTAAAAGTGAAGCATGGAATTAGTACCTGAAATTAGATATTAATAATAGGCAACTTATTGTAGAAAGATCACAGATCTCGTAACAGCGTGATTGTGGAAAAAATAAAATTGTTTGTTTAGCGTCCAGGAGAAAAAATGATGGCTATTCATGCGCTTCACATGTGCTCGGTGCTCGAGCTCACGACCTCAGCCCAACCTTGGTCAGGGCAAGCACCTTAAACGTTCACTTTCTTTACGTAACCATCGGACCAAACTATGTTGCCTCCAGCATTCATAACATTATTATGGCAAATAAACAGAGAAGATTGTGTCCATATAGGACTGAGGTCATGGGCAGGCTATAACATGTCCAGCTGGTACGGTAGGTATAAAAATCCGAGCCATGGCTGACAGTTAGGGTTATTTTTTAATTTAGTTAATATCCGATAATCAATGGAACCCAATTCAGCTCGCCTATGAAATCGGAAAACTTCAGTAATTCTGTGAGTTCTCGGTTGATCTGGTGAATAAATGTATCGCCAGTTGCTGAGGCATGCAGATTAATAACCCAGCCGAAATTAAATAAATTTATCCGAGCCTTGACTATTTATAGGAATTATTACAATCTTTTGTAAGGTACCATTAAAGACCTTGTCTAATTTTTTATTGATTAGACATGCCGGCTAGCTGATACGGTTGCCATCCTGGTTAAACTTATAAAGTGTAGCCAGTTTGAAAAGACGACACTCAAATCTAGAGCTTACTTAGGGGAGTGAAGGCAGTACCACATATTCTAAGATCAAGGTTTCTCAGTCATTATAAATGGAAGGTGTGCTAGAAGTGGCAGCCTGGATTTTTAGGGCTTAGGTTACGGAAATTTGCTGACACTAAATATCGAACATTATTCCAAAAGGCATTTTGGTTTTCAGTCGTCGCAGGAGATTGCCGAAGGCTTACACGAGAAATAAAGCTGGCTAAAATTAGTGTAGCTGGCATGGATGATCATGTGCACACAAAATAACGTACGAAGACGTGCAGTCAAACTGAAAAAGCTGACTGCTTGCAACTGAAAGTTATGGAAGGCTTTAGGGAAAGGATTTGTAGATATGATTGAGCCCCGTAAGGAGTAGCCTAGAATTGTCCAGCGATTGCTATTTAAACTTCATCGGCGACTCATCCAACAACACAGTCAGGAGTTTAACTTTTAGAGGATAACAACGTGATCAACAGTGCCTTTTACTGACTGTAAAACAGCAGAACTACGGCAGCGACACGTTTTCATCGTTGCTCAGTGTCACCCCATCATTTACATTGAAGACCGAGGTGTTAGCTACTTGGATGTCTTGAATCCTACTGTAAAATTAATAGCAACTCCTTTTTTCTAAATATTTGCCAAACAGCTTACCAGTCATTGTTTCACAAATCTTCAACAAAAAATGTAGAAGACTGCCCTACTTAAGTTAAATAGGGCATTGTAATCACAGACAGGATAAAAAATACTCATTAAACAATTGCCGATTTACGTGAATTTATAACTATCAGAATATTAGAAGATGCATTAACAGTTTTGACTTCTGGCTATCCTAAGTTTGCTAATCAGGGCAGACAGCCAAAGAATTTCAGGTTGTATGGAAAAGATGGTATAATTTCTTTAGAATGTGAGTACTTTACACCTGAGTATACTAGGGTAAACAGTTCTTGATTCTCTAGAGGAATGGCCAAATAAATTAGCTAAAACCTCAACTTTTCCAAATTTGCCTCGTGAGAAACCATGCATATTATAAATTAAATCTTAAATTTTCGTTGCTGACAGATGACCACAGCATGGTAAGTAAAAAAAATTTTAGGCCAATAGATTGTGAAAGTACAACGTCGAGCTAAACAAATAATTTTTTGAGACATGCAGCAGAATTCAGACAGTGCTTTTCTGGTGAACTATGTAAATATAAGCTAGTTAGACCTAAATTGGCTAGCTGAAGATAACTTAAGACATTAAAAACGCTTAATTTTCAAAATAAGCACACGCTCCCTCGAGGTCATTCGCCTGAATGCTAGTTATAACACGATTAGAAAGCGGAAAACTAAGGGGTAGTCCTAGTCCTGCCCAGCAGCTCATTGCATCCTCCGGCTAGCATTATCTAAGGTCCTTACTCCTCATTCCTTTACAGAAGTACTTTTACATCAGTATGTTTAAATTGGTTAACAAACCGGAAGTTAATAGGGTTTCTTAACTAGACTATCGTTAGGGATACTTTGTAAGTATATTACTGCCGCCCTGGCCACGGTAACTAGGAGTTTATTACCACAGCACCTACTGAACCTGAGACGACGGATCCGGTTCCTGCAGCGGACGTTGCAAAGACGTCCATTGTCCATCGGCCGTTAGAATCAACTAAATAAATTAAAATAGACCTTAGCTGATTAAACAGCCTCTTTTGTATAGTCACAGAAGAGCCTTTACGGCTATCACCACCGCTTGCTGTGGCGATAAAGGATACCGCCCACAGGAGGAATGAAACCCACGACCTCAGGTCCAAGGTCGTAAAAGCAACGGCCTTACTTAGTGGGCCATCGCGGCTCACCGTATGGGCCACAGTACCACTTTGAGCTCATCTGGTAACGTTACTAGCGCGTCATTCACTGAGAATCAGTGTGAAAATTTTGATACAATTCTATTCAAGGGAATATGTATTGATTTCAAGTTCTCATTTTTTCGTTTGTAGAGATTGGTATTGATGAACGAAAGTTGGACGCTTGGTTGTCATTGTTGGGCCCGGTGTGACTTCTGCTGCATGCGAGCAAGCTATTGTGGATATTTTTTGTTGATGCTGTAAGGTCTTTTAAGGTTGACGTATTCCTAAGATATTTATTTACATATCATCTCAGCCGTTTCGCATACATATTGACAATAGTGGATAGACTTATTGTTATGCAATATCGGATGTGTTTTTCATGCTAAGCCATTTTCATCATCTCACTTACATGCTCTGAGAATGTCACAGGTAGGATTATACTAATCTGATCAACGGGAAATTTGAAATATACGCTCCTTGCTATGTGCTCCAAATTTATGACGATAAGCCAAGGACATTGTAGTTTGCGTCATGACCTACATGCGTTTGCAGCTTCAGTTGTCATCTTTGAGTGTGTCTCAGCTGTTCCACATCAACTCTTACCGCTTAGAAAAAGCCCTAACAATCGACTTGAAAGTTAGAATATAGGTTGAGCTCATCTGCCTCCCCAATTTGACAGGTTCATAGTAGCATCATCCAACTGAAATTGTAGCTACAGGTCTTAAGCGTCCTAGAGCTTGGTTACAATTTCAATAAAGTTGGCGTATCAAGTTTTTCCTTTTTTAAAGTCAGGTATCGGAACCAAGTATCCTGCATCTTTTGAAATGTTTTGCATATTTGTATAGTCAATGAATTTGGATCTTTTGACATTGTAGAATAGCCAATTTGGCATATCATGGCAGCCGAAACGCGGCCTTGACGTTTGCATATCGTCAAGGTTATTGCGACAGTTGGGCTATATCAAAATATAGAACGCTATGTCAAAATATTGATAATGTTGCAATTGCTGTTTGCGGCAATTTGCACGGCCATCGTTTCATAAGAAATTAAGAAATATAAATAAATGGACTGAGTGGGAGATGACTCCATGGTGGGCTGGCATAACTCCCACCCCTTTAAACCATTCCTCCTTAGTTGGAGGCTAAGAATATCCTTAAGGAAATCACAGGATCCATTTCGATGATCGCTTTAGTCAGAGAGAGCTTTAGACAAGCATGAATATTGATCGTTGTTTTACAAACATAAATGCCTTACAACCTTTAGTTTTAGCTGGCAGTATTAAGGAAGGCATAGGGAACTTTCAGAGAGGGCAAGCAAGGAGGTCACTTTCTAAAAAGTTGTTAGGTCCGCCTAATATACTTAAGCTTTTAAGGAAGAAATTAATCTCTAACTTTGCTAGTTTTTCTAGCATTTAAATAGAAATGTTAAATAGCAATGGTAGTGGTTTGCAGACACGAACATACTAGATTGACATTAAAGCCTGATTTTTGACACATTTTCGATTTTTTCGGTTAAATTTAGGAAATATCTTCCACTGCATACCTGGAAAATGAACATATTAGACGCTGCAAACCGTGAGTTTCTTCTATACTTTATCAGTTAGCGAGGCAATCATCCGAACCAGGTCAATGAACATGAAAGCATTAATCACATTATATTCAGACAATTTCAAAGGCCCTGTGATTTCTAAACTGCATTTCCCAAGCAAAAATTAGGCTGCTCATTAAAATCCAACTAGTGAAGTACATGTCACCAAATCGTGGTCACAAATAGTTAGCTGGCAAGCAATATGTTCAGTGGTATTGGTATTCTTAGCTATAAATAAAACTAACATAGAAATACATCCTGGCTGACTAAACAGCCTCTTTTTTATAGCCACAGAAGAGCCTTTAAGGCTATCGCCACCACTAGCAGTGGCGACAAAGGATCGCCCACCAAAGGAATCGAAACCACAACCTTGGGACCAAAGTCGTGAAAGCAACCACCTTACCTAGTGTGTCATCACGGCTCACAACGCATTATAGTTATAACTAAATCAAAACTATCTCAACCGCTTGGATTCTTGTTGTTCGTGAGTTGGTTGGAAACATGGTTATTTTGAAGTCACTAAATTAGCAGAGCTAGCTTTTAGGCTCTCAATTTGAATGACTATGTCATTATTAATCAATAACAGTGTGTTCAAGTGAACTGTTTGGCTTCTTTTTGACTAACCAGGTGATTGTCAAGCGTGTTTTATCACTTTTCATTCCTTAAGGCCACCTATCTTACAGTCCATTACCTTCAGAAATATAACAATTAGTTACCTACTTTCGTTATCCTGCACTAGCTAACATATATTAGCTGTTCGGTGACCCAGTCTCACAGCTTTCGCCGCATACTCTATCGGCTTGCCTCACGACGTCACCTGACTTGACCACATTTAAAATGAACTTAAACACACACCTATTTATGACGGCATTTAGCTGGTCCCTGTGATTCTTTCTTTTTGCGCTTATGCATGCTGACACTGCAAGTTCCCACTAACCACACATGGGATCTTACCCTGAGCATGTCATCCCTAACCATGCTATTCTTGTTGTTTATCGAACATGATATTGTGATTCAGCTAGGAGTGAGTTTAAAATGTATCTCAAAGTTAACCTTAATTTGGGGCACATTAATTGACCAAACTATATAACAATAATAATAAAAGTGCACTTGATAATGCGTTCTCAGAGATCGCAGCCAATTTATAGGTGCTTTATGTTCGCTTCAAAGGACACATTTGAAAGAAGACTTACCGTCTTTTTCTTTACATCCTATGTCCATCAATTTGTTGGTTCTACGCTACCAATGGGATCTACTTCCCCAATAGACTTGGAAACGTATCACCAGCTTTTCCAGATTTAACCGTTTAGCTGCACATCCTAGGCACCGCGAATCCTTTTAAGATCGTGCCGTGGATTTCTCTCCGAGCATGGACTGTCTTCGAAGTGGGTTAACCATAACACCTGACTTGACATTTAAATTCCCAGTAATTCGTCCTTTACCTGACTATGTTTGCAAAAGAAGCATGTTAACAAAACATCTTTGCATTCACACTCAGTGTGTGATTTCCAATCACATTTCGTATATCTTCGTTGATTATGCTCCCACTAACCATTTGATGATGCCACATTTGAAGCATTAGCACAACACGCGAAAAGAGATTGATTTATATAGCTTTCTGATAGCATTGCACACATATATATATCATGATAACTATTGTGACAATAAATATTACTTTCATTTATATATGTGCAGCCAATTCAAAAGGATGTTTTCTCCGAGAAAAATCACCCACAAAATCGTGTGTCTATCTACTGGTGTCAAGGTCTATCTATGGTATCATCTGCCCAGCAATCTTTATTTGCCTCAACGATTCATTTTGAAGATGGCTGGTAACAACATTCAAAATTGCAATTAACAAAGCTGTTCCCTGAAAATCAGTGACTTTAATAACAATTATAGGTTTTTTGGAAATTATAAGATGGTGCTAAATGATTGAATGATGGGCCTAGATCTTTCATTAGTGATGCCATCGAGGCCAGCCTGTTGCAAGTGATTCGTGAGTGCATGACCAAGTGAGACCAATAGCTATGAAGTTAGCTGCTGCAACTAGTGTTTGAGTATCTGAAGGTGGCTCTTAAGCCGAATTTTAGCTCGCCACTCGAAGCAGAAAATCAGCCGACAGCCAGCTGGTCTTTCAAAAAACTCGTATGTGGAGATACTCGTGAGCCAAATTACTTCTGTAAATTATTTCCTTGCCCCTCCCACTTCGACTTTTCTGCTTCATTCTATCATAACAATTTAAATATGTGCGGTGCAAATTTGATATATGGTAAAATGGCACAACATGGTGGTTTTTACAAATCATAACTGATGTGTTAAAATTATAGTTATTTTACTATGTGCATATTATGGGCTGTAGGCTAATTAATTCGACCAATAACTATTTTTTGCTAGCCAGATGCAGCGACTCTACCTTTCCAGATGTTTCAGGTAAGAACTTGTTCTAAAGGATCAGGTCAATTACGCCTATTTTTATTATATTTAGTATATTAAGCAATATGAGGATATTGTTAACTAGAGTGCTCATTTAATGTTCAGAGGGCTCTAATAATATTACTGACCATATTTAAATTCCTGAACAGTTTTTCTTGGCTATAACAATGTAAATATTATTTGTATATTCAAACAATACCGCCTTTCGAACTGATTTATCGTTGCATATTCAGCAACCGATTTAACTGGAATAAATGAGTGACCACTCTAACAATAACAGGGTGGGATACATCAATTCCCGATTCAGATTGAACAGACTCACCATACAGTGCCATGGGATCCACCTCCGATTGGGTCATACAATGTATACCATAATTCCAAATTTCTCACATATTCAAGACCGATAGCCATTTTTGCTATCCTTAGGACTCAGTTAAACGTTCTTCGCCTAGAAGTCTTGGAGTGATCGAAAATGTAGCCTCAACTTACAGCAAACTATCTCTCCAATTGCTCGTATGCAACCTTCAATGTTTTTCTCGACCTGAGAAGGCAAGATATATCTAGCTCTTCCCAATTAGTGCTCGGGTAAATAACAATGCATCTGCGTCACGAACGAAACGAGGCGCTATTCCGAATTCTGACGACACCTTCGATTTCTCAGCCACTGAACGTCAGTCAGACTTCTAATGCACATCTGAGAACTAGATTGACGTGAATGCTCCCCTACACTCACTGGGCCACACTAGTCCAGTGCAAGGATATTTATTTTGGCATCAATTGAGAGGAAGGAAGTAACTGCCTGCCTATGAACCACACCCACTTTTCAACAGCATTTTCGCCAAGCCAGTCGATAGACCTGCAAAGACTAGGTGGTGTTTTTAACTTCATAATTGTTGGTACCACTCCCAAGCCTTGGCGGTATGCAGTGCCTAAACAGTATCAAAAACCTTCATCCCACACTTCCAACCGAAGGTATGAAGCATCGTTGACACCGGAGGGCAGTCTATTAAGTGATTTGCATCAAATAAATAGCTCTGAACCACTGGAAATCAACCACCACAGTCAGTCGCCTACGACTATAAATATTAAACTAAGAATTGTGAAAGAGGCATACACAGCCGAAGGACTTGAAGAGCCACACCTACTGATGTCGATTGGCAAGAAGCAAAGGGTAAGATCGCTGTTGCGGTGTCAAATGATAGTTTGATTGGGGAAGAACAATAATAAATATACATTTGATTTAGCGCTCTGAATGAACTCTTTCGTGGCTCCTGGTATTTGCTGCAAGGGAAGCACAGTCTAATAGTTACTCGCAGGATGACCAACTGCAATAAACGTAGCATAGGTTAGGGGTCACGTGCTCAAGCCATCATGCTAATTATGTCACTGGAAGCCAGCACAGTGACTGAACTGATCGGATGGACCCAAAGGATAAATCTCATTGACTCACTAAATTCTGTGACATATTGATGCCTTTTAGTTTCTTAAAAAAGTAGGTCAATTCAGGGCATGTATTAACTCAAGTCGGATTTGGGTTCCAGGCTTTGAGAGCTTACCGACAAAAGAAAGGCTCTGTCTTCAAAGGATTTGAGGTTCGAACGAGGTATAGGTAAACAATTAGATCTCGAAAACCATGTGGTACGACAGCTAACCTGGTGGAGAAGTAGATTTAATTGGTAGGCTGGATACAAGAACAAGAAAACCTCAAATCGAGTGACAAAACCTTGAACTTCATTCGTTACTTAACCGGTATCGAGTGCAGGTTGGGAAGAAGTGGTGTGAGATAGGGCCTGAAGCCTTGAAGGTTGGTTCCATTGATGCTCAGGCGAGATGAGAGGCACTGGAGAAGGACTTAATGATTGATAGTATAGAAATCAGCGAAAAGATTTAGGGTAAAGAGGAGAGAATCGACGTAAGTCCAAATTCCTACATAGGCCGCTATATGTAATGTAATGTATCTCTGTCTGTAACTCTGCAAAGTCATAAAGACTATGTGGTTGTTACGTATGAGAGTGTTATATAGCCCACTGACAGCCTGGGCGGCTTTCGGTACCTATTCGGTAGCCAACAGAATTCGTTTAATGTAACAAAGAGAAAGCGTGAAGCATGGTAGAGTCAGGAGAGCAGTCAAAGTACTGAGTAGCATGGAACTAGCAGCTCATGACCGCTGAAAAGGATGAGCCATAGTTGCCAGCAGGAGAGTTGTTGTCGTTGCATAAGAATTGTGGAAGCGAGTTCCACAGCCTATGACCTGCAGAGCCGAAGCTTCTGTAGAGTTAGTAGCTCTTAAACCAGACTGGAGATTACTAGGCAGATTGGAAGTTTTATTACATGAGTTCATCTAGTCTGTTTGTTCATTCGTTAAAGTGTCTTTAATTGAAACCTTAAAAGATAGGCTTTGGTGGACGTTGCTCAAGCTCTCTTTTTCTGTCGTCGCTTTTATGAGTAGTCACCTGGCTGAAGTCTTTTTGAAAGACAATGTGACACAACCCGACTGAAATGGAATATTTATGATGTTAGTTATTTATGGCGGCAGCAGATATACATGTCGGCGAAGCGAAGTAGTGAAGGTAGGGACTAGAGTAAAGTTTCGTGTTTAGATCGGATACAAGCTTCACGGCGAGGTCACTAGTAGCCTGATTGAAAGTAGACATTGAAGTGTTGCATGCAATTAAGGGTCAGCATTCCACGGGATGCTGCCATGTTTAGGGATGGACTCACGATCATGCCTATTTTATTGACCGAAAAGCTATAGCAGCGATCATATAGATCTTTACAATCATCAGTAGAATTGAGCAGCAGAGGTGAATCAGATGTTTGGCAAGGGCAGCATAAATGTCAAAGGTTTCAAGACTAGCATATAATGTAAAATGAGGAGGAAGAGGGTACACATTGTAGGCTCATTGAGATCTGAATTTAGTGAGATCAGCAGAACCAGGTCATAGTTGGTTACTACAAATAGCTGTTGTAGAAATACATTTGGTTTAGTGTGTGACAATTTATATGAGTGGAGCCATGCAAGTGGGCAACAAGAGAAAACTCAGTCGAAGCTCGAAATCAGTGCTAACGGCCTAAGCTAAGTTATCACAACGGACACTGAAATACCTTATAATGAGGAATAATCCACTTCTATGACAACACCTCACGAACAACTGTACTTTAAAACTCAGATGAGTAGCAATAGGCAACTAAAGTACAACTATTTTGATTGCCAGTATTTGTGTAAATTACAGTAATATCATCAAATACTTGAAAAATATATAATTCCTTTGTATAGTGCTCTATCAGAACTCATTCTCTATTCAGGCGCTTCACATCTGCTTCCGGGCTGGAGCCCACGACCTCAGCCAGACCGTGGTCGGGGGCGAGCACCTTAACCACTGGACCAAACCTGCTCTGCAAATTTTACAATCCTATGGGAAACAATTTCTACCCCAGCACTAATAATGAAAATGGATAGAAGCGATTCACCTGGTTAGGAATTGGAACGTGTCATTACGTATGAGCAAACTTTAACCATTTCATGCAGATACGGCTAAGTCAATTGCAATTAGTAAAGGGTAGGATTTCAGGTTCATTTTTCCGTAATGCAACCTTGTTAGGTCTTTGAGAGTTTAAAGGCGTACTTCCTAACTACTCGGACTTCAAGAACCTTTAGTTTAGTCCGTACTCCAGAACATTGATTCGTGAGAACACGAGAAGGAAAAATGCAAGGTTTTAATGCGATCCAATGTTGGAGTGTATTTCAATAGCTATGATGGTAAAGGAATTTAAAAACAGAAATTATTTGATTTATTTTGATTTGGATTCAGTGATCAATATGAAGAAGAATCAGACCAGTAAGAAATGATTTAAGGGGTAGAATTTTGAGGTGCTAGTTTTTCTAAAGTAGCTAAGCACTGCCACCTTCACTTTAATAAAGAAAAATGAATTTGTGTTTACTTTTCTATACCTAAGTGGGTATCTGACGCTGATCTTTACTATTTCATGGAGGCTTAAAGCTGAAAGTCTTCAAACAATGAACGACGTGTAAGCTTCCGCTTTTCATCAATTTCATAACCTTCACTATTCTAGATGAAGGATTCTAAGTTCCACTCTGCTCAGATTATTTTCAATTGTAGCGGCAAAGCATATTTCATCCTGTTGCTGCACCATTTTCCTAGACCAAAAATAGTTGACTGCAAAAGGGAAAGCCAGTCACTAATACAAAGAGTTTATTCAATCGATATGCAATACTTCTAGTCGTCATGATGGATAATGCGAGCCTGGCAAAGAAACAGAAAGAAGTTATATAAATGCATGTGCGTATATTGACATATATAAGCACGTATCTATGTATACTACATATGTAGTCAGCGACGCAGAAAATAGATTATTAGACAGAGAGAGAATACAATGAGAGAGTAGATGGTGATAGACGGAGGAAGGCAAACGCACTGAGAAAACGGTTTGCTCAACAGGAAGATATCATGAACAGTCGAATGTCAGCCTTCGTTTTCCAATTGTTGCAAACCAGTATTTAATCTTCAGAAAACGCCTGTAAATTGTTCGAGTGATTTTGAGGTGTTCGCTTCTACAAACAACAGAGACATTGGCTGGAAAAAAGTGCTTAAAAAGAGTGACCTTACATCAAGGCTCTAACTACGAGACTCTAACCTTAGCAATCAGTTCGCCTCGTTCGACTCAGTCAGACATGTCAATGTCAATGGTCACGCATTGTTTTAGCAGGTCTCTCACTTCCGTGAGCTTTATTGTAGACTGGTAGTCTACTGGTTCTGGGCCAATAAAGGAGGCCTGCAAATCATTTGAGTACTTTCATTTACATTAAAGATAAAGTATAATTAAAACACGTGCTCGGTTACCAAAAGAAAATTCTTGGCATACATATTGTAACAGCTGCTAGGAAAACCTTAGTACGGAAAAATCCACACAGTTCACATATCTGATGCTGTTTGAAAGCAGAGATTCACAGCAGGATACTATCTACCTTACAAAGCATGCACTGCCGTAAACCTCTAACCAAAGTAAGCTATTAAAGCAGCCTTTACAGGCTGCCAGGATAGATGTCTTTAGAAAGCTTAACACAAAATTTTATACGGGTTACAATTTTATTACGTATTTCATTTCCACCGTGACCAATGTATATTTTATCCGGTGAACATAATTTCCTGCTCCATCTCAGGAGAAGTTGAATAAGTTGGATAAGTAAGGCTCTGCTCTGCAATGGTTAAGGTCCTATCTCAGTGGAGACACCAGAGTATCGACGTAAATGGCCAAAGATCACCTAAGGTATCTATATAGGATAAATTGTATTTGCCCTACTGTTTACGAGGTAATATGGGCACGTAAGCTAAGGCAGTTTCTTTTCACGAAATGGGTCTCAGAGTTCTGCTTTCGAATCCTGCAGTGGGTGGTCCTTCAACGTCACTGCAAGATATTTTGATGGCTGTAAATGCTTTTCTGTGGCTTAAAAAAGACACAGTAAATCACACTAAACATGTCGGATCAAGATTGCTTGGCAACATTCGATGGCTACTCATAGTTGCAACCAGCCTTAAGACTTGTGAAATAGCATTGGACTGAGCTGCTGAATGTAGTGATCATCTATTTGGCTTTACATTAAGCAGTATGAGGACGACACACACACACACACACACACACACACACACACGCACACACACAAGTCCACACAAACGCACACAGACACAATAAAGTCTGAATTACTTGCATTCTTCCTTACGGTGTCAGGATATCGTTCGTCACTGTTGTTTAGCCTTCTCACAATATTCCAAATTCTGGAGAGTACCCAGACAAAATTACAACATGTGATAATGGTGCTTCTAAAAGATGGCTTGGTCTCCTCGCCTGCAGCTATATCTACCAGAAACACGGAGTAAGCCTAGAGCCTGAGCCTTACTAGCCTGAGCCATAAAGTTAGAGCTCGTTTGAGTCAGGACATCATTCTGAATAGCCTGCAGGTAAGTTTCAATGACTAAGCAATTTTTAGCACTGAAAATCTGTATCTTTGAGCTCCAGATGAGAAAACGAGGGAGGTAGAGGTTTTACTAACATTGGGTAGTCAATGCTGGCTAAATTAGTGTAATCAAAGTGACCTAGATCATAAATTTAATTCTCATGCAAGGTGAAAGTAGAATCTCGTCAAAGGCAGTACTGGTCACGACAATTTTGGTGTGGATAACATTAGAATGCTTGCAGAAGTTCTCTTCTGAAGGTACTGAGCTGACTTCCTTTTATTCTCCAAGCAGTATTGGTCTCTAATGTTGCCCAAATAACTGCTTATATTTGCTAACCATGCTTCGCACCTGCCATCGCCCGACTATCAATTAAACGATACCTTTTTCCTTGGGGTGATGTGAACTCGATGGTGTATCATAGCATTCAGCAGTGCAGATTTTCAAAGCATTTTTGCTCACACGCTAAGAAGGTCGTCATAACCTCATCCTTACCATAACCAAATCTATCCATAGACAGGATGGGAAAGACGACCATGCACCTGTCTTCTGCAACTGAGGTTTTTCCAAATGGCAGAACAACTGAGCAGTGGAACTGCCACACCCGAAGAGAAAACAATCCCACGATCATCGGTAGCTCTCGGGCTTCAGATATTGCCCTTGAGCTTAACTGTGTCTAGTCCTATTCATTCTACGGGCAGAGCCATGTATAGGCCGACGAATGAAGGCAGAGATCCAACGATATACGATCACCCTACAACCGTTATCGTACGTACCAGGATATTAGCTTGCTCTGTCCTCATGGGCATTGATCTCCCAGATTGAGCAGAGCTTACACTTACATGGCTTTTATTCGATCCGTCTTGTCGAGGTTGCCTTTCAGCCTAAGTGCTACACTGAAACTGAAAGAACGATCTAGTCAACTCCAGTTTAAATTTATGGCTAACCACACTAGAGTCACGGTTTTTTCAGGTTCAGGGTTAATGTTTCAGGAACCCAGACTTAGGTTAGGTCTTATTGATGCATCTTTTGGCAGACATTTCACCTACTAACTATAGTGTCTATCCATGGTGCCTTCCATTTTACCTAAGCATTACAGGCTCCACACTGATTAATTGCAAGTTCGATCTTAGTGGGAGTCATCAGGGTATAGATTGATGCGAGCAAATAAGAATCAATAAAAATCAAGTATAAGAAATGAGTCTCAGGAATCACTAAATTGTAAAATAAATCGAGGTTATGTACTCTGTCAGCTTCCCTTTACATTTTTTATCTCCAGCTTGCCCGTGTGGTTGCTAAGGTCAACATAGGCTTCACTACAAAGCATGTGACACTTGCTTGTCTCTTTGTAATTTCAACTTGCAGTTTAGGCTCCGTAATATGGCTAAAAATGAAACATCGAAAAACGGGTATTTTGCATCCTATTTGATCCGTGCACTTTTAACAGCTCTCGAACTCCGATCTGACAGCAGGTCTGTCTACTGGACTTCCAACTTGGAAGGTTGCATTGTGGTGAGGGAGAATGTGGTTCACCTTGCTGGTCGTCAAAATACTTGTTGGACGTGAGCCTTTATGTCGCACTTTTTCTTGCAACTTCTTCTAGAGCACCTC
This sequence comes from Cristatella mucedo, assembly GCA_009760855.2. Lineage (NCBI taxonomy): Eukaryota > Metazoa > Bryozoa > Phylactolaemata > Cristatellidae > Cristatella > Cristatella mucedo. Next base: position 483,931 of record WPIO01000090.1, on the reverse strand, counting down.
TCATCCCGATTGGGCATCCATGGCTCTGCTCTGCAATGTTTCAGGTCCCATCTCAGTGGAGATACCGGAGTATCGACGTAAATGGACAAAGATCACTTGAGGTATCTCAGAAATATGGGGTAGGTCAGAGCTCTATACCAGTCTCAATTCTTTTTACGATTTATGCTGTCCCTCGTGCCACGTGATTCCCAAACCCAATCTTGGCTTTTACTTCCATGCAGATGACATTCAGTTGTACCTTTGCTTTGATCCATCCCAGCGTTCAAGCTCCGCGAATTCTCTTATCTCACTTGCTGCCTATATTTTTGGCCTCCAAACGTGGATGGCCGTTAATTTTCAGAAAAGAAACTATTGCTACAACTTACTTATTAGTTATGGGCTAACTAGGCGTAATGCAGATATTAGGAAGGCTGACTATCAAAATTAGCTCTGCCTGCATGACTCTCGTTGACTCAGCACGAAATCTAGGAGCCATACTCCAACGTGAGCTGTGATTAAATGACCACATCAGATCCACGATGAAGTCTCCTTACTTTCAGCTGCATAGCGATTATAAAATTCGGGCTCGTTTAGAGAAGGATCCCACGTCAAAGTTAGCCAATGCATTCGTGACATCATGTCTCGAGTTCTGCAACTCACTGCTTACTGGCCTGCCAGTGTGTGCGATCAGGCGATTGCAGCTTGAGCAAAACTCCACAGCGAGGCTAGTCTGTCATCAGCGTAACAGTTGCCTCATTACACCACTTCTCACCAACCTGCACTGGCTACCAGTCAAGCAACGGATCGACATCAAGGTTTTATCGCTTACTTTTAGGTCCCTTCATTCTTTGGCTGCAGCCTATCTTTTGGATCTACTCCAACCGGCCAAGCACTGTGCCACTGCTTTTCAGAATTAAAAAAATTAGTTGAAACCTCGTAGTAACCTCAAATCCTTTGAGACTGTGTTTTTAGTTTGTATGCTGCTAAATCATGAAGCTCGCTCCTGGCAGTGTAACGACATTCCTTGACCTGACCGCATTTAAAAAAAGCCTTGAAAACGCACCTCTTTAGGACAGTATTTAGTGGGTCGCAATGATTCGTCCTTTGAGTGCTTATGTGTGCTGACACTGTGTATGCTGCCACTACCAATACTTGTATACTGACCCTGTATATGTCAAGGCCTAACCATGTTTTTCATGTTGTTTTTTAAGGACAATATTACTCACCTTCTCATTCCAGCAAAACTAAAGTATCCAGAAGGAGATCGGTCTCCAAGGTTGCTTTACCAATGATATTATTGTTATTATGGTGATAATGACTGTGACCTATGCGGTTCCCAGTCTTGCAGTTCATCGACTTGTATTTTCTCACAGTCACCTGTACGTCATCCTTTCACTGTGTTCAATCTAACTATGAAAACTACTCCCCACTAGTTTAGGCAAACTTACACCTGTAATTTGGGAATGACATTGTTTATTAAAGACTCATTTAACTTTCATATCCCTGAGAGACCATGTATATACCCCTAATGATTGCAATGCCAGGAATTTAATGCCGAGGGGCATCTCTTGATGCCATGACTTAACGACATTTAAAGAGACATCTAAAACACAGATATTTTTCACTCCCTTTGGGTGCTTATCAATTCGAGCAGTGTGCATGCTGCCTGTACTCATGTTAATGGGATGATCTATGCTTGTCAATTTAAACCATGTCATGCTTGTTGGAAATATATCGTCCTGCCGCTACCAAATCACGTTACGATTGCAATGACCATTGTCTTCATTAAAGTAATTGAAAAAACTGCCAAAATGTAGCACTCTCATTGGCAGACGTCTGTGTTAGAATATCTCACTATTGGAGGCTGGATATACATTTGATGATCAGCACTCTTAATGCAAGAAGTGCAGTCACCACAGCACACCATTTCTTATCCAACTGCACTTGAGTCCAGCCTAGTAAAGCTTTGACTTCAAAGTTTTGTTGCTAGCTTTTAGGTACCTTCATTTTTTGGCTACTACCTACCAATCAGAATTACTGCCTTATCAGGCTAAGTAGCTTATCCCTGCTTTGACAATCTAACCATTTAGCCATCTCTCGTCAAAATATCAAATCTTTATAAGACCGTGGCTTTAGTTCGAATGTTCCACAGTCCCGGAATGTTCTTCTGATTTGCATGGCGTAATTCCCTGACTAGACCTCGTAAAACAGAATCTAAAATCCACCTATTTATCAAAGCATTTATTGGGTCCCTGGATATGACCTTTATGAGCGTGTTTGAGCTGACTCTGTTTATGCTGCCACTAACCATAATTATAAGCAGATCCTGTGCATGTCACCCCTAACTTTGTTATTTTAGTTTTTATTGAACATGCTACTACTAATCATTCGATCATGATTCCTTTTCAGCAAATGTAAAGCACCTAGATAGAGATTGGGTTCTCTGAGGGTGCTTAATGAAGTGAGCTATTATTATTATTTCTATAGTCAGTGTTATTTTCAAAATATTGTCTTCGATAATATATTGTATTAGAAGCGTTGTCCTTATTTTATCGATTAAATTTAGTTCCTGCAAACATAATAATCTAAGAAAAAACTACCCTATACCATTTGAATAGGAAATGCTGAATAAAATCGGAGAGCCTTATGACACGTAGTATACAATATTAATTTTAAAACTGAAAAAACATAACGAATTAAGCAATTTGTGGGTCATTGTTGATAGGGTAAAACGTTAGTTTTTTTTAACTATCAAGGAGCTATCTGGGTCTCTTAGCTATCGCTTTAGTGCTGGCTAACTGCCACACCACTGAACAATATGCTGTGAATCATGCCTCTAAATCTTCAACGTTTCATCAGGTTGGACTTTCAATTGCAAAAGCGAAAGCTTAGCCTTGGCATTCTAAAGTTGCAAAAACTAATTACTTTAAAAACGTTCATACATAATTGTTTATCTAGATTATGCTCGTCATGCGAACAATAATAATAATATAATAAGAATACAAGTGATATATCACACTCAGATTACTCAATTGCTCCTTAGGAGTTTGAAATTTTTTGGGTAAATCTAAATATAAAATTCTTAAAAAATCGTACCAATTCTGAGACTCCCCTAAAGGCAATTTTAATGAAGAGAAGGTCCGCAAAACGCATGATGTATTCATCAGCAAGATTTGTATATTTCATTATTTCAATACAATGTTGCAAGGAGGCGAGAACTCTGTTAGAAAACAATCAATATTAACTACCTAACAGAAAAAATTCAAGTTAGTACCCGATACATTTTTTCCTTCCTATAATCAGATTGATATGCTGATTGTGGCACTTTTTTTTTAACAATTCCTAGGCCATGGATATTAGGCCGTACTAAGCTAAAGTATATCTGCTTTAATATAACAACCCTGCAATTACTGCTAGGTGCAGCTGATTTGTCTTTACGACAGCCTAATGCTACTAATGATTGTGAATTCCCGATATTTAGTACGGGTGTGCTGAAATAACCTTCAATCTGATTTACTTATCTCTCTACATGTTTAAGGACTGAACGAGTGTTTTTGAACTTCCCAGAAGCTTCGCAAGTGCAATTAAATTATTGCTGATAGCTACGAACTCATTCGAGGAACTACAATTCAGGAAATTCGTTAAACATTTTGCCTTTGGTTATTCAGTTTTGACTGCTAAAAGTATATCAATGATTAGTAGCAATTCTAATTTCACATTTGTCGCACCCTTGGGCGACTATACATCTTTCTAGACCTACTTTAAAGGTGCTGAAAATAAAGCTCGACGATACGATAAGTGTTACAATATGGTTGATGGAGGGATAAATCTATTGAAATACTGTATCTGATTTCCTTCCCATATTTGATTATTCAGTTAGGTTGTACCTATTAATTCATTATCACTTACAGTAACTCTTCGATTAAAGAACTTCTATTGTGAATTACTGGATGAACCTTCGCAGCTAACTGCTCAAAACCCTTTTTCAATTAGTACTTAAGTTTACTTATTTTAATTTATCCCATGTCTCTGAGATTATGATGTGGTTATGTGTTGCTTATATCTTGGCCAATAAAAGACATCCAGATCTTGATTAAAAACCTTATTATGCTGCGACTTTAACATTTTGAAGTTATTCGATGTCCCTGTGGTGGTGTGTGAGAACATCAAATTCAAAAGAGTAGAATGTCAATAAAATCAACATTGACACGATCTTCCCCTACAGGGTAGTTCCGAAGAATATATTTTTTTCTTTCTAGGCTATCACTTGGTTCTAAATAGTAGTAATTTAACTTTCTTTAGCAATAGTCACTTGCTGAATCAGCACTTTGACAATATTCACCATGAAAGTCGGTAAATTTGATTAAGGAAAACTCGTCAGAGCGAAGCAGATTTTGAGAATGGCTTGTCGTCACTTACTTTTTTCAAATAAGTACAGCAATAGAGGGAATTTATGTGGTCGCTTAGTAACTTTCTACAGGAGTACGTGAACATAGAGTATGTGCATTTAGAACTTCGGCTCAGCAGCTAGGTATTTTGACTTACAGTTACATCACATTGCTACAAGTGTGGCCTTGTTTTGTCAGGGATACCACGTTTCAATTGACCCATACATTTGTTACATCCAATCTAGACTTTCTTGTGAAACTCACTGCTGAATACAGGTCCGGTCTGTTAAATGAAGCATCTAGAATTGATACGAATAAAACCTCCTTACCTAAGCTGCTTTGTCATGAACTTAGCAGTTGCCACAGTAAACAACTTCTAGTCGACCTTAACCTGCTCACAGTCAAGCAAAGCGTCAAATTTAGTCATTGCCCCTTAATTTTAGCTCCGTTCCTTCTTGTTCTAAATCCCACCACTTAGATCTACTCCAACCACCGGGTTGACAACCGCACCAAACGCTTTCCTGAATGTAACCGTTAACCCATAATTCGCAAGAATCTTTCATCCTTTGGAGGCCATGCATTTACTTCAAAGGCTCCCAAAGAAGGGAGCTCTCTTCCTACAGGGGTCCCTACATCCCTTGACTGGATTAAATTTATAAAAATGGTTTAACACATATTTATCACAGCATTTAGTTTGTCCGAGAGTATAACCCTTAGTGTGATTTATCGTACAGACAGTAACTAAGCTGCTGCTAAATATACTGGCATGCCGAACCTGTATGTGCCACTTCTGAAACATGTTACGTTTTCTAGCATTGAGCATACTACTGCTAAACATTTGATTGTGATTCCTTTGCAGCAGACGTGCCGTCCCTAGACCAAGACTATTCTATTTGTATGGACTAGAGCGAATGTATTGATACTTTAGTTATTAGGTAGCAAATTAACCTGCAAGCAAAGCTTTGCATTTTATCTTAATACAAATAATTATAACATGCTATTTTCTTTGAGTCCTCGTAAAATGTTTTTTTTCTACAAGCCTTGCAAATTCTTCAAAGAGAGAGTTAGTAAATTTTGATTGATAGCCTCCCATTTCAAATCAGTGGAATTGTATTACGGTTACACCTGCAGTATTGGTATAAAAGTAGTTTTAAATAGTAGCTGGCACATCGACATCTAACCTTGCACAAAACTTGTTTTATTCACTCTCTTACGATGACCTTTTTGAAAAGTCCATGGGCGCGACCTAATGCTAAAGACTTAAATATTCTGTTAGGTATAATTGACAACAGCATAAATATACATCGTAGAAATAGGACAGTTACAATTGAATTGACACACCTAGAACTTTTGCGTGACAGGAAGACATAAACAGAAACAGTCACTCGTGACCCTGTGACATGCAAACTTTGTCGGTTGCATGTATTTGAAGAAGGTACGCTATATCTTGCTTGCTACGCATATTTGGACTAGCTTAGAGGCATTTTGACTGAATGGGAAGAAGTTTTAAGGATATCCTTAGGCTTGCAAACACTTTCCATATAGAAGTGAGTAGTTGTCCCTAGATCAAATGCATTATTATTGGAAAGCAGGGCTCACTGAATGAGAATGATGCGTAATTATGAGAGTGAGTTTTGCTTCAGGGAATCTTTTAAAGTTAGCTGCTCACTTTGTTTGTATTCAGAGGGTTCCTCGGATGATCTGTTTTCCATTACCATAAATACTCTGCAGTCTTCCATTAAGATAGTACCTGAACCATTGCAATTATGTGCCAGTAATTCCCAGGGGATAAAATGGACGTTTATGAAGAGCTAGCTGATCGATAGTATCGAAAACTGCCCATAGATCGAGCATAACAGGCAGAGATATGCCACCCACGTCTGTATTTATAATTAAGTCATTGTACATCCGTGGGAAATGCTGGCTCTGTGAAGCAATTAGCACTACATGAGTCCAGCTGGTCTGCCTCGACTCACTCACTATCTTTGATTGGAATATTAGAAGAGAGACTGGGGGTAATAGCCCGGGTTTATTGGTCCAGTGTTGCTTTCTCAAGTGTTTGAGTGACTAGAACCTTTTTGAAAAGTGCTGGGTCAAGACCTAAGGCAAATGACATGCATATGGCAATAATTGTGCTCTGCACTAGCAGATCAATGCTTTTTGATATCAGACCAGTTGGAAAAGTTTCCGGAGTACGAGTTGTCTTATGTTTAGGGATGCAAACTTCAGGAAGAAGTCAGTATTGACCTTTTGGAATTTAGATCTTGAATTGCCTAGTGTAGTTAAGGGAATTATTCCTGGGGGATGCTGTCGTGTTTGGGATGCACTCAGTCATCTGGTTTATCTTGTCAACAATGAAGCTAGAAAAGCAATCAGCTATAAAAATAATAATAATAATAATATTGCACTTGATAAAGCGCCCTCAGAGAACTTAATCTCTTTCTAGGCGCTTTACATTTGCTGCAAAGTGATACGCAATAGAATAGTAAGTAAAATCATGCTTGAAAAACAAACAAAATGAATAACATGGTTAGGGGTTACATGCACTGGGTCAGCATGCAAATGTGGTTAGTGGCAGCATGAACAGTGTCAGCACGCATAAGCACATCGAGGACGAATCACAAGGACCCACTAAATGCTGTCCTAAATAGGTATGTTTTTTAAGTTTCTTTTAAATGTGGTCAGGTCAGGGGATGTTCTGATGCAGGTCGGGAGGGAGTTCCAGGCTGTGGGAGCATACGAGCTAAATGCACGGTCTCCAAAGGATTTAAGGTTTGTACGAGGTATATCTAGACTGTTGGATTCCGAAAAGCGAGTGGTACGATGCTTTGCCTGATGGGGAAGTATCTCTGAAAGATAGGCTGGAGCCATAGAATGAAGAGACCTAAAAGTGAGCGACAAAACCTTAAAGTCAATCCGTTGCTTGACTGGTAACCAGTGCAGGTCGGCGAGAAGTGGAGTAATGTGGCAACTGCGACGCTCTATGAGCTATATATATAGCTATATGATCAAAGTGTGGTTGAGCATTTCGATGCATCAACGTTTTTATAGAAGCTAGGCTTGGAATTCGATACTATGCCGTGGTCATCTGAAGGTGCAAAGGTATGTTGGCTTACGCAGATAAGAGAAAACCTATTTATTTTGAATCGCCATGTGGTGTCTAACCAAATTTGGCTACCAATACTAGTTGCTGAATTCAACTGGGGATTTCGATCCAATTTACGAACGCGTCTTTTGAAAGCATCAGTGATTTTGAGCGGAATCAATTTGAATGCGTCAACCCACAGCATTACGCATCTTGATTGTGCAATCATAAAGCCTGCAAACGGAGAGGTTTGCATGACTTGTTAGTTTTACACTAATTGGCTAGCTTTGTGGTTGTTCAGCCCTAAAAATGGTTTATTAATTCATTGCAATGACTCACTGTTGATAAAAATGATTTATCTGCACCATAACGCCATCAAAGAAGCAGTAAACATACAATTCGCATTGCATGAAAATCCGATTCACTGAAAGCTTTTTGAAATTGATGGTAGAAGAATAACGTTGTAGCTTCCTGAGTTGTAATCGTTAGATGAAACTCAGTCGGAAATGTTTACTATATCTGACTGGGGATCTTGATTTATAATGACAGGCTAAAATTTAATTACATTGTGAATATAGAGTATTCAGCTCACGAAGCAGGTACGCAATGAGTTTCAATCACAATTGTTTTATATCTTTAACCTGCCACTGACCAAAAAGTCATGTGCATATCACTTTAGGAACGAATAATCAATAAGTGTACATTTTACGACTCATTTGACAGTCAGTAAAAGCAAAGAAATTATTGAACTCTAGAATATTGCCTCCACTTACAAAAGCAACTAATCAGTCAAGCTTTGAGCCAACTAACGATGAGAGCTATTGAACTGGCCTAATGCATAGATACAAATGAGGCATTTTTACAAGCCCCGAGGAAAGAAACTCAGAACGCCTATATATTCAGCTAAGAGATCAATCAAGCTAGCTCAAATAAGGAAGCGTTAGTAGAGATGACACGTTTTAGGAAATTTCTAAAATACGAACCAGATGTAGGACTACCAAAAGAAAGTACTTGCATAGACAGGTTTGAATGTATAGCAGTAGAGGTTCGCCTAGTAGGCTAAAACATAATATGATACGGCTAGATAGTTTTGCTAAGCAGTAACAATGACACTTTAACAAGCATCACGTAGCTGGAGGGGGCGTGCTCAGAGTCGACTTGGATTTGTTGTCAGTAATATTTAGTACGTCGTGCACACTGTAAGCTTGATAGGGATTTTTGCATACTAAGGCCAACGTTTTAGGCGAGAATCACTGCTACTGTATGGCCACATACCACCTCGTAATTGATCGGCTTTACTGTCGCTATGTAGTTCGTGTTCAGAGCTTCAAGGGCGGTCAGCCTTCGATTTGGGTTGAATTGCAGTAGTCCACCAAGCATTTCTAAAACTACCAGCACAAAAACGATAAAATATTTCCTCCATCAATGTTCGCATGCCAATATTTATTATTTTATATATAAACCTAAATAAATGCATATGCAATTTCTTCAGCTAGGCTTATTTGTCTTGAGAATCCCATGCTCTGAGAGAAATGCAGTTCGCCGGCACAGCGTCTTCAACGCCATTGAGGGCTCAAATACTGCATTGTCCTCGTTCAGGGTAGAGATGCCCGAGTGAGTCCCGTGACCCGGACCAAATAGGGCACAGCCGGTTAGTTTATATGTACAAGTTAAGCAGTTTCAATAGTTATTTAACCTTGATCTTCAAATTCCATTGCCACATTCAATCAATCAGACGTTTTAGGTTCCTTGTTTCCTTGCCTAAGCTGGACCTGTTTTGCAATCTACTTAATTTCAGGTGGTTTACTGTAGAATTTCATTTATTTATCATCTCGTGAGTTGCGGCAGGAAATGCGGTAGCCTAGAAGCTGAATAATTGCGACTTGTTATAAAACTGTCAGTATACGAGTGCCTGAAGTATTGGGGTGCTTTTTAGCAGTAACCAATGTTCGAGCTGAAATCCTTAGAATCAAACAACAACAATAACTAGGCTTCCATTTTAAGGACGTTGCACGTAATTCTTTGCCAGTGCCTTTAATTTGTTTGGACCCACCTTCACATGCATTGCTCGTCTCCCTCAATCTTTGGCAAACAAGTAGTTTCAGATTAAAGTCTATTAATTTGTTACTTTAAATAAAACTAAGACATAAATTGTATTTGGCTATATACGATTTAAATTCTTTTCCCTTCGTAAGTTTTTATTTTGTATTTAGAGCAGGCTTCGTCATTGCAGTAGAATTGCTATTTTTTTGCTAATAAATATGCAGTTTGGCGCTCGCATAAATGCAGCTAAACCTTAATACTTACGGTATTCAACGGAGCTCGTGTAGTCGCTAAATTATTGACATCAATTTAAATTAATTTAGCACGAGCTAATCGTCTTATTTTTTCCTCAGTGCCAATTTATTAATTGGAAGTCATTACGGTGTTACCAAACTCTTCTGAGCCTGCCGAAAGTACGGCATCATAACAATAAGATGCTAGAAACCTCTTACCATTCGGTGGCGTGTAAGGACATATCTCCGCCCACGTGAGCTTTTTTTTCAGGCACATCCAAGTTAATACGTTTCTCATCTGTAACATAAAAGGTTATACAAAATATATAAATACCGTTGAGTTTAGATGGAATTCTTTGAATCGCTCAACTTGCTCCATAAAATTTAGTGAACTGTCAGATAACAATTATTACAGGCAACGGCTGCCTTGTACAGAGATAACACTTGCCTTAATAATGTTGGCAAGTTTGATGGTCATAGTGTAGGATCTCAGACGCCCGTGTAGCTCAAAAGATGTTCATGCTGACCAATCACCCATTTCTTAAGAAGTATTTAAGAATGCTATTCTTCGGCTTAGCAACAGCTTCTTCACTTTTTATAAATGCATACATTTTGGGAAGCATAGTATATAGTTGTTTAAGGTAAAATCCAATTATTTAATGTTGAAATACGTAAGTCGTCCATTTTTGGAATATAGTCGCACCAGCAATCCACATTTTGCACACACGAGCCGCTTTAGAGTATGCACACACTCAAACACTCACACAAGCTATTAAGGTTCTTTCAGGAGAATAAAGTATTCACCTTACCTATGACAATAAACTCAGCTTAAGCATATGAAAACATTAAAAATAATGGATTTAAATATTCGGGATTTCCTCACGCGCAATTTCAATAAGAAAGCAAAACACTGGCAGTTTCCTGTGAATGTGCTTGCGTTTCTAATAACAGGCGATTTCAGGCTTTTTTAATGAAAGAAACTGCATCGTTAGATTAGGTAATTTATTGAGTACTTATCTCAAACAGTATAGGTAGACGTGAAAACGATGCTGGATATCCGACCGAAAAGCGAGAAGCAGCACATTACCTATAAATTACTCGCCTCTCATTCGTGTGTGAGTTACTCATTTTATTACAGTTCTATAGGAAGCCCACCGGAAAAAGGAATACATAAATAGCCATGTTTAAGCCGCAAAATAAAATCGCTCAATAATTAAAAGTCAGATATAAACTGATTATATTAACATATCGTTTGAAGAGAACTGTTAGTACTAGCCCTCGTGATATGCTGCTACGGAGTTAGAGCAGTACATAAAGACGAACGTATATTTTGTGAAGATTAAGGGCCAGAAAATAATAAGGTTCATTAGTAAACGAGACACCAAAATCAGTCACGTGATGGCTTTAGTCCCATTGCCAATCAGATTAGATTGACCAGCGCGGTAAAGTCACTTGGAGTTATGCACTTTTGATGTTGCCTGGAGTCCAAACCGTAATTTAATTTGAATGACCATTTTGGGTCGAGTACATTCTTTATGCTTAAATTGCTACCTGAAATTTAAATCTCAAACCTCTGTTCTGTACTTGAAGATGACTAGATAATCAAGATTATATTAGTTTTTTAGCAAACATATCAAGTCTTGAGCGATGAAAGGCTTTCGCTAATTTTCAGTGTTTTAAATTTCGAAGCGACTTAAAAGATTGGTAAAAAATAACAACAAATTAATTAAACAGCTTAGAAGCTATACTATTATTTCCTTGACTGTGCAACTTAACATCCGCGAAACCTTCTAGAACGTTTCCTCGTCAGTTTCAACGCTTCTTTATAAACAATGAATCTTGCCTGGCTATCTCGGCATCCCACGATCTGAGAAAAAGGCAGTTCAGCAGCACCATTTTGACAGCTCGGAAGCCGCTCGGTCACTGTTCCAGAACAGGGTGGCCAGAGCAGCTCCAGCAACCCAGACTGGGCAGGGCACCGCCGGCTAGCGTATATGTGCTAGTTAAACAATTTCTTTCATGTAATTAACCTTGATCTTCTAACTCCATCGCCACGATAAAACATTATTACGACTCTTTTCATCAACTATTTCTACTTATCTTGCATACGCGTGACCTGTAAAAAATCTCCGTAATTTCTGGTGGTCTACTGTAGTCGGCCGCATGAGAGTAGTTGTCGTTGCCTAAGAATTGTGAAAGCGAGTTCTACAGTCATGAAACGGACTTTAATTGAATGCCTGAATTTATTTCGGGTGCTTTTTTGCTGTAAACAATGTTCGAACAGAAACGCTGATAATTTTACAACAGCAATAGTAATAAACTAGACTTCAATTCAATCAAAACTGTACGGACGTCTTTGCCAGCGCCTTTCAATCTGTACGCACCTACCAGCAAATGCATCACTCGCCACCTTCAATCTTTGGCAAAGTTCTGACCCACCAGCAAATGCATTGCTTGCCTACCTTAATCTTTGGCAGACAAATTTTTCAGTATTAAAATTGATTAAATTGTTACTTTAAATAAAATTCAGACGTATATATTAGCGAATGTCAATAGTAACGAAACTAAGCCGCGAAAAGGTAATAATCTTGAAATGAACTTCCAGAGCTCTTCAGTCGTAAATAAATGCGGATAAAACTGCTTACTTTCAAGTGAAAGTAATTTTTATAGTTGGTATTTTTTCGTCGACAAAATTGGTCAAGCAAATTAGTTATTTGTCTTACCGCTTCATCCGGAATAAATTCCGTGTCGTCTTCATTAAGCTGTCCCATCCTGTCTAAAATGCGTTGGATTAGATCGATCCCGCTTGCTTTTATAGCAGCTAAGGAATGATTTCCTTATTGAATTCGTTATATTTGTCAGAAAGACAAACATCCTTGTATATATCTAACATTTAAAATTATAATTTCACAAAGGAAGTCTTGTTAGAATAGAAAGGTTCTGGATGAACCAAATGCTCCAAGACTGACCAACAAAAAGGATACATTTAGGAACAAAGAACTGTCGATGATATAATTGATATAAAATGCATCCAATGGCCCACATGTCCACTGCATACGTATAGTGATGTGGAGTCAATTCAATCTCTGGTGCCCGAAAGCTTGGAGTTGTTACTTTATCTGTTAACATGCCGGGTTCAGTCCACTTCAACTTCCGAGCTAAATCAAAATCAGTGATCTAAAATGTCCAGGATTACTTCTGTAATGCTTTTATAATGCAAATACGGAAAATAGTGACTGCAGCTGTTTTGCAATTCTACCTTAAAGAGGTTCCTTGCATAATCGACGAGGATGTTGTCTGACGAGAGGTCACGATGGACGATTCCTGCACTGTGTATAAAATAAATGCCGGATAAAATTTGGAAGATGCATTTGCATTTCTTTTTGTATCCATCTATGATGAAACGTTGATCATTAATGCACGATTGGAGCGATGCGTCCATCAAATCCATCTCAAGAATACTAGGTACTTAAGAAATTCTTATTTTACGGATTCTCATGAGAAGATTTCGCCAACTCTAATGATGGATCAATTCATTAGGGAAATTTGCTGGCAGCATCTCATACTGAGGCTCACAAAGTTCTTCTTATACATGCCACATTTGGCCTTGGCATTGCTGGCACTGCACTGCTCCGGTTCATGTCCTATTTTAATGGGAGAATCAAACATTTTCATGTGAAGGGACCAAAGTCGTATGAGAAACAACCTAAACACAAAGCACCTCGGGGCTCTGTGCTTTTTCTGCTTAATTAAAATGTTATGCTCTGCATCCTTCCGATGCGATTGCTACACACAATCAAGGCTTTCACTTCAAATGAATGAAACTCAGCTGTATAGTTGCTTTGAATTATCCCAGAAATTCAGCTCGTGGACTTACGCCATCTCCCTCGCTGCATGTATTGATGCAATCAACATCAAAACTTTCGCAAATTGTACGACGCCAAACCCATTTCCTTGGCATGGGCGCTGCAAGCTGGATTCGGAAATTAAAAGCCTTACACTAAAAGTTGGTTCCACCACCATACCTTCTGTTTAATCTACCTAATCTATGTTTCCTGCTCCAAAGGCATCTTTCGTTGGACGAACACATCAGCTCTGCTATCAACTCTGCCAACTTTCAGCTACAAACCTTTGCCGTAATTCGTGCATGCTTGGACATTGATACTGCATTAAATCTGTCCACGCAACAATAACTTCTGGTCGCCATTGTTGCTGCTCACTGCTCTCTGGTCTATTGGGATGTTCAATATTACGATTAAGGTTTGTGCAAAACTCTTAAGTTACGGTATTCATTTTGTAAGCTTCATGGTTGGTGCACTACTGCACGTCTTTCGGCTTTTCACTGGCTCCAATCAAACAGCACATTCATTTTTGCTTTCTGTCAATGAGTTTCAGGTCACCTCATTCTCGTGCCTAAACCGTCTGATTAGAACTAGTTCCCCAGCTATGCCAAGCATCCTGCAACCTGCGTTCCGACTCAAATCCTTTAACCCTACATCTCATGAACTTTAAAGCTGTCTGAGATGTGGCTTTTTTCCTAGGCCGGCAAAGCATAGAAGTCACTACCAAAACACGTCACAACTCGTGGATGGTTCGTATAAAACATGATTTGAACCCTCCGGTTTTAAACAGGTCTGAAACCAACCAAAAAATCAGCCTCGCTTTTATTGGCTTTAAACACCACATCCCATTTGCGCCTTTATGGCGAATTGTGGCACGATCACTTTATTTGTTTTGGGCTATATGAGTCAGTAGTAGAATCAGCAAATGTTTTTCTATGAGGCTTAGTCACTTCCTGGAGTGTAGGGACACTTAGAAACAGGACACAGGGAAACCGGACGAGTCGGGCAAAGGTTTCGTTGAAGAATTTATACATGTGAATATCGGAGAAGGACAAGGAAACGTTTTCATCAGTGAATATGGTTATTTAATTTTTCTTGAAGATGGCACAGTGCTTTTCGAGTAAGAACTCAACCGAATGACCCGCCGGTCGGCAGTACGAAAAAATTACCAAACAGGATTTCTTCGAAAACAAATAAAAACTAATATAACAGCAAAACAGGTCTTCAACGGTTCGTAATGTGTTTTTAACTGCCAGCCAAAATAAATTAGGTTTTAAGCCAATGACTAGTCTCAACTTCCCTTGATATGATTACATTCAAAAAGAAAGTTTAAGCGAATCTTGAAATCATAGGATCTGATATGTATTCATCCTTTATGTTGCCGTACCTGCTGAAGCTGTAGCGGCTGAATGGAGATGCTGGGACTAATCGTTTACTAACCATTGTTATGCAGAATGTGTGCTGCCTAGAAAGTGATGGCGTACCCTTAATGCACTATACGAATTTTCTACCACTATAGGACTTTCACATTTTTTCTAAGCCACTACTCCCCTCGTTTAAATTATAGGAATACGATCTTTTACAGCTAGGTGAATAGAGTAGAAATAATTTCGGGCGTACAACTTAATAATATTAAAAAGCAAGAATTGGAATCATTGGATTGTTTTTATTTGATTGCAAGTGATTTTTACAATCGATTCTTCTCTATATTAGCTTTTTTGCAACTGAAATAAATAATGTAATGACAACCTATAAACGTAAACTAATTTAAAGAATCTGTTATCTATGTTAGCATTAATATCTGCTGAATGTTTTGAGGATATTTTGAATGACAGGAAATGATGATTTATCTATAAATTCCGACTTGATCAAGTCGAAGGATGTTTCCAGCAAGATTGGACGGAGAAATTATTTAAGGCTAGTTTAAACGATAAAAGATCGTCTGCAAAACCTAAGTAAAGCTGTTCAAAATCAAGGCAAAGCACAAAAGATACATATATTTTGGTATGTCTTGGAACTTCTCTCCGATGACTTTGTTGATGCTCACAATCTGAAAATGTTACAATAACGTGTTATTCCTACAATCAGCAACTCCACAATGTTACTTGAAGCGAAGGGAATGATCGCTATGTTAAATATTTATTTAAGAAGTTTGATTCAGAAATGGAAAAGGCTAGCACTCAACATCTTAGCTGTCAGAATATGTAGTGCTGAATAAGTACTAAATCTGCGAGTCACAATACGAATTAGATTTTCTTAGACGACTACATCATCTCAGAAATAAATTCTACCGACTTGCACCCACACAGCATCACTAAAATTTGGGCTTTTGAAAACAGGAATACCACACCTAGGCTGGTCCATGCATTTGTAACATCCTGTCTTGACTTCTATAGCTCACAGCTTCCTGATTTTCCATCCTGTGCGATCCGGGGCTGATAGCTGGTGCAATGGTCTGCAGCTAGGCTTCTTCGTCGCGAGCTTGGCAGTTGCCACATCACACCACTTCTTGCCGAACGGCACTGGCTATCAGCTAAGGAAAGCATCGACTTCAAGGTTTCGTCACTGACTTTCGGGTCAATTCAAAAAATCGTAAAAGTTAAAATCAATTCAAAAGTTCAAAATCAAGTTCAAATCAAAAAATTAATTTTAATTCAGCCTACCAATTTACTGCCCCGTTTGCCTAAGCATTGTACCACAGCTTTTTGGGATCAAACTGGCTACCCATACCTTGTCCAAACCCAAATACTTTGGAGAGCATGCATCAATTCGTATGCTCCCGAAGCATGGAACTCACTATCAAGTTCGTGACAACATCTCACTTGACCACATTAAAAAAATTGAAAAGCATCTATCACAGCATTCAGTTTTCCCCGTTATGTCACCGTTGTGTACATATGTGTGCCAACACTGTATGCTGCAACTAACCACACTAGAATGCCGACTCTGTGCAAGTCACCCTAACCATTTTATTCTCGTCGATGGGCATGCTAGCACTAACCATTCGATCGTATTTCCTTTGCAGCAAATTTAAAGCGCCTAAAAAGTCCTGCTCAGTCTTTCCTCAGATCTGTCATCATTGGTAGATAGCTACAACATGAAACTAGCTAACAAGCTCAACGAGTTTGCACCTTTGACTAAGTACACTGTGCACCCTCCCACAGACGGCCTATGGATTACCAAGCAGATTAAACTAGTTAGGCCTACTAATCGCAAGGGTGAAAAAAAACGTGTAAAAGATCTGGACTGACTGTCGATCGACGGGAATATGAAGACTACTGTAGGCCATACCAATTGATTCAAGCAAGGCAAAGTCTAGCTTCTATAGATAATTTGTTGAATCGCCAACGCACAATATAAAAATGCTGATGTCGACGATCCACCATCTGATCAACCGCTCCTAGATTGGCTCCTTACCTGATGACCCTTGTGATGATCTAGCCGGTCGCTTCTTTTGATTCTTTGTCGAGAAGATAGACAAGTCATGCAGTCCATCCCTGAGACGACAACACCCCCACCCCCTAGAACGCTGTTCACCTATTCTTGGCCACACCACAACGTCTTCATTTAAGCAGGTCACTAGCTATTTCGTCCTGAAGTTTGCATCACAATCAGAGAATACAGCAAATCCTTTGGACCCTATTTAAACTATCCTACTCTTAAGCTGCATTGATCTGCTGCTGCTATCCATGACTAACATCATTAATATGACATTAGCCTCTAGTCATGTCCAAGCACCTGTCAAAAAACATCAAGTCAGTCTGCTTCTCAACAAAGCTACACTAGACCAAGAGAGCTTGAGAAGCTACCGCCCAGTCTCCCTTCAACCATTCCTATCACAGACACTGGAACTAGTCGTGACAAACCAGCTGAACTTTTGAACTTTTGAAACTTCACACCTTGCTAGTAATTTCCAGTCTGGCTTTAGAGCTAATCACTACTCAGAATCAACATTTTCTGGGATGTACGATGACCTACATTGAAATGCAGACATGTGTAGAGAATCTCTGCTTGTTTCGCTCGGATTTTTGGCAGCTTTCGATGCTATTGATCACAAAGTTCTTCCAGAGCGCCTCTCATCTCGCCTGAGCATCACTGGCACTGCTCTGCAATGGTTCAGGTCCTATCTCAGTGGGAGTCTCCAAATTGTTGACGGGAATGGAAACAAAGATCATCCGATGTATCTGAAATATGAATTACCTCTGGGCTCCGTTCTAGGTCCGGTTCTTTTCATGGTTAAACTCTCCCTCTTGCTGATGTGATTGCCAACCATAATCTAGGCTTTCACTTCCATGCGGATGGCACTCAGTTGTACCCTTTCTGTGATACCTCTCAGGCTTTGAGCATGGCGACTTCTCTCAACTCACTTGCAGCATTTAGTGATGACATCCGCACATGGATGGCAGCAAAATGTTTTTAAACTTAACTATGATATCTAACTTATTAGTTATGGACAAACACAGTGTGACTCAGACGTTGGAAAGGGTAATGCTCAAAATTGGCTCTTCCAGCATACCTCCTGTTTAATCAGGTCGAAAGGTGGATGTCATATTCCAAAGTTTGATTCAATTGCCATGCAAATTGTTGGTCTTCCCTTTAATGCATATGACTGTCACCTGTACATTTACTTTGATCCCACCAGCACTTCCAGCCAGTCGAACTCTTTCAATTCCCTCGCTGCATGTCTGGCATTGTATCAACACGTCAGGCAGCAAAATTTCCCAATTTCAACGACTAAACTAATTTCTAGTTCTGAGCAAACCAAGTGCAGTTACTAATTGCAAAAGCTACATGTAGAAATAGTTTCAGCCACCGTTTCTCTTTTTGATTCTGCACTAAATCTAGGTGCTACGTTTTAAATGGCATTTCATTAAACGACCACATCAGCTCAACTGTTAGGCTTGCTGACCTTCAGCTACAAAAACTTAGCAATATTTAGACTTGCTTAGCTGCGGGTAAAACATATAAGTAGTTATGTGCATTTGCGATATCCCTTCTTGATTCCTGTAACCCACTGGTTGCTGGTCTACTGGCCTGTACGACTAGGTCTTAACAGCTGGTGCAAAACTCTGCAGCTAAGGTTGTCTTTTGTGAGATTCAAAGTCACTTATCACACACACTTCTAGCCAATCTGCACTGCTTTCCACTCAAGAAACGCATCAACTTCAACGTTGTTCACTCTCCTTTCGGACCCTAGTTTTTTTGCTCCGATTAACTTATTACATTTCCTCTTGAATCAGTCTAAAAACTATACCTCCAACTTTTTGTAATTAAGTGATTCCCTAAAGCTTGTACAAATATGAAATCCTATGGAGTCAGTCGCTTTAATTTTATGCTCCTAAAGTTTAAATTATTTTTATAATAACAAACTTGATAAAGCACCCTCAGAAAACTCAATCTCTTTCTATGCCCTGTACATATGCTGCGAAAAGAAACACAATGCACATTTGAGTGGCAGCATGCTCAATAAACAGCAACGTAAACCCGTATATTGGCGACATACACATGGTCAGCCTGCAAGTATGGTCAGTGGCAGAATGCTTAGTCAGCATGCATAAGAACATAAAGGTCGAATCAGAGGAACCCGCAAAATGCAGTCCTGAATAGGTTGCGTTTTTAGTTTATCTTTAAATCTGGTCAAGGCAGGCCATGTCGTGCTTCAACTCGGGAGTGCTTTCAAGGCTTAGGGAGCATACTAACTAAAGGCATGGTCTCCGAAGTAGTGGTTTGTACAGGGTATGGATAAATAGCAGGATTCCCAAAATTGGTGGTACGATACTTATCCTGTTATAATGAGCCGTAATTACTCATAAGGTTAAGCAGTTTCTTTTCACGACCTGGGCACCAAGGTCATGGCTTTGAATCATGTGGTGGGCGATCCTTTATCGCTATTGCAAGTGGTTGCAAGAGCTGCAAAAGCTCTTAGATCGCTATGCAAAATTAATCTGTTTAATCAGCTAGTATTAGTACTATTTATTTATTTATTCATTTATGTGTTTATTTATCTATTTATTTGTTTTTTTATTACTTTTTTATTTATTTTTTTTCAATTAATTAATTTTGTTTTGTTTTAGTGCAGTTGATTGGGTAGGCTGGCTACAGCCAAAGAGTGAAGGTATCTAAAAGTGACTGAGAAAACTTTGATGTATCGCTTGACTGGGAACCAGTGCTGGTTAGTGATAAGTGATTTAATGTGGCGAGTGAAATTCCCACGACAGACAAGTGTCGTAGCTTAGTTTTGCAACAGCTGCTAGCCCCTAGTTGCACACACTGTTAGACCAGCTACCAGTGAGTCAAAGAAGTCAAGTAAATATGTCAAAAATACATGGACCAACTTTAATATGGTGTACCTGTCTAACATACCAAGATTTTAGCAATTTAATGTGACTGAATGTAGGCAGACTTGATTGTGAAGGTGATGTGACTGTCTGAGGAAAAGTCACTCTCGATTTCAACACCTGTATTTTGTGCAGATTCAAAAGGTGAAGTATGCTGGCAGAGCCTACTTTGAGCTTCGGCCTTTTCAATTTCTGAATCACACGACCTAACTCAATCCTGGCGTGAATCGCTGCATCTTATGACTCCTTCATTTTCAAAAGCACTTAAAAAGCGTTGATTTATCACAGCATTTACTGGATCCCAGTCGTTCGTTCTGTATGTGCTCATGAGTGTTAACACTGTGCAAGCTGCTGCCAACAATACTTGCTCACTGATGCTGTGCATTTTACCTCTAACAATGTTTTTTCTTGTCGCTTACTGAGCACGCTACCTCAAATAATTAGATTGTCTCTCATTACAACAAATTTAAAATTGCTACACAGAAATGGGTTTTTTATTTATAATATAATATTTTTATGATTATCATAATTTCGTCAAAATCGGTTAGTGAGAATGAATGGTATATAGCTAGGAGTCTCTGGTTGTGAGCAACAATTATTCCTTCATAAGTTACTACGTCCCAAGTTGCTGACTGAAATCATGCTTTAAAGGCTAATACACTATCTGTTATCTAGGCGCCAAATTCACCTAATGAGCCTGTCATTAACTATATAGTATTCTACAATAAATAATTATACAATATCTAAACATTGCTCTCGAATTCCTATCACTTAAAATTCCAAATACATAGCCCTATTCTAATCTTA
This sequence comes from Cristatella mucedo, assembly GCA_009760855.2. Classification (NCBI taxonomy): domain Eukaryota; kingdom Metazoa; phylum Bryozoa; class Phylactolaemata; family Cristatellidae; genus Cristatella; species Cristatella mucedo. The sequence goes on along the minus strand of WPIO01000090.1, from coordinate 463,216 downwards.
ACTATTCAGATACACCTTCTTCCCTAACAACTGTGATAAAAATGCTGACTAGGCATTAAGGATGTAGTTGTATCTGATAAAATGGGAAATCGAGCAACTTGGTTCCATAAGGTTAGGTAATATGTCTTCTTTATCCTTTTTAAAGTTCTTAAGAGGCTACAAAACTTTACTACTTTCCAAAAACATTATAAACTTCAAACTGTGCTAGTAAGCTCCAGTTTGGCTTTAGAGCTTATCACTCCACAGAGGCAGCATTGCTTAGGGTATACAGCGACCTACTTCGGAATCCAGACATAGGTTGAGTGTCTCTGCTTGTTTTGCTCGATCTTTCGTCAGCTTTTGATACTATTGATCATGCGGTTTTGTGTACGCATACCCCAGCCTGTGACAGTACCGAGCCTAAATGTTGTTATCTGCCAGTACTAGGCTGGGTGGCCCTCCCAACCACCGGCAAGCCAATCGGAGGGCAGCTAGGCGTTAGCAACAACACTAACGATCCAGAGCACAGCGTTCCGTTATTGCAGACGACAGAAGAGGATGAAGGTCTACAGGAGGGTAGTGACGTCTCCACCGGCTCGGTTCATGGTAGAATAAGCTGGTGGTGTTTCTCGTCGGCTGGTGTTTTGTACAGTGGGCTACGGCAATCAAACTACAAGCTACTTTGGCAGTAATTGGCCAAGGCCTAGACTGTGAGTGATGGGGTGGTGGTCGCAGTGGCCTGCAGCAATTTTGCTTGAGCAATTTTGCTTGAGCATTTTCAAGTAGGTGATGACTTTGGAACTTGGCTGCTTGAATCGGAGCGGAGGGTCGAGCTGTGCGGTATCAATCCAACAGTCTGGCACAACCTTCTGCCTCTCTTTCTGGGAGGAAGCGCATTCTACGTGTATTCTTACCAGTCAAAGACAATCAAAGATGACTACCATCCGCTTCGTGAGGCTTTAGTAACATCACTGGCTAGCTGTGTAGGTAAAGCGCTGCTGCTAAGCACTGAGTTAGTAAACGCTCGTCGAAGAGATGGCGGTGACAGACGGGACCAGACGCAGCATCAGCAATCGCCGACGGTGTGCTGGGCGACAATGGTTTTCCTGGATGCCACCTGCACATGCACATGGCGACAGCGATACAGGCTGCGACGGTTTGCCACTCGCCAATTGTGTGCAATGAGGCAACGACCTTCAAGGCAGCAAAAGCCATGAAGGTGACGTTGTCCTTCGACGAGCCGGTGGGCTGTGATGCTAGGCAGGTCATAGAGGCTGTACAGGTCAGAGACGCCCCAAAGGTCGAGGACTCATCGGTGATACCGACGGGCTAGGACGCAGCGAAGGCCTGAGACGAAGCATAGATTGGAGATGCTGTGCTGGTCTGGGATGTGGCACAGGTTGGAAACGTGGATGTGCTCAAAGACACTGGCAGGGTTTGGAGACGTGGCGGCGGCGACCAGAGACTCGGCCGAGAAGCCCAGAGTCGCTATGGTGGCTTGTAAAGTGGTGGTGGTGTGGGATACACCTGTGGGCTGCAAGACTTCATGGGCCGGCAAGGCGCCAGTGGTAAAGAAATATGTGGCCCGGCGACGCATGAAAGCAAATGTCAAACGCAACCGGCTTGGTCGCACAGACCGTTCGATCGCCTGCCTCCTCTGAGCAGCCAATACTTAGCTTCCTAATTAGTGGACCTGATCGGCACGATCGGAGGACTATGTGCTTACCTTTCAGCTTTATTGCTGCCAAAAAGTGGAGAATGCAACGTAGATTGATCTCCAGGGCAGGTGGGCATGTGGTTTCGTTTATGCATACCCCAGCCTGCTACAGTACAATGCCTAAATGATAATTGCCAGTACTAGGCTAGTGGCCCTCCCGACCACCCTCTAGCCAATCGGAGCACAGCTAGGCCTTAGCAGCAAAAGTAAGAAACCAGAGCTCAGCCTTCCTGTACCTCAGACGACAGAAGCTTACGAAATCGGCTTGAGGGAAGAGACACATCCTCCGGCTCGTTGCTTGGTAGGATAAACTGGTGGTGTTGCTCGATGGCTTGTGTTTTGTGCAGTTCGCGACGGCAATCAAACTACAGATCACATTGTTCTTCTGGAGCTCCTTTCACTTTGCCTGGGAATCACTGGCAAGGCTCTGAAGTGGTTCATGTCCTATCATGTGGGGGACTCAAGAGTATTGACATGAATGGACAAAGATCAGCCGAGGAACTTCTGAAATATGGTGTACCTCAGGGCTCTTTGCTAGGTCGGTTTTTTCAATGTTTATACTCTCCCTCTTGCAGATGTGACTGCCAAGCACAATTTAGACTTTCATTACAACGTGGGTGACACTCTGTTGTGCATTTGCTTTGATCGCTCCCAGCATTCAAGCATCTCAAATTCTCTCAACTCACTTACTGCATGTATTCATGACATCCTCACATGGATGGCAGCGAATTTTCTAAGACTACACGATGATAAAACTAACTTACTAGCAATGGGAAAACCCAGTGTAATTCAGAAATTAGAAACGCTGAGGATCAAAGTTGGCTGTGCCAGCGTATCTCCTGTTGAATCAGCTCGCATTTTTGGAGTCATATTCCAACGTAACCTCTTGTTAGACGACCGCATCAGCTCCACAGTCAAATCTGCCTACTTTCAGCTACACAGCATTGCTGAAATTTGGACTTATTTAGATAAGGATACCTCGTCTATGTTGGTCCATGCATTCGTGACACTCCGACTTGACTTCTGAAACTCACTGCATACTGTCCTACCGGCATGTGCAATCAGGCAATTGCAGCTGGTGCAAAACTCGGAAGCTAGGCTTGTCTGTTGTGAGCATCTTTGTTGCCGCATCACACCACTTTTCGCCGACCTCGCCAATTACCAGTCAAGCAATGGTAAGCTTTCAAGGTTTTGGTGCTCACTTTTAGGTCCCTTCATTCTATGGCTCCAGCCGATCTCTCAGATATACTACCCTATCAGGCCAAGCATCGTACCACACACTTTTCGGAATCCAACAGTCTACCAATACCTCGTACAAGCCTCAAATCCTTGGGAGACCGTGCTTTTAGTTCGTATGCTCCTAGAGTCTCCAGCTCCCTCCCGACCTGTGTCTGAACATCCCCTGACCTGACCACGTTTAAAAAGAACTTAAAACACACCTATTTAGGATAGCATTTAGTAGGTCCCTGCGATTCGTCCTTCATGTGCTTATGAGTGCTGATGCTGTGCATGCTGCCACTAACCACATTTGCAATCTGACCCTATGCATGTCGCCCCTAACCATGTAATTCATGTTGTTTACCAAGCATGACATTACTCACTGTTCAATTGCTTTTCCCTTTGCAGCAAATGTAAAGTGACTAGAAAGAGATTGAGTTCACTGAGGGCACTTTATCAAGTGCATTATTCTTATTATTAATGTTATTGTTATTATTAACGCGCTGGGCCCTACCCTTTGCTGATGCTTGGTAGATCTAAAGCATATCCTCCTGTCCGTCGGTCGAAACTCATTAAAATGTATGTGACTGCAAACCTATAAAGACCCAGTGTTCAGATAGCTTGTCCAGTTGTCATATGTCCATGCTCCCGGTGGGTGCCAGTCTGCTTCATTGAATCTAAGATTGTTCAAGCTCTAGCTTGGCCGAGTGGATGTGACTTGCTTAAATGGCCTTTTCTGGTTGGCATGCACCGTTACTCTTACAACACTTTCGGCCTTTGCACTCCCCACCCAAGCATACCATAGCTTCGCAGACAATAGGGAACCAACCAAACAGATACGGTTGTGAAAACCTCTTTCCTGTTAAACGATTCTCCTAGAAATGCTTTCTCTGTTTAAAAAAACATACATAATTATATTAAGTAACTGTATTTCGCCCTAAGATACCTTATTCTCTATTCAGGTAATTACCCTGCCACAAAGCCTGTGGTCCATGTCCATGACCTACGCCAGATTTACGTTGGGTAGAGCATACGTAGATTTATTTGATTGTATATTGACTAAGGAACACAAGCTTAAGGCAACATCAGTTGAAAGTTGCTCTTGCTTAGAATAATCGTGATCTTCTCAAGCCAACAGATTTATCTCTTAAAACCAAACAAATTTCCCTCACTAGATGGATATATTGCGTTTTCATACCTCAGCTGATGATCGTAATGGCTTACTACGTAGTGTGGTTTTTTTCACACGTAGGTTCGAATCCTATGGTAGGCGATCTGGGTTTGAATCCTGTGGTGGGCGATCCTTTATCGCCACTGAGAGCGGTGGTGATAGCCATGAGGGCTCTTGTGTCGCTATACAAAAAGAGGCTGCTAAATCAGCTTGTATTTTTTTATTTATTGATTTTTAATGTTTGCAACCAGAACCACCGTTAAATGTGTTACGAATCTGGAATAATAGTTGAAATGATTTCCGACAACTACCTTGCCCTGTTTGCTTTGAGTGAGGTATAGCAAACATTTACTTACCTAGAAGCCCAAAGCTAACTCATCCACCAGATTTCTCTCAGTTTCGTAGCCCTGACGGGTTTGAACTAGAGTAGCCTTCTTTCTGGAACCAGAATTTCCTGAGTTTCAAACCGCTTTTCTTACTTGCAGAGGTCTTTGGAGTTTTTTGGAGTTTTGGAGTCTTTGCTAGATCCATCAGCAAGATGCCAAAAATGCTAAATTACATTTCTACCAGACACCTACATCATATTTATCTAGCATTGTTTTGATCTTCTTTAATGTTATTACATTCCTTTCGATGTCTCTGCAGATAATTGAACTACCCAGTGTATTCAACTGACCAACATGTTTCTAATGTGCATGACCCTGCTCACTGAAAGGATCGTGCACCTTCTTTTATAAATATTTCTATCAGATATTCTCCAATGTCCATTTCCTAACAATTTGAGCTCATCAAATGTCATGCAGATATCATTACCTTTAAACTTTGTTGGTGTGATAAATTCTGAAATCGGTGACTGTCAAATTCTTAAGATTCCTATCCACATATTTATGCTTGTTTTTCTCCAGGAGCACAAGTTTCAATATACTAATAAAATACCTTGATCTGAGCTCCTAAAGTAGCAGGATCAAGTTATACGGCATGTCGTCTTCTTAGTTTAGCTTAAGTGACTATTGATGTAGCCACTGAGTAATGTAGCCACTATGTCAGCTATAATAAGCGGCCGTCTACAAAAACTCAACTCCTGCTTATCCCTTGGGTGCTTTTAGTTTTTCAAGCCTATTTAAATTACACTAAAATAATCTATTTGATTCTATGGTACTCTGTCGTATATTATTCTCTTTCTAGATAGAATTAGTGGAACTTGTTTTTGTGGGACACAATAGCATGACTGACTGTGCTCAGGCTACTGAAATAAATGCATTAGAGTCAGCTATTTTACCAGTGCTCAACAATATCATAATTTGAAGTTGCTTAACACTTATTGATAAAAATTATAATATATTTTGCCTATCACTGCAGTGATGATTCGGAATGATATTTAGAGGGAATGTGCTAAACTGTTTCCCCGACGTAATGAAACCCCTGCGTTTGCAAATACTAAATAAATTACTGTTAACCGCACAGCCCATATCACTATTTGGGACGTAATCATCGATTAAAAACTTGTTGTAATGTACTCGCCTATTGTCGATTAATTTGTACAGAGTATGTCATACGATTTTTTGTCTTGCTAAATTATGTGGAAGGCTACAGGTATTTTTACGATATTGCTTAGTCTTTCTTGGCTGTATATCCACATCGTCGTCTTGTTTGTGACGCTTTAATATGGGCAGTCGCTTTTCAAAAAGTCTCAGTTTGAAAGCGTTGACATTTACACGCTGCACTTATATGTTATATTTTGCATAGGCTTAACTATGCCGGCTTTTGGTGAGCATCGTTTATCGTTAGTTATCCATTGCAAACTTACTGGTAGCAGCAGCCTAATTTTGTCTGCCCTAGTCGAGTTTTTTGGGGTCAGTGTTTTCTTAATGTTGTACTAGCTCATAAAACTGTAACTATTAATAGGTTAAATAAATAAAGTGCGTAAACAATATGTTCATATAAAATAGTGCAGTTCCGTAAATCTACTGAGACTAGGCTGGCAATATTTTTGCTCTGTATAATGCTAAAGAGCTTTCAATGGATTACTAATAACCCATTAGATTCGTTTGAGAAGGAGACTTAGTTGGATATAATTTCCCTTGAAAGGCATTCACTTTTACAGTTGGTAGAGATCCTGCACTGCAAACCGTAAGCTATAGCAGAATCTGTTCTTCAATATGAAAGACGGCTAAATAAGGGTTATATCATTCACTACTAAGTGGAAATAGAAAGTAATATATCTGAGCACCGGCTCATCTCAGCTACACTTACATTTTCATGCCTGAGTAGTGACAAGTACTTGATTTCTCGTAATGCATGCATCGCCGAACGATAAGTGTGGTCAATCCATGGTACATACTTGAGAGCCACCATGCGTCTGGTCTCACGATCTCGAGCAGACCTAAAAGTGCACCTTAACCAATGTTATATTCACAGCCACGCTAATTGCTTACGTTTAGTACCAGAAGAATCCAAACATTAGCTGTGTGAACCTAAGATTCCGAAAATAATTTTAAATAGTATGCATTATCTTTTCAAGGTGGCGATCACTGTTTCACTCAGATGTGAACGATCGATACTTCCGAATCCTAAAGCGCCAATAAATATTTGGCTGGCATGTGTCAAGCAACTTATGGTTACATTTTATTAGTTCATGACTGAAGACAAAAATAATCTAAATTTGGGAATTGAATACGTACCTAGAAATATTAGACAGCTGGGTGTAAGGGAATACCTAAATATTGTTACTACGAAACGCTGTTGGTAAACGATCTTCATTACATAGTACGTAGTATATCGGAGCTAGACAAACCTGTAGCAGTGTCAGCTTCACCATAGCAGGCATCAATTTTCTATAGTCGGGGTTGGCGAATATTTAGAATTCTACCATGAATGAGAGAGATTTGTTAATGGTTAACTAGACATCAGGATTACGTGATAAGTATTCAGTATATCTTTTACAACTCTAAACTAGGGTAGCAGGGGTCAGCTAAATCGAAAAGATGTAGGCTTCAATTAACTAGCTAATGAAAGCTAAATATTTTGGCTGAAATATTTTTTAATGAATGGAGATACAAATAGTAGTTCACCTTAATACTTTTATTGCAACCAAAGTATGGTGATGCTTAATTATTTTTAAGATTTGTACATATAAACCTACAACTACATTTCTTATGATGAAGACTTATGGGGAAGTTTGTATAACCGGCACACTTCCACACAGTTCCCCATGCATAAATTTTCCCATACCTAGAAATGAAAGGTATAGCTAAAACAATATGGAACTCTTATCTACTAAACTCTCAGTTATCGTGTCCTCGGTGATTGTAAAGTGAATAGAAAGAGAAAAAGTTTTTGAGTGCACTTTATCCAATTTCAAATAATTATTATTATCGTTAATATTAGGTAAAATGTCTAGAATTGTATGAGTTCCTTTAGTAGCTTGTAAGAAAACATTTTTAGTAATATTTTGGTAGATTTTTTAAATATAAGAAATCCTAGCTGATTAAACAGCCTCTTTTTGTATAGCGACAAAAGAGCCTTTACGGCTATCACCACAGCTTGCAGTGGCGATAAATAATCGCCCACCACATGAATCAAACCAACGACCTCGGGATCGAAGTCGTGAAAGCAACCGCCTCACCTAGTGTGCCATCACGGCTCACCAATGGGTTAACTGAATAATGGGTTCATTGAATCCCATCCATGCTTTAGGACAAAGTGGCAGTTAATTGCATTCACCCAGCATATTTCTCTAAATAGTTTTTTTAAGATAGCTCCACTGCAAACTATATTTTAATTTTCGTTACTTTATTGCGTGCTTTCCATCTGCCAGATCAATAGAACAGCCAGTAGTTCATAAATTCTCAAATTTGTAATTTTTTCAAAAACGAATACTGTGATATATTTAGGTTCGCATGTGCATCTTCGGCAGCGACTCTTCAAAACCGCACGAAGACTTACCGGTTTTTAGCACATGGCACCGAAAATGACTCCTCATAAAAAGTTAAGCCCTCAAATGTCCACTTTTTGACCATTCACACTCTTCTTCTCTCCTCGTCTGTCTCTCTCTCTCTCTCTCTCTCTCTCTCTCTCTCTCTCTCTCTCTCTCTCTCTCTCTCTCTCTCTCAGTCTCTATGAGTCTATCTCTTTGTCTCTCTCTGCGGTTCTCTGTCTCTCTCTCTCTCTCTCTCTCTCTCTCTCTCTCTCTCTCTCTCTCTATATGTATCTCTCTCCGTCTCTCCCTCTCTTTCTCTTGCTCTCATTCTCTCTGTCTGTCTGTCTGTCTGTCTGTCTGTCTGTCTGTCTGTCTCTCTCTCTCTCTCTCTCTCTCTCTCTCTCTCTCTCTCTCTCTCTCTCTCTCTCTCTCTCTCTCTCTCTCTCTCTCTCTCTCTCTCTCTCTCTCTCTCTCTCTCTCTCTCTCTCTCCTCTCTCTCTCTCTCTCTCTCTCTCTCTCTCTCTCTCTCTCTCTCTCTCTCTCTCTATCTATCTCTCTCTCTTCCTCTCTCTCTCTCACTCTTTGTCTCTCTCTTGCTCTCTCTCTCTCTCTCTCTCTCTTTTGCATCTGTTCTGTAAAACTTTACTTGGCGCATTTTTAACTTTGCCTTGAGAGAGAAATTGAGATAGAAATCTGGTGGATGAGTCAGCTCGGGGCTTCAAAGTAAGTAAATAATTTTAGTTGTCGCTCACTCAAGGCAAATAGGTCATGGCCATCTTTAAAGAATATTTTACCTATCCTTCCGGATTCGTTGCTAATTTGATGTTGATTCTAACTGTAAGCATTAGGATTATCCACTGTAGTGCTAGCAAGCTTTATATCTAGCTAGAGGTAGCAATGAACGAATGAGATTAGGAGACTATTTTCAAATGAAGATTTGCAAGAGTCTATTACAGTTATTGATTTAGACCACATGTCGTTGGCTGTTTGAGAAAAGACAAGGGGCCAAAAGATAAGCCTGGGAGGTGCATTTTCATAGATAAGCTGCTCGTCTGCTACTTATGCTTAGATCTGAAATTATTAAGTTTTCTTTGCAGCACTGACGTTAAGTTAGCTTATTTAACGATTTTCAAATGAAATTGCTGCCTGTAATTGTAAGGATCTGCTTCATTTGTCTGACCAGCGGCTATGCTGCAAATATTCAATTTACTGAACAATTTCACCTGTAACTTTCTGATTCAAAAAAACGATTGATTTTCCGGCATTTTAGACTCTTTAATCTGACGAAATAGTAATCTAACGGTATCTCTAACGTTATCAACCTTATTTAAGTGCGAAATTATTCACGTCAAAGTGGCTTATTACTTTCTTCTGTTTGACCATGCCGTGCCATCAGAAGAATTTCCCAAACAGGCGCCCGTACCTTTGATGAATCCACTATCTGAAGTCAATGGCATAGGGCTCCCTTCATCCCCTTCTCTCACTCGACTCTCTTTGCTAGGTTGGCGTTCCCTCGTCGCCCACTTCCTCCCAGCCACAACTCATCCTGTGAGTTGTGGCTGGGAGGACAAAGCCGGCCTCTGTCCATGCCACATCATAGGCGGGCCACAGCTGTGCACCGGCCCCTCTCGGTGATGCTTCTAACTGCTAACCAGTGCCTTATCAGAGGAGCCTGCATACAGTACATACATACATACGTACATTCGAACTACAGCATCTTCATTCAATTTAGACAGGTTTGCTGCTACGTATTCGCAGATGCCATCTGTATATGTTGCAAGGAAGTTGAAAGAATAAGTCGTGCAAGAGGGTTTGCATGATTAAAGACAGGGTACAACTGAGTCTCATTCGTCTGGAAGTGAAAGCCTATGTTATGACTTAATAGCACTAGCACAGGTGAGGTAGAGTATAAACAATGTTAATAATAAGGCCAAGCAGAAATGCCTGACGTACAGTATACCTGCGGAATTGTTTACCTTCATCCATTTACATCAATTATCTGAAGTCTCTCACTAAGATCTGACTGAAGTCATCATAGAAAGTTTTCGGGGATGCAGAAGCAAGATTTTAGGCACCAGGGAAGACTTGGTGAGCGATAGTGTAAACAGCTTGCAGAGATATGCAAAAGTATGTCGATATCTAAGTCAGCATTGTTTACAAAAAAGTCCTCGTTCACCCAAGGCTATTCGGAATCTGTGGAATAGTCAGCTGTAAAGATATACTCTAGTATGGGTTCTAGACGTTGTCTCGATAGCTTGTCCACAATAAATCGCTCCACTTTCTTCGATAGGAACGTAAGATGGAAGACTGGGCGGAAGCTGTTCAAGTTCGTTAAGTTAGTGTGGTTTTTCTTGTGCAAAGGTCGGACTAAAGATTGTATGTCGTCTGAAGGACAATGCCTGCTTAAGGTGTGCATATAGTGACTAACTGACCTCAAGATTCATTGTTCACTAAATAGTTATGCCTTGACAACTATTGATCTCTGTCGGGGCATGCATAATAATGGGATAAAAAAACATTACGTTTCAATTCAAGTGATGAAACACAGACAGGCAATACTAAGTTAAAACAATGGGTTCACCGAATTATTGCTCTGAAATCCGTCAGGAATGAGGGAAATTCAGGCATTGTTCGATCTGGTTTACTTGCTGCCTTCTGAAGTCCCTGGGATAAAACATTTAATTTCAGTTGAACACATAAAATTAAACTTCAGACATAGCGAAAAAGTTTAACTCCTACGTAATAGAAGCTTTGGTGCATGCTCAATTCCACTGCTATTTAACCAAGACTATCTCAAATGTTTACATTGTGGCAAGAAGGAAGAGATTGATTTCTCTGAGGGCATATTATCCAGTGCATTATTACTATAGTATTATTGGTATTATCGTATATATATTTTTATGAGCTCGATCTATTGCCCACTGCAGATGAAATTGCTCCTCGGCAAGGCAAGCTCTCACGCAAAGTAGATCTGATATCAGGTGAAATCAGGCACGTAAATTTATTAGAAAGCTTTACTGTATAGCGATTTAATAATAATTATTAGATTAATAAACTTGATAAAGCACCCTCAGATAATTCAATCGCTTCCTATGAGCTTTGCATTTGCGGCAAGGGAAATGCTTCCAGACACGGTTTAATATCATCTCGCCTGGGCATCCCCAAAACCTTGCTATGATGGCTTTATGCTTCAAAGTAGAGCTACCCACTACGAGCCGACCTCCACTGGCTCCCAATAAAGCAGCCTATCGACTTCAGGGGTTATATCCAGCACGTTCAGGTGAAGTTATTTGCTAGGTTCAGCCTACCTAATAGAACTGCTACCAACACAACTATAGGCATCGTATAAACTCATTTCCTGACGGATCCCTCAGCCACGGCTAAAAGCAACCTCAAATCACCTATGCCCTGACCCTTTAGTTCTTATATTTCCAAAGTATAATACTCATTTCACTCAATCTTCATGGCATCTTATCAGTTAATCACATTTGTAACATTGATATAACGCTCACTGTTTTCACAGAATGTCATGTGAAATGTATTCCTTCCTTCGTCTCTTTAATCATTCTAACACAGTGCATGTTTTCACTAACGGTATTTTCACTTGCATGGTATTACGGTTGATAATTTTTTAGCCGTTAATGTCGACACTTCCACCAAATATTTGACAATTCATCAATTTCAGCATTTTTAAAATTACACATGAAGAGTACATATTCGTTAATTGTTCATTCAAATGCATTATATATAATTGATTTTATAAATATAATTTACTTGTACAGCACCCCAGGAGAACTTAATCTCTATTCAGGGTCTTCACATGTGCCTAGGGGCTCGAGCCTACGACCTCAGGCACGACCAAAATTAGGGCGAGCACCTTCACCACTGGACCACACCAAAATGAAGCACAATACGACAAAATCTATTCGGTAAGTGTTTGCTTTATTTTCACTTACGATGCGATTCATTTCGTTCATCTTCGTGGCTTTCTGACTAGCAAGTAAGACTAAGGGTTATTTTTTTCAATTGAGTAAACGAGCCACTAAAGAATAAATTCAATTTTTATTTAGCACTTTAGTATCTAGAAAATACATGTTTTTTGGTAGAATTGTAGGCATGACTGGCAGAAGAAATGTTTTGTTATTAGGTGTTTTCGCAATTGTAAATATACAAATTGGCCAATACTTATTCAGTTTTCTCGAGAGATCTTTCGTCTAGGAAGCTATAGGTTGGCTTGCGGCTTCTAACAGAATTCAATGTACCCACAACTAAAACATCAAAGTGAAAAACAATGGTTAATAGATAGGAGAATTTTAAAAGTGAAGCATGGAATTAGTACCTGAAATTAGATATTAATAATAGGCAACTTTTAGTAGAAAGATCACAGATCTCGTGGAATTAGTACCTGAAATGAAATATTAAGAATACGCAACTTATTGTAGAAAGATCACAGATCTCGTACCAGCGTGATTGTGGAAAAAATAAAATTCGTTTGTTTAGCGTCCAGGAGAAAAAATTATGGCTATTCATGCACTTCACATGTGCTCGGTGCTCGAGCTCACGACCTCAGCCCAACCTTGGTCAGGGCAAGCACCTTAAACGTTCACTTTCTTTCCGTAACCAGCGGACCAAACTATGTTGCCTCCAGCATTCATAACATTATGTGAATTAAACAGTCACGATTGTGTCCATATAGAACTGAGGTCATGGGCAGGCTATAACATGTCCAGCTGGTACGGTAGGTATAAAAATCCGAGCCATGGCTGACAGTTAGGGTTATTTTTTAATTTAGTTAATATCCGATAATCAATGGAACCCAATTCAGCTCGCCTATGAAATCGGAAAACTTCAGTAATTCTGTGAGTTCTCGGTTGATCTGGTGAATAAATGTATCGCCAGTTGCTGAGGCATGCAGATTAATAACCCAGCCGAAAAATAATAAATTTATCCGAGCCTTGACTATTTATAGGAATTATTACAATCTTTTGTAAGGTACCATTAAAGACATTGTCTAATTTTTTATTGATTAGACATGCCGGCTAGCTGATACGGTTGCCATCCTGGTTAAACTTGTAAAGTGTAGCCAGTTTGAAAAGACGACACTCAAATCTAGAGCTTACTTAGGGGAGTGAATGCAGTACCACATATTCTAAGATCAAGGTTTCTCAGTCATTAAAAATGGAAGGTGTGCTAGAAGTGGCAGCCTGGATTTTTAGGGCTTAGGTTACGGAAATTTGCTGACACTAAATATCGAACATTATTCCAAAAGGCATTTTGGTTTTCAGTCGTCGCAGGACTGCTTGCAACCGAAAGTTATGGAAAGCTTTAGGGAAAGGATTTGTAGATATGATTAAGCCCCGTAAGGATGGAGCCTAGAATCGTCCAGCGAGTGCTATTTAAACTTCATTGGTGCCGCATCCACCGACACAGTCAGGAGTTTAACTCTTAGAGGAGATTAACATGATCAATGGTGTCTTTTACTGGCTGTAGATACAGCAGAACTACGGCAACGACACGTTTTCATTGTTGCTCAGTGTCACCTCATCATTTACATTGAAGACAGAGATGTTAGCTACTTAAATGTTTTGAATCCTGCCGTAAATTAAATAGCAACTCCTTTTTCTAAATATTTGCTAAACAGCTTACCAGTCATTGCTTCACAAATTTTCAACAACGCCTTTCGAAATTGATTTATCGTTGCATATTAAGCAACTGATTTAACTGGAATAAATGAGTGACCACTCTAACAATAACAGGGTGGGATACATCAATTCCCGATTCAGATTGAACATACTCACCATACAGTGCCATGGGATCCACCTCCTATTGGGTCAAACAATGTATACCATAATTCTAAATTTCTGACATTTTCAAGACCGGTAGCCATTTCTGCCATCCTTAAGCCTCAGTTAAACGTTCTTCGCCTAGAAGTCTTGGAGTGATCGACAATTTAGCCTCAATTGACAGCAAACTATCTCTCCAGTTGCTCGTATGCAACCTTCAATGTTTTTCTCGACCTGAGAAGGCAAGATATATCTAGCTCTTCCCAATTAGTGCTCGGGTGAATAACAATGCATCTGCGTCACGAACGAAACGAGGCGCTGGTCCGGATTCTGACGGCAACTTCGATTTCTCAGCCAGTGAACTTCCGTCGGACTTCTAATGCACAGCAGAGAACTAGATGGAGGTGAAAGCTCCCCCAATACTCACTGGGCCTCACTAGTCCGGTGCAATTATATTCGATTCGGTATCGATTGAGAGGAAGGAAGTAACTGCCTGCCTATGCAACACACCTACTTTTTAACAGCATTTTTGCCAATGTCAAATTCCTACATAGGCCGCTACATGTAATGTAATTTATCTCCGTCTGTAACTCCACAAAGTCATACAGACTATGTGGGTGTTACGTATGAGAGTGTCGTATAGCCCTCTGACAGCCTGGGCGGCTTTCGGTACCCATTCGGTAGCCAACAGACTTCGTCTAAGGTAACAAAGAGAAAGTGGTAAGCATAGCAGAGTCAGGAGAGTAGTCGAAGTACTGAGTAGCATGGAACTAGCAGCTCATGACTGCTGAAAAGGATGAGCCATCGTTGATAGCAGAAGAGTTGTTGTCGTTGCGTAAGAATTGTGGAAGCGAGTTACACAGCCTATGACCTGCAGAGCCGAAGCTTCTGTAGAGTTAGTAGCTCTTAAACCAGACTGGAACTTACCTGGCAGATCGGAAGTTTTATGATATGAGTTCAGCGGGTCTGTTGTTTCATTCGCTAAAGTGTCTTTGATTGAAACCGTAGAATATAGGCTTGGGTGGACGTTGCTTAAGCTCTCCTTTTCTATTGTCGCTTTTATGAGTAGTCACCTGGCTAAAGCCTTTTTGAAAGACGATGTGACACAACCCGACTGAAATGGAACATTTAGGATGTTAGTTATTCATGGCAGCAGCAGATATACATGTAGGCAAAGCGAAACAGTGAGAGAAGGGACGAGAGTACAGTTGCTTGTTCCGATCGGGATACACGCTTCACGACGAGGCCACTAGTAACCTGATTGAAAGTAGACATTGAAGGGTTGCATGGAATTAAGGGCCACCATTCCAGGGGCATGCTGCCATGTTTAGGGATGGACTCATGATCATGCCTATCTTTTTGACCGAAAAGCTATAGCGGCGATAATCTAGATCTTTACAATCATCCTTGTAATTGAGCAGCAGAGGTCGATCTTTTTTTTGGCAAGGGCAGCATCGATTTCAAAGGTTTCAAGACTTGCATATGAAATGAGAAGGAAGAGGGTACACATCTTAGGCAAATTGAGATCTGCATTTGGTGAGATCAGCAGAACTAGGTCATAGTGGGTGACTACAAATAGCCGTTTTAAAAATACATGTGGTTTAGTGTGTGACAATTTATATGAGTGGAGCCATGCAAGTGGGAGACAAGAGACAACTCAGTCAAAGCACGAAATCAGTGCTGAAGGCGTCAGCTAAGTTATCAAAACGACATTAGGAAAGCATTTAGTGGGTCCCTGTGATTCGTCCTTGTTGTGCTTATGCGTGCTGACACTGTGCATGCTGCCACTAACCACATTTGCATGCTGACCCTGTGCATGTCACCCCTAACCATATTATTCATTTTGTTTGTTCTCCAAGCATGATTTTACTTACTATTCAATTGCATATCACTTTGCAGCAAATGTAAAGCTCCTTGAAAGAGATTAAGTTCTCTGAGGGCGCTTTATCAAGTGCAATATTATTATTATTCTTATTATTAACACTGAAATAACTTATAATGAGGAATAGTCCACCTCTTGCACGCATCATCAAAATAAAGTCTGAAACATAAAATGCAATAGAGAACTTGGTACTTGCTGAACAATAGAGAACAGCCAGCATTGGTAACTTGTTGTCGGTTATACTCAGTACTATAGATTCGAAAGACTGCTTCGAGGTAAGTGTAAACGGCATGAAATGGCAGTACGTCGCTTTTGGTAATAGTGTTTCCACTTCTAGTTGTGATCAATCTGGGGCTTTTAAAGAAAGAAAAGACCGCTTGGGTTGCTTTGTTAATTTCAGTGAAGTTTACCGATTTTGACCAAGTTTCGATCAAGGAAGGCAGGTCAATCCTTTTTCAGAAAATGAAAGTGGAAAGAAAACTTCAAAGACAAGCTTTAAGGTAGGCTTTCGGAGTAATAGCAGGCCTTCTGACCACTAAGTTTCATATATACGCAGCAATGCTTTTAGGATGAATTGGCAGTGGGGTACGAGATGACACAGGAATACCGAACGATAGGGCACTCCTGAGACCCCTGAGTTGGCCCATCCGGGGGCGCTTTCCGCGTGTTAATGACCAAGTATTGGATCTTAGCAACAGCAGCTAAATTGAGAAATGCATAATAATTATAATAATAATAATTCACTTGATAAAGCGCCCTCAGAGAACTCAATCTCTCTCTAGGCGCTTTACATCTGCTGTAAAGTGAAATGCAATTGAATGGTAAGTAAAATAATGCTTGAAAAACAAACGAAATGAATAATATGGTTAAGGGTGACATGCACAGGGTCAGCAGGCAAATGTGGTTAGTGGCAGCATGCACAGTGTCAGCACGCATAAGCACATCAAGGACGAATCAAATGCATTCCAACGACCATAGCGAAGCAATGATAGGTGCGAAAGATCATACTTAATATGCAGGTTACTAGCTGCCGGCGTATCCAACACCACCACCTAGCATGGCAGTAACGGCTCCAAGCTTCAAGCGCTCAGACGTCCATTGCTGCATAGCTTTTTTTACATATTAGGGTAAACAGCTAACAGATAAGCTTTAAACAGGTCTGTTTTGTATCGGCGAGCCTATAAGATGTTATTGAGAACTTCAATTTTTGGTAATGAATTCAGCAACGGAAAAGAAACTCGTTTTGCTTGCTTTCTGGGGACGAGAATGAAAGAATTAAGCTGTTCAGCAGAGTTCGGAAGATTCTTGCGGTAGGGGGCCTTTTTATTCAGAGTAGAAACTTTTCTCTGAGCCTAATTATCAAAAGAAAGATATCAAAACTCTTTTTTAAAACTAAATGCCTACCTGTACCATTAGCAATACACAGGGCTCTTTATTCGAAAATAGATTTGCCTCAACGCAGTGGAAAAAAATAAATCCTTAAAATTCAAAAATAACTAATTTGTTGCTTCTTTAGTCGTTCTTGCATGGAAATACATTGTTTTCGTTCTGGAAAGAAATCGCATGCAGTAAATAATGTATGAATTTCCTGATCTTACCATTTACTTAGGGCTAGATACGCTCAGCTGAGCCATGATGATAATACAAGGAGAAAGCAAGGCGAGGAGAGAGACGAAGCGAGAGAGAGAGAGAGAGAGAGAAAGACAAAGAGATGGTGACAAAACCAGGAGGGATGCATACCGACGGTGAAGAAATATTTAGGGTGGAGACATAAAGCAAGTGAGACAAGTAGTATATTGTGGTAAAATCTTCGTGGACATGCATTTTATTAAAAAAATTCTCACGTTGATCTTCCAAATACTCATTGATTATGGCATGTTTGATACGGTGCAGAAATACAAGAGCTGTTGGTTTCCGTAAAAAGAATACGATTTAGACTTCTTCGTTTTGCCTTCGGCTTCTCCAGACCAGTGCTGCTAAAAACAAGTTAGGACACTAACTGGGCGGAATAAATATTGGTTGGAAACCCCAAAATAAATCGACAACTGAGTCATAATTTTTAAGGCTGCTTTATTAAAGCCCGGTCAATGATGATCTGGGTAGCATGCAGTAATAAGTAAAAACAACAAACAGTGTTATTCTTAAGCAACAACAAGGTAGGTTAGATGAGCCATTAGGGTTTTGAAGAAAAGACAGCATTATTCACGTAGTTGCTTCTAGTACAAGAAATTAAAGCACCATATATGGCTGGATAGGATAAACAGACATAATAGGCAAAAACTCGCAGTTAGTGATTCAGATCGTAAGCTTTGACCCTGTTGCATATGTAAAGCACTCAGATGTATCTTTTATTTATGTTAGAGAGCTGAACCAAAATTGTTAAAGCTGAAAGATATACGTGTTCAATACCTGAAAATTTTTACTTAAGCTTAAAAGCCAGGAATTGAAGGCTTCACAGTGTAAATCCTTTGAAATAAGGCTACTGTTTTCTGTAAATGAGATGCACACACAATAGATTTTAATGGGCTTTCAATTCCAATTCGCTTAGTGCAGCATTAACTTATGTCGCTGTAGAGTCAACGAATTATGTCAGATCGCTTTGCCGCCATTTGGAATCCAAATACAGTAAAGTTAGGAGCGTTTTAAAGTGGCCATTTTAGTAGCTCCCTAAAATAACCAAATGTTTACTATGGCTCATTGCAACCAGCTGCTGAATAACTAATGGCAGAACTGTAGTACACCCAGTATATTTTGCTTTGACAACCTAGCCAGCAGAAACTAGTATGCTATGAAACAAGTCTTGCTAAAGAACACGTGCAAGAAGAGGTTATCCTGGCAATGGCTTATTGTGGCTAAAGGCGTGCATGAACACGTGGACAGTGTTTTTCCAGAAAGAATCGACAGATAATTTCAAGATGTATTGGAACTCAGGAAAATGGCATATAGATCGGGTAATCGGCCTCTAGGACTTCAATCTGCAAGATCATTTTAGTAGGGAACATAACTGCAAGTGAGAGCCAGAATATTGCGAGTATTTTTATCCTTGAGACTATGGGCTGTCACCGTGGCCACTGAGTTTGATATGACTGCTGCTTTCTGAAATAAAGCACTTTACCAGAGCCAAGATGAGTGCACTAGTGTTTACAATTGCTTGGACTCTTCACAGCAGTCAAACACATCAGTTTTTCTTAACTCCCTTTATGTAGGTATTGCTGAAACCCGATCATAGATGGCTTCAGGCATTCTGAAATGAATTGAGATAAAAACAACTTAGCGAAAATGGGTAAGCTAAGCCTGATTGAGTAATTTATAATTCCCATGTGTAATGCCCTAAGTGAACTTGGTCTCTTTTCAGGTGATTCACAAATGAGACAGGGGGCTCGATGCTACGACCTCTGCTTGACCCTAATCGAGATAAACCCCTTAATCACTTGGCCAAGCCAGCTTAGCGATGAGATGGTTTAATAATTATATTTGTTTACGTTGGCATTTCTCATTGGCTTCGGCAAGAAACATGGTGCTAGGTTTCACATTTAGAAATATCTAAGACGTGTTCATTATATCTACTTCAATCTGGCATAATTTAAGCTGCATAACGTATCTAGCATTCGGGGCTGCTCGTAAGTCTCACCTTTGCCGAAGTGACCTGCGTCTTGATGGCCTGCCCGAGCTTCCCAATCGTGCAGGGCTTCGACATCCACGTCTCTGTAACTTGATTAGCTCCACGTTGTCTCGAGCTCCAACTTTCCTATTATAAGTACTCCCCGGTTTGCCAAGGCGTCGCACGACCCGCCAATCTGAATCAGTTTGTTGAGCCCTACCTCTAACATTAATCACATCCGCAGAAACCAAGCATTTAGCTGTACCCGCCACCTAAGCGTGGAACTCAAACTCTACTACTGCACGACCTAACATCACTTGAGATTCCGATATCATAAAGGAAGCTAAAATGCCTTTTTATCACTGCATTAGGTGTTTCCATTTCCTAAATCTTATGAGAGCTCACAAGTGCCTACACTGGGCAGTGTGTGCCCTAATCAAATTATGTGCACAAACCTTCCATGTCACTTCTAGTCACGATGCACTTGTTTACATAGTGCAATTTATTACTACTTATTTATAGGTTGATTTTATAAAAAATGTACATTTCTTAATGGGTGTTAGGCAAGTAATTATTATTTATTTTGTTGTTAAGAATATCTTGACCGACTAATGCCTTGTTTCAGGGTAGTGGCCTTAGTAGAGGGAAAGATGCCTTACTTGGATGTAGTTCAGGTCCTATCTCAGTGGGAGTCTCCGGAGTATTGACGTGAATGAACAAAGATCATCTGAAGTACCTCTGAAATATGGAGTACCTCAGAGCTCCGTGTTAGGTCCGGTTCTTTTCATGGTTTATACTCTCCCTCTTGCTCATGTGATTTTCAAGCACAATCTAGGCTTTCACTTCTATGCGGATGACACTCAGTTGTATCTTTGCTTTGATCCCTCCCAGCCTTCGAGCACCTCAAATTCTCTCAACTCACTAACTTCATGCGTTGATGATATCTGCACATGGACGGCAGATCATTTTCTAAAACTAAGCGATGATAAAACTAACTTAGTAGTTATGGGCAAACCCAGTGTGCTTCTGAGATTGGAAAGGCTGACTCTCAAAATTGGCTCTGCCAGCATGTCTCCTGTGGGATCGGCTCGAAATATATCTGTCATATTCAAAAGCGACCTCTCGTTAGACGACCATATGAGCTCCACAGTCAAATTCACCTATTTTCAGCTTCATAACATTGCTGAAATTCGGGCTTGTTTAGATAAGAATACCCAGTCCAAGTCGGTCCGTGCATTCGTGATATCCCGTCTCGACTTCTGCAACTCACTGCTTACTGGCCTACGAGCATGTGCGATCAGGCGATTGCAGCTGGTGCAAAACTCCGCAGCTAGGCTTTTCTGTCGTGAGCGTCGCAGTTGCCACGTTACCCCACTTCTCTCCGACCTGCACTGGCTACCAGTCAGCAACGGATAGATTTCAAGGTTTTGTCGCTCACTTTTAGGTCACTTTATTCTTTGGCTCCAGCCTATCTCTTAGATCTACTTTCCAATCAGGCCAAGCATCGTAGCACCCGCTTTTCGGAATCCAACAGTCTACAAATTCCTCGTACAAACCTTAAATCCTTTGGAGACCGTGCATTTAGTTCGTATGCTCCCAAAGCCTGGAACTCCTTCCCGACTTGCGTCAGAATATCCCCTGACCTGACCACATTTAAAAGGAACTTGAAAACACACTTATTTAGGGTAGCATTTAGTCAGTCCCTGTAATTCGTACTTGATGTGCTTATGTGTGCTGACACTGTGAATGCTGCCACTAACTACATCTGCATGCTGCCCCCCCCCCCCCCGTGCATGTCACCCCTAACCATATTGTTCATTTGTTTGTTTTTCAAGCAAGATCTTACTTACCATTCAATTGCATTTCCCTTTGCAGCAAATGTAAAGCGCCTAGAAAGAGGTTAATTTATCCGAGGGCGCTTTGTGAAGTGCATTATTAGTATTAGTATTATTATGATCATTACTTACATTGTGAAAAGTTCAGATGGGCTTGGAGTTTGCATACACACACACATCTATCTGTAAACTTTCGGCAGTAAATATTCTTTTACTATACGAATTAGCAATATATACAAATGGCTAGACAAAGCCAGCTTTATTTGATAAACCAGAATGTGTTAAGAAAAACTTGACTTGAATAAGTAAACAAAGGTTGCCGAGTTAGGAAAGGACATAGAGTTGTGGCTTCTCAGTATTGGTCTTAACTCATTCTGACCAGAGCTGCAGCCTATGAATGGAGTCTCGTGGTTTTTTTTCGATATTCTAAAATAAAAAAACGACTGAGTTGGTTGTCGGGAGCTAATTTAATTAAGCCCTGAAAAGCAAAGCCTAAACAGCGTGCTGTCATGAAATACCTGCCGAAAGAGATAGTCTCAAGCCTCAGTTATGCAAGTGAAATATGATAGGACAGTGAAAACTATATACTTAGTATGGGTGTAGCGGCGCCTTATGTATGAAACTGAGGCAGTACAATAGAATCATAGAACAAGGCTATGCCGGAGGGGGAGAAATGCTAGTCTTAAAGAGTTGTAGCTGAGTTCCAGGGGCCAGCTGCTAACTCCTACTGACTGCTCGCTACTATCTACGTCGGTTCAGGTCGTTACGCCGGGCCCTCCGGTAAGAGTGGTTCACGCGTGATCGATCGGGTACACAACACTTTATATAATGCATACGCATGCGCTATACAAAGTAGGGTACTAAACAAGCCTACAGAGGAAGGTCCTATACAATGTAAACTATAGCAGCGCGGGATGACGCCGCAAGTGCGAACAAACGTGTTATTGCTCAGTGGGCTTACGCAGTCGCACCGTCGCAGGACTCCGTTTCACCAGTACAAGCGTGAGCCGTCCAATACCCGGCTAGCTGAGTAATCTGTGGTAGACGGAGTGGACGTCCAACAAGAACCTCCGTCGAGAGCTTCCGCCGAAAGAGAGCGAGCATGTTGTACCCAGTTCCGGTCCTCGGGCCTCTCGGAGCTGACCTAAGGCCTTACCTTTCCGGGGCAAGGCAACGCCCAGCCCGACGTATCGAATGTCAGTGGGTCCGCCTACTCTAGGGTACAGAGTTCATATAGCCAGATCTGGTGCTGCGGCACACGAAAAGCACTGGGAAATAGTATTAGGTTACGTAGTTTTCTATAGAAATAAATTATGCAGCTAAAAGATATGAGTCCGATGGCGGCAACCAAGGTTACCGAATTTTTGCAAGTGGAATTGCAATTAATTATTTAATTCGTGTATAGCTGCTCTAGAAAATACAGCGTTTCGAAGTCAAAAACGCCGTTGACCTTAATCGGTAGCAGTAACGTCAGAAGAATTTCCAAGCAATCTGGATAATTATGTGAAGAGCTGGTTAAGGTGCTCGCCCAGACCAATGTTTGGCTGAGGTCGTTTTCTCGTGCCCCGAGGCATATGTGAAGCGCCTGAATGGAGATTAAGTTCTCTTGGGGCGCTGTACTAATGAATTATTTTAAATGAATCATATTATCTGCTCAAGAGCTCAACGAAAGTACGCACGCTACGGTTGGCTTCAATGATATAAACAAAAAATGTTAGCAATGATTTTTGTGTGCAAGTTCTGGGAAACATTTCCCGGAAACTCAATTGCTAACCGCTGGTCTGAAACTATTGTGCAGGAGGTCCGCAATCGCGGTGCCAGTGCTCGCCTGGGTATTATCGCTGGTAGTGCGGACAAAGATCGTGATAATATTGCCTTGCCGTTGGCGGTGGCATCCGATATGTCGCAGAATTGTGACAAAAAGCCCATAAGGCTGCTTCGGGCATGCAGGTACGCTCTGCGGGGTGTCCGAAGAAGTCATCAGTGGTTGTCCCAAACCAGCCATCAATCTTGACCAATTTCTCAAAAACTACGCTCATTTTTTGCGATTGTGCCCTCGATCTTTGCCTTGGATCTAGTCAGCTGCTATGCACTTACACAATAATAGGCATCGTTTTTGAAATCGCCGTCTTTCTGCTGACGATTAGAACTCGACGATCCCGGCATTTTTAGTCTATTTGCATATAATTTAGACCAATATTCAGGTAGTTGTCGCATTCCGCATACTCCAGGGTTGCCATGGTAATGTGGGTTACCTCCAATGGGCTTATTTATTCCTTATTTACGATAAAGTTACCACTATGATCTTTTTTTCTTCATTAGTGAAGGCGTAATATATATAAAGCAGAAGATATAAAGAAAAACCATGTAAAACATTGAAATAAGTCATACAGTACATAAATATCTGTAGTTTCTCATCCGAGGGAGTACCAGAGATAGCGAATGGCTAAAGCTGCAGTAACTTATCGATGAACTGTGAAAACAGCAATATTCAAATCACTAGGTTAGCACATCCATTCCGTATTTTACTCGGAAAAAGCGGGGACGCTCATGGCTTTTCACATTGGTGCGACTTTAGACTTATATTTGTTTACCCAATTTGCGTACTAAGCTATGATTTTTTTTATTAAAACTTATGAGCTGATAATATTCGTTGGCTTTAAATTCAAAATTAGCCGAGTTCACCAACATTTTTAATTTTCTATTGACGATCTTGAATATGTTAAATCTTTTCACTACCGTAGGGAGTCAGTCTACAGTGAAGTTTTGTTAAACGGTATTTTATATGGCTCCCTCAGAAAGCTAATTTCTAGCAATATAAATCATATCTGGAGGCAAATTAGTTAATTCAATTCTCTGAATTTAATGCACATTATTTTGATTAGAAAAGCCTGCCAAAGGAAACGAGTAGGCTGTTAGGTAATCTTGCAAAGGAACAAGAAAATACACCACGATCAACAGGCTAGGAGGAAAAATAGCTTGCCTTGGAGGAAATCTTGCAAAAGAACAGG
The DNA here is from genome assembly GCA_009760855.2 of Cristatella mucedo. NCBI lineage: Eukaryota > Metazoa > Bryozoa > Phylactolaemata > Cristatellidae > Cristatella > Cristatella mucedo. The sequence continues at coordinate 439,100 of WPIO01000090.1, read as the reverse complement.
AAATGATACCAAGGGAAGAGGTCTATTAGGAAAGATAGCTTGCCCTGACACACAGGCAAGTTCTTCCCAGTAAGCATAGATGACTAAGGAAGAAAATGCATTAGGGCTTAGAAAAAGAAGCCTAGCTCTGAATAATCTGTATCTCTTACTTCAATTTTGCGAGATAGTTATTAGTGCAGACCATAGCTGGAAGAGACAGTCAGAATTATAAAAACAATATTTCTATTCCTGAGACTATGAACTGCGACCAGGGTCGCTCGGTTTGATATAAAGTATTTAGTAAATAGAGCTGGCAAATTGGCGGAACTAAGCCTAGGCAGTTTCGCCAATTTCCTGACTTAGCTCCTTGCCTTCGCCATACCTTTGTTGATCAGATCCGTTGTCGTGGTATAGGCCATTATTGGGCAAGTAATTTTCCCCGCTCTGTGAAGCAGCTGGCTCTTTTAAATAAACATAGCCATGCACGCGGCAGTCGGGGCGACGTAATGTCTTTTGACATGGATAAATAGACTTCACTTCTCTAGAGTAACTGAGATACTATCGTCAATGCATTGCGCTACTTTATCGTACTAGGTATACTAGCTAGTCCGATGAGAGATATTGAGTTTGGTGCTGATTTTTACTTGCTGCTGCTGATTCTTGTGCCGTACCGTGTGCTTTTGGTTGCGCGTTGACATGTAATGCTTAAGTTGAGCTGCCATGTGAAATTCTGTGGCTAGGACTGACCTGAATCTCTACCGGGAGACTGCGCTCGGTTTTTTACTATTGCCTACGCTTCAATTGTCAACATACTTTCCCTGCGTCCGACATTTTCACGGGTGCAAGAGTAGCTTCCTCAGCCGTAGCAATGAAACGGAAGCGCGTGCCAGAGCCAGTTGGACTTAAAGGCAGCCCACTCCTCAACTCATCTTGAGCAAAGCAATGTGTACGGAGAGTTAACCAAAAGACTGCATTTAATTGCGCAAGAATTTAAAATTGGAGAGGCTACCTTTTCAGCGAGCTAATGCCAGCTTTTCTTCGGCCTGTTCACTGGACTCCCACTAGTTGGGTATCTGTGAAACTCCAGTTGCGACTGTATGACTGAGGCTCAGCGTAAGTAAATTTCTTTCAGCTGCGCTCTAAATCCATCGATTGCCGCGTTAAATAAAGAACCGAGCTAGAAAAATCTCGGGAACTGCCAGAAAACTACTGCTAATACTGGTGGTTAAATCCAACTCATTCAACAACAGGCTTGCAGCAGCTGCTGTACATGTTTTCAAAACTGCTGATATAGTATATACGGGTTATAGTCGCGTAGAGGTCTTCCTCCTCAGGCTCAGGTGTCGTATTGAAAACAGAACTTTCATTAAACGTCTGGATCAGTGCTGCAGTTAAGTCTGCTAAGTTGCAGCTACTTAAAGCGGCTTAAACTTTTGCAAGCAGTTACCAGTGTGTGCCGCTAAACCAGGAATTGCAATCGCGTGCTTAAATTTGATGCAATGCATTACAGCGAAGCTTGTCTATCCTAAGCTTCACAGCCGAATCTTTAAGTTACTGCTAATTGTACTGTGCTGGATTTCAACCAATTGGTATACCGAATTATAGGTCCTGTCAAGGAACTTTAGGTCCCTTCATTACCCGGACTCTATTCTAATGGTGAGGGCTATTCCACAGCTGCATATCGTGGTGATTCTTTCCTGACTCAGATCGCTTGGCTAAACTGAGTATGAAGCGACAAAACTGTTTAGACCATGTAGCTATTTCGTTTTCACTGGAACGGGTCGCGGGAGACCAGCTGAACTCGTATATCGAAACCTCACACCTTGCTAGTAAGTTCCAGTCTGGCTTTAGAGCTAATCACTCCACAGAGTCAGCATTGCTTCGGGTATACAACGACCTACTTAGGAATGCAGACATGGGTAGAGTGTCTCTTCTTGTTTTGCTCGATCTTTCGGCAGCTTTTGATACCATCGATCAAAAAGTACTTCTAGAGCGCCTCTCATCTTGCCTGGGCATCACTGGCACTGCTCTGCAGTGGTTCAGGTCCTATCTCAGTGGGAGACTCCAGAGTGTTGACGTGAATGGACAAAGATCATCTGAAGTACCTCTAAAATATGGAGTACCTCAGGGCTCTGTGCTAGGTCCGGTCCTTTTCACCGTTTATACTCTCCCTCTCGCTGATGTGATTGCCAAGCACAATCTAGGCTTTCACTTCTATGCGGATGACACTCAGTTGTACCTTTGCTTTGATCCCTCCCAGCCTTCGAGCACCTCAAATTCTCTCAACTCACTTGCTGCATGCATTGATGACATCCGATCATGGATGGCAGCAAATTTTCTAAAACTTAACGATGATAAAACTAACTTACTAGTTATGGGCAAACCTAGTGTTATTCAGAAATTGGAAAGGCTGACTTTCAAAATTGGCTCTGCCAGCATATCTCCAGTTGCATCAGCTCAAAATCTAGGTGTCATATTCCAAAGCGACCTCTCGTTAGACGACCACATCAGCTCCACAGTCAAATCAGCCTATTTTCAGCTTCATAACATTGCTAAAATTAGGGCTTGTTTAGATAAGGATACCACGTCCAAGTTGGTCCATGCATTCGTGACATCTCGTCTCGACTTCTGCAACTCACTGCTTACTGGCCTACCAGCATGTGCGATCAGGCGATTGCAGCTGGTGCAAAACTCTGCAGCTAGGCTTGTCTGTCGTGAGCGTCGCAGTTGCCACATTACTCCACTTCTCGCCGACCTGCACTGGTTACCAGTCAAGCAACGGATTGACTTCAAGGTTTTGTCGCTCACTTTTAGGTCTCTTCATTCTATGGCTCCAGCCTATCTTTCAGAGATACTACCCCATCAGGCAAAGCATCGTACCACTCGCTTTTCGGAATCCAACAGTCTAGAAATACCTCGTACAAACCTTAGATCCTTTGGAGACCGTGCATTTAGCTCGTATGCTCCCACAGCCTGGAACTCCCTCCCGACCTGCATCAGAATATCCCCTGACCTGACCACATTTAAAACAAACTTAAAAACACACCTATTTAGGACAGCATTTAGTGGGTCCTTGTGATTCGTCCTCGATGTGCTTATGCGTGCTGACACTGTTCATGCTGCCACTAACCACATTTGCATGCTGACCCAGTGCATGTAACCCCTAACCATGTTATTCATTTTGTTTGTTTTTCAAGCATGATTTTACTTACTATTCTATTGCGTATCACTTTGCAGCAAATGTAAAGCGCCTAGAAAGAGATTAAGTTCTCTGAGGGCGCTTTATCAAGTGCAATATTATTATTATTATTATTATTATTCTCCGAAAACCAGGGACTCGCTTGTGACTGTAACACAGACATTTCTAGACTTGAAAGAATGTGTAAACATCAGAAAAATGCTCCTGTTTATTAAAGCATTTAATGGGTACTTTTTATTCCTCGTATGTGTGATTAGCGAGTTGTCACCGTGCAATCTACCGCCAGCCTTATTTGACACGCTGAAACTGACATTTCACCATTAACCTCCACATGCTGCACACCTTGTGTAAGCTAGCACTGATAAATTGATCGTGCATTGTATACAGCACAACTTAAGTGCCTATAAGGAAACCAAGCTATGTGACGGTAGTGTACAAATGCAGTAATATTATGATTAATGTGTCCACAGTCTAAGCAGATGTTTCTTACATAAATACAGTGCTCACAATTTCACGACGGACACAAATTTATTACCTTTAAATTTTCTTATTACTTTAATATATAATATAATTACTTTAATTACTTTAATAGAGTTGAGGTAGTAATTCTGTACCCAGGCTGGGTTCGGTTGGCAGATACTGGACGGCTAAAGTGAGGGTTAGGGTCACCGGCTAGGCCGGGGTCGGACCTACGGCACGGCCGGATGTATGCGGTGATATGAGGTCACCGGGGCTCTTGGGTACGGGAAGTTGGCCAAGTAAGTCGTGGTGTTGGAGGCTCCCGGTCTCGCCGAGTTATGCACCTGGATTCGTGCAGGCGTGCTCCGGCGATGCTGCCACGCACGCAAGGGAACGAGTACCAAGGCCCGAGTGGAGCTGGATAGCTCGCTCGTTGTTGGCTTGTTTATACCGCGTTCCCCGTGTAGCGTGTTCGTGACCCCCCCCCCCGTGTGTTGGCATCTTTCGGTGGAAGCTTACGACTGTAGTAGTTGTCGACTCGGACTAGCCAGCAGTTACTCATCCAGCCGGGTTTTGGACGGCGTACGCTCGTACTGTTGGACTCGGAGTCGGTACAACGACAGGACTGCCGAAGCCGACTGACCCCAACTAACACGTTTGTTCGCGCTTGCTGCGTCATCTTGCGCTCCCATAGTGTATAATGTATAGGATTCTCCCTGTAAACTTGTTTTAGTTCCCCTTTTGTTGTTGGCGCATGTGTTATTATAAAGATGTTTAACCTGACGGCCGCTCGTCTTACCCTAGCTCGGCGGATGGCACGATCGGTCTGGCAGACGAAGCACTGGCGTGGTTTAAATCCTACTTGTCTGATCGTGTTCAATACGTGTCGTGTGGGGGTCAGGTCTCAGACATGAGAAGGGTCACCTGTGGAGTCCCTCAAGGGTCTGTACTTGGTCCCTTGCTGTTCTCTATTTATACGCAACCTCTGGGAAAAGTGATTAAGGCCCATGGAATAGGATATCACTTCCATGCTGACGATACTCAGTTTTATTTGTCATTTAAACCGTCGGAATCTGCTGCAGCAACTGAGAAACTGAATGCTTGCCTTGCCGATATTCGATCCTGGATGTCGGACAACTTCCTGAAATTAAATGACGATAAAACTGAACTGCTTCTCATAGGACACCCTAAGCGTGTGGCTGGATTAAAAGGCTTTGCTGTCCTAATAGGTGATGCTATTGTGCGACCTTCACCACGTGCTCGTAATCTAGGTGTCGTGTTCGACAGCTGCCTCAATTTAAAAAGCTTCATTCAGAAGACTGCCTCTACAGCTAGCCATCACATCCGATCCCTATCCAAGATTAGAAGCTGTCTCCCACAGTGGCTTGTAAAAAATTTAACTAGCTCTTTAGTTCTGTCTCGGCTTGATTATTGTAATTCCCTTTTGGCTGGGCTACCAAAGAAAGCTATTATGCCACTACAGCGGACTATGAATATGGCTGCAAGGCTGGTCTTCAAGTCCCAGCGGTTTGAGCACGTGTCTCCTTTGCTGAAAGAGCTAGAATGGTTGCCGGTTGAGTAAAGGATACAGAGCAAAGTTCTTACGCTGACCCACAAGGCCTGCCACGGCTTGGCTCCTTCATACCTAGCTGAACTGCAGCATCAGTTTCAGCCTGTTCGTGCCCTCAGGTCCTGTGTGGACAATAAATTAGCTGTCCCATTCCTCCGCTTAAAGACAGTTGGCGACAGAAGCTTTGGCTCTGCAGGTCCTAGACTGTGGAACTCGCTTCCACAATTCTTACGCAACGACATCTACTCTCCAACTGCCGACTATAGCACGTCTTTTTCAGCGGTCCTGAACTGCTACTTCTATGCTACTCACTACCTCAACTGCTCTCCTAACTCTGCTATGCTTCCCACTTTCTCTTTGTTGCGTGAAACGAAGTCTGTTGGCTACCGAATGCGTACCGAAAGCCGCTTAGGCTATGAGTGAGCTATACAAACTGTCCTGCGTAAGTACCACATGGTCTTTATGACTTTGTGGAGTTACTGACGGAGATACATTACATTAAATTACTAGCGGCAGCGTGGCCGGAGTATGGCGGGGTTTGGCGGGAATTAGCCTCTGACCCCTGGAATCCGGTTACAATTGTATGCTGCCTATCCCTGCGTGAGCTTAAAACCAAAGGCTGGAGGGCCACTGCTGTTTGCCCTTCCAACATGGATTTTGGAGCATTTTAAATGCACTCGCACATAATAATTTTGCTATCTGCAGCTTCAATGTAACTATCATTGTGGCTGGTAAGCGGAATAGCATCGTCTGTCCTAATAACCGAGGTAGGCTGTCTAGTACCGGCAGAACAGGCTCCTTAGTACTAGATGTGGCTTCATTAGTCACCGGCTGCTGCCAGAGATCTGGCTAGACCGGAAAATGCTTCGAGACAAGGTCGCCCATTTCCTTAGCCGTCAGCGTTACTCTGCAGCACTGGCAAAACTAGTGATGTAAAATTACTCACTGCTCAGCGGACTGAGTCGACCACTGAGGCCGAATGATTGAGCTAGCTGCAACTGCAATCTTGAGGAGATGACATTAGGCCTTTTTAATCGGCCTTAACTAATACCGTTCTATAGAAGCTGTCGTAGGCACGGAAGCAGTCAACTCAAATGATCCTCGGCCAGGTTCCATGATAATCCTGGAGGTTCACGTATTTCTTGATGCCGTCTTTAACTGGCCTCTAAAGCCAGTTCGAAATTTCATAGGGCAAGACACTCTGTTTAAGGCGAGAGCCACGTGGTAAAACGCAGTACTCACTACTTAATTAAAATTAATAATTCTTATAACAAAAATATATTTGAAAAAACGCCCTCAGAGAACTGAATCTCTGTTGGGCACTTTCCATTTGCTTCGAAGGAAGCACGATCAAATTGCTAGTCGTAGCATGCTAAATAAAAATCAAGAAGCTCGGTTAGGGGTAAGCTGCACAGGGACAGCAGGCAAATGTAGTTAGTGGCTGCATGTACAATGTCAGCATGCATAACTACTGTGACGTTGCAGTCAAGCTGCCTGATTAACTGGTGTCATAATCGTTGCAAACCATAGCTCCGTGAGAGTGCCTGTGGTCCATTGGTCCACGCGGTCTATCATCCTCTGGTACATCGGTCCATCGTTCATTGGTTATAAGCCATACTATAATCTCCAGTTAATCGGTAAGCAAACCACTCAGAGGCCTGGGCTTATGGCAGCTAGCACAGCTGGTGCTTGAATTAAAGTCTTTTCCCACTCTTATTTTAAAATTGCTGGGGATTGGTTGCAGATTAAACATCAGATGAAAACTTAAAAAGCCGACTTAATTTGAAACTATGTACCAACATAATCATGCAACTACCTTGCTGATATATAATACAGATGTAAACGAAACCAGCTCAGCACATGCCCTAAAGGTCTTCCCTCCGATGGAAGTATGACTAAGCAACCACAAATGGAAATCACCATTTCGCATTAAAGCTAGATATGTTGACCTTTTTAATATATTTTCATTAACTTGAAATATTTACTAAAACGCCCGTAAGTAATCTAATTTCATTTAATTACGATATCCCCGGCTTTTCCACGTTTAAAAATAAAATAAATGAATAGCTCAGCTATTAATGGCATGATTAGGTGGATACCTGTGATTCATTCTTAATGTGGTGAGCCGTAATAGCTCACTGTTTAAGGTGGTTGCTTTTTACGACCTCGGTCCCGAAGTCGTGGGTTCGAATCCTGAGGTGGGCGATCCTTTATCGTCATGCAAGCGGTGGCGATAGCCATAAAGGCTCATCTGTTGCTATACAAAAAGAGTCTGTTAAATCAGATAGTAGTTAGTTAGTAGTAGTAGTTATGTGCTTCGGCGTACTGACACTTTTGCATATTGCCATTAACAGCACTTGCATGCTGACCTTGGGCAGGTCACTTCTAGCCATGTCTGAATGTACAAAGATCACCTGAAGTACCTCTGAAATATGGCGTACCTTAAGGCTCCGTGCTAGATCCGGTTTTTTTCACGGTTTATACTTTCCCTCTTGCTCATGTGATTGCCAAGCACAATCTAGGCTTTCACTTCTATGCAGACGACACTCAGTTGTACCTTCGCTTTGGTCCCTCCCAGCGGTCGAGCATCTCAAATTGTCTAAACTCACTTGCTACATGTACTGATAACATCCGCACATGGATGGCAGCAAATTTTCTAATACTAAATGACGATCAAACTAACTTAGTAGTTATAGGCCAACCCAGTGTCATTCACAATTGGAAAGGCTGAAACTCAAAATTGGCTCTGCCAGCATATCTCCAGTTAAATCAGCTCAAAATGTATGTGTCATGTTCCAAAGTGACCTCTCGTTAGACGACCATATCAGCTCCACAGTCAAATCTGCCTAATTTCAGCTTCATAACATTGCTAAATTCGCGATTGTTTAGATAAGGATACCACGTCCAAGTTGGTCCATGCATTCGTGACATCCCGTCTCGACTTCTGCAACTCACTGCTCGCTGGCCTACCAGCATGTGCGATCAGGCGATTGCAGCTGGTGCAACTTTCTGCAGCTAGGCTTGTCTGTCGTGAGCCTCGCAGTTGCCACATCAGTTCACTTCTCGCCGACCTGCACTGGCTAACAGTCAAGCAACAGATTAACTTCAAGGATTTTTCGGTCCCCTTTAGGTCACTTCATTCTATCGCTGAAGCCTATCTCTCAGATCTACTCCCCCATCAGGCCAAGCATCGTACCACCCACTTTTCGGAATTCAGTAGTCTACAAATACCCCGTAAAAACCTCAAATCCTTTGGGGACCGTGCCTTTAGTTCGTATGCTACCAAAGTCTGGAACTCCCTCCCAACCTGCGTCAGATTATCCCCTGACCTGACCACATTTAAAAAGAATTTAAAAAAACACCTATTTATGACAGTATTTAGCGGGTCCCTGTGATTCGTCCTTGATGTGCTTAATATTGCTGACACTGTACATGCTGCCACTTCTTTTTATCCAGAACTTCGTCTTGGCTTTTGTTATTGAACATTCGAGCAGACTCACGGGGATTACAAGTTTCTTTGCATGGTTTAGCTGACGATTTTTACCCACTATATTTTGAACGGAAACATGCTGAAAAGATTTAATTAAGAATGGATAGCTATCGAGTTAAGAACCCACTAAATTGATGTGGCTACATAAAATTATAGGCATCTAGATATTGCCGTAATACGATTAATATGTGCAGGTAGCTTAAGAAGGAGGATGCAGTAGCAGCAGGCATCACAGGTTTTGGATTTGGTTAAGTGATACCTATAGTAATATTAATATTATTAATGCACTTGGTAAAGCACTCTCAGAGAACTTAATCTCTGAGGGCGCTTTAATGAGTACATTATTATTATTATTATTATTATTATTATTATTACATTTGCTGCAAAGGGAAACGCGATTGAATGGTGAGTAATATCAAGCTTGATAAACAACATGAATAACATGGTTTAGGGTGAAATTCACAGGGTAAGCATGCAAATGAGGTTAGCTGCAGCACTCACAGTGTCAGCAGGCAAAGGTACTTGAATAACGTATCACAGGGACCCACTAAGTGCTGTTCTAAATATGTATGTTTTTAAGCTCTTTTTAAATGTGGTCAAGTCAGGGGATGTTCTGACGCATGTCGGGAGGTATTTCCAGGCTGTGGGAGCGTACGAACTAAAGGCCTTAGGGTTTGAGGTTTGTACGAGGTATTGTAAACTGTTAGATTCCTATAATTACGGGGTACTATGCTTGGCCTGGTGGGGGAGTAGATCTGAGAGTTAGTCTGGAGCCAAAAAAACGAAGTGACCTACAAATGAGTAACAAATCTTTGAAGTCGACCAGTTGCTTGACTGCTAGCCAGTGCAGGTCAGCGAGAAGTTGTATGATGGGGCAACTGCAAAGCGCACGACAGACAAACCTAGCCGCACAGTTTTGCACCCATTGTAGTCGCCTGATTGCACATTACTTTAGGCTACATCAAAGTTAAGCTATGCACTTAAAAGCCAAAGTGAGTAAACTAGCTAATACAAACTAGAAAGTGCATTGCTGAGATCAGGTTTGAACCAGGTCTCTTGAAAATCTGTAGCATATAATGCCAGTGTACCATTCTCCGTCTTTGATTTGTAAACGCGTACGGGAAGAAGTGTGCCAATTACACACTTAGCAGCTCTCATTACAATGGTATTTCCCCTGCCTTGCTGACTGTTCCCAGACCAAGCAGCTCTTTGTATGACCATTCAACATTACGAAGCAGCTAACTCATCTTATACCAACGAATGATCTGCATTTTCCTATTTAATTTGCCACAGAAGTTACAGTGGGTAGACACTTTAGCCAACCTAGATCGTCTCATAATTGATGACCTGAATCTGAAAGGTTTATTTGTTAGCAGAGTAAGGACAGGTAATGAAGCCGATAGATGAAACATAAAGAACATAATACTTAGCATAAACATTATCTGTGTGTATCTCAACTTAACAAGTGTTTGCTATCTGATTGACGCTTTCCGATATATCTACTGTGATAGACTGGCGGATAAGATTTAGTACTTCATCGAGTGGCATCCTTCTCTGGTAATCTTCTATCTCAGGTCCCGAATACTCAGCCTAAAAATCAGTTACCGGTGGATAAGAATATGCCATAGCAGCCTAGGAGACATGCAGCTACACACATTTTTAACATGACACGAAGTTTGTCCCCCAAGGAAAAGCAATCTCAAATTATTGCTGTTAAGTTACAACAGCCATTGCCTTCGATAAAAGTACCAATTTTACAGTTAGGACCTATTGAAGACACTTTCTTAACAAACAATTTTATCAAGTACGGTAACAATTACAGACGGTCTAGAATTGTAAGCCATGATTTTTTCAAAAGACAAAAGGCTATCTGAACGGCTGTCATTGGGCATAGCTGCAACCGAAAGTTACAGCTATGCAACTTCGTTTCTCATTTACATCCAATGCTATCATGAAAAACTATTTTGCTTACTATCACGTGCGTTTGTTTTAGCTAAGTAACATTAAAAGTGAAGCTACACTTAATTAACACGGTACCTATCCAAACGGCTGCAGTTAGGCCACTACTCATGACAGAAACAGAAAATATGAACGAATATTTTGAAGCTTCGCACCTAGCTAGTAAGTTCCAGTCTGAACACAGAGCTAGTCACTCCTCGGAGTCAGCATTGCTTCAGGTGCATAATCACTTGAATATTAATGCGAGCTCACTTAGAGTCCCTCTGCTTGTCCTTATTGATCTACCAGCAGCTTTTGATAAGATTCTCACCTTTCTTGGGAACCTCTGGTGCTGAGCTGGAATAGCCTAAGTACAATTTGAGTAGGACACTTGATAGGAGTGATGTGAATGCAAGTAATTTGTCCTGGAAACCATTTGAGTATTGGGTATCTCTGGGCTCTGTGCTTGGTGAGCCGTGATGGCACACTAGGTAAGGTGGTTGCTATCACGACCTCAGACCCGAGGCCGTGGGTTCGATTCCTATGGTGGGCGATCCTTTATTGCCCCTGCTAGCAGTGGTGATAGCCGTTAAGGCTCTTCTGTCGCTATACAAAAAGAGGATGCTTAATTAGCTAGGATTTTTCTGGTCCCATTCTATTTTCAATGTATACTCTCCCTCTTGCCGAACTGGTTGCCATTGACAATATAGGCTATTACTTGTATGTAAATGACACTGTTTGTACCTTTGCTTTGACCATTCCAAGCCATCCGGCATGCCAAAGTATTTCAGCCGTCTTTCTGGCTGTACTGACGACATCCTTAAATGGATAGGAAAAATCTTTCTCGAACAGAATGAGAAAAAAACACTAGTTATTGATTAACCGAACCAGCTTACCTATACTCCAGTGCCAAATAACATAATTTTTTTTCTCGGTATCAATTTTGAAGATCAGAGAGGGGTTATTTCGACCTCAAGAGTAATTAATTTTTTTCTAGGCACTTTAGGTTTGCTGCAAACCCAGTATGCGATCTGGTTACTTTTAGCATAACAGTAGACAAAAACAATAACATGGTTAATAACAATAACAATAACAATAACAATAACATGGTAGCATAAATAGGGTCACCATAAAAGTAAGGTTGTTGGCTGAATGCACCTCATTACTCTGGAGTCACTCCCTGAGACAGAACCTAAAAAAATCCAGTATTTATTACAAGACTTTCTCTGACTCCGGGAAATACATGAATCGTCAGCATTAAACTTCGAGCCACTTTGCTAAAACCATCTGTTTAGTCTTTCCTGGTACTGTAAAAATGTTATGCTATGACATCGCTACTTCTTTTTTGACATCATTCCCAAAAATCCTAAGTAAATTTACTAAGAAAATAGCAAGTTTTAGGTATTCATGTATTGATATTAAAGCGTGGCCTTTACTTCATTAATTTAAAAATTAAAATATAATTACTAAAATATAATTTTCAATAAACACCTTACAGAAGGACAATTATGCTCCATTAACGTATCGCCTAAATAGTATAACATAAATCTGCCTGCGTTCGCCTAAATGGTTAAGGTACTTGCGTTTGGCCACCCCGATGGATGTTCTTTCCATTCATTTCTCACGTTAGGGGTCGTTGCATCTAATGACCAAGGTTTAGTGTTTGCAAGCGCCCAATAAGGTTATATTGCATTTGAAGGAAAATGTAGTGACCTAAGCTCTGTGGCTCATGCAATTGGCATTGATCTAAACTAGTTAAATTCAGAGCATAAATACGTTAAAATTCTTAATTTTATAAAAAGATTATGTTAACATTTAAAGCGTAAAGCGGATAATACAACAAAATTACATTAGGGTTATTGGGACTTGGTGTATTTTTAATTTTTTGTTAACTCTGTTTCAGATTCATCATGTTGCAGTTGTTGTTTATTATGTTGTATAATGTTATTAGGTTGCAGATATATTCAGTCAAGAATTTTATCATACAGAGTTTATGTCTTTAGAAGCGTTGGAATAGAAACTTCCTTATACCTATGACTTGAGCATCATAGTAATGCTTGATTTATTGGTCATTGAAAACAAAACGATTTGAGAATCAAGTAATTCTATTTGGATATTATTGATCGTTGTATATAAATTTAAGCAGAGAAATTTTTATATTATAAGTAAGCGACTTGACCTAGAATACAATGCATTGTAATATTTGTAAACAGTGCAATTTTACTTGAATACTAGTATGGTGGAAGTTGTCCAGTCGATGGAAGTAAAGCTGTGTCTTGCATTATTCAGCTACCAATGAGAGTGAGAGGACTGCTGAAAGTGAAGTGGTACAAGAATAGAGGAAATTATAAAAGCTTAGCTCCCTCAGAGAACTGAATATCTCTCTAGGGATTTTATAGATTCTGTATAGAAAACCATACCCAAAGATAGGTGGTAACATCCACAATCAGCAGTTATAGTGTCAGCAGTATACCCACAAGAATCTTGAATTACAAGACCGAATGCTGTATAAAAATTGAGCGTTTTAAGAATCGTTTTAAATGCCTTCGTGTCAGGGCACCTTTAATCCAGCTTTGGTGGTGATTTCTGGACTTTGTAGAATTGGGACTGAAGCTACGATCACTAACGTTTTCTATACATAATAATAGTAATTATAATAATAATAATGCAATTGATAAAGCGTCCTCAGAGAACTTAATCTCTTTCTAGGTGCTTTTCCTTTGCTGCAAAGGGAAACGCAATTGAATGCTGAATAATATCATGCTTGATAAACAACATGAATAACATGGTTAGGGGTAACATGCACAGGGTCAGCATGCAAATGTGGTTAGTGGCAGCACGAACAGTATCAGCATGCACAAGCACATGAAGGACGAATCACGGGGAACTACTAAATGCTGTCCTAAATATGAGTGTTTTAAGTTCTTTTTAAATTCGGATGGGGATGTTCTAGCTCAAGTCGGGAGGGAGTTCCAAGCTTTGGAACCATACAAACTAAATGAGCGTTCTCCTAAGGATTTGAGGTTTGTACGAGGTATTGGTAAACTGTTGGATTCCGAAAAGCGGATAGTACAATGCATGGCCTGGTGGGGGGATTAGATCTGAGAGATTCAAATTATGGCTAATCATTTGAGGCAGAACAGTGAGTTTAAAGATTATTCACTCATTTGTAATGTAGCTCTTATAGGTCGGCTTTAACGAGATAATTAAGGAATTTAAAAGTAAGTAACTGAACTTTAAAGTCAACATGCTGCTTGACTGGGAGAGAGTGCAGGTTTGAGAGAAACGAAGTGATTTGGCAACTGCTGGGCTACAGACATAGCTAGCTGATGAGTTCTGGGCCACTTTAGAGCGCTTTGTTGCACGTCTTGGGAAACTAGCAAACAGTTACTTATCAAATCTGAAACGGGATTCCATACATGATTGAACCACTTTAAATTTAGTATCGCCGTCTAAGCGAAGCCAAATTTTAGCAATATTGTGTACCTCCCAGTAGGTAAACTTGGCTGTGGTGCTGATATAATGAAAGCGACATTTTATTAGACGACTATGTAAACAGGAACAGAATTAATGCAATCAGAGACGACTTTGAGCTTTCAATTTCTGGTTTTCTCGTGTCTGAACGATACTTGGTTTACCGATTACTTGTAGGTTGGTTTTATCAGCATTGAATTTTTTTAATAATAATAATAATATTGCACTTGATAAAGCGCCCTCAGAGAACTTTATCTCTTTCTATGCGCTTTACATTTGCTGCAAAGTGATACGCAACAGAATAGTAAGTAAAATCATGCTTGAAAAACAAACAAAATGAATAACATGGTTAGGGGTTACATGCACTGGGTCAGCATGCAAATGTGGTTAGTGGCAGCATGCACAGTGTCAGCACGCATAATCACATCGAGGACGAATCACAAGGACCCACTAAATGCTGTCCTAAATAGGTGTGTTTTTAAGTTTCTTTTAAATGTGGTCAGGTCAGGGGATGTTCTGATGCAGGTCGGGAGGGAGTTCCAGGCTGTGGGAGCATACGAGCTAAATGCACGGTCTCCAAAGGATTTAAGGTTTGTACGAGGTATTTCTAGACTGTTGGATTCCGAAAAGCGAGTGGTACGATGCTTTGCCTGATGGAGTAGTATCTCTGAAAGATAGGCTGGAGCCATAGAATGAAGAGACCTAAAAGTGAGCGACAAAACCTTGAAGTCAATCCGTTGCTTGACTGGTAACCAGTGCAGGTCGGCGAGAAGTGGAGTAATGTGGCAACTGCGACGCTCACGACAGACAAGCCTAGCTGCAGAGTTTTGCACCAGCTGCAATCGCCTGATCGCACATGCTGGTAGGCCAGTAAGCAGTGAGTTTCAGAAGTCGAGACGAGATGTCACGAATGCATGGACCAACTTGGACGTGGTATCCTTATCTAAACAAGCCCTAATTTTAGCAATGTTATGAAGCTGAAAATAGGCTGATTTGACTGTGGAGCTGATGTGGGCGTCTAACGAGAGGTCGCTTTGGAATATGACACCTAGATTTCGAGCTGATGCAACTGGAGATATGCTGGCAGAGCCAATTTTGAAAGTCAGCCTTTCCAATTTCTGAATAACACTAGGTTTGCCCATAACTAGTAAGTTAGTTTTATCATCGTTAAGTTTTAGAAAATTTGCTGCCATCCATGATCGGATGTCATCAATGCATGCAGCAAGTGAGTTGAGAGAATTTGAGGTGCTCGAAGGCTGGGAGGGATCAAAGCAAAGGTACAAATGAGTGTCATCCGCATAGAAGTGAAAGCCTAGATTGTGCTTGGCAATCACATCAGCGAGAGGGTTTTTAATCAGCTGCCATCCATATATTAATAATAATAATAATAATAATAATACATTTTAACATAGTTCCCTCGGAGAACTCAACCACTTTGTAGCAAATCTTCATTCGCTTAAAGGGAAGCCTGACCGAATGGTTTTTTCGCAATGCTCGATGACCAGAAGCATAGCATTAACATTTACAATCATATTAAGCCCAGCATAATAGTGTCCTCAGGCATGAGGAAAATGGCGATTGCTTTAATCAACAAATACAGCAAGCAAGTTGAGAGAAATCGACCTGCTGGATGACTGGGATGGACCAAAGCGAAGGTAGAATTAAATGGCTTCTGACAATAAGTGAAAGTCTAGATTTTGATTGGCAATCACAATTGCAAGAGAGAGTGTTTAAACCACGAAGCAAACCAGATCTAGCAAAGATCATTGCAGTGTGTTTTATAGTCATCAGAGCTTCTTCGGCTGTTCATTGCGCATTCACAAGGATCCTTCGAAGTCGCTCACTGAAAGGTGATGTTTCTCCGTCTCTAACTCAGCAAAGCCCTGAAGACTATAGATTTTCCACATGAGATTTTTGAATAGCCCACTCACAGCATAACCGGCTTTCGGTATGCATTTGGAAGCCGACATACTTCATCTCAGGCAACAAAGAGAAAGTGGGAAGCATAGCAGAGTCAAGAGAGCAGTTGAGTTAGCGAGTGGCTTGGAAGTAGCAGCTCAGGACTGCTGGTTAGAATGAGCCTTAGTCGGCAGAAGGAGATCTTTGCAATTGCACAAGAATTGCAGAAGCAAACCTCACTGTCTTGAACCTGTAGAGATCATGTTTCTGTTGCCAATGGTCTTTGAGCTGAGTAATGAAACCACTAATTTATTATCCACACAGGACCTGAGTGCACGAGGAGGCTGAAACTGGTGCAGCAGTTCCATTAGGTATGAAGGAGCAAAGCCGTCGCCGGCCTTGTAGGTCAGCATAAGAAACTTTGCTCTGTACCCGTTGGTCAACCAGCAGTCATTCTATCTCTTTTAGCAAAGGAGGCGCATGGTGGTCAAACCTCTGGTATTTGACACCTAGCCGCTTTAGTAGCCCAGCCAAAAGGGAGTTACAATAATCAAGCAGAGACAGAACTAAGGAGCTAGTTATTTTTTGCAAGCCACCATGGAAGACGGCTCCTTATCTTGGACAGGGATCGGGCGTGAGGGCTAGCTGTAGTATCAGTCTTCTGAATGAAGCTTTTAAAATTTAACCAGCCTTTGAAAACGGCACCTAAGTTTTGAGCCCATTTTGACGGTTGCACAACAGCATAACCTATTAGAAGAGCGAGGCTTTTTAATCCAGCCACAAGCTTAGGGTGTCCTGTGAGCAGCAGGTCAGTTTTCTAGTCATTTAGTTTGAAGAAACTTTCTGACGTCCAGGATCAAATTTTGGCAAGACAAGCATTCGGTTTATCAGTTGCCGCAGCAGATTTTGACGGTTGGAATAAAAAATACAGCTGACTATGTTTAGAATAAAAATGACATCCTACTCCATAGGCCTTAATTACTTTTCCCAGAAGTTCAGCATAAATGGAGAACTGCAAGTGACCGAGGACGAACCCTTGAGGGACTCCACATGTGACCAATCTCGTGGGTGAGACAGAACTAGCAAACGACACAGGTTGAACCTAATCATACAGGTACGATTTGAACTATGACAGTGCCTCGTTGAAATGCCGTTGTTCTCCATCGCTCAAGTTGGACACCGTGATCAACAGTATCGAAGGCAGCTGATAGACCTAGCATACGGTAAGCCGTAATGGCTCACTAGGTAAGGCGGTTACTTTTTCCTACCTCGATCCCGGGGTCGTGGGTTCTAATCCTGTGGTGGGCAATCCTTTATCGCCGCTGGCTGCAAGTGGTGGTGATGGCGGTCAAGGCTCTTCTGTCGCTATACAAAAAGAGGCTGTTTAATCAGCTTGTATAAATTTTATTTAATGATTACATGGGCAGTGACATTCCCATCACCATTTCCGTAAATAATTTCATTGCTAACATGAAGAACCGCAGTTTCATAGGTGTCCTGTGCCTTGAATCCCCATTGAGATCACGAAAATCTGAGAAAAATTAGGACTCTGTTTCTGGCAGGACATAGACTACTACCACCTGTGTTAACTTGCTGTTAGATGAATTATAAACCAAGGGTTAGGAAGACGTCGTCAAGGGGACTGCAAACCGCTTGAAGGATGAGTGTGTAATAGTGGTGACTACACCTTCATTTTGATAGTCCTACGGTTACGAAAGAAAGATCACAATGATTTCAGGTTTGCCTCTTTAACGGTCGGGCATGTTACCGATTTCCTGCATGTTTCGGCCAATTCGATAAGGTCAATGCCTTTTTGCGATTAAGGTTGCTTAATTATAGGGCTTCATCGTACAACTAGCAAGGATTCTACAAACAAACCTGTAGTGGTGCCGCCGGAATTAGAGACGACCTGATGAATACTAAGCTAGAGAGATTAGCAACAACGCTTGATGAAGAAAACGCCTAGTGATTCATAACATTGCTAGGAATACCAAGCATGCGGGTACTCTGCTCACAGCCCCCCCACTTCATGAGCTATTTCGCAGCCCAATTAACTGACCTTAGGAGCGACAAAATCTATAAGACCACGCTTTAACGACAATAACAAAACAATAATAGGTTCGCAAGATCATAACTAATGAGCACGTTTTTAGCCGCCGACCTAGCATATGGCTCTGCCTGCGATGCAGACAGCTTAAGGCTTCAAATGTCCATACCCATTTAATTTCTTGCCTACTACGGTCTAACAACGAACAGATAAACTTTAAGACGATGGTAGTCTCTTTTATTTTTCTGAGTGACTAGGCTTTTTTAATATTTGGTAGCATAAGTTACGATCTACTTTTTTAGCGTTGAAATGTCCATTTCCTATGCAGTAGGATATTCGGTAAAAGTAAAGCGTTTCATTCCCATTGAATACAAGTAGAAATGGTATTATGTGCAGCATTTCACATACACATCTGGGCTTGAGCCGGTGTTCTCAGGATCGAAGGCGAGCATGTTAATGTCTTGAATTGCAATAAGTAACAAATTGTAATGAGCCAAACATTGCAAACTAAATATTGCATGGTTATTTTGCCTGTAGCAACGATTGCAAAATTATTCACATGTTTACCAAAAAGAGCCATTCGTTCTTTATAAAACCTTCTAAAGTCGCAATCTAAACAATGGGTTTGTAACACTCCCATACTAACTGAGTAATATGACTGCTCTTTGGATGTTATGTTAGTATCTCAAGAGCTAAACAAGAAATAGCACATCGATGGGGTCAAAATAATAGTGAGGATGCAACAAGTGTGTCTGATCTTGAACCAGACTTCGAAGCAAACTTCTTAAGCTTAAACATGTTCTCAGACTGCTTCTTGTATCCCGAAACGATCGACCACTGTTTTTGAATTGCTAAACTCAAACCAAGCAAAAACCATGGTTGCCAAGTTTAGTTTATATGGGGACCAATTTCGTTCTTGAAATACAAGACGATAACACCAAACTGCTGCTCATAGGACACCCAAAACTTGTGGATGGATTAAAACGCTTTGCTCTCCTAATAGGTTATGCTTTTGAGCTCCTTCGTACCTAGCTGAACTGCTGCACCAGTTTAAGCCTCTGTACACCTTCAGGTCCTGTGTGGACAATGAATTAGCCGTTAATTGTTATATTGCATGCTTTTTCAGCTGTGCACTCAATAAACAGCGAGTGAAGCTAACGCCTCAGCGACTTGTTTCCAACGGAAAAATCTGTTGATGTATAGTCGCAGAGCACCTACCAGCTGGTATCCCTCAGGCGTGGCGTTTTGGATGAATGGTGACTCCATTGCCTCAAAAGCTGTGTATCGTTTGTTTGGATTAAACTGCAGTAATCCGTCTAGTAGATTCAGGGCTGCAAGACCGACATCTGGAGTTGTTAGTACGGTTGCATGCACTGGGCCTAGGAATGGCTGTGACAATCACGAACTGCATGAACTGATCGACACTTTGCTTACTATTTTATACATATTGTAAGCACTAAGAAATAACTTCGCCGTTATCACCTTTTTATCCTCAACCCTGTCTCTGTCGTGCCATTGCAACATTTTTCACAACTCCTTTACGTTCTATATTATCCCTATATGACGTTGTATTTTTATTGTAATACAATTTATGAATATCCAAAACTAAAAATACTTGCAGCAGCCTAGTATTAATATTTCCAAATAAATGCCTAATAATAACTATACAATATTTTACATCTACAAATATTAGTTTCTTAGCATTAAATAATTAAACATCCAAGAAATACAATATTGAATGAAAAATTACGATTTCATTTCAGAAACAACAATTTATTTAAATCCAGTTTTGACCAGATGATTTCCACAAATATATTGGAGTGTTGTCCACATAATATAACTGTAGAAGTCTTTCCAATATTGAAGATAAACAAATCACTGCAAGTTTCTAATTTCTAGATCATTTAAAATAGTTTTAGGAGACAAATAACTGAAAAAGCAGCTGTGGTGAAACCTCGAGGAATTCTTTTCACATCGCTTAGGTCAGAGGTCGGCAAACAATTTGGACTGTTAGGCCATTTCAGCAGGTCAAGGAGGCACACTAGGCCAGAAGAAACCTCGCCCAATCCGCCTGCCCAGGAGTGGGTGAAGCGGTTACGCCCACTTTATACTTCAAAACGTGCTTAGAGAAATAAAACACAATGATAGTAAGCTGTCAAATCAAAGCAAACAGTGGCAGAGAGATAACTCTTGCCTCGAACACTTGTTATTTGGGATACTTGTAAGTCAAATACCTCTATATTGAAAGGAAAGGAAGCCTAGACGACTCAATTAGGCCGGATCCATCAATAAATGACTAGAGGACAGCTAGGCCGGACTGGGCTACTAGCTAGGCCGGATATGGCCTAAAGGTTGGAGTTAGCCGACCTAAGCCTTAGGTCATAGTGCTGATAGTGTTCAGACTATGACTCGTTGAGCGTTGCTTTTACAAACCTTCTTCAGTTTTACTGTGAAGACCGGTACTTTAGTTCACATGCTCGCAAAGTCAAGAACTTACTCCTGACTCCCGTCTCGACATCTGCTGCCTTGTCCACATTTAAATTAAATCTAAAAACACGCCTATTTATCATAGCATTTGGTGGGTCCCTGTGATTCGTCCTTTATGTGCTTATGCTTGCTAAAACTGGGCATGCTGCCACTAACTATACTTGCCTGCTAACACTGGGCATGTCATCCCTAACCGTGTTATTTTCGTTTTTTATTGAGCATGCTACCACTAAACATTTGCTCGTGCTTGCTTTGCAGCAAATTTAAGCAACTTTGAAAGATTTTGAGTTATCTGGTCGTACTTTATCAAATTTAATATTATTTTAAAATAGGGGCTTCGAGATAAACCTGAAATACTGTACGAATAACTACTATTCGTCGCCTAGGCTTAAAAAAGCTCAATTCACGGAATGCAGAATGTAAAGCCATAAATTTTTAGCACGGCAGCCAACCTGACCTTCGCTTGGTGTGTTCGGACTAAGCACTGACCATGGAACCCTCGGTTTCTTGCTACATTCGAGCAACTCGGCCTGCAACTAAAAGAAAATATTACCTATCATGTACAGAGATCTGCGTTCTGCTGGTAAAGATAACTCAAAAGTGCCTACTTGCGCTTCTAAAGATTTCAGGTTCTTCTTTGGAATCGGTGAAATCGAGCGTTTTTTCAAGCTGATCAATGTGCTGAACTGTACTGCTTTATAAAAGCTGGGGAATCTTTGCGGAAATGTAGGAATAGACTGATGATTCAGTCTCATGAACTGATTAGTACAGACCTATCCGAGTTGTGTTGCCAATTTAGCCATTTCATGTTTCGTTAAATGAGTTCTGCTTTTTACAGATTACAGGTTACTCAATAAAATCATTACGCGTTCAGTCTAAATCATGAACTAACCATTATTTGAGGATATAAGAAGAAACCAAGCTGAAATTAGCAATAAAACAATTACTAAACAAATAAAACTACTCATTCAATATCTTGATTTAAATGAACTGAATATGGTTTCTACCTAAAAGATGGGCTTCAATCATGAAAACTTTGCCATGACAAAGACAATTATAAAATGTGATTTCCTTTACCATTGCATGATGAGTTCCATGCATTTGTACGATCGTTTTCCTCATAGCTCATGATTTGGTCTTATCGGCAACATGATACTCTCAATGAAATACTTCGTCAGTACTTCATGTCTAAACACGATTTCCTTCGCAACTGAATACTCATGCAACTCCCAAGAGTTTTTTGAAGATCTCATTTGCTCTCAGAAAATTATCAAGTTCATTGTAATTAATTTTATTGCAATCTATCAAGTCAAAGCGAGCACAAGAATGTATTGTTCTCCATCTGCTTAATTTCCTATTCAGCACTCCACACTGTTAGACGACATTAGCAAACTGGTAACCACATGCATTCTAGATCATCTTGCCAATTAGTCAATCAGGATATTTGAATTTCCCCTAGTCCAATATATTTCATGCCACTGATTTAACGACGACGGACATAGAGATAATAATGATAATAATGATAATACATTTGCTATAGCGCCTTCATTTATAGCTCAGCCTCTTTCTAGGCACTTTAAATTTACTGCACAGGAAGCACGATTGAATGACTAGTGGGGGCATGCAACGACAAGAATAATATGACTAGGTGAGATGCACAGGGTCAGTATGCCCAGCGTATGAATGTATAGGCACATAAAGGGTGAATCACAGGGACCCACTAAATGCTGTCATGAAAGGTGAGTTTTTAGTTTCTTTTTAAATGTGGACAAGCTGGGAGATGTTGTGACGCAAGCCGGGAGTGAGTTCCTGACTTTGGGTACATGCAAAGTAAATGCACAGTCTCCTAGAGATTTGAGATTTTTATGAGATATCGGAAGAAAATTGAAATCCGAAAATTGGGTATTACGATTTTTAGCCTGGTGGGAAAGTTGATATGTTAGGTTGGCCGGAGTCAAGAATAGAGGGACCTGAAAGTCAATGACAAACTTTGAAATTTGAATTTGGTGCCTTGAGTTGTTGCCGATTGCATGAAACGTAACCCCGATTTATTTCACTACAGCTATTGATTTAGAACCTTTTAATAAAATATAAAGCTCCAATTTCTGAGATCATTCATTGGGTTATTTTGATTTCTCTGTTATTTTTAATCTGTGTGCTGACTCAGTTCAAACATATATTATATATTTCATTTGTCTAGCGCCCCAAGAGAACTAAATCTCTATTCAGGCGCTTCACATATGCCTCAGAGCTCGAGCCCACGACCTCAGCTAGACTTTAGTTGGGGCGAGCACCCTAACCACTGTACCAACCCAGCTCGGCTTCATGGTATGTGTAATCTCCTTGACATGCCTCTTTAGCAGCAAATGTAACTTTCCCCAAACTAGATTCATTCACATGATTTCACCTTAATAATGTCAAAATTACAAAACTGATAATTCACTTGATAGAGCGCCCTCAGATGACTTAATCTCTCTCTAAGCACTTTACATTTGCTGCAAAGGAAAATACAATTGAATGGTGAATAAGATCATGCTTGATAAACAAACAAAAATGAATAACATGGTTTGGGGTGATATGCTGAGGGTCAGAATGCAGATATGGTAAGTGGCAGCATGCACAGTGTCAGCACCCGTAAGCACACCAAGGACGAATCACAGGGCGCCACTAAATGCTGTCCTAAATAGGTTTGGTTTTAAATTCTTTTTTTTTAATGTTGTCAGGTCAAGGGATGCTCTGACGCAGGTCGGGAGGGATTTCCAGGCTTTGGCCGCATGCGAACTAAATGCACGGTCTCCGAAGGATTTGAGGTTTGTACGGGGTATTGCTAGACTGTTGGATTCCGAAAAGCGGGTGGTACTATGCTTGGCCTGATGGAGGAGTAGATCTGAGAGATAGGCTGCATCTAAAGAATGAAGTGACCTAAAAGTGAGCGAAAAATTATTGAAGTCAATCCGTTGCTTGACTGGTAGCCAGTGCAGGTCGGCGAGAAGTGGAGTGATATGGCAACTGCGACATACAACTTACGGCAGACAAGCCTAGCTTCCGAGTTTTGCACCAGCTGCAATCGTCTGATCGCAGGCCAGAGAGCAGTGAGTTGCAGAAGTCAAGACGGGATGTCACGAATGCTTGGACCAACTTAGATGTTGTATCCTTATCTAAACAAGCCCTATTTTTAGCAATGTTATAAAGCTGAAAATAGGCAGATTTGACTGTGGAGCTGATATGGTCGTCTAACGAGAGGTCGCTTTTGAATATGACACCTAGATTTCGAGCTGATTCAACTGGAGATATGCTGGCAGCCAATTTTGAGCGTCAGCCTTTCCAATTCGTGAATCATACTGGGTTTGCCCATTACTAGTAAGTTAGTTTTATCGTCATTTAGTTTTAGAAAAATGGCTGCCATCTCAAAGTTCTGAAGAATTTGAGTTTAAAAATAAAACTTGTGTAATTGAAAAATTTGGGGAAAATAATCAGTGAAAACTCGGTGGGTGATTTATTGATTAGTTGAATTTAATCGAAACAGAATTACATGAATGTTTGTGTGTACCTACCGAACTGCGTAGCCAAACTATTTTCCTTGCAAAGGATGCAGTCTGGTGCCCATATTCAAAAAGATTAATGTAATCATACAGAGTATAAAATTAAAGATATTTCAAGGTTAGCGTGTGCAAATAATTTATTTTAACTAGTTATTTCATATAAATGCAGACAAATGACATTAACTTGGTGTAGCGTCCTTAAACAACTAATTTATTTCTAGGAAGTTCACGTCATATACGAAACACGAACGGTCGAATGGTTAGTGGTAACATACTCAATGCTTACAAGCATAACATGGTTAGGGGTGACATGCACATGGTCAACACGCAGAAGGTCGTAAAGGAGAAATCGCATGGACCCAATAAATGCTGCTGTAAATCGATGTGTTTTTAGTTCATTTTTTTATCAAGTCAATTCTTCTTTGCTCAAGTCAGAAGTAAGCTCCAGCCTTTGGGAGCTAACGATCTAAAGGCACGGTCTCCCAAGGATTTGAGGTTCGTATGAGGCATGGATAAACGATTTTGCTCCAAAAAGCCAGTGGTGCGATGCTTAGTATGTTGGGGGAGTAATTCAAATGGGTAGCCTAGAGCTTAAGAACCTAAGAGTCCTAAGCTTGAGTGAAGAAATTTTGAAGTTAAGGCGTTGCTTGGCTGGGATCTAGTCCAGGTTTAAGAGAAGTTGTTTGATGTAGCCATTAAGGTACTTGCGACAGGAAAGCATAGCAGCTAAGTTGTACACCAGCTGAAGCACCTGAACAGGCTGTTAGACCAGAAAGCAATCATATACAGAGGTGGAGATGGATGTGAGAAATGGTTGGACCAGTTTTGATGTAGTATCACTTTCTAAGCAAACCCAAATGAAGTAATTGTAAGCTGCTAAAGGTAGGCTGAACTGACTGAGGAGCTGTCGTTCTGGACGACTAACGAAAAGTTACTTTGGAACCGGACGCACAAGTTTCTTGTAGATTCAACTGTATACATGCTAACAAAGGTGATTGCGAGCGTTAACCTTTCCCATTTTTAATCACTCTTGGCTTGCGCATAACCATTAAGTTAGTTTAATCATCATTGAATTTAAGACGTTTTACTGCCATCCATGCGTGAATGCCGCCAAAGCATTCAGCAAGGGAGTTGAGAATTTTACGTGCTTGAAGGCTAAGAGGGCTGAAGGCCAGGATACCACTGAGTTTCATTTGCAAATTATTAAATGAAATCACGGTAATTTGCCTGATATGTGGCTAGAAACAAGAGCTCTCCGTGTGAATAAAAAAGGTGAAATGATTCATACTCTCCGATTGTAACTCTAAAGAGATGGGGATACCAAGTTTCGCCCAGTTACCATTATAGCTCTGAGTAGTTTCTGTAAAACCATCAACTTCATTCAGTGCGTGAACTGCAGCCAATTTTCTTATACTAAATGATAATAAAACTAACTTACTAGTTACGGGCAAACCAAGTGTGATTCGGAAATTGGAAATGCTAACGCTCAAGATTGGCTCTCCAGCACATCTGCTGAACCGGCACGAAATCTAAGTGTCATGTTCCAAACTGACCTTTCTTTAGACGACCACATCAGCTCCACAATCAAGTCGGCCTATTTTCATGTGCATAGCATTGCTAAAACTCGGGCTTCTTTAGATAAGAATAGCATGTTTAAGTTGGTCCATGCATTTGTGACATCTCGACTTGACTTCGGTAACTCACTGCTGGCTGGCCCTGTGCAATCAGGCACTTATAGCTGGTGCAAAACTCTGCAGCTAGGCTTTTCTTCATAAGCATCCCAGTGACCACATCTTAACACTTCTCACCGAGCAGCACCGGCTACCAGTCAATCAACGGATCAACTTCAAGGTTTAGTCAATCACTTTTACGTCCCTTCATTCTTGGCTCCATCCTATCTCTCAGATCTACTCCCCCACCAGGTCAAGCATCGTACCACCCTCTTTTTGGAATCTAACTGTTTCAAAATACCTCGTAGATACCTCAAATTTTTTGGAGATCGTGCATTTATTTTGCATGCTCCCAAAGTCTGGAACTTGCATTACGGCTTCCCCTGATTTGACGACATTTACAAGGAACTAGAAGACGCACCATTTAGAACAGCATTTATTGGATCCCTGTGATTCGTCCTTCACTTGCTTGTGGGTGCAGGTGATAGTTTGCATCCTGCCACTAACTGCACTTAAATGCTGACCCTGTGCACCTCACCATTAACCATGCTACTCATGTTGCTTATCACGCATGATGACACTCACCGAGCGATCGCGTTTCTTTTGCAGAAACTGTAAAGTACCTAGAAAGAGATTAAGCTCTCTGAGGTTGCTTCTTAAAGTGCATTATTATTATTATTATTATTATTACCAACTCTAAATGAAGCTTTGCACCCATTCTTTCCAAAAGACAGCATCTATCTAAAAGACGTTCGGTAAGCCGTTATGCCAACCAGGTTAGACAGTTTGTCTCGACAATTTTTTCCGTTGGTTCAAATCCTGCAGTGGGCGAACGTTAATCTAAACCGCAAGCGATAGCGATAGTCTTTATTGGTTTCCTGCAACTATATAAAAGAGGCTCTTATAAAGGCTAGGAATATTTTTAATATTTCTAGCCGTGTTAAAAGCCTATAATCGTAGCTTTGTGAATATGGCAGTGAGAAATTAAACAGCAAACCGGCAGCAGCAGCAACAGTCTGGAAGCACACATCAAAGTTTAACATTAAAGGTAGAACTCCTAAATAATATTCATAGCCCAAGTTTTTGAGAGAAACTGCATTAGCATTGTAAAGTGTATATATGACCCAACATCAACAGTGATTGGCCCTGGCTCATATTGTTAGCTAGAAATGCCTATGTCGAGCCAGCAGAGGCCTTGCTGGTTGAATAAAAATTAGCCACTCGTTTTGTGGTGTGATTTACGGATGCTCTTTTAGCAAAGCTCGCACGATTGATCAATTCGGGATTATTTAACTATCGTGTAGCAATATACATACGTCTTTACTTAGTTCTATTTATTGAAAACAGGTTACTTTAATTGCGGCACGCTATTACTAAAACTTATTCCAGGGCTACTTATCCTAGCAGGGTGAAGGCATCAAAAAAAGCTCTCTGTATACAAACTAAAAACAACTTCAACATTGCTTAGACCAACCTGATTTCCTCAAACTAAAAGCACCAAAACTAGGTAAGTGAGTTTGAAAAGGAAATTGTGTACAGTTTTTAGATTTGCTCTTTAGTATCAAGTCATTCTTTGTATATAAGCACCCTCAGCAGTCCTATTTGCTACATGTAAGTTTGATCAGATTTGCTATATTGGAGGTTTCTGGATTTCCAAGATTTGCAGAGCGTTTAGGAAGCAATTACTCGTAAGAGTGGCTTTTATTAACTTTAAGAAGCGACCAAGGAAAATTATTGCAGCAGATATCAGGCTATTTCCGATCCAATACTCCAAACGGAGTGCACATAAAGAAAACAGACGAATGAGGGAGAAATGCATGAGTGTGAATTGAACACTACACGCCATGTGAAATTCATATGGTTTAATGCTGATTGAAGCCAGGTAATCAAACGTCGTAGCCTGTCTACATTTGATTCTTTGCATAAGCTGGTAAACGCAAAATACCGCTAGCTTATAATCGTCGTGGGCTGTTCGCCTTTTGTTGTATGAAATTAAATTATTTCACTGCTTCACAAATCAGCTTGTAGCGACCTCAAATAATCAATCAGCATCAGCTACTGTAATTTGATGCAATGAGCTTGCAGACGTTAAGACTCGGCTTTAGATTTAATTTAATTAATTAAATTAATTTAATTTTAATTTTAATTTAGCCTTAAATTGAAGCGTTTTTTGACCGCAATGCAATATTTTGCTTCGGAAATGTTATTGCAGGTTTAGTGTGGATTATTAGTAGTATGGTCTCAGTTAGTGTTCCCAGATTACGTGGGTGCTTAATCTTGCTGTTTCAAGTATAAAACCCAATTTATTAGGCTTTTCTGTCTAAGCATAATTCTACGTATCCGACTCGTCCTTGATTTATTATCCTGTTGCACACCAGTCATGCCGATCATTTTATAGCTAATACTTCAAACATCCTGAATTAGATAGATATAACCATAATCACTTGCCTCTGGTTATTAATTGTAATGTTTATGTACCATGCATCCCAAATGTAAAGTGCGTCTAGAAAGAGATTGGGTTCTCTGAGGGCGCTTTATCAAGTGCGTTATTTTTATTATTATTAGTATTATGCATTGAATAATAATGAATTGTATTACCTCTGCGTTTTGAATAAAGTCAACATCGCCTTGCTCAATACCACCAATTTGCTTGATGAGCTCCTCTACTTGACGTATCCCCACCCCTATTGAGTGAGCTAAGGAAAATCACGAGAACATGTATCAAATGATTTTATAAGCAAAAGCAAGCTTCGGTACGAACCTAAGAATTCGCTTAGGCCAGTGTTGTATATAACACGCATGAAGCCGGACTTCTGAACACGGTATTCGGGCAATTGCAAGGATACATGGTTCACTGAAGAATCTGTCATTGTAGAGATCGTATAAAATACATCCCAGTGACCACATGTCAATAGAATAACTGTATATCATCGGAGTAACCGTAACTTCTGGCGCTCGAAATGCCAGGGCGGTCACCTCGTCTGTCAAAGTGTCCGGCGTCTTTGAATACAATTTCCTTGCATAATCAAAATCGGCGATCTAAAAATTACTGCTGTGCTGTGCATTGTGCACTCACTAAAGGTTTGGTAATTAGCCTTCACTCAGTAAGGCACCTGCTACCTTGAAGAGGCTCTTTTTTTCATTCACAAGTACGTTGTTCGGCGTCAGATCTCGATGAACAATACCGGCACTGTGTATATAACTTAAGCCTGCCAGAAGCTGAAACATGCAGTTTCTAATTGCGAAATCCCCAATTACAATGGGATTTGAGTTCCTTCGGCAGCTGTACAGTGAACTGTCCATTAGCTCCATCTGTATGCAACTGGAGGGTTAATTGAGGAAAAAATTAAAAGTATAACAGTACTAATATTCTTTTGTGAACTATGCATTCTTAAAAAACATGTCTCGAATTACTTAAAGCATTGATATTTAAAACTGTTCTACTTTCAGATGCTGGTTTTGTTTAGAGGTTAAGGTGCTCCCCCCCCCCCCGACCAAGGTCTGACAGAAGTCGTGGGCTCGAGCCCCGAGGCATATGCGAAGCGCCTGAATAGAGATTAAGTTCTCTTGGTGTGCTATAAATTAATTATATTTTATATTTATGTACACAACCAATTCATTCTAGAATACGCAATCAACGCTAATTTGGCTTCAAAATTGTCTATTGGAAGTAACACACGCACAATAAATGGGGAATACTTTGGAGGAGGCAGCATACGGACAGGCTTACATTTGTAGGATTCAATTCAATATTGCAACTCCTCATAGAAAAGATGTAACTTAACAACCATACGGTTAGCTCTGATAGCAGATAATTGAGCCTCTTATAATATCATCTTAAGCATGCTGTTTTGGTGCATTTCTTATAAACATAGAAAATATCATTTCATGACTGGTTTTTTAAAAGATTAATCTCATAGTTAATTCTTAGAGTTTTAAAACATAATTTATTGCAAGACAACAGAAATGGTCAGTTCACCACTACTTCAATATTTTTCGAAAGCTCTTCCTATTATAAATCATCATGTTAACCCTAAAAGATAGGCCTGCTTTCTATGCTTTGCAATAAAAAATATGTGTCCTACTCACGGAAATAGATTGAAATCTAAAGGTTCTTGCGCGCCAATACATTTCATGGATACCTAGATTCTTGCCTCTGCGTTTTGAAATTATATTTCAACATATGCGGCAGTGAGAGTGTGTTCGTGACACATTGTGGATGTCTTTAGTAAGTCTTCAAGACCTAGTTATAACAAGTGGCGAAAAAAGCCTACATAAATATTAGCTGCACTGTAATTTTTGTGGTGATTCTTGTTAACAGTGCATGTAAATAAAACTCCCTCCCGACCTGCGTCAGAACATCCCCTGACCTGACCACATTTAAAAGGAACTTAAAAAAACACCTATTTAGTACAGCATTTAGTGGGTCCCTGTGATTCGTCCTTCACGTGCTTATGCGTGCTGACACTGTGCATGTTGCCACTAACCACATTTGCATGCTGACCCTGTGCATGTCACCCCTAACCATATTATTCATTTTGTTTGTTCTCCAAGCATGATTTTACTTACTATTCAATTGCATATCACTTTGCAGCAAATGTAAAGCTCCTTGAAAGAGATTAAGTTCTCTGAGGGCGCTTTATCAAGTGCAATATTATTACTATTATATTAGATTTATATCACTTACATCTAACGGTAATATACGTCAGTGGATTTCGTTAGTTTAAAGAAAGGTTTGTTTGCATGCTTGCACACAGTAATGCAAAAGTTAAATCAAATGTATTTTGAGGTGGTAAGTATTCAAATGCTGCGAATATATTTCCGTCACGTTAAATTGACCGGCACTCTAGAAAGAGTCCACTGCCATTGTTTGATTAGAGTTTTTACTGTCGTATCAGTAAATTCTAATATAGACCTTTCGTTTTTAATGCTCAATTGCATATTTTGTAATATTTTTTGTCAAACCGGTCTCTGCCGCTATACTTTGGTAATTCAGAAAAATACATTTACATGCCAAAGTGTGTTTACATTATGATTAGTTGGCGGTAGTAGTGAGGGGGGCCTGGTGTTTTATCGGATTCTGATATCTAGGTATTGTCAATATAGACACGCTGGCGTTGTGATCTCTCAATCTGATCGCTTGCCCTTAATGACTATTTCCAATACAGAAAAATACAATTAAATTTTACTACCAATTAAATGGTTCGATCACTTGAATATTTTTACCTGTAAAATTATTGGCCTGCAGGCAACAAACAGAGCTCTAAAACTACCTACATGTATCTCTGTATTACAGATTTGTGGTAAATTTTTGCTTAAAAAACTTCATCGCATTTCATCTCGCGGGCATTTCGCATCACTTGTTTAAGCTCGCTCGTTTAGCCCTCACTCTCCTTCCGCTGACTTTCAGGCTGTCACTCTCTAAGCATCTAGTCCTCACGTTATCTAACCTACACACCTGCCACTAGAAAACATTATTGGTCACGAGTCACTCCTATGCAATGAACACCTGGAACTAAAGGTTTGATAAATATACCTTTGCCTATATTCTACCATTAATCTTCCGATGGATAGGCAACTATCATCTCCACCTTCAATTGGCATCAGTAGACCTGTCAAGTCCGTTCCGGTACACCGTGAGTGCATACAAGCCTATGAAGTCATCGTTCCGTGATAGCTGTTCCATTGATTCTGCAGGCTTGAGGATATGCACGCTTAATATTTTGTACTGCTTAAACTTAAGACCGGGTTGCCTTTGCAACCTTATCAATGCCGGATACGTCGCATGCCGTATGCGATTAACGCCGGATGCGATGCATGCGGAATGCGATGCATGCGGAATGCGATGCATGCCGGATGCGATGCACGCCGGATGCGATGCACGCCGGATGCGATGCACGCCGGATGCGATGCACGCCGGATGCGATGCATGCCGGATGCGATGCACGCCGGATGCGATGCACGCCGGATGCGATGCACGCCGGATGCGATGCACGCCGGATGCGATGCACGCCGGATGCGTTGCTCGCCGAAAGCGTTGCTCGCCGAAAGCGTTGCTCGCCGAAAGCGTTGCTCGCCGTTTGAGTTGCAAGTCCGGTTGAGTTGCTCGCCGGTTGAGTTGCTCGCCGGTTGAGTTGCTCGCCGGTTGAGTTGCATGCGACAAACCTGGGGCTGCAGGTTCTCTAGGGGGAAACTGCAGTTATCTGAATGAAATTTTTATATTTCTCAGTAAAAAATGAAACTGATTATTTAATTTGTATTAATATTACTATATCTTTTATTTTATTATATTTATATAAATGTTTTTATTATTATGCACTAAATGAGTGGCTTTATTAGCTGTGAGTCTAGAGATAGTTTAGCTATTATTAATAATCATGGACTCGGTGGTGGCTGCAGAATTCACTGACCAACGAAGGGCCACTAGATGCTTTTGGTTTACAGGTTCATTAGATTTTTTCAAAATTGACGAAAAGGATACATGAAACTTGGGCTGTCTGATTTCATTTCTCCAATGACGTTCTTAATCCTGATCACCTAAAGAAATTGCTTCTAAAATATTGTAACTATAAAATAGTAATGCCAACTCCGCCGAATAATGCATTTAAGGTAATATATTTTTAACACCTTAGATAAGCTTTGCTAAAACGTAACAGCATAATAAATTTTAAAAACTTATCAGATTTAAAGTGTTAAAATATGCGAAATAAATAACTAAATAAATAAATAATAAATAAAAAACTCAACGAAATAACTCAACTAAATAAATAACTCATAAATGCATTATTCCTAAAAAGCTTGCATTACCTATGGCTTAAGCGTATTCACTTTAATTTCAAAATATTTTAGTTAATATTGTATTACCAAAGATTAACACCATATTAGTCTAAATTAAGCATAACTCCGTGCTGGGATACTAGTCTTACAAAGTAAAAATAAGATAGTCTTGCCAAATGATCAGTAATTTCATTGCAGCAACTATAACTATGTGGATATGAACTTAAGTCTACGACCAAATTGGCTAGCTATCTAGGAATTACCCATTGTTATACTCTGTAATAACTTCCGCGTTTTACCACTTTTTAAAGACATCACGTGAGTTCGATTGTAAACGTTTGTAAACGTCAAGAAGTAGTATACAGTTAGCTGTCCTACAGTAATCCTTAGTATGCACCCGAAGTAGGAAGAAGTGTATTCAACAGGATTTTCATTGATAGAGGGTACGTCAAACATTTGCTGCACTTACAACCATATATGACGATTCACAAAGAAAAGCCAAAAGTTATACGGAACTTGGACTTGTTTCTTATCTAAGCAGGAAAGCCAAGATGACTCAGTTTATCCGTACTGACACATAAATTTATAAAATAAATATAAAAAATGAATAAGCAAACAATATGAACATAACATCCTAGCATGGTATTTTATGGTATTTTAGCCTTATAAATAAAGTTACATTACCCTATCTTTTATCACAGCATTTAGTAGGTCCACGAGATTCTTCCTTTGTGTGCTTATGTGTGGTCACACTTTGCACACTACCACTACACATATTTCTATGCTGACCCTATATATGTAACCTCTAACCATATTATGCTTGTTTTCATTTAGCTCAGTATCGCTAAATATTCCATCATGCTGCATTTGCCGCAAATGTCAAGTGCCTTGAAAGAGGTTAAGTTATCTGAAGGCAGAGTGCAAATGTGTTAATGTATGTGGGATCAAATATACCTGGTTATACGGGACAGCAAATGACTATGTAAATGACTATAAATAAATAAATGACTATGTAAGTTATGTAAAGAGAATATAATGTGCCGCCTTTTCCAAACTTTTAAGTTTTAGAAAAACTAATTTTACCCCCCCCCCCAGTAAGTGCCTTATATTGCATTCGGGAATACGAGGGATTCCATAAGAATGTACGCCACCTTCATGGTCATGCAATATTTTTTTTACTTTTAAATTAGTGTAAGTGAAGGTTTTGCCTGAATATAATGATTTAGTTTTGCCTTCTTTAAATTTTTATATAATATTAATACATTTATTTAACGCCTTAGAAAATACAATTTATTTCTAGTCACTCTACAAATGCTGCAATCGAAGCCTGGTCGAAAGATTAGTGGTATCTTATAATAATAATAATAATAATATTGCACTTGATAAAGCGCCCTCAGAGAACTTAATCTCTTTCTAGGCGCTTTACATTTGCTGCAAAGTGATACGCAACAGAATAGTAAGTAAAATCATGCTTGAAAAACAAACAAAATGAATAACATGGTTAGGGGTTACATGCACTGGGTCAGCATGCAAATGTGGTTAGTGGCAGCATGAACAGTGTCAGCACGCATAAGCACATCGAGGACGAATCACAAGGACCCACTAAATGCTGTCCTAAATAGGTATGTTTTTAAGTTTCTTTTAAATGTGGTCAGGTCAGGGGATGTTCTGATGCAGGTCGGGAGGGAGTTCCAGGCTGTGGGAGCATACGAGCTAAATGCACGGTCTCCAAAGGATTTAAGGTTTGTGCGAGGTATTTCTAGACTGTTGGATTCCGAAAAGCGAGTGGTACGATGCTTTGCCTGATGGGTTAGTGTATCTGAAAGATAGGCTGGAGCCATAGAATGAAGAGACCTAAAAGTGAGCGACAAAACCTTGAAGTCAATCCGTTGCTTGACTGGTAACCAGTGCAGGTCGGCGAGAAGTGGAGTAATGTGGCAACTGCGACGCTCACGACAGACAAGCCTAGCTGCAGAGTTTTGCACCAGCTGCAATCGCCTGATCGCACATGCTGGTAGGCCAGTCAGCAGTGAGTTGCAGAAGTCGAGACGAGATGTCACGAATGCATGGACCAACTTGGACGTGGTATCCTTATCTAAACAATCTTGCTCAATGACAACAACCACAACACGACTAGAGGCGACTTTCAAAGGGTCAGCATGCAAATATGGTTATTAGCAGCATGCACAGTGTCAATACCCAGGATCACACTGTCAACGTTTTATATGGACCGATTAAACGCATTCACAAATAGATACTCATTAAGTCTCTTTAAATGATAAGTCAGAAGATATCGAGATACCAGTTGGAAGTGAGTTCCAAGCTTTAGGAGCATACTAGCTAATTTAACAGCCTCGTTTTACTGCAATCACCACCACTTGCAGATGAGATAAAGAATCAAGCGCCACAGGATTCACACCCACGACCTGAGGACTGAAGTCGGAAAAGCAACTGCCTCATCTAATGTGCCATCATGGTTCGAGGCATGGTCCCCAAATGATTTAAGGTACTTGAACTCACCAATACAACTAGATTCAAGAAAGCATGCCTTACGATGCTTAGCCTGGTGGGGAATAGATTTGATAAGCAGACTGGAGCCAAATAACTAGTAGACATAAAATTGAGTTACTTAATCTTAAAATAAATGCTTTGTTTGACGTTTAGTGACTAAAAGTCGCTTGCATATGGTCTAAGAACAATGATCATAACAATACAAATGCACTTGATAAAGCGCCTTCAGAGAACTCAATCTCTTTCGAGGCGTTTTACTTTTGCTGCAAAGGGAAACGCGATTGAATGATGAGTTATATCATGCTTGATAAACAGCATGAATAACATGGTAAGGGTGATATGCACAGGGTCAGCATGCAAGTGCGGTTAGTGGCTTATGCACAGTGTCAGCACTCATAAGTACAGTAATGAGGCGATTGCACTGCTCACGACAGACTGGTTGCAGTGAGTTCAACCAGCAGTATTGTGCAGGGCACGTAAAGCAAAAAGCAGTGAGCTAGAGAAGACATAACGAGATGTTACAAATACACGCACCAACTGAGATCTGGTGTTTCTATTTAGGCAAGCCGGAATTTCAGTAAGGTTAAATTAGAAAGAATTCATGCGGAGCTGGTGGAGTCACCTAACCAATGGCCACTATTGTACATGACGCTTAAATTGTGTGCAGATTCTTTGGAATATACGCTTAGCAGAGCCGAATGTTAATGTTAGGTCTTTCTATTAAGGGATCAATGCAACCGTACTACCGCTCGTAATACGCATGGACGTGAAAGCCTAAGTTGTTGCTTGGATAGGCATCAGTAAGAGGGAGAATATAAAACTTGAAGTGATCCGGATTACGGTTCATGCAGGATACTTCGGTGGTTTTTCTTGCTATCTTTTTTCTGTTTAGGTCGATACTCTGGAGTAACGGACAGAGCTGGGACTCAAATTGTTGTAGTTTTAGTGCCAGTGACTCCCAGACAAGACGAAAGGCGCCTTAAAAGAATTTGAGAATTTATAGTATCAAAACCTGCCTAACAATTTATTGATACAAGAAATGAGAGATCATCTTAGTTTGCATTTCGAAAAGGTGTTTTATGCAACCAAAGCTATGCTCACTTTATGAAGATATTCCATTAAAAACATGCAGCAACTAACTAGCAAAGTTAGGATAGGTATGAATGGGTGCGTAGCTTTTCTTGTAAGACTAGCTCATCGATCATATTGGTTGATAGTAATAATGATAATAATATGCTAGATAAAGCGTCCTCAGAAAACTCAATCTCTTTCTCGGTGCTCTACATTTATTGCAATGGAAACACAATTGAATTGTAAGTAGATTTGAGACTTAGCTGAAGCTGCTCAAGTTTTCTTAATTTAAATTGCTTCCTATTATTGGCAATAATATTAATACATTTTGGTATAGCGCCCTCTGATAACTCAGTCTCTTTCTAGAAACTTTACAATTGCTACAAAGTAAGCGCTATTGAATATTTTATTGCAGGATGCTCAATAGCCTACAAGACATACATGGTTAGAGGTGACATAGACAGAGTCAGTATGCAATGATAGTTAGTGTACGTTTGAACAGATGACAATGATATGCACATAAAATATAAACCGCATGAACTTACTAAGTGCTGTGATAGATAGATACGTTTGAGTTTCTTCTAAACGCGGTCAAGTCAGGACGTGTCATGATGCAAGTCGGGAGTGAATTACAGGCTTTGGGAGCGTGCAAACTAAATTTGCTGTCGGTAAATAATTTGGCGTTACAAACATTTATAGGTAGACGATTGTGTTCGTGCAGGTGAGTGGTTCGAAGCTTAGTCTTGTGAGAAAATAGATATGATAAGTAGCCTAGAGCCAAAGAAGGAAAGAGGAATCAAAATGTGTATGAAAAAACCTTGAGGTTGATAATTTATTTGACTGGGAGTCAGTGCAGTTCGGCGAGAAGTGCTATGATGTGGCAACTGCCACGCTCACGACAGACAAGCCTAGCTGCAGAGTTTGGCACATCCTATGGGCTCCCAATCGCACAGGCTGGTAGACCAGCAAGAGGGAAAGCAGTGAGTTACACAAATCAAGACTGGATGTCACAAATGCATAGACTTATTAATTTTTTTTGAATTTAATGTATTTTTGGTAGTTTGAAGTTATGTTATGGGGGTCCGTTTTGGGAGGATTACCTTATATTTACTATGTTTACCACAAACGCTCCGTTTGGGAGGTCGGGTTTTTCACGAAAAACCTTCTGTTGACCTCGACGTACTACTTCCGGTTTAAGTACGTCTTACAAAATAGTTTTTTTTACCACGTTTCACGTTTCTCTCATCTCTCAACCATTACGACTAGGGATTGAATTTAAAATTGGTTTGTCTTTTAACAGGGAAATTTCCGAAAAACTGAAAATTGCTGACCGTTTAGCTTGAATTCGTCATTGAAAAATAATTTCAGTCACAACTGGTTTCCCAGTCTTCGCTGAAATTGCAACAGACATTCTTAAATTTCTGTATTGTCTCGAGCAATTGCCGTCGATTGCCATGCATTTCTTGAGATTGAACGTAAAAAATGACAGTTTGTGAGTGCACAGTGAGCGTTATGAAGCAAGATAATTACAAATTAGAGTAGCCGATTTTAGTCAAACGTGAAACAGATTATTGCAGAGGCATGGCCATTGCCATCAATTGCGATGCATTGCCCTTAATTGTTCGTTCTCGATTGTTTAAAAAGATGTGGTTGCATTTGTAACTCAGTGTAGTACAATGCTCTAGAAACGGAGCTTCTCTCAGCAACTCTCTCTATTTTTACGGGACCGTTATGGATTGGCGTATTTCCCCTGGCAATCGCCCTCAATTTTTGTGCATCGCTCTTGGTTTAACACGCAAAATTTGTAAAAACTATGAGCGAGCACAGTTACATGCTACGCGGAATAAAAGCAGTGCACCTTGAAAATGCCCCTGTTTCACTTTGGATGCAGCTGAATGATATATGTAATGACAATTGGGACTTCATACTGCTAATCTGCCGCCATATTGCCGGGAGTTGTGGTATTTGCCCGGGGCCGTTGCCGTCGATCACCATGCATTGTCCAAGTTTGGATTGCCAGAGCGGATTAAAAACATGCGGGCCAGCAGTGAGATATTGCTGGAAACAAAAATTGGAGCTTTGTGCAGCTGATTTCACTTCGATTAGCCACGGATTGTCGTATTGATGTTGCCTTTTCTTTTAATTGCCTTTCACTTTTGACTTACGATCCAACAATTTAAATTTTAGCTCGAATAAATATAAAATTCGATTGCAATTGGCACTTCGTGCCGCCAGTTTGTGTTCGACCTGGCACGGATTGTAGTAGATTGCTGCTTCGAGCCGAGCCGTTGCCATAGATTGCCATGCATTTTCCGAGATCTTGCGAGCACAATTGGTTACGATAATGTGGTTGACTTTAAGAAGTGTTCTTTGTAAGAAGCATTCAAAATCAAACTATTGCGAAGCCGATTTCGGGGAATTTCGCATCAGATTGCTGTAGACTGCTGTATTGGCCTGGGTCACTCCAGTCAATTTCAGTCCAATGATTCTGAATTGTAGAGGCAATTTTAGATAAATGATGTGAGTACGCAATAACTGAATGTAAGAGCAATGTTCTAGTGCTATCACTATAAGAGCTTGAAGTGTTCATATTCAGATCGTTTTGCCGTTGATTAGTGTGGATTGACGTACTGGCCCGAATCATTGCAATCGATTACAGTTCATAGCCGCAGAATGGTTGAGGAAATTACAGTAAAGTTATGCCAAGTACCCAACAACCAAATTTCAGAGTATCCTGCAATCATAATTATAGTTTTTTGTGTATGCGTTTCTGTCGACGTTATACGGATTGCTGTGTATTCACGTGGATTGAGGTACGGGACCGGGCTGTTGTAGTCGGTTCCAGTGCATTAAATGAGAACATCTGTGAAAAATGGAGCGACATTTTGTGGGTACACTTCGAACTGATTCTAGCCTTATATGTACTGTCAATGAGAGCTTCACCTGGGCGATTTGAGGATGGTTTGCAGAGGAATGGGATGGATTTCTGTAGCTACCCGGGCCATTTCAGGCTCATTTCAAGCAACCCCCAAGCATTGCGACAGTAGCTGGCATACACTTTTTTATGAGTGTATGCAAAAGCTGGAGCTTGGCACAATTTATTTCGATTTTATGGATTCAGTCGATTGAAGTAGATTGCAGTATTTGCCCGGGCTACTGCAGTTGATTGCAGCTCATTACACGATAGTGGCTGTGCCAATGCAAGTGAAAAGTTTGTAAGTGCAGTCACCACAGAGTGTGCTGTCATGTGTAATCAAAAATGAGCTTTTGGGAAAGGATTTCTTCCAGTTGGGCAGTGAAATGCAGTGCATATCGGTGGATTGCTATGGATTGTAGTATTGGCCCTAGCCATTGCAATTTTATTTTAGTGGACTTCGTGAGAGCACCTAAGCGGATCAGCACGAAATGTTCTGGGTACATTGCACATGAAGCTTAGTTTAATATTCCAAACTTTTTCGAGCTGTTTGCGGCTGATTTGAGGTGGATTTGACGGGATCTAGATTGGGTTGCAGTGGTTTTGGTGGCTTGTGGTAAGAAGTCAGGTGACAAAGTTCATTTGCATAAGTGCACCTGTGCACAGTGACGTGAAATTTGGTGGATAAATAAAATCCAACGTCTCGTACAATATCTGCCCAAACTTTGAGCTCGGCAATGATGTCTAGCCGACGTTAGCCTAATTAGAGTGGATTGGGGTGAGTAACTCGTCGAACCCACAAGACCCTGCCAGATGACCCAGGAGTGACTTTAAGCTCAGGCCTGGTGATTGGCACCCAGAAAGACTAGAAACTGATAATCTCTTGAGTAACTGATTACAATCAGCGCCGCTGCCGCATAACAGCCCAGCCCATAAATTAGCTTTTGGCTAGGTATTGGTCGTCGGTAAGATCGTTTGCTCGGCGAACACCTGCCTCCCACTATTTCGGCATTGCCAGTGCTTGCTTATCGCAAAGCGATAAAGAAGCTATGGAATTGCTACGTCTCTGTGTCTCCCGCAGTGCATCATCTGAAGTGACCTTGGAAGTGGAAGCATCAGTGCTTGAGCTAGCTCTTGGGCTTGCATCTTTTTCTTGCAAGCCTTCGTTTTCCAGCCGTGTATCCGAATTAGCTGAGTACGAAGGAAATGTTGAGAAGGTGAAGCGAATGATGTGCATTGAATTAAAATACCAAATAGGTGGAAAACATGACCTTAGTTATGGCACGACATGCCCAGACCTGACCCCATTTAAAAAAAGCTAAAAACATATGTACTTATGACAGCGTGCAATGGGTCCCTTTGATTCTTCCTGTAAATGCTTGTGCTTTCTGACACTGTTGCATGCTGCTACTAACCATACTTGCATGCAGACTCTGTGCATGTCACCCCTAACCATGCTATCCTTGTTGTTAACAAAGCCTGATTCCTTGCAGAAACTGTAAAACCCTTAGAGGGAGATTGAGTTCTGAGGGCGCTTTATCAAGCATATTATTATTAGTAGTAGTATTAGTAGTAGTAGCATGCATGTCTTGACTTGGTGAAGCGGTATGAGAGTAGCTCTTCTGAGATCTGCACCATACTAAAGCTAAAGGAGCCGATAAAGGCTATAAAGCAACCAAAGAGAGTTACATTAATTTCTAAACAGTAGACCTCTATTGATTAAGAAAAGTAAGAAGCTGCTGATGATGTGGTTGACGGAAAAGCAACTGGCAATAGACCGACGACAGAGGCTCTAATTTGTGAGAAGGCACTGCTATTCACAACTGATTTCTTGCAGCGAACCCAGGGCACTTATACAGACTATGCAGTGGGTGAGTCATTTAAAGTCAGTCAGGGCTGTTTCGTCAACTTAAAAAAGAGGACCATTATTCACTTCGTTTTCAGGTATTGTGAAGCAGCAAGAGCATATGTGAAGGCAGCTGAGACTAATACCTCAAAATGGTTGCTGGAGCAATAGCAGCAGATTGATACTTCTCCCAACAAGTCTTCAAGTGTGGCAAGTCAGGACTCCTCTTCTGGGAGCAGGTGCCACGGAGGACCTATATTAAGGCAAGTTAGAAGAGAACGCCAGGCAGCAAACCTAAAAAGCTATATATATATATATATATATATATTATATATAGCTATAAAGCCTCGCACCCTTGCATTGTTCCCCTAAGCGAGCGGCGACTGCCTGATTAAGCCACTGCTCGTTTATCATTCAGAAAACCCAGCGACCTTAAAAGTTACACAAGAGTCTGAAAGAAAAATTGCAGGTTATGTTGGCGAACCTGATAGGGTGGTTCACTAGGTATTTTTTTGACTACTTGAATCTGGTCTTTGGTCCTGACATTAAGAAATATCTCCAGGAAAATAACCTACCCCTGCAAGCGCTTCTCATTCTGAACGATGTACAGGGACAGCCGTCTAACCTCAAAGATGACATATCTGAAGTGTTCAAATTTATTAAGGTTCTTTAGCCTCCACCCAACAAAACCCTGAAATTTAGTAATAAATATATCTATGTGTGTTTAGATGTGTGTTTTCGTATGTGCTGAAAATTTAAAGTGCCTAGAAAGTGGTTGAGTTCTCTGAGGGCGCTATATTAGCTGTTTTATTATTGTTATCATTAGTACTATCCTGCAGCCTACGGATCATTATGCGATTTGTAATTTCAAATAGCTCTTCACAAAGCTCCTGATCCGTTCTTTAAGGTGACGAGCAAAAACCTCACCTTTCGAGAGTTATGGGAGGACTGCTAGATATCGTGATATGCCTCAGATTAATCGATGTAGCCTGGTAGGGTGTTAAAAAGAGGAACTTCCTCTTTATGCATGTGACATAAGCTGTGGCC
This sequence comes from Cristatella mucedo, assembly GCA_009760855.2. Taxonomy (NCBI): domain Eukaryota; kingdom Metazoa; phylum Bryozoa; class Phylactolaemata; family Cristatellidae; genus Cristatella; species Cristatella mucedo. Next base: position 397,180 of record WPIO01000090.1, on the reverse strand, counting down.
TGAGGTTGCGTTTGAAACAAATTTTGAAAGACTCGAATCTGATGCGGTATTGATGGAGCAGATTGCATCCCTTAGAAACTCTATGGGCCTGGGCAGAGTCAATAATATAAATAATACATTTATTAAAAGTGTTCTCAAAAAATTAAACTCATTGTGCGGGCTTTAAAATTGCTACAAACGAAGCATGATCAAATAGCTAGTGGTACCGTGCTCAATAAAAAAAACACGAATAACATGATTGGTGTTGGCATGCATAGGGTCAGCATGCAAGTGTGGTTAGTGGTGGCATGCAATAGTGTCTGCACCCATAAGTATGTTAAAGGTAATCGCAGGGGCGCACTAAATTCTGTGATAAATAGGGGTTTTTTAGGTTATTTTTAAATTTTGAAAAGTTAGGGGATATCATGATGCCAGTCGGAGTGAAATTCAGACCGTGGGAGCATGCGAACTATAGGCAGGGTCTCCAAAAAATTTAGGCTTGCATGAGGTGCATTTAAACAGAGTCTGAGAAGTGGGTGGAACGATGGCCTGGCGGGGAAGTAGATCTAATATGTAGGCTAGAGCCAAAGAATGAAGGGACCTACAAGTGAGTGAATAAAACCTTGAATTTGATTCTTTGCTTGAGTGGGAGCTAGTGCAGAACGGTAGGAATTGGTGTGATGTGGCTACAGCGAATCTCACGACGGACAAGGCACCAACGAAGTTTAGCACCAGCTGTATGCCCCTGGTTCCACAGCTCACTAGGCCAGCAAAAAGTTAGTTACAGAATTTAAGACGAAATGTCACAAATGCATAGACCAATTTAGATTTGGTACCCCTGTCTAAGCAAGACCAAATTTTAGCAAGCTTATGTAGCTGAACGTTGTCAGGCCTGACAATGGAGCTCGTTTGGTCATCACCTAGATTGTGTGCAGAGTCAACAGGATATATGCTGGCAGATTTAGTTTTGAGTGTTAGCCTTTTCAATTTCACAATCAAATCTGGTTTGCTTGTACCAGGTAAGTTGGTTTTAACATCATTCAATGTAAGAGAATTGGCTTTCATTCATGTTTGGATATCAGAATACATGCAGCAAGGACGTTAAGAGAACTCGAGCAGCTGTAGGGTGGGAGGGATCAAAACTACGACACAACTGAGTGTCATCTGCATAAAAGTGAAAGCCTAGATTGGTGCTTTGCAATTACATCGGGAAGAAGGAGTGTTTAAACCGTGAGGAGAACTGTACCAAGCTAGGAAAACTGAGGTACCCCATATTTCAGGGGTTCCTTGGATTATATTTGTCCATTTCCATCCATAGTGTGGAGTCTCCCACTGAGATAGGACCAGAACCATTACAAGGCAATGCCGGTAATACCCAGGTGAGATGAGAGGCGCTTAAGAAGGACTTGGTGATAAATAAAATCAAAAGCTGTTGAAAAATCAAACGAAATAAGCAGAGATACTACTATATCCATGTTTGAATTTCTAAATTGGTCATTTTACACCCGATTTGATGCTGACTCTTTTAAGTGATTAGCTCTAAAGTCAGACAAGAACTTACTAGAAAGGTTTGAAATTTTAATATATGAGTTCAGCTGATCTGCATTGACTCGTTCTAGTGTCTTTGATTGGAATGGTATAAGGGAGACTTGGTAAGGTGGAAGTTACTCATCTTGATCTAGTGTCGGTTTCTCAAGTAGAGGCAAGAGTGCAGCCTTTTTTAAAGTACTGGGGTGTGATCTGAGGCTAACGACATATTTATGATGTTAGTCATGCATTGCATACTAGATGAGCGCGACATCATTTAAGAGCTTATCAAGGCAACTTCCGAGAAATTCGCAACGGAAGAGCTAAAACAAATACAAACGTAGCAGCACAAGTTGGTTTTACGGAGAAATACGTATAGGTTACAGGGATAAGATTATCTCTACAAGTAAGATACACGAAATGTTGAAGAAGTGGTACAAAAGTTTAGGCTGTATTCAAAAGCAATGCCCATAAAAATCATCATTTGACTGTTCAAAAGAGCTAATTAGAAACACTATCCTAAATTATTTTGCTGGCCTACCGGTATGGGCAATCAGCTGCTTGCAGCTAGTGCAAAACACTGCAACTAGGCTTGTCTGTCGTTAGTATCTCAGTTTCCACACCACGCAAAGTCTCTTCGACCTGCACTGGCTTCCATTAAAGTAAAGCTTCTATTTCAAGGTTTTGTCGCTCACATTTAGGTCCCTTCATTCTTCGGCTCCAGCATACCTATCAGATCTACTCTCCCACAAGGCTAAGCATTGTACTACCTACTTTTTGGAAGCTAACTGTTTCCCTATACTTCGTACAAACCTCAAATCCTTTAGTTCGTATGCTTTTAAAGCCTGGAACTCACTTCGGACTTGCTTCACGATATCTATCACCCGACTTGACCACATTTAAAAAGTAATTAAAAACGCACCTATTTCTGGCAGCATTTATAGGAACCCTGTGATTAGTCATTAATGTGCTTATGAGTACTAATACTGAGCATGCTGCCACTAACCACACTTACTTGCTGACCCTGCATACGTCACCCCTAACCATTTTATTCATGTTATTTATCAAGCATGCTACTACTAAACATTCGATCGTGATGCATTTGCAGTAAATGTATAGCGCCAAGAAAAAGATTTATTTTTCTGAGGCTGCTTTATCAAGTGTTTTATTATTGTTATTTTGTAGAATTCTGAAAATTATGATGAAGTAGAACTAGGTTGACTGGTTTGAGTCAGAAACCCATAAGATTAAGTGGCGGAAAGCTTATTGAAATGGATTAAATCAGCGAGTCATATTCAAGGAAACATTTCAGTTCTCCATCCAAGTTGGTCAGCATCATTCTCGCCTCCGGACATAGAGCGCTCTAACGTGCGTTCTTGTTCGTTGCAGAATTCTTCCGAAAACCGAAGTTCTTGCGAACATCGTATACGAAAACGATACAGCTAAGACCTGTTTAAAGTTATTCTGATTGTTATTTGACCGTAACACGTAAGAAATTACGTGCCTATGGACATCTAAACGCTTATCGTTTCGGGCTGCTGGGTCTCCCACGCCGGCGGCTGCCGGCGTGGGAGCTTTGCCGGCGGCTAGTAACCTGCTTGTTAGTTATGATCGTCAGCAGCTGTTATCTCTTCGTCATCGCATATCAAATGCATTCCTAGATATTAATGTTGTTGCTAAGATTCATGAACTATGCATTAACAAAAGAAAAGCACCCCGTAGCCGCCGTGGTGGCCGGAACCGCCAGCTCAGACGCTGCTCGTTGGGCGGAACGTGCAAGCTGAGTACCAGCTCGTTCGGTATTCCTAGCATTGTCTCGAACCGCTCAGCACGCTCACCCAGTTGCGTCACTGTAAATCTCTCTAACTTAGTGGTCATCAGGCCTGTTGTAACCCCATCGGCCAGACTTAACGCTTGCCTTTGGAATCCTCGCTCAATGTGCAAAAAACCTCTAGTAATACGCGACCTTATTTCTGAAAATGGTATCGACCTGCTCGCCCTAACTGAAACTTGGCTGAAATCGATAAACTGCCGAAACTCCATCTGGTTTCTCGTTCTTTCACACCCCTAGATCAATCAAAACTGGAGGTGGAGTTGCTATTGTCGTGCGCTCGAAATTCAACTTCAAGCCATTTGCAGTACCCTCGAAGCAGTCTTTTAAATCAATTGTCTTGGTCTCACCCGAAAACAAGCTACCGATAGTGGCAGTAGTCTATCGCCCTCCAGGTACCAAATCCTCCTTTATCTCAGATTTCTCCGATCTCATTTCGATTCTGTGTGCAAGAAATCGATTCTTCCTCGTAATGGGTGATTTCAACGTTCACTTTGATAACTTATCTGACGCTTTCAGCACCGAATTTCGTGCATTGACTGACTCATTGTCTCTTGTGGCTCATGTGCATGGCCCTACCCACATCAAGGGTCACACACTCGACCAGATTTTCTCATATAACTGCACTCTGTCATCACCAACTATTACCAAATCATGCTTATCTGACCACATGCAGATCTCATTCAATCTACAGTGTGTGCCCACATCCTCCTCTACAATAACCTGTGAATCGCGAAACCTCGAGACCCTTGACATCTATGCTGTCCGTGCGAGAATATCTGCTTCACCTCTGCTGCTCAATCCTCCCTCCGATCTGTCATCATTGGTAGATAGCTTCAACACGACACTAGCTGACACGCTAGACGAGTTTGCCCCTCTGAAAAAGCGCACTGAGCGCCCCCGCCCAGACGGCCTATGGTTTACCGCACACATTAAACTAGCCAAGTCTACTAAACGAAAGCTTGAAAAAGCATACAAAAGATCCGGATTAACTGTCCATCGACAGGCATATGAAGACTACTGTAGGTTGTACCAATCGATCCTAGCAAAGGCTAAGTCTAGTTTTTATAAAAACATTGTTGAATCACAGATGCACAATCCAAAAATGCTGATGTCGACAATAAACCATCTCCTCAACCGTTCCCAGATTAGCTCCTTACCTGATGATCCTAATGATGATCTAGCCGATCGCTTCTCTCGATTCTTTGTGCAGAAGATAGACAATATCAGGGAATCCATCCCTGCGATGACAACCTCCCCACTAGAATGCTGTTCCTCGGTTCCTGGATGCACCTCAGTGTCTGCATTTAAGCAGGTCACTAGTGATATAGTCCTAAAGTTCGTATCTCAATCAAAGAAGACAAGAAGTCCTCTGGACCCTATTCCCACTGTCCTGCTCTTACGTTGCATTGATCTGCTGCTGCCATGCATAACTAACATCATTATTATGACATTAGCCTCAGGTCATGTCCCAGCACCTTTCAAAGAAGCTGTAGTCAGGCCACTTCTCAAGAAAGCTACACTTGACCAAGAGAACTTGAGCAACTACCGCCCAGTTTCCCTTCTACCATTCCTATCAAAGACACTCGAACGGGTCGTGGCGGACCAGCTGAACTCGTATATCGAAACTTCACACCTTGCTAGTAAGTTCCAGTCTGGCTTTAGAGCTAATCACTCCACAGAGTCAGCATTGCTTCGGGTATACAACGACCTACTTTGGAATGCAGACATGGGTAGAGTGTCTCTGCTTGTTTTGCTTGATCTTTCAGCAGCTTTTGATACCATCGATCACAAAGTTCTTCTAGAGTGCCTCTCATCTCGCCTGGGCATCACTGGTACTGCTCTGCAGTGGTTCAGGTCCCATCTCAGTGGGAGACTCCAGAGTATTGACGTGAATGGACAAAAATCATCTGAAGTACCTCTGAAATATGGAGTACCTCAGGGCTCAGTGCTAGGTCCGGTTATTTTCACTGTTTATACTCTGCCTCTTGCTGATGTTATTGCCAAGCACAATCTAGGCTTTCACTTCCATGCGGATGACACTCAGTTGTACCTTTGCTTTGATCCCTCCCAGCCTTTGAGCATCTCAAATTCTCTCAACTCACTTGCTGCATGGATTGATGACATCCGCACATGGATGGCAGCAAATTTTCTAAAACTTAACGATGATTAAACTAACTTACTAGTTATGAGCAAACCCAGTGTGATCCAGAGATTGGAAAGGCTGACTCTCAAAATAGGCTCTGCCAGCATATCTCCTTCGAATCAGCTCGAAATCTAGGTGTCATATTCCAAAGCGACCTCTCGTTAGACAACCATATCAGCTCCACAGTCAAATCCGCCTATTTTCAGCTTCATAACATTGCTAAAATTCGGCTTGTTTAAATAAAGATACCACGTCCAAGTTAGTTCATGCATTCGTGACATCCCGTCTCGACTTCTGCAACTCACTGCTTACTGGCCTACCAGCATGTGCGATCAGGCGATTGCAGCTTGTGCAAAACTCTGCAGCTAGGCTTGTCTGTCGTGAGCGTCCCAGTTGCCACATTACTCCACTTCTCGCCGACCTGCACTGGCTACCAGTCAAGCAACGGATTGACTTCAAGGTTTTGTCGCTCACTTTTAGGTCCCTTCATTCTATGGCTCCAGCCTATCTGTCAGATATACTACCCCATCAGGCCAAGCATCGTACCACCCGCTTCTCGGAATCCAACAGTCTAGAAATACCTCATACAAACCTTAAATCCTTTGGAGACCGTGCATTTAGTTCATATGCTCCCAAAGCCTGGAACTCTCTCCCGACCTGCGTCAAAACATCCCCTGACCTGACCACATTTAAAAGGAACCTAAAAACACACCTATTTAGGACAGTATTTAGTGGGTCCCTGTGATTCGTCTTTGATGTGCTTATGCCTGCTGACACTGTGCATGCTGCCACTAACCACATTTGCATGCTGACCCTGTGCATGTCACCCCTAACCATATTATTCATCTCGTTTGTTTTTCAAGCATGATTTTACTTACCATTCAATTGCATTTCACTTTACAGCAAATTTAAAGCGCCTAGAGAGAGATTGAGTTCTCTGAGGGCGCTTTATCAAGTGAATTATTATTATTATTATTATTATTATTATCTTCAAGTCGGCTGAGCTCCAAGTTAATTATGAACAGTGTAAATTATAAACCCCATTTATTGTAGTATATTTTATTCAAGGATTTGTATATGCTTCTACATTTCTTAATTCAAAAACTTGCGGCAACTTATCTCGGTGTTTGTTGTTTGCGGGATAGCAGCAGAATCATGGCATTTAAAATTATTTCAACGGAAAGCAATTATCTTTCTTTTGATTAACTCCAGTTACGAGCTCCATCTTGGAAAAAACTAAGCTCGTAAGTCAAGTTATCACTGTATTTTGTGAGACCTATTTACCCAGAAGTGGTACATCGAGGTCAAAAATAAAATATTAAGAAACCTGAACGGCACTTTTAGGCAGATTTTGTAAAGGTAAGCCAACTAATCTTAGCCGTACCTGCATTACATCATTGGAAACTATAAAAGAACATCATTAATGTATTGTATAATGACAGGTCCTCTCGAGGTAACACGCATGACTGGTAGTTTTAACAATCAGCAAGCGTAAATCTTATATAACCTAGCCACAGCCACATCCTCGCCGAGCTTAGCCTAGCCTGCGGATACTAGCTCACCTTCAGCAGACGGCTATAACTCCTTATTCCCGCGCCATAAATATGCTCGGGTTGATTTTTTACGCTGGCTCACAAGCCGGAAATGTCTAACCTTTGGTTAAGCTGGAAGTGTCAAACCTTTGGTTAACTAAAGTATCGCTATTTATAATTTACTGATAATTCTCTGAAGCCGGGGCAGCGGTACATAAGTAGTCCATTATAAACACACCTAGTTATTCGTGGAAAACTGCTGATCCGGCTCCGGTAGTAGCAACCGAACATAGGGAACCAATACAGGTAGGTGCGACCGGCTGAAGACTACTTCGATACGTCGTTCACTTAGAATCAATCAGAAAATGTTGATTCAATAATATTCAAGTATAAGTGAGGCGATTTCATGTTTTAAATAACGCCATTTATAGCTAGAGTCGGTGAGCCGTGATGTCACATTAGGTTAGGAGGTTGCATTTCACGACCTCCGCCCCGACGAAAGAGGCTGTTCAATCTGCCAGTACTTTTTTATTTATTTTCTTGTTAGAGTTAAGCAACTGGTGAGTAAGAACCCTATGTACTGACCAGCAAACATTTCACCGTCTTATAAATCTGTTTTAGTCCGACGCGTGAAAGCACACAAGTTCCGAGTGGAAACAGAAGCAGCGGCTTTACTGAGCTTCCTGGTGTAGACTCGGAGGAAGTCTTTGAAATTCAATGGATCTTCGTCAAACCCAGAATTATTAAAATTGGTTTCAACCCTGGGCTCAACGTGAAAATTTTTTTTATTTGTCTCAAAATTTAAAAAAAAAACTCCGCAATGTGCCCGGACAAAATGTATCGGAGCACGCTCGTCAAGAGCAATTCACTGCTTCAGTGAAATTATCGCGGCTGTCGATAGATTCGGGGTTTATATAAAAAAGACTCGCCTCACCTGCTGATTTATAAAACTGGTTTTGGTAAATGCTTTTCAGTTTACGTCTCTGGACAAATTAGACGTTATCTTGTACGTACAACGAAGCGGGAGCCGTAAACAGACCGTGCAATGGCCGCGAGGGCTCAGCGGGCACACTGAAAATTCAGTGGGTCAGATATCTTTTGTGACAGCGAGACCTTGGAAATCTCCGCCGACGGAAGCGGTGTAACTAGTGTACCGAACCAATCCAAAGTTCTTCCTAAAGTCTATTAAATAAGATAAGCGGATATTGTTGTTGCTGGAGTTTTCAGTGCAAATTCTGAAATCTCCAGCAATCAGTAACAGCCTGTCACACTCAAATACTGCATTGAGAAACTCCCAAAACTTCTCTATATATTAGTGTAGACAGCCTGACGAGGGTCGGTATATTACTACAGTGAGAGGCACCATGATAATACTCACCATTCAATCGCGTTTTTTTGCAGCAAATGTAAAGCGCCTAGAAAGAAATTGAGTTCTCTGAGGGCGCTTTATCACGTGCATCATTATTATCATTATTATTATTATTATTACCATCTGTGATGAGGACCTGATTGCAACTGATTCAAGCGAGAGTCCACGCAAAAACTGAATTTCTTACAAACGATTCGCAAACAATAGCAACCCATCCACCAACCTGGTCAGATCGTATCGACTGAGTGAAGAAGAACCCGGCTGGGGCGGTCTCAGATATGCAGCTACGAGAGCAGGGCATCATCCACGTTTCGGCTAGCAGGAATACATCTAGCTTCTCTTGGGCAGCCGTACCATTAATTAGAAACCGCCGAGGCTCATTAGTAAGATGAAACTTAACAGGCATAATTTAGGAGGCTATCCATGAAGTGAGCGACGCCAGTTACATGGCCAGCATACTTGTTCGCAAGTAGCTTGCCCTGCAGAGGCTGCTCATTCGGATTGAAATTGGGCCTCGTGAAAGGTCATCGGCCAAATTTTCGCTTGCTGAGGAGTGGAGAGTGTGGAGAGTGCTGTGGAGAGTGAGCTACTACCGGCAACGAGTGCTCATCGACCCTATCAACTAAAACATCGTAGGTTCGATAGCCAGGCTGTTGATACGGCTTGTTTAGATAAGGATACCGCATTGAAGTTGGTCCAAGCATTCGTGACATCCCGTCTCGACTTCTGCAACTCATTGCTCGCTGGCCTACCGGCATGTGCGATCAGGCGATTGCAGCTCGTGCCAAACTCGGCAGCTAGGCTTGTCTGTCGTGAGCGTGGCAGTTGCCACTTTACTCCACTTCTCGCCGACCTGCACTGGCTACCAGTCAAGCAACGTATTCACTTCAAGGTTAGGTCGCTCACTTTTAGGTCACTTTATTCCTTGGCTCCAGCCTATCTCTCAGATATACTCCCCCACCAGGCCAAGCATCGTACTACCCGCTTTCCGGAATCCAACAGTCTAGAAATACCTCGTACAAACCTCAAATCCTTTGGAAACCGTGCATTTAGCTCGTATGCTCCCAAAGCCTGGAACTCCCTCCCGACCTGCGTTAGAACATCCCCTGACCTGACCACATTTAAAAAGAATTTAAAAACACACCTATATGGGATAGCATTTAGTGGGTCCCTGTGACTCGTCCTTAATGTGCTTATGCGTGCTGACACTGTGCATGCTGCCACTAACCACATTTGCATGCTGACCCTATGCATGTAACCCCTAACCATGTTATTTTTTTAGTTTGTTTATCAAGCCTGATATTACTCACCGCTCAATTGTATTTCCCTTTGCAGCAAATGTAAAGCGCCTAGAGAGTGATTAAGTTATCTGAGGGCGCTTTATCAAGTGCATTATTATTATTATTATAAGACGAATGCATGATGCAGGGGGGTTCTAACTGACGCTCTAAAGAAAGCCGGCCGGTAGATATCAACTAATGATGACATTGCACAAAATTCTAAGCAAGTCATTTTTTGAGTAGGATATTCGAGGAGAGCTTTTAAACAGTCACCGTGAAAATATCAGTGGAATGCCCATCGATATCATGAAGAAGTCGGGTGCAGGTCTACACAGGGCTTGGTACTAGGCACAAAAGAAACACCTATTTGAACACCGAGTGAGTAAAAAAATGCCAAACTCCTTAAATGCTCTCAGAGTAACAACATTTTAATTTAAATCGAAGTCGTGCCTAATTATTTGATAACAATAATAAATATAGTAATATGGTATTTTATGGTAACTGCATCTCTATGCTGCAAAGATTTTATTACCGAATAGTTAGTGATAACAAGCACGGTAACCACGGGCATAACACAGTCAGAGATGACGAGCAGAGTGTAAACATGTAAAGTAAGGTTAGGTTTGTTCGTGTAGGCTGACACAAGTGATTGACACTGAAGCCCTGAACAAGTTGGTATCCGGGAACGTCTCGAAGTATAAAGCGGAAGTGTTTAGCAGGCCAGGCCCATACAGAGGTCGCGAAGTGCACCTTTGTCGTAGGGGCACCTAGCTGGCAGCGAATGAGTTGACGGTTTCATTGATCTGAATCAGCAACGGGTACTGCAATCTGCAGCGGAAGCCCGTCTGAGGGACATGACTAACAGGTACGCTGCTGTAGAGCGCCAGTTTGTGGGACAGCAAGGCTGTGCCGATCTCGGGCGTTACCCAGTAATTAGTTGATGTTCAGCCAAGTTTGAGCTCTCAGTCGCTGGCTCTTCAGCAGCACCTAGCTGCGGCACACAATAATGGGCCGTCGGGTGCACTTCGGAAACTTTGCAACTGTCGTGAGACATCAGTTCGTGGCTTTACTGGCCAGTCGCTTTGTAGCAGCAACGGGCTTGGCCTTGCCTGCCTTCATGTTTGGTCTACGTCAAACTTGGGTTCGGCCCAAGCCACCTATGCCATTTTATCTCCGTCTGTAACTCCAAAAACTCATAAAGACTATGTGGGTGTTACGCCGGAGAGTTTTGTATAGCGCACTCACAGCCTAAGCGGCTTTCGGTACGCATTCGGTAACCAACAGACTTCGTCTCACGCAACAAAGAGAAAGTGGGAAGCATAGCAGAGTCAGGAGAGCAGTTGAGGTAGTGAGTAGCATATAAGTAGCAGCTCAGGACCGCTGAAAAAGATGTGCCATAGTCGGCAGTAGGAGAGTAGTTGCTGAGAAATGGGACAGCTAATTTATTGTCCACACAGGACCTCAGGGCACAAACAAGAACAAATACATAATAAATAATAAACAATAATAATAAACAAATACAAGAACAAATGTATTATACTTGTTCTTGTATCTAATTTTGCACTGGCATGAGTTTGACTTTCACATATGAAACCGCCCCTGCACACTAGCTAGTATGGTCAGAGTAAACAACAACTTCAAGGCACCGTTCTATAGTAGCACGACGATGACTTGCGGTGCACAAATCTGGCTGCGGCTTCTTGCGAAATTGCTTGCTCTTCTCGGCTTGCGTATAATTTGCTCTACATACAGCACACATTCAACAGTTTGCTTATCATTGGTCATCAGAGTGATGTTCTTACATGGGCATTCGTGTGCGCTTGCCGGAATTTGTCTGGAGGCGTCTGAAGGCTAGCTCAAGCTTCAACCAAAATCGACTGATGGAGCTCGTTTCTGCTATTCGGAGATCACTGGTCAATGGCGTGTATGGCCTATTTACCGCCTACGACCTCTTTTGGGGCCAGCTAGCGACTTGATAGCGAATTAATTTTTCTAGCGGCAGGAGAGCCTTTAAAGGGTATCTCCATTGCTTGCAGCCGCAATATCGAACAGCCCGTCACACGATTCGATCACACGACCAGAAGCCCCAGGTCGCCGAAAGCATCCACCCTATCGAGTGGGTTATTGCGGCTCACCGCTGCACAGCTGTGTTGTAGGCCAGCGGATTTTATATAGCTTTGTTCTTTTTTTATGGGCCATTGTGAAATACGACGGATGGTTTGTCTGGATCAACAGCATACTTAGCCTGCGGTGGCCGGGCAGTTGCCACTAGGACCCCTGGCAGAGTGGTCGCCTGCTAGCTCGCTCTAGCAGCTGAGTGAATGCAGGGTCCATGGATGCCCAATGCGGTAATAGGCTGCTGTCTTGTGCGACGGACTCCGTAAGGGGATCGGCAATTGACGCATGCGCGTTTTTATCAGCCACTTTGCCGACCGCGTGGAAGTAGATGGATTCGGCACTGCTAAAGCTCTGTGGACTCGACCTATGGTTTTTCACATTTTCAAGTGTACCGGTGACTCAGCGAATTACACTTCGCTAGACTCAACTGAGCTTATATGTACGACAGTTGCCGGATCACCTGAAGTCCCTTGACTGATTGTAAAGTACTAACTACCAATAAAAAGACCCTGCTAGCTTTAGATATAGTATCACTATTTGACTAAGATTTTTCAACTATATTGACCATGTAATAATTATGCTGGCATGCACTCTTTGGAAACTGCTATCAGATGCTTGCTAGCTTTTGTTTGCCTACATATATATTTATGAATGTTAACATTGTGCCTGTTATCACTAACCATTGGATCACACTTACACTACTGCAGATTTTAAGTACCTAGATTGAACGATTAAGTTTCCTAAGGTAGCTAAACAGAAGTTCATCAATAGTGTATATATAGTCTATAGGCTCCTCTTGCATTGGGTCAAATGCTGCTACGTTGACGAGTTATACTGTACCTATAGGACAAATGATAAATTAGTAGAGTGATGCTTTCTCATGGTAAGCTACCTCATTTGGTTGTTCGGGGTACTTGATACAAAGTCGCAGCTGAAGCCCCAGCTTTGGATCTCAAACGATTCAGGATTTTGGTCTGTCGGCAGTACTTTTTTTTTAGTGTCCCTAGTCAAGTGACACCCTGTGTTCCTGCCTTCAGTCCACTGGCAACCAGATGAGTTAGTGATCTTGGACTAGCTGTAACCCTTCGTTCTAATTCCCTTGGTCTATTTTTGTCGCGGATGCTATTATCTATGGGCGACCCTTTGTGCAATTGCCCTTGTAGCTACTGTACAATTTAAAATTGAACACAAGCCAATGACCGGTCGCGAAGAGCTAGCACTTAACTTTTTTGGGTAAGAGCCAGTTTTTTTATTAATTTAGTCTCGATAGGATAGTCTAGATAGGACTGCTTTTTAACCCTGATGCTGCTTATTAAGCATCGCAGCTCAGATCTAGTGAGCTAAGGCGAATCCAATATTAATCAGGCAATTACACTATGCCTATATCTTCTGGTAAAGGTTTCTATCCTGTTGAGCCCCAGCTTATAGACTCCAGTGACAAAACTGGAGGCTATAGAAGTTCGAAAATAACTTTGAGATTCAAAACTCATCGGTAGCAGTCATAAATGTTGTAAAGCAGTACAAGAACTCTGATGATCACAGCAATACTGGATCATAAGTTTTATCTGGAAAAAACTATTATTCAACACTTATCATAAGCCATGACGTTTGAGTCAGTGCTAAGGATGCAGCTTTAGGAATATAGCTTTCATACTTCCTTTGCAGCAATTACAAAAGCACCTAGAACAGCGGTTCTCAACTGTGAGTCGCGACCCCTATGGGGACCAAACAATTATTTCACATGGTTTGCATAAGACCATCAAAAGACACGCATTTCAACATTTTGCAAACACTAATTTTAATGCTGCGGGTCGCCACAACATTATGAATTGAATTGAAGTATCGCATTTTAAGGAAGGTTAAGAACCAGTGAACTAGAAAGAGATTGAGCTCTATGAGGTCGCTTTATCTAATCTGTTACTATTATTGTCATTATTATTTAGTTCTGACTTTAACAGGCTGCAGTAGTAATAGGAAATAGTATACAGTAGCCAAATGAGAGTTAGGCCAAAACCAAGCTCAGAAAACGGAATGCCATAAATCAGGAACTTGTTCTTGTATAATAAACCGTTAATTCTGACTGACTGGCACAAGCCAATAGTCATCCAACTTCAAAGGCAACATTCACATTTGCATTCCTGACCGTGAAATAATAGAAAAAAATGTATGATTTTTCATTAAACTTTATGAGCTGTAAACATTTTTATCGAAACATTCAGTGCTTATTAACTATTTACACTATAGCTTTGTATCAGGATGGTTGCTTGCAACCTACATGCCAGGAGGATAACTTGTAAATCTTACTTCAACACTGGATCACTTTTCCATTTTATAAATATCGTAAAATAAGGCTAAATAACGAGGTAATTACCGTAATTAGTCGCGTACATGTTGCAAGCAAGGATTATCCTCATAACTGGTTTTTTTTATAAAACCTAGATATTCAGATAGCTAAACTTTGTTATCCAGCCAACATTACTCTTATGGATGTTGTTATCTGGTTGGACACTTCCAACAATCTCTCTCTTATTTTTGTGCAGTTCCAATGTTATGTGTTTTATCTGGTCTATCGTATTGACATATTTGTATGAAGCACATCAGTGCTTGTTCACAGATTACATGTCTGGATCCGTAGATTACACCCCCTCTTTCTTAAACCAGGAGCGGCCTAATAATCGTCTTTTATGATGGCATGAGTTTCAAATTACCTAGAAGACAATTTGCATAGACTTTTTGTGTCTTCCTTCTTCTGACAGAAAACTTCATTTAATGAATACGCGTCGGTTAACAAGTAGTCTTGTTTGCTCAAATTTATTTCTCAAAGGCTAGAAAACGACTTCAGCTGGTTAGGATAAAGCCCAGTGTAGATTTTGTGCAGATCTGCCTCTGTCCTTTATTATGAAAATATATGGGATACAATAGAAATGGTCAACAGCTATTTATGCTCAATCATAACAGCAATCCACATACTTACGTTTTCATGTCTAAGAAGTGTCAAAAACTTGATCTCTCTCAGTGCATGAAGTCCCGATTTAGGACAAACGTTGATAAATGGAATTACCTTAATAGCTGTAGTTTCCTCAGACTCTCGGTCACGAGCCTGCCTGAAATTTTAAAAATTTGCCAAGCAAAGTCAAATGAGATTAGAGGATTTGAGCCTAAGCTAGTATTTGGTTGCTGTATTTGCATATGATTTTACTTCTGGTCTATTCCGAGATGCTGGTCTTGCGGTTACAACCAGCTGTTAGTTAATCCTGATTATACTTCTCCCTCTCACTTCGCAGCACCAAAAACTATTAGCACATTTAATTTTTTTTCAGAATTCTCTTACAAAAATGAAAAGTTTTTTAAACATCTTTTAAGTAAATCGATACAATGACGTGGCTATGGATATCTTAAAGGTTGCTATTTATTGCTGGGTCAGCTAGGCCAATAGCAGTGGCATTTGAATCTTCTATTGCTAGTGACCTGCCTATCGGCTATAATCGTGCTTACCATTTATCGTTCTTTAAATCAGTGAACTATTTATATGAATTCCTCTACGTGTTAATGTTGGTAAGGTCTGCGAATTGTATAATTACAAGTAAAAGCTATGCCTAGCATACTTGGCTGGGGGGGCTGGAACCGTAGGCCAGTCTCGTTTGGATAACCGGCCGCAGTGTGGCATCGACCTGATCATGTCATGCAATGCTGTAAATCTCTCCATCTTAGTCCTGTCAGTCTGCTTATAATTCCGGCAGCCCTTCTTACAGCTTTTATTTGAAATCCTTGATTAGTGTGCAATAAAACCCTAATGATTAGTGCAGCAAGTGCTTATAAAGAATTGGACCCGTTCGCCTTGGCCAAGACCTTGCTGACATCAGTTAACCACAACACCAATAAAGATGAAGCCCGAACATGCTTCTCCTTCTTGCATAACTCTAGAGCGATCAAACCTGGTGGTGAAGTCACCACTATTACACGCTCAACTTTCTATTTCAAGCCATTTGCAGTATCTTCACAGCAGTCTCTTCAGTCTTAAGTTTTAATTTCATTAAACTACATGCTGTCAATAGTGACAGTATGTGACAGATGTGACAATGACAGATAGCGTCCCCTCAAGGTACCAAATCTAATTTTGTCTCAAGATTTATTTATCCTATTCCGATTTTGTGTGCGAAAAGTTGCTCTTTCTCTGTTATTGATTCTACCAAGATTAATATTTTCTCCTGCGCTTCTCAGTTGCCGCAATCATTCTTAAATTTTAGATATCTTGTTTCGAAATGTTATCACTATTAAGAACATTGCTGTATATAGCATAAGCAGTTTTAAAATGCTAGCTAATGTAAATATCGAATCTCTAACTTGGTAGCCTGTTATTATGTGCACATTACCAATCATCTTGAGTTCTTTCTACTCACTGACGAATATAAATAGGCCTTTCAGTTCCATGAGTATTTAATGGTCATTAGTGTCACTGATTAGATTCTCAAATTTTCTCAGATTATTCGATCATGAAAGCCTATTCTGTAGGGGGAAATACCAGATGACTAACTAGCCTACGTTTTTATAATAGCAAAAGAGAAGACTGTTAAAGGCTATCACTAACACTTGCAAGAGCAACAAAAGATAGGCCACCAAAGGATTTGAACTCTTCATCTCGGGACCTCGGGCTTGATGAGCAACCGCTGAAATTATTTCGACTTATTGCCGCACTTGCTTGTATCAGAGGTTTAGATTCTTGTCTCGACCGAGGACAAATTAAATGTATTCGATGACAGAGGTGTTGGATTTGAGCCCTGGGGTATATAAAAAAGCACCTGACTAGATGTGAACTACTCATAGAGCGCCATACAAATATGTTGCATCTATTTTTTCGAAAAACAAATCCGCGGTCAAGCTTGTGTTAGCTATAATATTTTGAACTACTAGCTAGGGTCCGACCATTTTCCTGTACTTGATTTAATCTTGGGTAACTACATTTTACAATTTTCGCTTGCTTTTCTAATGTAATTACAACGTTACTGAGCTGTTATTGAAGCCGTATCAGCAAAATGTAATGCTCTTTGGATACAGCTATAAATACCAGTGACAAAATATGTAAGCATTTTATATTTTTCTGCAATATAGCAATCGAACCTATCAGTGTGGTCCCGGGTCCCGCAAAGGCCACATGCTCAAAGTCAATGTTAATGTATCTTCGTCTGTAACTCTACAAAATCATAAAGACCATGTGGGTGTTACACAGGAGAGATTTGTATAGCGCACTCACAGCCTAAGTGGCTTTCGGTACGCATTCGGTAGCCAACAGACTTCGTCTCAAGCAACAAAGAGAAAGTTGGGAGGCATAGCTGAGTCAGGAGAGAAGTTGAGTTAGTGAGTAGCATGTAAGTAGCAGCTCAGGACTGCTGAAAAAGATGTGCCATAGTCGGCAGTAGGAGAGTAGTTGTCGTTGCGTAAGAAAGTGAATAGAATTCACTATTTTCTAGAAAATCGTATAAAAACCATAAAAAACTCACGCCCACTTATACCTGTCAAGTTTAAAACTGAGAGCGCCAACACAGTTTTCGCATCCGCTCATGGCGCCGTACACGAAGTTTGCAAAGAAAACTTTGGCGGTTGGTGTCGAAACGCCGACGACGAAGCCCAAGCGTCCGAAGAAACACATGCACTTCAGCCTGGCCAGACCTCACTTATGTCTTTCTTCGTCACCAAGTAGTGAAAAGAAATCTATCTCTGATCGTGGTGTTGGTTTATTGACCAAAAGGAGAAGATTGAGCTTATAACGAGGTATGTGTGACTATTATTCGCGGCGTTACGGAGTTTTTGCAACACACAGGTCCTCTGGGAGCCGGGTCCCCGTAAATACGCTCAAATATCGCGGTGTATAAGTTTGAAAACATAATGTACTTATTGTGCCACCACAAGTTATAAAGTGGGCAGCTATTCTTTATTCATACAAAATGTCACCTTAACAGACTTCATGAGTATGCATCGATAAAAACCATACCACATTGTTCCAATCAATATTCCCAAATTTGGTTGTAAATATGCATTGATCAGTTAATCTACCCATCAAAGTTGTGATTGATTTATTGTGGTGCTATAAGCATGTAGGCCGGTGGAGTTTATGGTCATATTATTCACTGTGGTCAGCTTATAACCAAGCTATGCCTATAGCCTTGCGAATTTACGGAGCTGGCGCTGGATTATGTACCATGCCGGGTTATGAGGAAGAGTATATTAACGCGAGTGGCGGCCTACAGAGGGGGGCTGTCGTGGCGCCGGCGGAAGGCCGGACGGCTGCTTTTCGGGAGCGCTGTAGGCACCAGCGAAAATATGCGTCTTGGTGAGTCCGCTTCGGCATTTTGTGTTTTATTGCTTAATTTTTGACGAGAACTTTAGTCTACAAAAGTATCAAGAGCAACAATATGCAAGTGAAATTAGGCCGCTTTCAATAGAATGCGCTGTTAGCTCAATAAAGGTAACAAATATTTTAGGCGTATCTGACCACTTCCGCACAGAAAGTTATGCAATACGTATCGGCTCATCGTGTTTAAAGCAACTCGAAACGTCTCCCACGATGAGGGGGGCAAAGCTCCCGTTTTTTATGTCCAGCAAATATAGTTTCGTCATTAATGTGACCTATTAGAGCACTGTCCTTACTTTCTAATGAAAGACTGAATTACGAACTCGATCACTTCACTTCATTTACTCTCCTTTTGGTTTATAATGATGCTGGATTTTTTAAAGAAGGCTGATCCCTTGGCTTCATTGAATCTTACAGCTGTGTTTGACTGAATTGACCACACGACTTTTGTCGGAGGGCCTTGAGGATATGGGCGTTATTTTGAGACAAACCTGGTTAGGTCCAACATGGGTTAGAGCTGTAAAAATTTAGATTTGAATTGCTCTTGGTCATCGGAAGATCTGATAAAGCGTGTTGTATCTTAGTGCTTGGCTCTAGTCTAGTCTCCCTATATCTTTACATTCTCTCTCGCTCTCTCTTTCTCTCCGCTGTCTTTCTCTCTCTCTCTCTCTCTCTCTCTCTCTCTCTCTCTCTCTCTCTCTCTCTCTCTCTCTCTCTCTCTCTCTCTCTCTCTCTCTCTCTCTCTCTCTCTCTCTCTCTCTCTCTCTCTCTCTCTCTCTCTCTCTCTCTGTTGTACTTCTTCCTTTGTCGTCGCTAACTGTATTAAGCTCACTTAATAAATTGTATTCGGCTGAACTCTTTGACAAAGGTTTCAAGGCTACAATTACTTCAGACTTTTTTAATTCCCAGACAGCCTGTATAATATGAAAAGGCTCTTTGGATCCGAGATGTCTTAAGCCTAGGGGCGATAAGACCCACCTAATTCTGAAGAATAGCATTGAAGAACCTCATGCTGTCTCTAAAGTTGGAAGATCACTATCCCAATCAAGAATTGTTCGTTTAAAATCTATTGATTGACTTCTGCCTCTAATTGTCTCTTCCATTCGCGATCATCCTTCAAATAAATGAGCACACCCATGCGGTAATCAACTACACTTTTGATCACTTACTTATTAGAGGAGAACCAAGTGTGTGATTCTGAAATCGGCAAAAACCCAACATTGCAAATCTGCTCTGCCAGGATATCTTCTGTTGAATTTGCACGAAATCTATGCGTCCTGTTTCAAAGTGATCTTTCACTATACTGTCACATCAACTCCTCAGTCACGTCTGCCTACTTTCAGTTGCGTAACATTTCTTAAATTTGGCTTATTTAAGACCACATATTAATAATGCCTTTCATCTGTGACATCTCTTCTCGTAACCTCGTAACTTACTGCTTGCTGGTCCACTGGCCTGTGCACTCAGGCGCTTACAGCTGGTGCAAAACTCTGCAGCTAGGCGTGTCCGTCGTTAGCGTCACAACTGCCACCTCACAAAGCTTCTCCTTGACCTGTACTGGCTCCCAGTATTCCCATTCACTCGTTCATTTAATGCAAACGTTCAACTAACTAAGGATGCCCAATGCATTTTTAACCAGCTTAAGACAAACTCTGCATACCTCAAACTTACCAGACGGTTCCACGCCCTCCTCCTCCAAGTATTTGTCCCATCTCGTATCGCTGAGAAAGTTTTACCTGCACTTCTTCGTAAGGGTCAGGAAACAGCATTTCGAAACGGATATTCCTTTGCATTGAAAGCGTTTTGCTATTCAACGCCATCGAAGCTAGCAGCTCGCTACCGTGGATCTTGAAGCACCAAAAATATTCACTTGCAGGGCACTCAAAAATACAATTTGTAATGCTATGGAAACGTCTGGCTGATGACAATGTGCTGCCGTCATAGTAAGTTGCCTAGCTGCCGCTCCTATACAAAAACGTTTACGCTGCTGTTTATCTCCTGTGAAGCCCGAAAGCGTTCCTATGAGGGCGATAAATCGCAAAATAAAATGAACTATTCCTCTGGCAACGGCTGCTGTTAAACATAAATTATGCTGTTACGTATGCATTTGGTTGCTGGTGTGGTACTGACAGCATTAGCAGCAAGATACAATTTCGTTTTATTTCGTTTTATAAAAACTTACAACAGCGAAAAAAAATGCCGCCCTGAACTGCATTCTCATCTAGGGTTTGTTCAGTGAAAGCACGGACTTTGCTAGCTTGCCGGCTATGCATGGCAAGAGCTTTGCGGCATCGCCGAGCCATGCATATTTCCACCGCTTCACCAGTCTCCAATGCCGGACCAATCTCTGCCACTGCACGGGACTTCCGGGCATTCGCCCTAACGCCGGCCGCTTCTGTCTTCTGGACTTCAAACGGTTTCGTCTCCAACGTCGCCCGTGAGGCAGATGCCTCGAGCCTCGGCTCCTGTAAGACTACCTTCAGCAGCTCCGTCGTCCGCTCCTGCGCCATTGCATTCGGTCTCTCGGCTCACACCTGTTTCGCCTCCTCGACCGGCGTCTCGCTCACGTCTTCTGCTGGCCAATTTCGCGTCTCCGCCACCAGCAGTTCGGAAACCGAGGTGGACACAATGGGCACCACCATCTGTTGCTGCCACTCCTCGGTCTTTGCCTCTGACAGCTCGGCAACCATCTCATGTGCTTTCTCGGCGAGCGTCTCGCCCGCCACCTTAGCTGGCGCTCGCACACTTCCCCCAACGCTGACTTCGCTCAATGCCGCCATCACCTCCGAGGCCATTAGCGCCGACTCGCTGGCCACCGGTGCCGTCTCCCTCTCTGCCAGTGCTTTACCATCCGTCGCACACCTCTATAGCAGACGCTGCCGTCTCGTCGGCGGACGCTGCCTTCTCCCCGCCCGATGCTGCTGCCTCCCCGCCGAACGCTGTCGTCTCTCTTCCGGATGCCTCCCCCTCGCTCGTGTACGCCGTCTCTGCGGGTTATACCACCGCCTCTGCTGGCTCCACCGGCGTCTCTGGTGGCTCTGTCTTCGTCGAATCTATACATTGCTGGTAGAGTTTGGTCTAGTCAAGAGAGCTCACGCTGTTCAACTTTTAAAAAGAAACTAAAGTAAGCATTTATTTCTTTGATGGGAAAAATGTGATTTTAATTACTTGCCGATGATAGTTTAGGCTGTCGTTCATTATTCTTCTTAAAATCTCCTCGACTGCAGTGGCGTCAATATCTATAGAGGTTTCTCTTGGCATGCGTGTCCTTCGACGAATTTTTTGTTCACCTTCAACTCCCCACATTTCACCTATCCTTTTAGCATCTAACAGTGATTCTTGGCAAATGTCTGCTCGAAGTCTTGGAACTTCAATCTTAAGAGAGTGGAGGTCACAAGAGTCGCCTTTGAATTTCATCTTTGGATCCTGGAATCTTTTTTGAATGCAGTCAAATTCCTTAAAATGTTCTACCAAAATAGGCAAGTGGCCAGAAATGACTGTTTCGCTCTCGTAGTACAGCAATCTAAAATTTTGCAAGGGCATTATGTCAGATTCGAGTTTTTCCAAAATAAGATCCTTATTTTCTGCAGAATCTTAGGTGTGGATTTTTAATTGAAGCTCAGAAAGAGTTTAATCTAAGAAAAAACTCACTGGCGATGGCAATTTATTTGGCAAAGTTAACATCGACAGATCTACTTACCTCAAACGTGAACTCATAGTGTCAAATCAGGCACTGAGTACAATAAAATTCCATAGTACTTGTTTCGCTGGGTGCGATTTCACAGATTAGCTCGTTCCTGGTTGTTGATGCCTTAATACTCAGGAACTCATTTTGGATTTGAGAAACAGATAATGAACTGGTTTTAGATTCTTCCTGGGATAGTCCGGGCGTGACTGCTGAAGAGAATCGTAATGAGCTAGAAGATAAAACAAATTCCTTAGTAGGGTTTGTAATGTAATGTAATGTATCTCCGTCAGTAACTCCAAAAATTCATAAAGACCATGTGGGTGTTACGCAGGTGAGTTTTGTATAGCGCACTCACAGCCTAAGCGGCTTTCGGTACGCATTCGGTAGCCAACAGACTTCGTCTCACGCAACAAAGAGAAAGTGGGAAGCATAGCAGAGTCAGGAGAGCAGTTGAGGTAGTGAGTAGCATGGAAGTAGCAGCTCAGGACCGCTGGAAAAGATGTGCCATATTCGGCAGTAGGTGAGTATTTGTCGTTGCGTAAGAAATTTGTGAAAACCAATCCTTTTAAAAATGACTGGTAATCGTTTTCTATTTTCAAAAAATCTTTAAGCAAAGCAACTGCAACCGGGGTTTTTTAATATTTAATCTAATTTTACAGTCAATAGTTTATTTTGTGATTAAGACCGTTTTACCATGGATATTTAGGGATAAGTTACACATTAATACATTTTTACTTCTTATAATAGCATTTCAAGAATACGAGTGCATTAAGCGACTTTTCTGAGAAACCCAATCTTAATTTAGTAAAAAATGTTTGCAGCATCCGTTGATGTCTGTTTAAAGGATAGAATTGTCTAGTACAGTGTTTGGTGATTCTCATTACGTTGGCCAGAGTTCCTAAAAAGCATGAATTCGGACTTGAGCCATATGAAACTGTCTTGTCCTTCGACTGCGATTGGTTATTCATCCTTTCGATGCAATAAATTTATCTTAAAGATACGATTTCCTGCTTTCAGCATCATTCAACGGAAACTTCTACGTCGTTTGACTCCAGATAGACGAAACGGCGGATTTAGTTCCAAAGTTTTGCGTAGTTTTTGACGGTGCAACAGATGGATCTTTGAGATTGAGCAATATATTCATATATAAAATATATTCATTCATCCAGGTTTAAATTTTCCATCTCAGTACTCTTGTGTCACATTATCTAATGTGCAGACCATTTCTGAAGCAGTACTCACCAATGGCATCTATTTGGCTAATCCATTTCATTTCAAAATTTACAGACTACCTCCGGAGCAGATCCCATCTAATTCCTCGTCGTTTTTATTTCAAAAACACTCAAATGCTATTCCATTGATTCGAACATATTGAGAGCAGTGCACGAACCAAACAGGAGAACCTTCTTAATTGTCGTTGCATCCCCCATTCATAAATGTTAACTCCGAACTATCGACGTCCTTTCACGGTTGCGTGTCAATCCACAGTCATGCTAAATTGTACTTCGCTTTAGACTTGTCGCTTAATGTCAGCAATCACTTCGCTCTTCTTTTCTTCGTAATCATGTAGCACCAGCTTTATTACAATGCATTTTCTCGCTGCAAGTTTGAATTCATTCCATAAAATTGATCGCCTTATATATATACTTGTTTATATTGAACCGTAATGGCTCACTAAGTAAGGCGGTTGCTTTTCACGACCTCGGCCCCGAGGTCGTGGGTTCGAATCCTGTGGTGGACGATCCTGTATCAGTACTGCAAGCGGTGTTGATAGCAGTCAAGGCTCTTCTGTCGCTATACAAAAAGAGGCTGTTAAATCAACTAGTATTTTTTAGCTCTAACCAATATTCTATTAGACTCTTTAGCCCCAGGATATCTGCAATGATTATATTTCTCTTATGTTCCATTCCTTGAATTAACAACATCCACCAAGATTATCAAAATAAATTTCTTGTATTTTCATATGATTCTTCAACTTATCCGTGAATTTGTAAAAGTCATTTGATGATCGTATTGTATCGTCCACATTCACCTTCTAGCTCTTTTATAGTTTGATTTTTTCCTTTGTGACCTATTTCACAAAACTGACGACATGCGTGAAAAGAAAGTAAATTTTTGTTGATGCTACAAGGTCAATTTAATTTATATCTTGCTGAATATTTGCAAAATTGTATTCTAGTTTTAGTTTTTGGGTCAATTTGATAAAATCATTGTAAAAAAATCACTGACACATTCAACAGAAGTGTAGAAAACACTTCCGTTTACATATTTAAAATCCTTAAAGATGCTTTTCAGTTAAAGTATCTATTTTTCCAAATTTTACGCAATAAACATCATTAGAAAACATTTACAAAAATTAGCCGTCAACTGTTTTTTATTTTAGTTGGAAAACAGCTACTTTACTGTTACTGTCACGCAGTTACAAGAAACTCTAATTTCATAAAAAAAAATCCATTGTTTTACGTACCAGTTAGTCCAGGACTTTTTTGATGATCGTTTAATGCCAAGTTTGGAGAGACAAATAACTCTATGCAGCTGATAACTATCTAGAGGATTTCTAGCCATCTTTGTTTTCCGATTTGTTTGGTGCATCAACATCAGTGTCTATTCCAATTCATTTGAGGAGCCTCATTTCTGTTTCTTTCCACGTGGTAATAGCTTGACAGTAAGATGAGATGTTTTAATGCTAAAGGTTTTAAGGTTTCCATTAACGGCTAACCCCATTTGCCAATTCAATTGACGGATCATGAAATTGTGTGCATATTAGGGGGTCCACGGGTATACGGAAAATGAAGTTTATATTACAACAAGTAAAACGGTGCCAAATGAATCCAATATGTACAATGACAAACTAGTGTGTTTTTATATCATCTAGTGAATATTTAGATGCTGCGGAGTCAGTGAAGATCAACCGGGCCTGCCAGTTTGCTTACAGTAAATCCGGTAATCCCTATTATTTGCTCATTTTCAAGCTACTAGATGAAAGTTAGGTAAGTAGTCACCATGTTGGTTTATATGATAGTTAATCTGAGAAATCCATTAAATTCGTTATTGTTATATGAAGAAATGTCTTGCTGCATAAGTCATTCGATGTAAGAGGATGATAAATATAATAATGTCCATTGAAAAATTAAAAATTAACTGCAAATTAGCTAATAAACCTTCGAGTAATATATTAAAATTATTACAGCAAAAATGATTTTTCATTTAGAAAGTATTAGCACTATATAGTATTGTATCAAACTGTTTGTTTTATTTCTGCAATTTAAATTTTATAATATGTAATTAACAAACTCGTGTAACCATCAATATATAACATTATGTGAAAGAATAGGCCAGCTCCATGTGGCTGGAACAATTGCATTTGAGAAGTATGCCATGTTGCGAAATCGTCTACAATGTAGTTTTTGTCATTTTAGAGTTAATAAAAATGATCATGATTATACACTTTTTGTGCTGCCCTCGGAGAACTCAATCTTTTTTAAGGCACTTTATATTTGCTGCAAATGAACCACGATCAAAAGGTTAGTGGTAGCATGCTGAGCAATATACAAGCATAACAATGTTAGGCGTGATATGCACAGAGTCAGGATGCAAGTGTGGTTATCTGCAGCCTCCAAAGTGTCAGCACTCGCATGCACATAAAGGACAGCTCACAGCACAGGGACCCACTAAAGGCCGTCATAAATAGATGCGTTTTAAGTTTCCTTTATTTGCAGACAAGTCGGGAGATGTCGTTACTCAGGTCTGGAGTCAGTTCCAGGCCTTGGCAGCATACGAACTAAAGGCGCGGTCTCCCAAAGATTACCACACACCTGGAGCTTCGATCTGAGTTCAATAGCTATGGCTACGATCGATAGCGCGGCAGAAAACCGGCGCCTAACTGCACATCTATCAGCCCGAAAGGTGCTAAAAACTTTTTATAGCAAATGGAACCATACCACTTACCTTTCTTTATTTAATTGGCTTTCGAACTACATATCCATACCCAGTAACGAGAATAGTTTGACGAAAGCTAAAAATACAATGTCTCTCAGACTTTTTGCTTTCGTTACGTAAATAATCAGTTCTGTTTATGGGTCTTATACCGGTGCAAAGCACTCGAGCTTCATGACGCTGGTCGTGGGCATTTTGGCTGCAGGGCCTAATACGCTTTACCATAACATTTAGCTTTAGCCATTGAGGTTCCTTAGTCGCTAGTAGGGCTTTGAGATCAGCAAGCCGCTGTAGCATGCAAGTATTTTAGCTGAAATCACTTGAGCTATTATTACCTGTCAGTTCATCATGCTTGTTTTCTCTCTAATTAAAGTGTCTAAAAAATGATAGCTTTCTGTATGCACGTAGAAAAGAATTACGGATGGCTTTTATCCGTAAGTAATCACTTGCTTCTTTTTATGAGCGTGAAACAATATGTCACTGCTGGGATATTTTTACTTGGAGGTAATTCAAGGTGGAACATTGCAAGTTCAAACCGTATGCTATACGAGCTTTTACTGATAAATACCATAGAGGTTAAGCAGAAAAAGCTCGGCCATGTAAGGCATACATGATTTACGACTATGTGGTGTGACGAGATGCTCAGTGTAGGCGCTGCTATTGTTTATAAGTCGCTCGGCTATGAGACTGACTGTTCTTTTCGAAAGGAACGTCGCTTGAATATTTTGCAATCAAATCGTCATCAAAGAAAAATACTCTTGCATTTCATGATCTACGGATCAATTTTCAGCTGTAAATAGTTGTAGGGTGAAAAGCGGCTGCTGATTGCTGAGGTTGACTTCGAAATTCACGTTGACGAACATGGTAATAGTCAGGTGAGTTCATTTTTCGACTACTTGGATAAATTCTGCTTAGTGCATTGCACGTTAGTCGTGCAACTCATGTCTGCAGTCATTTTCTTACTCTTGCGAGGCAAAAACGCTTCTGAAACACTGAGCTTATTGCGTGCCTGCTCCCACGCTCAGCTTATAGCACCATATCATTAACTGCTCATGTTCCATCGTATAAGGTGAGAGTCAAGTTGGTCTGTCAATACCACTCAAAAAGAATGGGTACTGAGAACTTTTCTAATCTGCGATCCAGTTTTTGTTATGTGCACCCAGACTCTGCTTGCACATTAATTTGCATATCCATTGAGTATACTTGAAATTTAAAACTGTTCGCGAAGAGCGTTCTTCCCTTAACTCTGTCCGCATACGAAGCAGTGAAAATTCCTTTCAATTTACACAAAAAATTCAACTTGTTTTCCAAATTTAAGCGTGACTTGAAAGCCCGGTTTAGACACTGGGGACTAGTTCTAATTTAATCAATGGCAGGGAATTTCTACGCATTTACGCCCGGAAGCTTCATATTGAAATGCTTCTTCTTTACTTGAAACTAAAGGCATCCTATTCCAACCTAAAACCACATGTAAAGACAGTCAAACATCTGCTGGACAACTCTGAGAGCTCAAGCTACCGAGATGCTAAATGTTTGACCTAAAACTGTTCCTACCTTTCTCGTGGAATGGAAATGTGTGCTCATGTTCGCGCCTCCATCGAGCCAGCTGCGACTAAAGAATGAAGTTTTCAGTAGAAAGGCGAAACCTCAGTAAAGACAGTTTGTAGGTTTCTGCGTAATTAGTGGCTGACCTAATTGCTTTTTCCATCGCCGAATCACCGTCGCAGTCGAGACAAGCAATCGCCGTAGCTAGCTGAATCCAGCAAAGCTCTTGCTAGGCCGAAGCGCTCTGCTGCTAGCCGGCAGCCAAAACGACCGTCTAAAACGCTTTCGCGCCCGTTTCCATCCGCGTCACGGGAGCAGTCACACGAGACGACAGTTCGTTACCGTACCGGGCTTCAGTAGACGTATGTTCACAAGGACGCCAAAGAGGGCCAGCACTCGACCGGTCCGCCTTGCGTCCTAGTTGGAACTACCGGGCGTCTGCAGGCCGTTACTTACTCTCGTTAAACACTTACCGCCTTCAATCACAATGGCCCATAGACCGGCAGCAGCACTATAAACTCCACTGGGATGTCAACTGGCCTCAGCGGGAATAACAAGAGCATAGGTAATACTTTGCAATAAACTGGCTGCAGAGGAAATAAGTAGGTCATAAATGCCTTTGGCCCACAAACTAAAAATGCCTTAAATTAGCCACAATAATGCTGTACGGCAATCATATCGGCAAGAATGAGAGTTTAAATCGTGAATACTTTAGAGGTTTCTGGAATTATTCGGTTTCCATTCACATCATACTCTGGAGACTCCTATACAGATAGGACCTGAAACATTGCGATGCATTGCCAGTAGTGCCCAGGCGAGATGAGAGGCGCTCAAGAAGGACTTGGCACTTGATAGTATCAAAAGCCGCTGAAAGATCGAGCAAACCAAGCAGAGAAACTCTATGCATGTCTGCATTTCTATGTAGGTTTGCCACGACTTGTTTCAGTGTCTAATAGGAAAGGTAGATGGTTGACCGGGTGAAAGTTGCTTAAGTTATCTTGTGCCAGAGTTGCACTCTTTATTAGTGGCCTCACTGCAGCCTTTTTGGAAGGTGCTGGGTTATGACTAGAGGCTAATAATATCTTTAAGAATATAGTTATACATGATGGCTTTGGATAAGTCAAGGGTCTATATAAATAATAATCTTTCTTGGTTGGGACATTACCTTCAGGATAAGGCCAGTTGTAGCCTAACCAAATAGAGAAATTGAGGTGCTGCATGGACTAGAGGGACAGGATTCTTGGGGAGTTGGGGAGACCTAGGGAGGGACTCCATGATCTAGTCTATCTTGTTGACAAAGGAGCTTGAAAGGCGATCAGCTAGATCACAACAATGATTGCTTGGGAAGTTTCTAATCTGGATGCGGTTAAGAAGATGGTTTATAGTAGACTTTTGCACTTGTGATTCAACGATGTTTTCATTGAAGCTAGATTAAAAGCCAGGAGAGTTGGCTGTCTTTGCAGCATGCTGGATACTAGGTCAAATCGGAAATTTTTGTTCAAAACTTTGTTTAAAAGGCTTAAACATAGAAGCATGCTTGTTTGGACGATAGGAATATTAGCAGAAGTTGGCAACGCTGCAGTTGAGCCATCGAGCTGCCGGAAGAAACACGACCCCTCTCCGAGGTCATCGTGAACTTCGTGACGTCATCGCTCACTGGCCACTGCTGAAGACGAAGATCATCTGGCCTGCTGCTTCGTTCACTCTAAACACTTGGAGGCTGGCAAAAAGTTTTCTGGGTTAATGCCCTGGGCTTCTCGCACCAGTACAGCTATAAATGCCAGGCGTTTGGTGGGTGTCGGCAGCCATGGTCCAATCAATAGATGCATGCGGCGACCAACGAGATTCACTTAATGTAAAGACTAGCAATGCAAAAGCAAACCCTTAATCTGTGATTTCCAGTGGTTCATTGTTAAATGATGCTTTTCAA
This sequence comes from Cristatella mucedo, assembly GCA_009760855.2. Taxonomy (NCBI): domain Eukaryota; kingdom Metazoa; phylum Bryozoa; class Phylactolaemata; family Cristatellidae; genus Cristatella; species Cristatella mucedo. Next base: position 367,950 of record WPIO01000090.1, on the reverse strand, counting down.
ATATAAAAGTATATATCCTAAATCTATACCAGCGGTTGTCAACCTACTTATCGCGACATCTTTGGGGGTCAAGAGACCACTTCACAGGGTAGCCAAAGACCGGCGGAAAACACGCATCTCCACAGTTTTCACACAATAATTTTATGGTTGGGAGTTGCCACAACAAAAAGAACTGTATTATACAATAACCTATATTCTAAGCACTGTTTGGTTGGGAGCCAGTGCGGGTCAGCGAGAAGTAGTGTGACGTGGCAACTACGACGCTCACGACAGATAAGACTAGCTGCAAAGTTTTCCATTAGCTGTAAGCACTTGATCGCACATGCCGGTAGACCAGTAAGCAGTGAGTTGCAGAAGTCAAGACTGGATGTCACAAAGACATGGACCAACTTAGATTTTTTATCCCTGTCTAAACAAGCCCGAATTTTAGCAATGTTATTTAGCTGAAAGCTGTTTTAATGCTGATGATACTTGGCTGTATTTGATATTCAAATGGTCGGTATCTGCTGCAGCAACTGATGAATTTACAGCTTCTCTTGCCGACATTTGATCTTGGATGGCGGAAAGTTTTCGAAACTAATTGACTAGAAAAACTTAAGTGCTGCTCCTAAGACAACCTAAGCCTGTGGCTGGATTATAAGGCTTTGTTCTTCTAATAGGTAATGCGGTTGTTCGACCATCACCACTTGAGCAAAATTTAGGTGTCTTTTTTGATAACCGGCTAAATTTGTAAAAGCTTCGTTCAAAAGACTGCTTCTGCATCTAGCCATCACGTCAGATCCTTGTCTAATATTTGCGGCTGACTTCCACGGCAAGCTTGCAAAACATTTAACTAGTATCTTAATTCTGTCTCTGCTTGATTATTGCAATTCTCTTTTGGATATGAAACGGAAAAACGCAAGTAGACCACTGAGAATGGCTATTTAGTTCGTATGCTCCCAAAGCCTGGAAATCCCTCCCAACCTGCGTCAGAACATCCCCTGACCTGACCACATTATTTAGGACAGCCTTTAGTGGGTCCCTGTGATTCGTCCTTGATGTGCTTATTCGTGCTGACACTTTGCATGCTGCCACTAACCACATTTGTATGCTGACCCTGTGCATGTCACCCCTAACCATATTATTCATTTTGTTTGTTTTTCAAGCAATATTTTACTTTAAATTTAATTGCATTTCCCTTTGCAGCAAATGTAAAGCGCCTAGAAAGAGATTGAGTTCTCCGAGGGCGCTTTATCGAGTGCATTATTATTATTATTATTACTAAGAATGAGGTTTAAGGGCGTGTCTCCTTTGCTAAAAGAGCTAGGGTGGCTGCCGGTTGATCAACGGATAGAGAGTAAAGTTCTTTATAATAATATTATTAATAATAATGCACTTTATAAAGTGCCCTCAGAGAATTCAATCTTTTTCTAGGTGCTTTACATTTCTTAAGCGGACCTGCATGGCCCACTACAGCTTGGCTCCTCCATACCTAGGTAAACTGCTGTACCAGTTCCAGCTTCCTCGTGCCCTCAGGTCCTGTAAGAACCTGAAATCAGCCGTTTCACTCCTCTGCTTAAAGATCGTTGGCGACAGAAGATTTAACTCTGCAGGTCCTAGACGGTGTAACCCGCTTCCACGATTCTTACGCAATGACAACTACTCTACTGCTGCCGACTATGGCACATCCTTTCCAGCGGTTATGGGCTGTTACTTAATAATAATAATAATAATAATAATTCACTTGATAAAGCTCCCTCAGAGAACTTAATCTCTTTCTAGGCGCTTTACATTTGCTGTAAAGTGAAATGCAATTGAATGGTAAGTAAAATCATGCTTGAAAAAACAAACGAGATGAATAATATGGTTAGGGGTGACATGCACAGGGTCAGCATGCAAATGTGGTTAGTGGCAGCATGCACAGTGTCAGCACGCATAAGCACATCAAGGACGAATCACAGGGACCCACTAAATGCTGTCCTAAATAGGGTTGTTTTTAGGTTCCTTTTAAATGTGGTCAGGTCAGGGGATGTTTTGACGCAGGTCGGGACGGAGTTCCAGGCTTTGGGAGCATATAAACTAAATGCACGGTCTCCAAAGGATTTAAGGTTTGTATGAGGTATTTCTAGACTGTTGGATTCCGAAAAGCGGGTGGTACGATGCTTGGCCTGATGGGGTAGTATATCTGACAGATAGGCTGGAGCCATAGAATGAAGGGACCTAAAAGTGAGCGACAAAACCTTGAAGTCAATCCGTTGCTTGACTGGTAGCCAGTGCAGGTCGGCGAGAAGTGGAGTAATGTGGCAACTGCGACGCTCACGACAGACAAGCCTAGCTGCAGAGTTTTGAACCAGCTGCAATCGCCTGATCGCACATGCTGGTAGGCCAGTGAGCAGTGAGTTGCAGAAGTCGAGACGAGATGTCACGAGTGCATGGACCAACTTGGACGTGGTATCTTTATCTAAACAGGCCCGAATTTTAGCAATGTTATGAAGCTGAAAATAGGCGGATTTGACTGTGGAGCTGATATGGTCGTCTAACGAGAAGTCGTTTTGGAATATGACACCTAGATTTCGAGCTGATTCAACTGGAGATATGCTGGCAGAGCCAATTTTGAGAGTCAGCCTTTCCAATTTCTGGATCACACTGGGTTTGCCCATAACTAGTAAGTTAGTTTTATCATCGTTAAGTTTTAGAAAATTTGCTGCCATCCATGTGCGGATGTCATCAATGCATGCAGCTAGTGAGTTTAGAGAATTTGAGGTGCTCGAAGGGTGGGAGGGATCAAAGCAATGGTACAACTGAGTGTCATCTACTTCCATACTACTCACTACCTCACCTGCTCCCCTGACTCTACTGTGCTTCCCACTTTTTCTTTGTTGCGTGAGATTAAGTCTGTTGGCTACCGAATGCTTACCGAATGCTCCTTAGGCTGTGAGTGCGCTATACAAAATCTTTCTGCATAATGCTCGCATAATCTTTGTCGCTTTTTGGAGTTACAATTGGCGGAATATTACATCACATTACATTACATATTGGTCGTTTAAACCGTTAAAATCTACTGCATATTGGTCGTTTAAACCGTTAAAATCTACTGCAGTGACGGATAAATTGAATGCTTGTCTTGCAGACATACGATCTTAGATATCAGGACCCTGTGCATGTCACCCCTAACCATGTTATTCATTTTGTTTATTTATCAAGCATGGTATTACTCACCATTCAATTGCATTTTCCTTTGCAGCAAATGTAAAGCGCCTAGAGAGAGATTGAGTTTTCTGAGGGTGCTTTATCAAGTGTATTATTATTATTATTATTATTTCTTAAAACTAAATGATGATTAAACGGAGCTGATAAGATATATAATTATATAATTCATTTATATAGCACCCCGAGAGAACTTAATCTTTATTCAGGCGCTTTACATATGCCTCGGGGCTCGAGCCCACGACCTCAGTCAGACCTTGGTCGGGGCGAGCACCTTAACCGCAAGACCAAACCAGCTCTTCACATAGAATAAATTCACTAATTGGATTTTCGGCTTCATAACATTGCTAAAATTCGGGCTTTTTTAGATAAGGATACCACGTCCAAGGTGGTCCATGCATTCGTGACATCCCGTCTTGACTTCTGCAACTCACTACTTACTGGCCTACCAGCATGTGCGATCAGGCAATTGCAGCCGGTGCAAAACTCCGCAGCTAGGCTTGTCTGTCGTATATACATATATAATTCATTCATATAGCGCCCCAAGAGAACTTAATCTCTATTCAGGCGTTTCGCATATGCCTCGGGGCTCGAGCCCAAGACCTCAGTCCGACCTTGGTCCGGGCGAGCACCTTAACCGCTAGACCGTCGTGAGCGTCGCAGTTGCCACATGACACCACTTCTCGCCTACCTGCACTGGCTACCAGTCAAGCAACGGATTGACTTCAAGGCTTTGTCGCTCACTTTTAGGTTACTTCATTTTTTGGCTCCAGCCTATCTCTCAGATATACTCCGCCATCAGGCCAAGCATCGTACCACCCGCTTTTCGGAATCCAACAGTCTACAAATACCTCGTACAAACTTCAAATCCTTTGGAGACCGTGCATTTCGTTCATATGCTCCCAAAGCCTGGAACTCCCTCTCGACCTGCGTATAATCATCCGCTGACCTGACCAAATTTTAAAAGAACTTGAAAAAGCACCTATTTTTGACAGCATTTAGTGGGTCCCTGTGATTCGTCTTTCATGTGCTTATGCGTGTTGACACTGTGCATGCTGCCACTAACCACATTTGCATGCTGACCCTATGCATGTCACTCTTAACCATTTTATTAATTTTGTTTGTTTATCAAGCATGATATTACTCACCATTCAATTGCATTTCCCTTTGCAGCAAATGTAAAGTGCCTAGAGAGAGATTGAGTTCTCTGAGGGCGCTTTATCAAGTGCATTATTATTACTTTTATTATACCGCAAGTGTTTGGGTGGACATGAAGACTTTGGTTTTTTCTAAACAAGTAACGCTGCCTTGTAATCACCTAGTGCCTGTAATTTAGGTGTCGTCTTTGAAATTTACCTAAATTTCTGAAGCTCCGTTAAGAAGAATGATTTCACAGCTCTCAATAACGTCTAATACCTAGACATGATTATGAACTTTCTTCCATTACGGCTTGCAAACAAATTAACTTGCTTCTTGTGTCCGTCTCGGATAAATTATTTTAATCCCATTTAAGCTGGGCTACTGGAAAAAGCAACTGCAGGTGAAGGTGACTATGGTTGCAATGCTAGTTTACAAATCCCAAAGGTTTGACCTGGTTTCTCATGTGCTGAAAGAGTGTCGATAGCTTCCGGTTGATCGATGGACACAGAGCAAAGTTCTTACGCTGACCCACACGCGCTCGATGGCTTGGCTCTCTCATACCTACCTTCACTGCTGCGCCGGGTTCAGTCTCCTCGTGACTCCTCGTGACAATCGGCGTTCTCTATTGACGATAAATTAGCTGCTCATTATCCCACTTAAAGACCGTTGGAGGAAGAAGCTTTAGCTCTGCAGGTCCCAGACTGTCGAACTCCAATTCTTACGCAACGACAACCACTCTTCTGCTGCCGAATATGGCTCATCCTTTTCAGCCGCCATAAGATGCTACTCATTACCTCAACAGCTCTCCTGACGAAGCTATGCTTCTCACTTTCTCTTTGTTGCCTGAGATGAAGTCTGTTAGCTATCGACTGTACCCAAAGCGTACCCAAAGCCGCTTACGTAGTGAGTCGGCTATACGAAACTCTCCTACGAAACACTTACATTCTCGTCGTGGAGTTACAGACAGAGATTCGTTGCATTACATCACTTTCACAGCTAATACCCAGCGACATCTACTCCCATGCTGCCAACTATGGCACATTCTTTCCCGTCCTAACTAGCCACTTCCTTGCTGCTACTTAATACCTCAACTGCCCTACTGACTCAGCTATGCTCCTCACTTCTCTTGGTTGCTTGCCTGATCTCGTGAATTGGGCTCTATAGTTGCAGAACTTTAACGGATTTCATCGAATCGAAAAGTAGATTTGTGATGAACTTCTGCAAATTTTGTTGCTGCAATTGCTCCAGCCAGCACAATTTACTGCTGACCAGCATCAAAAAGATTTTGCAAGTTTTTGCTAGAATCTAATTATTCTGATCGAAGAGGCAGTACTAAATCTGAATTCAAATTTATTATCTACTCAAATAAACTTCTTGGATGACCAGCAGCCTACGGAGAGTAATGATTCCTTAATTTTGGTGATAACAAAGGATTATTAGCTCACAAAACCTTCTCGCATGAACCTAATTTGGCTAAAGCATGCGATGAAGCGTCGGTAATAATATAAGTAATCTAACACAGGGGTGAGCCATGGCTGATTTTCCACATGGTTCAACTGGGTAAACTCGGTATACGGCTGGAAACGCCGTGTGGTTTCACTTAATAGCATGACGGAACTCGTTGATAGTCATTTAAGGGTTTTTGGTAACTTTGCTTTCCTCTTATGTTCTGGTGTATGCCTTGTTTCTAAGATTCGGCTCTGGAAGTATTGTCTGGCACCAGCAGCACCGACTTAGTCTTGTTTTCTTTCCGACTTGTTTTTTCTAAAAAAACATTCTGCACCGCCTCTTAAACGGCTCGGTAGCAACTGAACTAGTAAATCATTCTATCAGCTAGCACTAATGGATTGGGATATGAGCTGAATGCTAGGCGGAAGCAGCGCTGAAAGTAGCCATCGTTCGTCGCTGTTGATTGAAATGACAAGTATTTGACACTTAGCTTTGATTTTCCAGCGGAAGCCATGAGAAATGCTAGACGACATATTTTTGCTGGAAGGACCATGCCAGCAGTTGATGACTGGTCACATTGTGCCGTTTTCAGTATCAGAGCGGTGTGGGAGCTTTACCTGCGGATTCAGCTTCGATCAATGCATTCTCCCAAAAATGCGTTTCACTTTGTTATAGAAAATTAGTTGCATGGCGACAAAAAGTGAATAGAGTGGAGGTCGTTATTGCGCAGTCCACTGAGGCACTTCGGCTGACCATTCAAGCACAGCTATCCGTAGAAGTCTTTTTTCCGCCAGGACCGACCATGAAAAAATTATCACTGCGGTCCTTCATTTTTTATTTAAAGAGTGGACAAATGACTGCAATCAAGGGCACTAATCACCGGTTACATCCTGTAGCAGCCGCTGCAATGCCATCCTAGCCTGCTGAAATTTTTATTAGTCCAGTGAGAAAGACCGCTCTTACAGTCACCTATAGTATATCTCTTGATCAAGACAAATACTCATAAGCACGTAATGACTTCGCTCTTGATAACCATTGAGAAGCGGACTTTTCTAATTAGGTACCTAGATAGAAAGAGCTGCCATGCAAGCTATTTTTGGAGAAGATTCATTTAGCCATAGACGTCTGGTTAGATGGATCTAAATCTGACAAGTTGATGGTAATACACTGCTTGATAAGTTTCATAACTTCTCCAAAGCCAAGATAGGTATTAAAGTCTGCGACTTCAGGACCCATGTACACTGGCTAAAACAACAAAAGCAGATATTTTAGTCGATTAGGTCGGGAGAACCCATCGCGACCAGTCTAAACGATATAGCCAATGTCTCGAATAAATGACAGCGTAGTAAGGAAGATTACGCAATATCTGTAGAACGCACGAAAGTCCATAGTCCTGTAGAATAACTGCTATTTTTCTCAAAGTGAAATTTTTGCAAGCGCTGCATTAAGATTCACTAGTGAAGTGCTCAATTTCTACCCGGTTTGGAACCCGCACTTTACACCATTTGCCATAGGAAATGCATTTCAATGGATTGCAGCAATGTGTTGAAGTTCATAACCCATTGATAACTATAGTTAGTGGCAATATCCGCCAAAAGGCTTTCCTGGCTCTGTAGGCATAAATAAAGTGCGCCAATTTTATTGACAGCGATTTTAATACATATTTACGGTGCCCGAATAAGAACTAAATCTTGTTAAGGCATTTCTCATGTGCTTCACTCATTCATATTTAGAAGCTCTTCCATTGGGCATTGTACTTGCACAAAGGATCTTATCCAGGGTGACCTGAATTGTGCTAGCCTTTAAAATTTGTAATCGCTCCTGGCTCTTAATTGATGGAAAGACGTGATGAGACGGAACGTGGAGAAACGGTCAGCCGTACAATAGCTTGTCAGCTACGTGGAAGACAGTAAGTACGCCAACGTATGAATCGTCACAAAATTCAAAAATAAGCGCCATGATCACCATAATTCACAACTGAATTTAAGTCAGTATTATTATCTCCATCCATTACTCGACTAAGCCGCAAATATTAAGTGGGTTGTAGTTACGCTGTAGAGCTTTCTTTAGCACACTTAATGCCGAAGTGGCATCGCCAACGCATGTGGAAGCCACCAGGCTTCTTTTTCAAGGTGCAGAAAGGAAGTGAGACGCATAAATGGGTCAATAGGCAGTCACGGAGATTAGTAGCACGGCATGAAAGTAACAGCTCAGGGCTGCTGGAAATAATCTTCCGCAGACGCCAGCAGGGAAGAACATGTCGCTACCTAAGAATATCGAATGCGAGTCCCACAGTCAAGGACGTCCAGAACAAAAGCTTCTGTCACCAAAGGTAAATGAGTGAATTAATGAGACAGCTGATTTAATATCAAGAGAGGAACTTGACAACATCTAGGAGGATGAAACTGGTGCGTAAGCTCAGCTAGGTATGAAGGAGCTAAGCCATTATAATCCACCATAGTCAGTGTAAGTCTGTCTCTGTTGAACTGCTGCATCAGTTTCAGCATGTTCGAGCCCTCAGGTCCTCTGTGGACAATAAATTAGCTGTCCCATTTCTCCGCCTAAAGACCGTTGGCGATAGAAGCTTTAGCTCTGCAGGTCCTAGACTGTGGAACTTGCTTCCACAGTTCTTACACAACGACAACTACTCTCCTACTGCCGACTATGGCACATCCTTTTCAGCGGTCCTGAGCTGCTACTTCTATGCTACTTACTACCTCAACTGCTCTCCTGACTCTGCTATGCTTCCCGCTTTCTCTTTGTTTCGTGAGACGAAGTCTGCTGGCTACCGAATGCGTACCGAAAGCCGCTTAGGCTGTGAGTGCGCTATACAAAACTCTCCTGCGTAACACCCACATGGTCTTTATGACTTTGTGGAGTTACTGACGGAGATACATTACATTAGCCATCGGAGCTCCGTCAACCAAGGAGATTCAAGGCCAGGGTAAAATCTCTAGGACTCTGGGATTTTTTGCTAAATTTTCAGCCGTTTTCATTAACAGCTACAGAGTTTAACGACTTTATTCGGTGGCCCACACAAAACCGAATTGCAGTAACCCAGCCTGGATAGAACCAGGGAGTCAACTAAAATTCTAGCTAGTCGCCGTGGTAGAATAGGCAAATCTTAGACAGGAATCAGACGTTCTCGTCAGCTGTGTGGTAGCCTTTTTGATGATTCTTCAAAATAAAGCATGTATCTAAGAGGAAACGTGAGTTCGTGAAATAATAAGAGTCGCAACTACAGTATAACCAGTTAAAGAACCAAAGCCCTCTAGTCCAGTAGCGTGCTTTGGAAGGATCTGGTTTTTATCGTCTGTCAGTTTGAGGAAATTGGCCACCATTCAGGATTTTACATGTGCGAGGCAGCAAGCAATCAGTTTCTCTGCTGCAGCAGTGGATTCTAATGGTTTACATGATAAATACGGCTTAGTAGTATCAGCATAAAAGTGACGGCCCTTCTAATGGAGCCTATAATTTTTCCTAGAGACTCAGTATCACTGAGAACAGAACCTTGAGGTACTGCACAAGTGACCGATCTGGTGGATGTGACTTGACCACAACATAAAAAGGATTAAATCCGATAGGACAAGTACAACTTAAACAAGCCAATACTTCGTCTTTCAGACTAATTGTCTTTCTCAATTGCCTGAGTGCGATAAAAGTCCTGCTAACCACCGCGTTTGGTGCGAATATTATATCAATACTAATAATAATAGGTTTGACAAAGCAACCTAAGAGAATTATATCTCTATCAGGGAGATTTAGTCTTTGTGTCAGATAATCAATGACGAACTGGTTTAAAACAAGCACGGCATTACGTCCTGCCAAGTATTGTTTGATCCAGCGGTTAAGGTGCTCGCCCCGACCAAGGTCTGGCTGAGGTCGCGGGCTCGAGCTCCGAGGCATTTGTGAAGCGCCTGTATAGAGATTAATTTCTCTTGGGGCGCTATACAAACTAATATATTATATATAAGTATTAAAGAATATATAAGAGCCGTTGTAGGCCATAATTCTAAAAAAACACAAGAAACAAGGTACTGTTGTGGGCGAACCAAGTGTGACTCTCAATTCGGAAAGCCTATCGCTCTAAAGAGGCTCTGTCAGCATATCTTCTATTAAATATGCACAAATCTATGTGTCCTGTTCCAAAGATACCTTGCAATAGAGACTACATCAGTTCCACAGTAAAGTTTTCATACCTTCAGCCACATAACTGTGCTGAAATTCAAGCATTCTTAGACAGGGATACTATATCCAAAGTAGCCCATGCACTTTCAACATCCCGTCTTGACTTGTGTAGCTCAACGCTAACCATGTTATCCATGCTGTTAATCAAGCATGATACCACTCCCCACTCGATAGAGTTTCCTTTGCAATAAATTTAAAGTGCATATAAAGAGATGTATATATCTGGGGCGCTTTATGAAGGGTATTATTTGTATTATTATTATTATCATCATCATTTTTATTACTGCTTGTTTTTCTACTTGCCTGAGATACCAGTTATACACTTAGTGCAAAACTCTGAGGCTAGACTCGTCTGCCTTGAGCGCCTCAATTGCCACTTCCTATCACTTCTTGCCGACTTTCAGAAGATCCTAATCAAGTGGCGTCGACTTCGAGGTTATGTCATTAACTTTTAGATCTCTTCATTCTCTGGCTCCAGCCTAATTATCGAAACTACTCCCTCATCAAGCCAGGCATCACACCAGCAGCTATTCTGAATCACATCGCATACCGGTAGCTCCTTGCCGTAAGGCCCTCAGATCCTTTGGAGATCTGTCTCTCGTTCGTACTCTTCCAAAGCCTGGACCTCACTCTAGGCTGACATCATAACACCCGTTGCATTAACATATAACATTGCATTTAAAAAGAAGCTAAAACGCGGCTAGTTATCTCAGCATTTATTGTAAAAAAAATACTAGTTGATTTTCAGCCTCTTTTGCATAGCGACAGAAAATTCTTTACTGCTATCACTACCGCTTGCAGCGTCAATATAGTATTGCCCACCGAAAGTTTCGAACCTACGACCTCAGGACCGAGGTCGTGAAAAGCAACCACCTTACTTGGTATGCCATCACGGCTCATCATTTATTATGTCCTAGCGATTCCTTTAGTGTGTACTTGTGCTAGCTGACCCTGTGCATAATGCCACTAACCATATTTGTAAGCTGACCCTGTGCATGTCACCATTAACCGTGTTATGCTGGTTGACATTGTGCATCCTGCTATCAATCTGATGATCATGCTTTCTTTACTATCCTTTTCTTGTATTTAAGTTGCCTAGAAATAGATTGAGTTCTCTTAGGGCACTATTCAAATGCATTATTATTGTTGTTAAGAAGATATGGCCACCGGTTCCAGGACCGCTGGTAGTGCTATGAACCAAGTTATAGTCAGGTGAGCGACGCAACGGCGCACTAATAAAAGATTCATGTTGAGGTGAAGAGAAGCGAAAACCGACCGCATCTTAGATCTGGTTGGCTGAGAGTTCAATTACACAATGATTTTTTCGATAGTGACCGAGGCTGGAAACAAGATCCAGACTTTCATTCGAACTTACCGAAAGCCGGATCCTCAAAACATGCCAGCGTCGTTCGAGGAAAAAGGAAAACTACAAGCGGGTGAGCTGGTAAAGTGCAAGGCTACACTGGGCTTGCGATAAGCTGGTGAAACCGTGTAGAGCACCCTGTCAGCCAGACTAGCGGAAATTGGATGCAACATTGTGAATGATGCAGTCTTGCGAATGTTGCAATCTTGTGCAACGATGCCAAAAAGCGTTGCTTGGGAGGTAGCCAATGAATCTCAGACAGTTGTACCACTAAATGGTAGCTAGACGTAGCAGGTGCACCAATTTGGACCTAAAGGGTTATTATGTGCAACTGATGCAAGCGAGGCTTAGAAAGGTCCGATATTACAAAAATGTCATTGTAATAAAGTCTAAATGAATGCCAAGTTCTTTAGGCTATGAAATGTGTCAGGGGCAGAGTATATGCAGAAAAAACGAATGAGAAGATGGCTAAGACTAACCGATCACAGTGCTAGACAGCATGATTCTAAAGACACTTCAGTAATTGTCAGCCAGTTTTTACTGTCACCAGATCACTACGCTTCCTGATTGTTGCATATCGGGATTTTAGATACCTTATTGACCGCCTTTCATCCGGATTTTCTGTTCCATGTAATTTCTCTCTATTTTCCGTAGTACTTAACCATCATCTTTAAATTCTCAATTTCACTGTCCCGCTAGCAATTCGTGAAACTTATCAAGTACATTATTATTAACCTTAGTGCAAGAGAGGCACAACTTCATAATTCATCGATGGATCTTAAAACTCATTTTTAAAGAGTATAAAAAACTTGTTTTCCGGTGCCCAAGTCCTGGATCTTTGTTTAGGGGTCAGGGTGCTTGCTCTTGCTGACCCTGATAGTTGGTTCGATTCCTGTAGTGGATTATCTTTAATTGCCCCTGCAAGCGATTGTGATAGCTGTTAAGGCTCTTCTAGAGCTATATAAATGAGGCTGTAAATCAGCTAATCTTTTTGCATGAGGGAAGGTCCACTTAGATGTGACTTCACTGCCCAGTGATGTAATTGCATTGCTTACAATAGGGGCTGGACAGATATAAGTAATGACTAATAAGTAAAGGCATTGCTTAATGGGGGTAAAAAGAAAAAAATGCACTTTCTGTAATCTCTTCGCTACCTTCCTATTAACAACGCACCACCTACCAGCTGGTCGTACTCGGGCTTTACGCTGGCGATGAACTCCGACTGTAGCGCCTCAAATGCCGTCAGCCTTTTATTGGGATTGAACTGCAGTAGGCCTTCGAGCAGCTGCAGCCCTACAATGCAAGTTGGGGTAACACGTGATTGAATAACACGAACTGTAGCCAGCCGTCAAACGAACCTGTGAGTAATAATTATTATAAATTAAGAATACATTTGCATGGCACACTCTGGGAATTTATTTATTTTCTAGATTTATTTACTTGAGTTGTAAATAAATTACTATTGTGAGGCTTGAGATGTAATTCACAGAGTAAACTTGTAATAAAAATGGTTCCTGGTAGCATGTACATTTGGTCAGCGCCAACACGTCCACAAAGAATGGCTCGCCAGAATACGCCAACTGCAGTAAATAACGGTGTGCTTTAGCTTCTTTTTTTAATGTTGTTGAGTCGGGAAATGCCTCGAGGTTAGTCAACAGAGATTTTTAGGATTTGGGGGTGTACAAACCAAAGACACGGACTCCAAAAGACGTGACGCTCATACGCGATATAGCTCATAAGCTGTACCTCGTACATTTTCTGACTCAAATTAATAATTATAAATTTGAGTAAGAAAATCATTTATTATTTATACTTAGCCCATAGGGAAATTATATTGCACCGGCAGGCTAGAGCCAGAGAAGAAAGAGGCATAACAGAGAATGGCTAAACCTTGAACTTGGCATGCTGCTGGACTGGGAGAAGGTGCAGGTAAGCGAGAAGTGGTGTGATGCTGTATCTGCACCTCTCACGCCACACCAACCTAGCTGCAGATCGTTGTAACTTCTGTAAGCACCGGATTGCAGCTTCCGCTAGACAAGCAAGTACTGGGTTGCTAAAATCGAGATTTGATATCACAAATGCAAGGACCAATTTCGATGCAGTGACTCTGGAAAAGAATTCAAGTTAGTTTATAGGTTTAAGTTTTGAATACTTGAGTATTGAGTACATGGTTTACCACAACTTATTCCACTTTCTTTGATTAGATTGATCGAAGGGATACTTGGCGAGTTGCTTTAGTTTTTTTGATCTAGTTTTGCTTTCTTAATTGGCGGCCTAATTATAGCCTTTTGAAAGGGGCAGGTTTCAGAATGATTGTCGGGATGGGATCACCCATGGCCACCTTGAATGTATAAATTGACGTGCAGCACAGAATTTATGGTAAGGAGTCCTTCAAGGCTGTTAGTGAGGGAAACGGTTCGCGAGAGGATGCTTCTACTTCAGGATTCGACCCTCTGATCCTGTTTATCATTCTGACAAAGAAGCCATGGAAGCGATTAGCTGGAACAATACAAGAATTAATAGGTAAGATAGTAAGCTGGGAGTGGTTAAGGAGATGCTTCATCGTAGACATCAGCATTTTCGCATTGTTTATCTAAGATTCAATAGTAGCTTTATAGAAGCAAGACTTTGACTTTGCTAGGATTGTCTCTGATGTCTATCAAAGGGCAGTCAACCTTACCAGTTGAGCTCGGTCCTTGTTTTTATCTAAATTTTCTTCGAGCGATTAAAAGAATGAATTTTCAGATTCCGATTATTTCTATGTAATGCCAATTTTGAAGTTGAAATATATTTTTTGAAAGACTTATAATTCATTTTTATAACTCGCTGCGAGGCCTTAATTTCTATTCAGGCGCTTCGCATACGCCACTAGGCTCGAGCCCACGACCTCAACCAGACCTAGGTCGAGGCGAGCACTTTAACCACTATGCCAAACTAGCTCTAAACACGTCAAATGTGGTCTAGCAAAAGATTCATATGAAAAAGAACGCATTCCTCTTCACTGTATATGTATTAAAAATACAAATCTTTAGATTTACTCAATTTTTTATCTGCATATTTGCAGGGAAGATACGCTGGATTTCAAAGAGACCTTTTCGTCAACATAGACTCGTAGGTAGTCCAATTGATCTCTACGTTCTGTCCTTGGAAGAGATCATCATCACTGGTGTTCATATTTGGTGACGGTATGTCAGACTATAGCTCCATAAAGCCGCAAAGACTTCGTGGACGTTACGCTGGAAAGTTTTGCATCGCCCACTCACAGCCCAAGAGGCTTTTGGTAGACATTCAAAAGCCAACAGACTTCATCTCGCGCAACGAAGAAAAAGTGACAAGCATAACTGAGTCAGGAGAGCTGTTGAGGTAGTACGTAGCATGGAAATAGCAGCTCAGGACTGCTAGAAAGGATGTGCCACAGTCGGCAGTAGAAGATCAGTACCGTTGCGTAAGAACTTTAGAAGTGAGTTCCACATTAGGTTCCTAATCTTAAATAGTGATCAACCACCATAGCTAGTTGTGGAAGCAGTATCTTTAATGAATTTTTGAAAATTTTGGCAGCTGTCCAGCCACACGCATGGAGTGTCCTGCGAGCAGCAGTTCCGTGATCGTGATAACAAGACTTTCTATGGCTCCCCAAGAGAATAATATCACTGTATCCACATTAATTGGGGCTCTAGTTGTAGCTCTATATATGTACCTGCTGTTGAGCAAAACAATTTGGATTATAAAGTGGCTACACAAGGGATAGTGGTTATGCGAAAAACACTGAGAATTATGAATATTATTATGATTCTTCGGGATCCTTCTAGTAACAACAGAACTATAGAATTTAATTTAATTTATGCTGCTTGAAACGGCGCAGGTACTGAAAAAAGCATCTCAATTGGTAGATTGGCTCAATTGGCGCTCACCAGACCAATTACACTGTTGTGCCTAAGGCTTTAAAAAACAGCGGTCACTTGCATGTTTTGAATTTCAATAACTCAGGATATCCTATTTTAAAACCTTTGGAGGAATCTTAACTTTAAAGTGCATTTTCAGGAATTATTTCAAAAAATAAAGGTCATAGCAAGAGTATAAATAGACTAAAAACAGATAAATGTTTCTCTATTTGCATCCTATTTTACTTTTGCTTGTAGATTTTGTGCGTGAACATTTTAGCCTGAGTCGGGTTTACAGGGCCATTGAATGAGCAGAACAATCTGCACAAATTGTTACAGAATAAGACTTGCTTTGGACTTACGGGAGCCGGTCTTTGCTTTCCTGAATGTCAAGCTACACCCATGGCAGGGGCAGATATTGGTAGCCTCTAAGTAGTTGAAGCAAGTGCACCTCAAATAAGAAGTCCACTGTGGATTTATTTGTGCAATTTTTGCAATGGTAGGTTAAATACTTATTAAAAAAACTACTTTTACTGCAAGCCTGTACTAATGTTAGGTTTCTTCTTAACTGAACTACTTACAGCATCAGGATTACGATACATTTTAGCCAATAAAACAGGATGAGGTGACGATTTTAGAACCAACATATGACATTGTCATTATAAAAACTGAAACCCGGTATGCAATTTCGTAATTCAAAGATTACGATGTCAACATTCTATAGGAAACTAGCTTATGCTGACAACGGAAAATGGTTATTTGTCTTGTGCCAACGCCATCCGACGACGTCAATTATTGCATGGCAATCTCGCTTTTTACGTTTCGACCATACTTGACACATTCGTCGAATTAGTTATACCCATGTAACTTTTGATGCATGTTATTTATTTATTTACCAATTTAATATAATTTAAAGTATATTATTTAATGATACAATATACTATATATTAATTATGAATTTCATTTTAAAATTAATAAATATTTATATTCTTTTAATTCTTTAACTATACCATTGAGACTTAAACTAAACTAAGTAAATGTAATTCCACTATCTTTTCCCCTTAACACCTCAAACACAGTTGAAATATTGACCGAAAACACCTAAGAATCCTTGTTTTTTCAATACTCAATTGATTGGTTTCGGAACCGATTCAGAGTAACGTTATGGCTTTTGTGAACTAAATATCTGTCGATCTGGGTATTCTCGGCTAATCATAATGTGAAATTCAGAATAGAATTATCCAACTACCCCATTTATGAAGCAGTTCGAGAGCCATGGCCTCTATAACATCGCTTGCATTGACAATAAATAATAGACTGCCGTGAGACTCGAACCCACGACCTACAGATTGTCGCATGAGGTATCATTACTCATGAGCTAAAATCCCCAAGCGTTTTGAGATATTTATTTGAGCATGCCAAGCATGCCCGTGGCCTATCTAAATAAGCATATATTGGAAGTAATTGGCAATATTGGAAGTAGGTATGTCTATATACATATAAACATGTATATATATATATATATATATATATATATATCATAACTGCTTGTGCAACGTAGCATTTTGGTTTACTCCTCCATTCGTCAGTCAATTGGTTCCAGATAAGTGCAGAACTAGGTACTAGACATTTCTGGGTCATTGGAAATCCGAAGTCTTACCACGGGGGGGGCAGGTGCTCGCTGCTATCTATCCAGGTTGAGGGTTTGGCTTTCATTGTCGTATCTACCAACTGCAAGCGTTGTCATCAAGATACTGTATTTCAAACTAGAGTTTCATCCTCTAACTCGGCTACAAATCAAACAAGACTGCTATTCCCTTAAGATCCTATTCCCACTTTCCTAATTGTCCGATGTATAAAATTGCTCCTTGCATGGCTAACATAATAAATATGTCTTTAGCCTCAGGTCTTGCCCGTAAACCTTTCAAAAAGTCTATGGTTGGGCTACTAATAAGGAACGGCACACTAGACCATGAATGGTTCTCCAATGAGCAGAACATTTCTTAGCATCAGAGCTATTTAGATTGTATCACTGGACAAGCTCGGGGATCCCATGCAGATTTCTAAGTTTTTGGCAAGTAACGTCTAAATGTATCTGAAATTAGTGAGGCTTGGCTTTGGAGTTGATTCAATCGATTAGTAAAGGTAACTGTGCAAAAGGACAACTGGGTTGTTTCTGGCAGATGCTACACGAAATATGCATGCAGAGCCCATAAAAATATATTTTCCTATCTCTGAGTCGCTCGCAGTTCACCAATCACTAGTTTGTCAGCTTATCTTCACTAAATTGTATTTGGTTTTTGTGATCAATGTGCAAATTTCCTTAATGCTCACACCAAAGGTGTTTAGAGAGTTAGACATTATAACACGTAGGAAGCGATCAAAGTCTACTTAGAGTTGTCTGCCATTTGCATAGAATTGAAAGCCTAATTTATGTCTGGCAATTACGACGGCGAAAGGGATAGTTCTCTGAGAGGTCTATAACAAATGTATTGCTATTATGTCAATTACGGGGAGTAATTGGTCTCTTGTGAAGACTATTGGGATTGGAGAAGCCTTGGGGCAGAAGCACTTCTAACCATCTGTAATGGCCAGCTGTTCCATTCCTCCGCTTAAAGACCGTTGGCAACAGAACCTTTAGCTCTGCAGGTCCCAGACTGCGGAACTCGCTTCCACAATTCTGACGCAACGACAACTACTCTCCTGCTGCCGACTATGGCTCATCCTTTTCAGAGGTCCTGAGCTGTTACTTCCATGCTACTCACCTCCTCAACTGCTCTCCTGACTCTGCTATGCTTCCCATTTTCTTTTTTGTGTAAGATGAAGTCTATTCGCTACCGAATGCGCACCGAAAGCCACTTGTTCATTCTTTGGCTATGCTTATGCTTACTGGCCTACCAGCATGTGCGATCAGGCGATTGCAGCTAGTGCAAAACTCTGCAGCTAGGCTTGTCTGTCGTGAGCGTCGCAGTTGCCACATTACTCCACTTCTCACCGACCTGCACTGGCTACCAGTCAAGCAACGGATTGACATCAAGGTTTTGTCGCTCAGTTTTAGGTCCCTTTATTCTATGGCTCCAGCCTATCTCTCCGACATACTCCCCCATCAGGCCAAGCATCGTACCATCCGCTTTTCGGAATCCAACAGTCTACAAATACCTCGTACAAACCTTAAATCCTTTGGAGACCGTGCATTTCGTTTGTATGCTCCCAAAGCCTGGAACTCCCTCCCGACCTGCGTCAGAACATCCCCTGACCTGACCACATTTAAAAGGAACTTAAAAACACACCTATTTAGGACAGCATTTAGTGGGTCCCTGTGATTCGTCCTTCACGTGCTTATGCGTGCTGAGACTGTGCATGCTGCCACTAACCACATTTGCATGCTGACCCTGTGCATGTCACCCCTAACCATCCTATTCATTTTGCTTGTTTATCAAGCATGATTTTACTCACCATTCAATTGCATTTCACTTTGCAGCAAATGTAAAGCGCCTAGAGAGAGACTGAGTTCTCTGAGGGCGCTTTATCAAGTGCATTATTATTATTATTATTATTATTATTATTATTATTACTTAGGCGGCGAGTGCGCCATATAAAACTCTTCTGCGTAAAACCCACATAGTCTTTATAGCTTTGTAGAGTTGCAGACGGAGATAAATTACATTACATTACAGAAGCTATTGCTTACAAATTTATACACCCCCCACGTATATATGAATATTGGGTGTGTTTGCCTTGGAGGAATATCTGGGTAGGGACGGCTGCCTGCCATGTTATAAACACTAAGCAATTAAGAGCGTTACGGCAACTTTTAATATTAAGCATTAACATGAATTATATTATTAGTAATTGAGTTGCTTAACGATCTTAATAGCGCAATAGCAGCCCGAATAAAGACATGCATGCCTATTCGGACTCAATCACCTGCTTCTAAGGATAATCTTTGCAATAAATTTAAAATCGACAAAAAATCCTGTGGAGCAGTCATTTCATGTCATTCCTTCAATCCTTCAGGTTGGTGGTGTGTCAGCTGTTACAGAGTTCCGGATTTTTAGTGCATATAAAACTGTAGACATGGTTTCGTAGACTAAACTTTGTTTCGAAGCCCATCCTGATAGACAGATTCAAGTCAGAGAGAGATGGCGCTCTGCCATTTCTACCCGCTGCACAGCGGGCCTTGCTAGAATTCTCTGCTGAATATGCTCTCACCTTATGAACAAATAAGCTGGAATTCAAAGAGATCTTCAATTACTTACCTTCTTCAGGTGCTCCATGACAGAATGTTCGCCACGGAACCTTAGGCTTGGTGGTGAGATTCATTAAGTACTTTCTTGTCTGAAATATCATTTGTTCACTCACTAGCAAGTTAGTCGAGCAAAATGCTTAGCGAAAGCGTAGATGCCTCTGATAAATTCTGATTGTGAGAATGCACTGTGCGGCTCCCACATGTCAAGCTATTCATCCTTTATCCTATCATAAATCAGAGATCGCATCGCATAGCCAATCCACAGCTTAACACGGGCGTCACTCTTTCTCTCTCCCTCTCTCTGTTTTTATTTCTCTCGCTCTTGAAAAATCCTTTAGTTTATAGCATGTCAGTTTTCAGTAGTTTCTAGAAGGCCTTTGTGATAGCTAAGCTTCTTACTCGACTATCTCTCTCCAGCTTGGAACGTCAAAATTTTAAGGAAACCTAATATGTGATCTATTGCTGCATAATTATTATTATATAAGGCAGTCATCTAGATGAACTAGAGAGCATTGGATATGCACTCATTTAGCTTAAGTCGAGAGTACCAAATATATTTACAAAATCGTGCATAATTTACGCAGAAGATTTTAAAGTATACGGAATATTCTGCAGAGATTGCAAGTGTAAATATATTATGCATTGATATTGGGAGCCATTGCAGTATAATCGGAGGCAGCGTTCTGTAGCAGCCACAGCGTTGAAGGTTGCTGAGTTCTGCACTAGTTTTAGACAACCACAGTAGCAGGCTGGTATTTATAAAAGAATTTACTATATCAATTTAGACGCGATTTCACATACTCTTGAAATTAAGCACGGCGTAATAGTTGCAAGTACTGTAGGCGCGACAATTTGTACATGTAAGTCGATGTATGTTATACTACATCACCACAACCACGGAGAAAGGGTGTAGCGTGATTTGCGATATGGAAAGACTTGGACGACCGGAATTACAGCTCTTTATCTCTGCATCCCACAAATCAAATTTGTATGTGACGATTATGATTAAATTAAGTTATTGAAAATCGAAACCCAGATATGCCATTGGATGTTAATAGCGCAGCAAATGCATCCAATACAAAAAGAACGCACCCTGAAACCAATGTATATCTCTCTTTAACTTTCAGCGTTGGCTATTCAAGTAAGCCTTAAAGCATGTTCTAACTCGGGAGCTAAGCCAATAATTTCTATTAGTAAATATCTTTTCTGGAATTTACAATCGCAGCGTTGATTTAAGTCCCACAACTCAACTACTCTGCAATGGTTTAGCCAGGTGGTTCAGATGCTTGCCTTTGACAATAAATAGAGATCGTGAGTTTAAGCCCTGCCGCATTTGTGAAGGACCTGGATAAAACTTCAGTTCACTTAGCTAAATATAAATTAGACATATTTTTAATTACCTGCTCGTCGCTAATGAATTCGACATCTTTCTGTTCGAGACTTCCTATAACGTCAAGGTACTGATGGATGTTCCTAACTCGTCCATCTATGACTTGAGTCAGACAAAACAACAGGAGCATGTGCTTGTACGACAAAAACTTAAATAGCACACTGTAACATATAACACTCGGAACGCTTTGCGTATGCTGTTTTGCAAATTTAAAGACTCTGAATAGCCTCTCTTAGGATACAGCCAGACAGGAAGTTTCTTGAACTGAATAGGCCGAAAAGAATGCCTCCAATTGACCACACGTCGATAGCCTGTGTGTACGTCGAAGGTGTCAAAAGCACTTCGGGAGCTCGGAGGAGAGGGGCTTTTCCACCTATCGTCAAGTAGCCGTCGTCGGTTTCATGCAATTTTCGAGCCCAGTCGAAGCCGGCGATCTAAAGATTAGTGTGTGGCCTTACAATGCGTTGAGCATGAGCGCAGCTAGCAATCGGGTTCAAATTCAGAACCTACCTTGAACTGACGTTTTTCGACATGGACAAGGACGGTGGCAGTCGATAGGTCACGATGGACGATTTGAGCGCTATGTATAAAATGCAGGCCTTTCAGTAGTTGGAACATGCACTGTTTCACGCCGATCATCTCAGAAATGATCGGAAATCTTTCCTTGATGCAACTCTCAAGAGTGTAATCCATCAGCTCCATTTGAACATATCTAATGCACAAAACTTAAGCGAAACATTAGAAAGGTATTATGAAGTAAGGTAAGTGCTTACAGTATTTAAATGCGAAAGAGTGTTTCCTGAATCTTTTCCTGCACACGCGACTTTCTAAGAATAATTTACGAGATAGTCCCATATGTCTCATGCAAAAAAGAAGAAGCATATATTATTCAGCTTCAAGAATCACTTAAAAATTAATTGCATTCTAATAAGTAATTAGAGTAATGATTATCAGATGATGCAGTTCAATGTGGATGAAGATTAAGAGCCAAAAATTGCTGGGTTGAATTAGGCAGTAAGAGAAGCTGGAATATTTTTTCGAAACATCTGAAAAGCAAACGATCTTGGTCAACATTATTATTGATAAAATGCAGCTAGTAACAGAGAGTTTATCAGTTAGGACCTTATAGGTGTAATCACAATAGGCCTTCAGGATTTCCTTATATTTGATTTCTGCTGTATGGAGTAATTTTTTTAAATTTTGTGGTGTGCGAATATCGTTAAATATAAATAGCGTTATATCGTCCTATACTTACACGCCAGTGGACATAACAAATATGAATCATATGCTAAATTATATGTAAAATATAAAAATTCAAAATTAATCACTTAATTTGCGGTTTGTTGATGAAGCCTTACAAGGATACACATCCGTCAACCAAGGATCCTGGATTTCTGCTATTACATTTTCGATGTTGATCACCTGTAAAATAACACAGTCCTTGAACTAATAAAATTGTGTACCTTTAAATAAAATTTAAGAAATTCTGATGCTTTTGTTCTCTCTTTTAGCATAGAAAATTCGAGAGTAAAATAATTCTCACAATTTTAAGTTTTCTGCCCCTTACAGTGCCACTAGCATCCAGGCGAAGCTTAAAAGCACCCTCTTTCAGCCCTGTACGACGAGCATTTTAATAGCCCAGTCTGTGGAGTACTTGGCGAGTATTTTTAAGGGTTCATGATTCAGAATCGGAGCTGCTGTTAGAAGGAGACATCAACTTCAACTTTAAGGAACTCGATGCTAAGATTAAGTACATGACTTAATTCATACATAAACCAAATCTTTATTTGAGCTACATTGCTCAGCAGCATCTAGCGGCAAATAGCTTTAGCTTAATAGCAATTAAAGCTTATTCATAACGTTGCTGTCAGAATTTTTGGACTGCTGCTGAAAACTATGTAGTTTGTATCGCGTTCTAGTCTCGCAGTCATGACTACCACAAGAAGACTGCTCAAACCCCCAGTAGCAGTTCCAAAAGCAACGTTACAAAGACGCTCTGACAGCTCCTGATCTATAACTCTTCGCAACAAGCACAGCTCACATAACTTGGTCGGTCTATGCAAATGTGAGACTAAAGTTGGTGAAGCTAGCGCATTGAAGCACGGCTAAGGAGTCTTTGAGGATACAACGGAATACAGGCTGATATAGCTACTATGGAATAGCAACGAAGAAATCAGGAACACACCCATAAGCTGTTGAAAATGTCACGTACTTAACTTGAAACTATTTGTTCTATGACCCTAAGATACTCAGTTGCAAATCACCAGCCATACGCTCAAGTCACTTTGACAGTATAAGTACAAAATACAAACAATGCATTGTAGCTTTTTATAAATTCAACTGACAAATGAGAAATTAAGTTCCAAATCAGAATAAATCGATAGCTACTAGTTATTTTAAGAGCTGGTATATAATGTTTACTATTTAGTCACTACTCATTTTAAATGGAGAAGCTTTCCAGGCAAAGAATAATAGTAGATACTGGAGAGTGAGAAAGCGTAGAAAAGATCAGGACTGACCGATCATTGACTGGTCAAGGATGACTGTCGTAGATCGCAGCAATCTGTCCCAGAAAAGTCTTAGCTCTGGATCTAGAAAGATGTGGTTTATTAAACGTGCATTAGCCAAAAGTTCTGATGTCGACCATCCACCGATATTGGATCAAACCTTTAAAACGATCCTCGGGGCTACCTAGCAGATCGTTTCTCTAGCACCGTTGTCCATAAGATGAAACCTGTCAGCGAGCCCATTTCCAAGGTAGCATCCTAACACAACGCCTGCGCTAGTGTCATCTGTGCTGTAATTATCTACATCTCAGTCCCGTGCAACATTTTAATTTTCACGGTCTTGCTTGCCACTAGTGACCTCAGCTTGAGTTTAATCCTCTAGTAGTCTTAGAAGACCACTTGCAATTTAGAAACGATAGCCACTGCTCTCTTCTCGCAGTGCATACGCTCGGCGGTAGCGTAACTTTGCCTTCGTAACATCGTGGACGTGGCTCCGCCGCAAAGTAGTTCCCCACCACCACCCTCCACTCCATCTCAGCCAGACTCAAAACCACTCCTCCCAACCCGCGGGCACGCTGTGCATCAGCTCATGAGAGCCTGCAGTCAAGCCGTATCGGCCGACTAAGCTCGCTTTAATTGCAAAGTGCAAGGCGGGCTATCTGACCCGGCCGGCGCTGCAGCTTCGTACTACAAGCTTGTACGTTGGCCTGGACGCACGGCATCTACCCACTCTCGTTCTCTCCCTTTCCCAACTCCGCGTGCTCCGGAGCAGCATTCACGATGGCTACGACGCGAGTGTGTACGCTCGCTCGTCTGCGTCGCCTGTGTACAGTCCAGCCGCCGTCACATGACGCCCGCGACTCATATGAGGCTTCACTATTCGTCATTCTCGTCGCCCCGCCGTCGCGCGCGCGAGCCCCTGCAACATTCTTTAAGACTCGGCTCTTATCCGCGCACCTTTGAAAAAGGCTTTTGTCAAGCTACCAAGGCCAATCCTAGACGTGGTGGACCTAAGTGATTACAGTCGATCTACCTACAGCCGTTCGCATGGAAGAAACTGGAACGCGCAGTTGCAGTCAACCGATAATTTTATATCGACACCGCAAGCCTGGAAAGTAAGCTCGGGTCGTGTTTAAGAGTTAATCACTCCCTAAACTCAGCGTTGGCACGAATGTATTAGGACTGTCTCAAGTAGGCGTACTTATGCGAAGTCTCTTTACTTTTTTGGTGGAATTTACGGAAGCTTTTGATACTAAAAATCGCCCGAGGTCAAACGCCTCTCACATCCCGAGTGCACCATTGGCACAGCTATCCAATGGCTTAGGGCCTATCTGAGTGGGAAACTTCAGAGCATGGAATTTGGAAAGTTGATATGGGCCAGCATATTCTATAGCGTGTGCACGAAATCTTGGTCTCCCGTTCTAAAGTAACCTTTCTCTAGCCAACCACATAAACTCCGTCGTCACGTCTGCCTACTTTTGCCTAAATGAAAGTGCAAAAACTTGAGACCTGCCGAGACAAAGATATCACAGTACAGTTTTTTCCGCATCGTTTTTCTATATCTTGGACTACTTTCAGGCGTTTTGGTTCTGGCAATAAGGTAGCTATAATTTGTTCAAGCCATGCTAACCAGGCTTGTCTGAGGTGAGCATTGTGCTTGCCCGTTACACCAATGCTTACCAACCTGTGCTTGCTTTCCGTCAAGCAGCACTTCAAACTAAGATTGCACCACTCACTTTTAGGTGCCTTTACTCGCTTCTTCTAGTCTACCTGTTGAAACATCTTTCCCATCATAGTAGGCCTCGTTTTACCCACTCTAATAATTCTAGTCGTTTAGCTGTTCCTCAAACAATCTCAAATGCTTTGGATACTTTACCTAAATCGGAGGCCAAATCTTGGAGCTTTCTGGCGAATGCCGCTAGTCGAGACATTCTCTGTCTTGATGATATTTAGATAGATGCCAAAACAGAGTCCATTCGCCTGGATTTTCTGGACCCGCGTCCGTAATCCAGTATGCGCCTAGACATCTTGATGCTGTTCCATTTATTATAATCCATGTAGACAAGATTTATTTGCAGTATATTTGAACTCATAATACAGATTTCGCTGATCTGATGGAACTGTAAAAGTTTTATATTCCTATTAATATTATTATTATTAGGATATAAGTGAATGCACTCTAGAGATGTTTTTGCTCTCTCTGGACATGAGAATTTGCTGCTGATGAAATGACAGCGAAATTTTTTTATCTAACACCAAAAACTAAAGCAAAATCAAAATTTTCAGCGACTAAATGACAGTCAAGATGGCAAGCTGCGAAAATTTGTAGCACACAAAGCCAGCCATTAGCTATAGTGTCAGTCTCATACGCAGTGGATTAGAACAGTAGATACTACTGCAGAAAGTATACCTTGCTTTCAAAATAAAGTACCTTTGACTCGCACATCAAAAGCTCTGATCAAACACTCCCGTAGTTAATGAAAGTAAAGGCTAATATTTATAGATAACTTTTAAGTAATTTAGAAAGAGGTTATACCTGGAACTGATATCTCTGTTTAGCTCAGGCAAGGAAAGATGTGCAGGTCATGTTTTGCAAAGTTGCTTATCCTTCTGAGACAGCCCAGCATAGTCAAATGCATAGGACCATATTGCCATTCCAGCGCGAATACACTATTTAGCAGTCGAAGTGCATTCGCACCTTTACCTGCTTTGGCAGCCTCGTAAGAGCCTATAAAAACCACCTTAATATTAAGCAGTAACACTTGGAGTGACGACTTGGGTCGACCGCATGTATTAAAGTGTTAATGTACATGAGCCGTATGGAAATGATAATGATCAAACGCATTTAACTAAAGACTCATTTGAGTGCCTTCAATTTGGAATGCTTAATACCTTCTACCATAAGTGTATCATTCTATATTATCCATAATGTCTTTTTTAGTATTTTAATTACAGAATTTGTTATTTTTTAAATATTGTAAGTGATTCTGTCATTTTCACGAGCTAATATAGTAACAGAATTACTGCGCTCTTTGAGTGATCATGCTTTTCTATTGACATGTAAGCTTATTTTGAATTCGCATCACCGTGATCACTTGAAAGACATTTATTGGAAATGGATGAGCGAAATCTAAATCCTAGGCTTACATTTAGTAACATTCAGCCATTTTTCACCGATGAATCTTGTGGCCACCGGCACCTCTTCATCACCAGCCGCTAAACTTATTTATGAAGAGTCAAACTCACCAGCCTGGAAAACCATCAAGCTTAACTCAATGGACCTCCCACATAGAAGTGCTTTTATCTAATTTCGTTTAGTAAAATAATGGCGTCCTATAATAAAGTTGTATTTTGGAAAACTTTAAAATTATTGGAGCAAACTCCAGTTCAGCTAAAGCGATTCAGAATGGCCTCAAATATGCGAACGACTCGTTTGACTACTATAACAGCTATTTCCCAATCTGACATGACACCGTACCTCATGCTCTTATGACACGATTCGTTTAGCTACGGCTCTACCCAACCCCATATTCGTGTGCACTCGCACCATGGAACTCACTTGAGACAGGTGTCACGTCCCCTAACTGTAAGACATCACCAGTTTACGAGCCTTGCCTCGGAGATGGGATCAGCAAAATGGCCTCGGAGAGGTGTTTTAAAATATAAAAAATATAATTCATTTGTATAGCGCCCCAAGAGAACTTAATCTCTATTCAGGCGCTTCACATACGCCTCAGGGCTCGAGCCCACGACCTCAGCCAGACCTTAGTCGGGGCGAGCACCTTAACCGCGGGACCAACCCAGCTCGGCATGTTCTTCTAACCCCACCCAAAAAGGGGCTCTAATGCAATTTAGCTTGGTAGATATCGATCGACCAAAGCGTCCTCCTGTAACCAAACCTGCACATGTAGTCAAATGGGCATATTGATATCCAAATTAATAGCTTTATTTCAATTCAGAAAGTCAAGCTTGAGGCACCAAGTCGCTGGCTCTACTAAGAGATGTGCTGCAATGTCACTAACTTTGTCTGAGGTAGAGTCTTTCTGCTAGTTTGACTGGATCTCTTGGCAGCGTTGGTTATCATTGACTACAAAGCTCATCTTAAGATGATAATAATCTCACCTGGGAATTAAATGGCTTTGAACCCATCTCTGCATGATATTTCAGAGACTGAATGACAGGTTGAGACAGTACTATAATAGGAGCCTTTCAAGCAAAGCAACCTCGAGGATCTGTGCTTTCCTCATTTCCTTTCACAATCTCTGCTTTCCTTGTTGCCTATGTAACAGCCGTGAACAGTCTAGGCTCTGATTTTACGCAGGTGACACTAAAGAGCTAAGCTAGCACCTTATATATGCTGTAATAGAAGCACGTATGAAACGGTTAGTGGTAACATGCACAGCGCCAACAATCATTTGTTTAGAGGTAACATGCAGAGTGTCAACATGTAAATGACGTTACGAAAAGCATTCACAGTGTAGGCGTACCTAAGCAATACCAAGGATCCAAAGGTTACAAAGATCCTGTAAATACGTTAAGAAACTGATATGCTTCAGCTTCTTTTCGTTTTAGGTTTCACCAGTCTGGAAATGTCCTGACGGCCATTGAGAGTGAATTACAAATCTTTTAAGCACAGAATATCAAAACATCAAACCATGCACAGGGATGCACGATTTTGTATCGTCCAAGTTGAAATTATTAAAATACGTATTCACGCTACTTCGCATTAGTAATCTTATTTTTAACTCACGTTTTCATGCCTGAGCATCGACAAGTACTTAATCTCCCTCAAGACACGCAGAGCTGTAAAATAATCTTCGTTAACGCCTTGGAAATTCTTAATAGCGACTAGCTTTTGGGTGACGTTATCACGAGCTCGCCTAAAACGGATAATCTAGCTGATCTGAACTGCGGAACTCAAATATTGCTGCGAATATGGTCGCGACCTGGCACTTTATTAGGAAAACCTGATAGAATTCGGCGACCATTCTATAGCAAGGACCACACGTAAATTAAGCTCTCCTCCAAGAACATTGACTGAAGTTAATATCGATCTGGTATTTTTATTGCACCGACGTGCAAATAAAACCTTGCTGTCAGTTTTTTCAATGTTATATACGATTCAAATAAACTTTTGGAAGCTTTTTCAGAATCTGTAACTTTTTCTAATCCAGTACATCGGAACTTTGAATAACTTGTATTTTTACTTTACAATACTCTCATTTGCAACACATACATTCTTACAATTGTTAAATAACAATATAATCTAGGCTATGCACATTTTAAACATAGTTGTTGCTACATTTATTCAAATTCTTTTAAACCTCCTCTTCCTCGATTCTCTGCCAAGCTGGACTGTGGGGTTTCAGGTTTTTCTCAGTAATCGCCCATTCGGTTAGTATTGCAGCGATTTTCATATCTATGCTCTATTTTACATATTCCCTGAAGGAATTTCTCACCCAGTTCGTCACTGAATGCTCTAAATTTGGAGAAATAGTCAAGTTGGCATTTTATAAAATTCATCTTAACAATCATTCTGCTGCCAAGTGCCGGATAGCGCAACGTAAAGTACCCGACGATACGCTTGTAGTCAGCAGAGATGTGATTGACAAGAAAGTTCTCTGATAGTGACTTAAAACTCTCCGATGCCTGCAACTCTAACCCAGCTATTTCTGATGTAAACCCTGTGTCTTTGGACAAATCCCTGATCTGTGGAGAAACAAAAATTTAGCTTTTACCTTTGCCTATCCAATTTGGGTAAACGTTTCTTGTGCGGTACTTAAAAATATCACCTTCTTGGTTCAGATTCTTAGCATGTTTTTATTGTTATTCCAAGCTTTATGTCCAATTTAGGAAGTAGCACTTTACTGTCGATAACAAGGGTGCGCTCAGATTTTGTCGCTCCCAGGCGCAAAATGTGTTCGCTCCGGCCAGTCTTTCTGTCGGCAATGAAGAGCATCAGCTCGACTGCCCCACAGACATAACAGGCAAGGATAGTTTGTGTAGCCACCATGAACTTCAAGCAGAAGGAAATTACCTTTAAATCGTCGCGTGTGTGCCACTGCTTTTGATCGCGTTTGATTTCGTCGAGAAGTATTTTCATGTTTCCTTAAGTTCCTTTTATCTGTACAGAATTTGTAACCGTTAAGGAGGAGAGTGCGTTTCCATTGTGAAGCAAAACTCACTTTAAACTGTGGTGGGATGAATTAATGAAGAGTTTCTACTCTGTTCGATCATGAAAATTAACTTCCGTTTGGTTAACTAGACCGTCGATCGTGCTCCTTTGAACTAGTTGATCTTCGTCAAAAAATACGAATAAAATGTTTACCACTGTCTATACTACAAACACTTAGTACCCAGCGTAGACAGTTTTTTGTTTAATTTAGTACATTAATTCAGCAGAATTTTTTTTCTCATTATATCAGCAAGATCAGATTTTGACCTTGGTTTAGGTGTTGGAACATTAAAAGCACCTTAGTTTTCATCCACATTCCCTTAAGTTGAACTCAGACCACTGGCAGTCAATATATAGTGTAACAGGTGTAACAGGAACTCCCACTTCATCACTGTGAGGTACGGTTCGCATCGCTGATGGTAGATTTGGTTGTTCAATTTTTGCTTGTTATTCTTGCTGAAGCTCTGCATAAATAAAAAATAAATAAATATAATTTATTTATATAGTGCCCCAAAAGAACTTAATCTCTATTCAGGCGCTTCACATATGCCTCGGGGCTCGAGCCCACGACCTCAGTCAGACCTTGGTCGGAGCGAGCACCTTAACCGCTATATTTATATCCTGATCTCCAAGTTTGCATCTGAATTAGGCATGATAGTATCATTCGATGAATGTAAAACGATTAGAAGCGGCGGCTGCACTTTTGTTCGCAATCTCCCGCAAAGGTAGCAGAACGTAGGCGGAGAATTATTACGCTCCTGGTGCATTTTAAATCACAAATATGGTTCATTTAAACAAAGATGTCAACCAAAATCGGCTGATTGTTTTACAAAAAATAACAAAGCATTTATGTCAGTAATTGAGAGTGACTCCGATGTGATTTGTTCTTTTCGCGCTTATGCCTATTCTCGCTGCCACAAACTATATTTATATTTGCAAGCTGACCCTGTGCCAGTCACATCTAACCGTGCTATGTTATAGCTGTTTTCGTCGAGCGTGACCGCTACCAACCATTCGATCATGTTTCCTTTGCAGAAAATATAAAGTGCCTTGTAAGGGATCGAGTTATCTGAGAGTGCTGGAG
Organism: Cristatella mucedo; assembly: GCA_009760855.2. Classification (NCBI taxonomy): domain Eukaryota; kingdom Metazoa; phylum Bryozoa; class Phylactolaemata; family Cristatellidae; genus Cristatella; species Cristatella mucedo. The sequence goes on along the minus strand of WPIO01000090.1, from coordinate 337,338 downwards.
AACCAGACTGTGGATATTGTTTGCATCAATGCAGAGCTAGCTAACGGTGCGTCCGCTGAGTTTCTCTGCACCTTTAGCTCTGCAGGTCCAAGACTGTGGAACTCGCTTCCACAATTCTTACGCAACGACATCTACTCTCCAACTGTCGACTATGGTACATCTTTTTCAGTGGTCCTGAACTGCTACTTCTATGCTACTCACTACCTCAACTGCTCTCTTAACTCTGCTATGCTTCCCACTTTCTCTTTGTTGCGTGAGACGAAGTCTGTTGGCTACCGAACGCGTACCGAAAGCCGCTTAGGCTGTGAGTGCGCTATACAAAACTCTCCTGCGTAACACGCACGTGGTCTTTATGACTTTTTGAAGTTACTGACGGAGATACATTACCTCGGTGAGCTTTGCTTCTTCTTTCAAATCGGCGTCGCTAGCTTAATTGCATCTTGTTTGTGCAACCTACTAAGATTCCCACCAACTAGTAGTTGGGCTGATCTTTTCGTGAATTGTTGCATACTCGTCGTCTAGGCATCGGGCGTCTCTTGCAATTAGTACTTGGTTTTGTTTTCTCTCGGTTGATTTTAAAGAACCCGTATAGGGAGATGGTTGTCTGGGTACGCTTAATAATAAGCACCATCAGCATTATTACTACTAATATCTTGTTTGTGAGCTTAACTGTTTCATACAAATTCCAAAAAACAACGCTTTAATTAACGCAAGGTAATTTTAACGCTTCAATTAAGTTAAGCTAAGTTAACGCTTTAATAAACGCAAGTTTAACTCGAGAAACTCGGCGAATCACGTCAAGCTCGGTAACAGCAAGAGACAGAAGAAGACAATTCTCCAGCAGCATCCTATCAATGCTCAAATAATACTTTGCTTGTGATATGTTAAACAGCTGAATATTAAAAAAGAGGCAATTAGTAACCTTCATTTGAAAAACGATGAATACTTGACTTTAATCAAACGTTTCTTGGCATGGAAGAAATTTTTTTTTTCTCGAAGAAAACGCTCGCGTGAAATTTATTTTAGCATCAGTCATGTACAGATTTCGCTGACTCAATAAAGAACTGCTGGAATTGCCGAGAATATGGTGGGCTAAAGATTAGGTCACCGGAAACTCAGGTGCGTCTAAATTGTTTTGTTTCCATGACAAGTGAATTATTATTTACTTATTATTATTACGTTCAATTTATTTTAGTGCCTTACGAAAACGCGAAGTCACAGCTAACTCACCCAACCACACGGACCGGTGGAAAGACAGCCCGCAAAATGAACACTAAAAATGCTTAGTGACTCAACGTCTGCCTTAATTTAAATGCAAAATTAAGTTAAATATGAAATAAATTAAAAGTTACTTTAAATTAGGTTCACTCACTCCAATAATGGCATTCATTTTCAATTCACTTACCGACTCAAACCGATCTGAAGAAAATCCACGCAAGCAGACTGGAATAGTCAAATGTAATTTCAAGATTAAGAATAACCGTGATTTGATGAACAAATAATTGAAGAGCAATAAAATTAAGGAAGTATAGCAAGTTGTCATTGCAATTGATCCGAAACAAATAGGAGCACTTTCAAAAGTCTTCAAGAAGGTTCCCACCCATCATTATTGATAAGTGACGGGCAAGCGCACACAAAGCGACACCGACATCGTTCGCCCGCACGACTGGGATTCTCAGCAGATAAAAGAATTCTGCCTCGAGCGGGAAACTACGCCTCAACATCCGAGCTACCTATCCAGTCCTCTGATGAATTAGCTGTCGCTCTGCCAGCTCCTCCGACATTCAGAGGAGGGATTTATTGTCGCGGCTATAAATTTCCGCCTACACTGTGCGTGCGTAAGTTGAATATGTATTGTAACGTATCTCCGTCTGTAGCTCCAGAAAGTCATACAGACTATGTGGGTGTTACGCATGAGAGTTTTTCTATAACGCATTCACAGCCTAAGCGGCTTTCGGTGCGCATTCGGTAGCCAACAGATTTCGTCTCACGCAACTAAGAGAAAGTGGGAAGCATAGCAGAGTCAGTAGAGCAGTTAAGGTAGTGAGTAGCATGGAAGTAGCAGCTCAGGCCCGCTGAAAAGGATGAGCCATAGTCGGCAGCTGGAGAGTGGTTGTCGTTTCATAAGAGTTGTGGAAGCGAGTTTCACAGTCTAGGACCTGCAAAGCTAAAGCTTCTGTCGCCAACGGTCTTAAAGCGGAGGAATGGGACAGCTAATTTATCGTCCGTACAGGACCTGAGGGTGCGAAGAGGCTGAAACTGGTGCAGTAGTTCAGCTAGGGTACGAACGAGCCAAGCCATGGGTCAGCGTAAGAACTCTGCTCTCTATCCGTTGCTCAACCGCCATCCATCCTAGCTATTTTAGCAAAGGAGACACGCGCTCAAACCTCTGGGACTCGAAGTCTAGCCTTGCAGCCATATTCATAGCCAGCTGCAGTGGCCTAGTTGCTTTCTTTGGCAGCCCAACCAAAAGGGAGTTACAATAATCAAGCCGAGGCAGAACTAAATAGCTGCTTAAATTTTTGTATGCCCATAAAATACCCAAATGCTAAAGAATACCCATTCGATGACCCCCGCCGCATGCTCAGACACGTGTGCGTCGATCAGCAGACGCGATTTGCGGCCATCGGACCATAGCGAGCTGCTGCGGCGGCGGCGGCGGCGGCTGCTGCGCCTCGGAGCCCGGTCGCAAATTGAAGCTCGGGCGCTCGGGCGCTCGGCCGCACGGATTCGCACGCTCCTCGTACTCACACAACTTTCGCGATGGTTCCGGCGCCGAGAAAACCGGCCGGCGCGTAGCGCTTGGACAGCGATACGAGGATTGCGTGCGTATTGAAGCGCTCGAGTTCCCAGTCCAGCTCTTCCAAGGTCACGGCGGCCATTCGGCTTGACTGACTGGCTGACTAGTGCTGAGAGGGCGGCCGAGAGTTCGCCGAGGCAAGACAGACAGACAGACAGCCGCTTGCCCTGCGAATTCAATCGAAAATTGCTCCCGCAGTCAGACGAGCGACGCGAAATGCGAACGCGATCGAGCTGAGCTGGCGATTGCAATAATAATGATAACAATAACAATATATTTTTATGACGCGTCACAATAATAGCGATATTACAACGGTGCGTCGTCGCGCGCCGCCGCCCGCGAAGCTGCAAGCCGAGCAGAGCGAGGGCGATTCGCCACTGGATCGGTGCTTCGCACTTCGCCACGCGCCTCGGGCGCACTGCCTTAAGTGCACCTGCATGCAATACTGTGCAGCACACTGCGAGCGAGTTCGGCTGTCGCCAAGGCTCTAATGCCGCTGTAGAAATGCGGCTGCTGAATCGGCGAACTTTGCTCTCCACGAACAGCACGTCCGATGAAAATAAAAGCGAATGGCGTTGCAGCATCCCAGGGCGGGGGTCGAAGCGGAGTTACTTGGCGGCGACGACAACAACCCCAGCGAGCGCGCGTTTCGTCAGAGGTCATCATTCTTTGCTGTCTCCCAGTGCACTTGACCGCTTATGGGAATTTTTCATATCAACTGAGCAGCATAGAGTGTCTTAGTCTCCAGTGCTACTGAAAATTTCTCTATTTAACTTTTTCTCTATGTGTCACACGCTGTCAGGTACTTATGTCGACTTCGCATCCTAAAATGTAGCGAATCCTACTACGATTCACGGATCGAAGTGCTTGATTGTGAGTGTACGAGTACTTAAGTACATAGGTACTTAATAATAATCTCTGTGGTTTATCCCTGTGAGAATTCACGTCGTAAGTCCATTAATAAAAGTGTATAGCATAGCACCTCTAGCCAATTTGCAAAGTGCTTTAATGAGGACTAAGAAAAACATTATACGCGAAATAGAAACTCCACGAAAATTGTTGTAAAATGAATGCTGATGCCATCTTGCAAAAATACTCAAACTAAAGTAGCAAGGGTTTAAAATATTTTGGCGCTCCGGTTTGCTGCTATCATTCATCGAAAGTCTTGAACTCCATCTGGCTATGGTCACTACTTTCGATGACCTTGCACTACTGAAGTCTCAGCTAAAACGTGCAGTGAAGTGCATCCAACTATTGATTTTCTTCTAATCCGCCTGCTTTTGTGACAGCTCAACCAAGCCATCTCGCAGCTGCCGCTCGGTAGGGCTGCGAACGAGCACTCTCTTTTCGTGCACTTCGGGATCGAGCCTGCGGCGAGTGGGCGCGGGCGCCAGCTCCGGACCTTGTCGACAGCGCTAGACGCTCGCGAGACGCTCTCCTTTTAAAAGCGGGTCACAAAAGCCTAGATGGTCACAGCGCGACGTCGTAGGCTCGTCAACGTTCACATCTCGAGCCTGGCCTCCTCGCGGCTGTCAAACTACCTAGTCAAACCACTAGTACGCAGCTGCTGGTGTGCCACTGGCAGCCATTCGCTGCCTGTGGGGTTGTGGAATCGCGAAGTTGCTTGAAATTACGTAGAATGCCTGTTGCAGGTCACAGTCGGAGTTGACGTTGTGTGTGCTACCACTAAACGTACGATTATGTGTGCGCCAGCTGCTTCTGCTATTACAATGATTGCTGCAGCATCGGCCACTGATGTAGGCTCCCACCTGATGTAGGACCTGAGGGTGCGAAGAGGCTGAAACTGGTGCAGCAGTTCAGCTAGGTACGAATGAGCCAAGCCGTGGCAGACCTTGTGTGTCAGCGTAAGAACTTTGCTCTGGGTTCAAGGCTCTGTCAGTCACTTTTAGGTCCCTTTATTTTTTGCTCCAGCCTACCTATGAGATGTGTAGGGGTCGGCTTGGTGCTCGGAAGGTTGACCAGCACGTATGCAGTGCAGCGTGAGCCGATGGCAAACAAAGCCACTGACTTCTCCGCAAGATATAATCAACGAAATGAAGTCGCAAGGCTCTTCTCTCCAAGTACCGTGCACGTGTGTGAGCTGGCGACGGACGAGACGTCCTCTTACGGCTGCGAGAGATAGACAAAAAGCACTGATGAAGAATGACCACATGACCGCCCTGCCATCCAGTAAAGCCTTCACCCAATCATCGGGAAGGACCCGCCTGCAGAGGCGTTATGCACTCAAGCCCTGATCGGGCTAGGGAGGGGCGTGGTAGCGATACCGCTCACACAGATCTACTCCCCCACCTGGGTAAGCATCGTTCTGCCGGCTTTTCGGAATCTAACTGTTTACCCATACCTCGTACAAATGTGGAATCCTTTGGAGAGCGTGCCTTTAGTTAGTCTGCTCCCTACGCCTGGAACTCACTACCGACTTGGGTCGTGCGATCTCCTGACTTATCTACATTTAAAAAGAAACTAAAAACGCATCTATTGTTCACAGCATTAGCGTTTAGTGGGCCCCTGTGATTCGTTCTTTGTGTACTTATTCGTACTGACACTGTTGCATGCTGCCACTAACCACACTTGCACGCTGACCCTGTGCATGTCACCCCTAATAATGTTATTCTTGTTGTTTATTGAGCATGCTTCCATTAACCATTCGGTAGTGCTTCCTTTGCAGCGAATGTGAAGTGCCTAGAAAGAGATTTAGTTCTCTGAGGGTGCTGTATCAAATGCATTATTATTATTATTATTATTACATTAAATATTATAATGCTAAGTCTCGTTCACTGTTCCCTTTGCACGAAGAGGGTAATGTCGAGTTTGTCTAGCGACGCAACTTGAAAGCACTGATCCTGAAAATAATTTGCGGTTTGTCTTTGTAGCAGATCTTTTTGATCTGGAAGCAGACTTGACCAACAGCCTCGATACCCTCACTGATGTAATAAACATGAAATTTGGGAGTGCCCTTGACGATCGCGCTCCCCAACATTTTTCCGTGCAATTAATAGAGATTTTTTTCAATTTACTCAATAGCTTCAAAAGGCGAGCCGTGTTACGCGAAGACTCGAACGCAGATGTAAGGAGTCTGGATCTGAAGATCTAGCAAATTTCAAACTTCTTATAAGTAAGCTAAGAAAGGATGGGGCTTCTTGTTTAGTCCAAGACTGGTTTTTCCAGTCAGACCCAAAGCAAACTTATAAGAGGGTGAAGAACTTGCAAACTCGGGAGAGGTCTCACTCTCTTGATATAACCGATTCGGCCGACAAATATTTTGAGCCTCCTTGGTAGAAACATTGCACATATTCGTGTCTTCATAAAGCACCCTCCTTCTAAGGTAATTATTAAGTTGCAACCTGTGAGGACCTTAAGAGGTTTCGCGAGATCACTGCAAACAAAGTGGTTTCCTTGTACCCGGGCTAGGTTTGGTTGGCTGGGATAGGGCGGCTGTAATGCAACGAGGGTCTCCGGCTAGGCCGGTGTCTGACCAATAGAAGTGGCCGGATATGCTATGACGCCATATCACCAGGTCTTTTTGAAAACCTTACGTTATTCGGAAGAGTCGTGGTGTTTGGCGCACTCGGTCTCGCCCCGTGATGCACCTGGGTCGGTGTCGGGCGCTCTCTGGAGATGCAGCCACTCTCGCATGGCAGCGAGGGCCCCAAGCCCGAGCAGGGCTGGGATGTGCACGCTCGTTTTCACGGCATGTTTATTCTGCATCCCCCCTGTACCGTGAAAGCGACTTTCCATTACTGCAGCCAACGTCACACCAATGTCATCTTGGCTTATACTTTAGTGGGTTATAGCTTGTCCTCAAGATTGCTCCGGTCCAAGATTGTCCTCCCACAGTGTAAGGAGGTTTCCTGCGCCTCCTCCCCCGTACCCTGATGTACTGCATTCCCCTGTAGCTTTCTTTTGTTCCCGTTGTTATTGGTGGGTGCGATATTGTTATAGAGAGGTTTGATCAAACGGCCGCTCGTCTTGGTATAGCTGAGCGGTTTGGCGAGCATGGCGGGGTTGGGCGGGATGAAGCCTCACCCTAGAACGCTGTTACAACCTTTATAAAGTATAGCAAAAAAGAATTTGTCTGCTGAAGACCTATACCACTCCCTCTTCGGTCTTCACTGACAGATAAACGTGGTCAGCTGTAACTCTGGTTCGCAATGCTTGTCTTAATTAGGGGTTTGTCCCCAGGTCCATCAAATCGGTCGTCATTCGACCGATACTTAAAAAGCCTGGATTTGATTCAGATGTCTTAGCAAACTGTCGCCCAGTTTTCTTTCTTTTTGTCTGTCAAAGGTTCTTTAAAATTGTGTCGCAAAGCAATCTGTAACACATCTTGTAAGTAATCGTAAGTAATCTTGTAAGTAATTGTCAGAAAAATGTCAATCGTGATTTAATCCGGCACCACCCAACTGAAACAGTTCTTCATTGCGTAACCAACGACATCGTACGAAGCAACGATGATGGAAATGCGACAGATCCTAGCACCGCTGGATCTATCAGCTATACAATCGAAATTGCACATGCACAATTGAGAACGACAATCGGTTTTTCTTGCTGACGAGGCACTGGCGTGGTTCAATTCGCATCTGTCCGATCAGACAGGTGTGAATCCCTTCGTCGTGTGAGTCAGGTCTCATTTACAAGACCAGTCACCTGTCATGTCCCACCAGGGTTCATCCTCGGTCCTTGGCTATTCTGCATTTATACCAAGCCACTGCGAAAAGTGATTTGGGCACTTGGAGTCGGCTATTACTTTTATTCTACCATTTCTATGTTCTACCATATTCTATTATATTATATATTCTATATATTATATATTCTACCATATTCCATTATTTTATTACGCGCCGAGCTGGTTCGATCCAGTGGTTAAGGTGCTCGCCCCAACCAAGGACTGGCTGAGTTCGTGGGCTCGAGCCCCGAGGCATATGTAAAGCACCTGAATAGAGATAAAGTTCTCTTGGGGCGCTATACAAATGAATTATATATATATGTACCACTAACGATTCGAACGTGCTTCCTTTGTAGCAAATGTAAAGCGTCTAGAAAGATTTTTGAGTTCCGAGGTAGCTTTATCGAGTGCATTGTTACTATTATGTTGACGATACTAGTCTGTATTCGTCATTTAAACCAGTCGCAATCGGCTGCAGCGACGGATAAAATGGAATGCCTGCCTTGCAGACATTTGATCCGGGATGTCAGCCAATTGCCTTGAACTTAACGACGATAAGACTAGCTGCTACTCATAGGTCACTCCGTGCATTTTGCTGCACTATTTGACATCACTTTTTAAGTAAATGATGCTGCTATGATATCGTCACCATGTGCTCAAGTTTGTCTTTTACGACAGCCTAATTTTTGAAAATCGTTGAGAAGACTGCCTTTATAACTAGCTGTCACGTCCAATCCCTATTTCAGATTGGGACCTCTCACCTCGGTGGGTTGCTGTAAATTTCGCTAGCTTCCCGGTTCTTTCTAGGCTACATTTTTTCAATTCCGTGCTAGTTAACAAATGCCAGGGGTTCCGTCCTGTTTCTGCTATGCTGGTAGAGATGCATTAGCCCCAGGTAGATCCACGCGTGCTCGTAATCTAGGTGTCGTGTTCGACAGCTGCCTCAATTTCAAAAGCTTCATTCAGAAGACTACCTCTACAGCTAGCGATTACATCCGATCCCTATCCAAGATTAGAAGCTGTCTCCCACAGTGGCTTGTAAAAATTTTAACTAGCTCTTTAGTTCTGTCTCGGCTTGATTATTGTAATTCCCTTTTGGCTGAGCTACCAAAGAAAGCTATTATGCCACTACAGCGGACTATGAATATGGCTGCAAGGCTGGTCTTCAAGTCCCAGCGATTTGAGCACGTGTCACCTTTGCTGAAAGAGCTAGGATGGTTGCCGGTTGAGCAAAGGATACCGAGCAAAGTTCTTATGCTGACCCACAAGGCCCGCCACGGCTTGGCTCCTTCGTACCTAGCTGAACTGCTGCATCAGTTTCAGCCTGTTCGCGCCCTGAGGTCCTGTGTGGACAATAAATTAGCTGTCCCGTTCCTCCGCTTAAAGACAGTTGGCGACAGAAGCTTTAGCTCTGCAGGTCCTAGACTGTGGAACTCGCTTCCACAATTCTTACGCAACGACATCTACTCTCCAACTGCCGACTATGGCACATCTTTTTCAGCGGTCCTGAACAGCTACTTCTATGCTACTCACTACCTCAACTGCTCTCCTAACTCTGCTATGCTTCCCACTTTCTCTTTGTTGTGTGAGACGAAGTCTGTTGGCTACCGAATGCGTACCGAAAGCCGCTTAGGCTGTGAGTGCGCTATACAAAACTCTCCTGGCATTGCACTGGTGGTTCGGAATCCAACCCGGGGTTGTTGCTGTGGATCGTGAGCGATCACGTGGTCTGATCGTAAGAGTCGAGTGCTCCTACTTCAGGACCAATTAATGGATTCAAGCTCTTCAGCAGACAATCCTGTACTGCCTAGGCTGTGAGTGCGCTATACAAAACACCCACACGGTCTTTATGACGTTGTGGAGTTACTGACGGAGATACATACATTAAGACATTCTTACACTAACCCCAAAGCCTGCCATGGCTCCTTCAGAAATAGTTGAACTGCTGCACCTGTTTGGACCTCCCCATGTCCTCAGGTTATCTTCGTACAATTAGCCATTCCATTACTAAGCATAAATACCATTGGCGACAGAAGCTTATTTTCAGCAGGTCCTAGATTGCTTTCATTGGTCTTATGCAATCTACTCTCCTGCTGCCGATTGTGCGATTTCACATTTGGCCTAATGGTAAGAAGTGGTCTACTTTTACCATTTTTCGGAACCAAGGTTCCTTCAAGGGAGTTCTCTGGCTCCTTGGTGGTCAAATGGCTAGAAATAGAAGAATCCGTCATGCCCCATAAATAGACGTTCTTCAAGTGGCTAAAAGTAACTGAAAAGGGGCTTACAAAATTGCATTTATATGATCGTGAGCGATCACGTGGTCTGATCGTAAGAGTCGAGTGCTCCTACTTCAGGACCGATTAATGGATTCAAGCTCTTCAGCAGACAATCCTGTACTGCCTAATGCAAGCAGGGTCATAGCCGGCATGGTATTCAGCCACAATAAACATAAGGAACCCAGCCCGATGATGCTTTCATGGTGCTACAGCCTAGGCCTACCGGCGCTACAGCTCGGTGCTACAACCTACACCTTGCCTCGAGGTGCAGTAACAGCCTAGCAACCCCGCAGAGCACAGCATGATGTCAGGCTCAGATGGAATCACCAGCCTTCGTATACAGTATACATCTTTTTTAACGAGTCGGTGGAAAAAACGCACTCGCCACTGTAGAGATAAGTGCGCATGCGTTCATTGAATGCAAAAATGACCACACACTGTACAAAAACAGATCATTACAGAATGCCATTTAAATAGATTCGTGTGCCAAACCGGGATGGAGCACCATTTTGCCATCGCGATCCGGTCAGCAGCTTCAGCGTCTCATTGATGCAGCTGCTCTAGCAAGCAATCCGGGCAGCTCGGCAGACGACTGGCTCTGCAGTGGCACCAGCACACACAGCGCAGCAGCCAGGCCTCCCCAGTCACGGACACGAGCAGCCCCTCCTAGTGGCACTCGCTCTGCTCGGAAAGGCTGCAGCCAGTCACTCGACCTCGCAGCAGCGCCACTACCACCCTCCCTCATAAATCGATGAGGGTGGAAAGAGGGCAGCCGCCTCACACTGACTGGAAATCCGTCTGCCGACTTCGGCCGGCAAGGGCTGCCAGCAGTCAGCCGGCTCGCTCTGCCGGCTGCTGCTTCGGCAGCAGTCGGCAGAGCGAGCCGGTTCACTTGCCGTAGCGCTTGGCAGGCGAAGGGGTGCTGTGACGAGGCTCCCAAGCGGCCGGCATCTCACGCGGGTGCAGCCATCGGCTCCGGCGGTCGAGCCACGGGCGCTCGGCAAACGATGAGCACACTGGGCGCGGGGCTGCCACACATGACTTGGCAGGCACCCGGGGCAACACTGAAGTTCTGCGGTCTATGCTCGAGATTCAGGAAGAGAGAGAGAGAGAGAGAGAGAGAGAGAGAGAGAGAGAGAGAGAGAGAGAGAGAGAGAGAGAGAGAGAGAGAGAGAAGCGACAAAGGCAACGAAAATCAGGCGTCGCTCGCAATGCTGTGCACCTGCTTGCGGTGGCCATGGTCGTGCGTGTAAGGCGAAGACGGGTTAGAGGCATGCCGACGGGCATGCCTCTAACCCGTCACCAGCAGGCATTGGCGGCCGGCCGGGGACCAGGCCGGCCATGAGGTCACTAGCTGAGGCAGGCAGAGGGCAGCAGCAGAGGTGCCGGCAGCGGCAGCGGCGGCGGCAGCAGCTACTGCTGCTGCTGCTGCCGACACCATGGCCGCTCGTGTCCACAGATCGTGTCCGCACATCGAGGGCGGCAGTCGACGTCATCACAGCTTGAGCTCGTTGGAAATCTTCGACGCGATGTTCTTGAAGCCCATTGAAGTGCCCGATATGCGCTTGAAGCGCACGCCATTGAGCGACAGCCTGGGCAGCTTGCACACCTCCATCTCCCACTGCACCAGGTTGTCGACGGCCGGGTCACCGTGCATGCAGAGCAGCAGGAAGCGCTCGCGCTGCTCGAAGTCGCAGCCGTTGGCCTGCAGCACCTGCGGCAGCGGATACAGGGCGAGCGCGTGCCGCCGTGCGCACCAGCAGCAGGCCAGGCCGTCTGCGCGAGGGACACGTGCGCCGCCGCGTCTGCAAAATTGCCTGGCAATTCATGTCCGCGAGCACTGCTCGCTCACCTTGCGTATCTCTTTCATTATGTCACTCGGGTCCATTGCCGACGTGGTCTTCATTGAGAACGTGAACCTCAGCGAGCGCGGCTTCGCCGGCTGCTCTCCCGCCGCTGCCCCACCGCCACCGTAGGACACGCCGGCCGATGAGGAGGGCGTCAGAGAGCCGGGGCTGCCTGCAGTGGAGGTAGCCCCACCGGCCGCAGCGCTGGACGCACCGGCGTGCATTGGGTCAGCTGTGGTCGAGCGACGGAACAGCTTGCTACAAACACGAGCCGAGAAAAAATTGTACAGACCGAGCTCTCCGACGCTGGCTCGGTGCCAAGGCAGAGAGGGGCTCGGAAACGACACAGACAGTGCAGGTAATAGGTGCAGCCGACCGCTGCACGGCAGCAGCGCCACGTGACAGCAGCAGCGCCACATGATAGCAGCTGCTTGGTGGTTTGTGTGGCACCAACGCTCTGCCACTTTACCCAGTTGGCAAAGAGCATTGATGGAACTAATGCCACGAACCGTCTGATGCCAACCATTGCTGCCTCCAGACTGGGGCTGCTTGTCTGCCCAAAGATAATGAAGACTAGACAACGATTGATCCAATAGTCTCACTTTCATAGTGCACACGAGCCCAGGGGGCTATCGCCCGAATTCAAGCAGGCAATGAAGGATTGTCTGCTGCATGACTCGAACTAGATAGAACGTGAAGACTGAGCCGTGATGGCTCACTAGGTAAGGTGGTTGGTCTTCACGAATTCGGTCCCGAGGTCGTGGGCTCGAATCCTGCAGTGGGCGATCCTTTATTGACACTGGAAGCAGTGGTGATACCTATAAAGGCTGTTCTGTCGCTATACAAGAGGCTGTTAAATCAGCAAGTACAATCACTATTACTGAGCATGTTACCCCCCCTCCCGGCAGAGACCCGTGCAACAGCCAGGCATCGTGGCAGTTTTTGGGACCGGCGTGGACAGAACTGCAGGCTATGTCAAATCTAAAGATACTGTAAAAGAACTCTACTGCTGAAAAACTCGCCGCCCTCGGTCGGCCAGCCGTCAAGCAGAAGGCACTAGGCAAGTGACCAAATGAGAGCCAGCACTTGCTAGTGCAAATAAGCTGGAAGTGCTTAACAAGCAAGCTGTTACGGTACACCGTTATCTCGTGCATACACAGGCATGCCAAGGATTTTACCGGGAGGTGGCCAAACATATTAACACATGTCGGATCTCAACGGCAAAGGCTCACTCCGGCCATATTGTACCACACCACTGTGGGCCATTTCCTGGTCGGCCAAAGAAGACTGGCAGAACTGCCCTTTGACACGTCAATAGCAAACAGCAAAGCAATCCGACAGCCAAAAGCTTAATCGGTGCTGATGGGTCTCGCACTACTTCCGTCCGGTTTTGCTAATGTCTTGGACCATGCCCTGCCAATCATCAATGGCTCACAGTTAGTCACCATTCGACCACAGGAAGGCAAGCCGGAACTAGTGTGAGTTCGAGAATATAAAACTGTCTGCTATGCTTTTTTTTAATAAATCCTAGATGCTCTTTCGAGGACTCAATACCATGAATGGCCCATGCAGCTCTGACACTCAAGTCCAGCATACCACTGCTGCCACCGCCCGCACTGCGCACATTGGCACGAGATGCACTGGTTGGCACGAGATGCACTGGTTGGCACGAGATGCACTGGTTGGCACGAGATGCACTGGTTGGCACGAGATGCACTGGTTGGCACGAGGTGCACTGGTTGGCACGAAATGCACTGGTTGGCACGAAATGCACTGGTTGGCACGGGGCGGACTCGTGCGCTCTGCGGTTCGGTTCGGTCGGAGCAGCGTTTGCAGGCTACCAACCTGCCACGGAACTTGGACGAGATCTTGCTGAAGAACGACTGGCGCATCCCACCGCTGCTGCCGTGATGCAGAGAGGTTGCGCCGCCACCACCCGAGGGGCCAGCATTGTACGAAGCCGATGTGTCACCCGGGTCACGCACAATGCTTCCCGGAGAGGTGCCGGCGCCGGTCCCAGCGAACTTCTTCTGTGATCCAGCAAACGTTCTTCGCTCCGGCAGGTGCCTGACGAATTTTCCAGGACGACTGCTCGCGTTGGTCAATTGCCCGCCACTGCTGCCAGCTCCAGTGCTGCAAGCACACGGGCCAAATGGTAGATGCTGCTAAAATGCGGGTCATCAACAGAACGAAAAAGCCACGGCTAGAGCACTACGTGTCACGCTGTCTTTCACAAGTATGCACGCACCCACACACACGCACGAACGCACACAAAAGGAGCGCGCACGCAGGGGCACTCACACACATACACACAGGCACACATACAGGGCACGCCGAGGCACACACACGCACGCGCACGCACGCACGCACGCGCACGCACACGCGCACGCACACGCACACGCACACACACACACACACACACACACACACACACATGGACACAGGCGGATATATAGTGCCGATGCTGAATTAGCGCCTTGTGCAAGCGCGCATGGAAAGAAGAGGAGAGAACGCGATAAAAGACAGAACGAGGTTTCAGCATGGGTTATGTACGTGCAGAAGGCAACCTCTCCCGCAGGAAGGGCGAGCAGTCGAGAAGATAATTTGCTTCCAGGCACGCGCACATCCTTTCAAGATACTTCTCGAGATCTCCAAATACCGATGTCAGACACAGCAGCACATGCGCTTTTTGAAAATAGCCCACATGCTCGGGTCTTCTACACGGTGGGGGCCAATCACGTACAGCCAAAGGAACACAAGCTGACATGAGTGCAGCCTGCAGTCGTTGATACAAGCAAGGCGCCAGCCGTTGTCTTCACACTCGTGAGCTGCTGTGCCGCAGATTGAGAGCGCTGCGTACTGCTCTGGATGCTTCCATGACTACGCGGCACAGCAGACCACGGTGCCCGTACAGCCACCGAAGTCACGTCCCTTTAGCTGACTGCCCTGTGGCAAGCACTGCTCACACTTATGGATGCATGCTCCACCGCTCGGGGCAAGGGCACTCCGCGCTCCACCCGTCGGGGCAAGGGCACTCCACGCTCCACCCGTCGGGGTACCGCCCCTCGGCTTGCGTTTAACCAGATCGCCGACGAAACGCGCCGATGTTGCATTTGCCTAAAGCCGTGGTGGCTCTCTTCGCAACTTATAAGCAGAATGCTGGGAAAAGCCTGAGAGCCATGGACAGTGAACGATACGAATGGCTGAAGAGGAGTTCCAATGCAAGCAGCAACGGCTGATACCACCGCGCACCGGAACGACTGGGAGTTGAAGGGAATCAGCTTGCACATCGGTGGACGGAGAGCACTCACCTTGGTCGACCAAAAAGTAGAGAACGCAGGCTCGAGCAACGGCGCTCGCTGTGAAGAGAGATACTTCGAGTGTGCTTCAGTAGCTACTTCCTGCAGAAGCACCACCACATTCAAGCACTGCTGCACTCGCCGGGGCATGGAACTAGGTAGATCGGTATGTAGTCCTGCCAGCCCTTCCGTCGCATGCCCACTCGGGACATTGGCACCTATAGCCATCCTGCTGTTGCCTGTTGGGTGTGGCTAGAGCTTGGATCGACTGATGGACATGACTTAAGGCACCGACCAGGCTCATTCGAGCAGGCGGCACATGGTGCCTAGCGGCCATACCCACTTGCCGGACAACTGTAGCACTTGATGAGCCTTTAAAGGTCGGACCAACTCGCTGGTGATAAGCGTGAGAAAGCACAGTGACTGCTTAGAAGACCTAAAGAGACTGAAAGATGTGCACACTCAAGAGCAAAGGTATAGGCAACCTCTTGTTCGTGCTAAGCAATAGGCATTCGACCTTTGCACCATCACCTGTCACAGAGAACGAATGTGCCCAACGACGATTTAGCAGTCTTTCCATGAATCAGTGTAAACGACAGAAATATAAGTGGAGAATGCATCTTTGACCAAGTAAACTCATCTAAAAATTTCAAATTTTCACATTGTATAGCCCATTGAAAGCAACTGCATTGTCTTTTGAAAGTACTTACACGTATGCAGTGGCAAGAAAACAAAATCGCTCAGCCTTTGCTCACTTCCTACCACCAGGCAATAATAGCAGACCTAGCAGCCAATCCACATGCCCAGCAAGTTGACTGCCTTTACGAGGCCTACCTGTGGGCTTTTCATGGCACCGACCTGCATTGGCTCCCTATCGAGAAGTGTGTGTGTGTGTGTGTGTTGTGTGTGTGTGTGTGTGTGTCTATACACACGCGCGCGCACGCACGCGCACACACACACACACACACACACACACACACACACACACATCAAGGTTGTGTCACTCACTTTTACGTCCTTACATTCTCTTGCTCCGACTTACCTACCCGAACTACTTCCCAATCAGGGTAGGAATCGCACCATTGGCCTGCTTGCACTTGAGTTGTTTAGCTGTGCTTCGAACCAGTGTCAAATCCTTTTGGAGACTTTGCCTTGAATTTGTATGCTCTCAAAGCCTGAAGCTCATTTGCCAATGCCATCACGACATCCATTAACATGATTGCATTTAAAATGAAGCTGAAAGCACACACGTCCATCACAGCATTTGCTGGGTCCGTGTGGATTGTCCTTTGTGTGCTTATTCGTGCTAACGTCATGCAAGTAATCACTAGCCAATTGATATTATTCCTGTCCACTATATTTAAAGTGCCTGAAAAGAAGTTCATGTCTCCTGGGGATGCTATATAAGTGTATCAATATTATTGTTAGCAACGTTGCTAGTGGTCAACAACAATTGCTAATCGGTGACAGTTTGTGAGGTCCAACCTGGATGAATGGTTAGAACTGGCAACAGAGAAAATGCAAAGAAACTCGGCCCCACAAAATAGCGCAACGCCTTCGAAGACAGACTGGACAAGAATAAGTTTGTCAATCTTCAGGCATCGTTGCACCCTTACTAGGACTCGCACACTCAAAGCCAGCAGGTTGCTACTGAGAGCCCGTCAAGCACAAAGTTACTTGTTTGCAATGAACTAGGGCAAGAGTACATTGGATCCACGAAGACTAGAGCCAAGTCAGACGGTGGGAAGACAGCATATTTCCATTTTGGCATTAAAGAAGTATTCAGTGCGCGCATCCTTACTCCTATGAAGGTTTGAAGGATAACTACCTTCAGGATAGTGTAATTTGTGCACAAAGAGGTCACGGTCAGGGGCTGCTTCGGAA
The DNA here is from genome assembly GCA_009760855.2 of Cristatella mucedo. Taxonomy (NCBI): domain Eukaryota; kingdom Metazoa; phylum Bryozoa; class Phylactolaemata; family Cristatellidae; genus Cristatella; species Cristatella mucedo. The sequence goes on along the minus strand of WPIO01000090.1, from coordinate 320,548 downwards.
GCAGTAACCTGATGTACGACGTCCATTTACAGCTACACCAAAACGTAGCAGTACAATGAGCCTTTCCGGGGACACTTTGTGCTCCGGTAGGACAAAGGCCATAAGAACACGGCTAAGTGTGTTCAATATTTTTTCAGTCACTGGTGAATTTGGTTTAGCACTTTAAAAGTAACCTCGGTCGTGAAAGGCTAGTACCTAGCCAATAGGGCAAACCAGGCCACTGGATGTTTGTGAATTGCTCTTTTCGCCAGCATCTCAGACAGGTAATTACTAACATTGGTGGTGCAACTTTAATTTAGCACTCCAAATTCATTAATTAATTGCATAGAAACTTTGCTCGTGTGTTACGTAAGCTTATTAATGCACAGCATGGTTACATCATGACAGCAGGTTGCTGTCATGCTTTTGATACAAGACTAGATTTTTTGGTCGTGCGTCCTTTCTATAGCCTTACCGATACTTTTGCACTCGAGTGTAGATTGGGAAATAGGCTAAAGATGCACAGAATGCTTGATAGACACATTCATAAATAAGAGACAGACAGGGGGAGAGAGACAGATAAATATACACACAGGATAATGCATATAATAGACCAACTGACAGACAGACCAGGAGGGAAGCACATGCACACGCATAGACAAAAACTGAAACACCGCTAGACGGAGAGCTATAGAGATGAACGACGAGAGAGACATGTGATGATTAGCATAAGAGAGAGTCGAAACCTCTTACACCTGTTAGGCAGAAATCATACTGTGGTAACTAGACAGGCTGCCATTAGATTCGGTATTCACTATTCTTCATTTAACACTTTCATTGCCATCGCCCAAGGCCGAATCGGTGCTTCTAGTCAGAATGCAAAAGGGGGCGCATTTGCTAAAAGTTATTACTATTACTGCCTTGCAAACGATGCTCATAGGAGGCACGTGGTAGAATGAAGATGGTGCAAAACACGATGAGCGCTGGGCGCGCATGCATGTAACCAGCACTCCTGGTGGAGGGCGAGGAGGCGGCTCAGGCAGACAGCAAGAGACTGCAGGAAGAGTGACGGGAAGCACCTGGGCCGGGTTAGGAGTCTTCGAGCCCGCGGCATCATGACATTCACAGCTTGAGGAAAGCACCTTGCCGAGGTCGTGGAGGACACGCCGACGGCAGCGACACTTGCAGATTGGCAGATTGGCTCAGCACATGCGATCGACAGACGAATGACCCGGGTGTGCTGGGTATGACACGCGACCTGGTTGTGGTGAGCGTTGACACGAGAGACGTCGGGCTGTAGGCAGAGCTGATGGACAACCGAAGGGACACAAGCAAGGCGTCAAGATTATCGGATCAATGGCTTAACAATGCCACGGCCATGCCAGGGCAGAAGGAGCTGGGGCTTGCACATGCGGACGACGAGGGTGAGGTCAAGGTAGGACGAGGCTTTTTCGGATCAACAGACGACACTTCCGTCGGTATTGTTTTGCAGCCACGGCAGAGGCCATCCTTACAAATGTATCGTGCCACTGCTGCCGGTGACCCTGGCGGTCACACCCCCTCCCGACGACGGAGGTAGCAGCGTCGACAGCTCGCCAGTGAGGCTGGTGCTCAGCGGCTGCCGGTACCTGCAGCCAATGAGCACGGCAAAACGCGGACAGCGGTTGAGATATCAGATTGATACTGCTACGAAAGTGCAAGCGGCCCCAGACCCAATCGGTCTGGCCGCGGCTGTAGCCTGCCACTGACATTGCGTAGGGCAAGCCAACCAATCAGAGGCTCCGATACAGCAAGCCACAGGAAAGCGGAGCGACGGCTCACGAGGCTGCCGAAAAAACTCGGCTGCAGCAAAGGCCATTTCTTGCTCACCTGGCCGCGACCGGCGTACTCGGGATCTCACTGCCTATTGATGCCCTCATGCCGGGCTCTGGTCCGATGCTCGCTGCTGAAGCAGCAGCAGCGCCAGCGCCAAGCTGAGAAGCTGAGTCGGTACTGATGGCACCGGTCAGTCCGGCACCGGATGCACGCGGAGCCTGCTCCATCTTGTTTTTGGGCAAGGTGGCTGAGCCAGCTCCTGTGATGCCAGCACCGTCACCAGCTCCGCGAGAAGCCGAGCTGCAACGAAAGCACACACAGCAGCAGCACGCTGTGAGGGCACTGCTGATTGTGCACACGCTTAAATGTACATAATCCAATACTGTGTGAAAAGACAAATCACTGCACAAAACTCATTCAGATAAAATAATCTTAAAAGTCAACTAAGCAATCTGAAATACTTACTCATCAAGCTTCCAATCATACCACCCATTCCTCTGAATCTGATCGTGTTGAGCCCCAAATCGACCTCAAATCGTTCACAAATAGCCTGCTTCAGTTCCCTCAAAGCTGTGTCAACACTGGCGAACGTTCAGAGTCGTGACACCCATAAATTGTCTCGAAATCAAACTAGCTTCGAACCAGCCATGTTTATGCTGTGTAAGAGTTAGAGTTGAGACTAGCCTCGTTGATGGGCTGTGACAGCTACACTCCCTCACAACTGGCAACGTAATGCAATGTATCCCCGGCTATAACCCTACAAAGCCACAAAGACTAAGTGGATGCTTCGCAGGAGAGTTTTCCATTGCGAACCTTAAGCCTCATCGGCTTTCGGGAGCCAACAGACTTCATCCCACATTACACAGAGCAATTGAGAAGTATAGCTGAGTCAGGAGGGCAATTCAGGTAGTGAGTAGTGTGAAAGTAGCGCCCCAGGACAGCTAGAAAGAATGCGCTCCATAGTCGGCAGCAACAGAGTAACTGTAACCAGAGAATTGTGGAAGTGAGTCAAGGACCTTCACACCAAAAGGTTCTATCGCAAACGGTCTTTGAGCAAAGAAATGGAACAGCTAATTTATTGTCATAGAGGCCATGAGGACTTAAGGAGGCTTAAACTGGTGCAGCAGCTCAGCTAGGTACGAAGGTGCCAAGTCGTGGTGGGCCTTGTGGGTCAGCATACAAAATTTGCTCCGTATCTGTTGATCAACCCACAGCCATCCTAGCTTTTTTTTTTTAGCAAGTTAGACACATGGTCAAACCTCAGAGATTTGCTAAGTGGCTTTGCAGCCACAGTCCATCACCACCCATTCCACCAACTGCAAAGATCTAGTAGCTTTTTTAGATAGCCCGGCCAAAATGGAATAGCAATTATCCAGCATAGATGGAACCAAAGACCTGGTTAAATGTTTGCAAGCCCCTGAGGTAGACAGTCCTTAATTTTCGATTTAGATCAGACGTGATTGCTACCTGTGAAGGCAGTTTTCTTAATAAAACTTTCAAAATTTAGGTAGTTGTGAGACAAGACCTAAATTCCAAGCACATGATGATGATGGTCACACGGCAGCCCTACCTATTACAAGACCCAAGTCTTCAAGACCAGCCGCCCGCTGGGGGTGTACTATGAGTAGCAGTTCCGCTTTATCATCGTTACGTTCAAGGAAATTTGATGACATCCAGGATCGAATGTCTGCAAGGCAGGCATTCATTTCATCAGTCACTGCTGCAGATTCTGGCTGGTTTAAACGACAAATACAGACGAGTATCGTCGGCATAAAAGTAATAGCCGATTTTCATGGGCCCAAATTACTTTACTCAAAGGCTCGGTATAAATGGAGAACACCAAATGACCGAGCATGAACCTGGTGGGAGTTGACAGCTGACTGGTCCTGTGGACGAGACATGAACCACACACGACAGGATTCGACACGATCGGACAAGTACGATTTGAACCAAGCCAGTGTCTCGTTTGCCAGTCCGATCGTCATTCTTGATCGTTCAAGTAGGATATCGTGATCACTGGTGTCAAACGCTTCTGATATATCCAACGGAGCTAGGGCAGTGACATTCCCGTCATCGTTGCTGCACAGGATGTCGTTGATTACAGGGAGGAGAGTGCAGTTTCAATGGAGTGTTGTCCTCGAATGAATCCCGACAGAAATTTTTCCGACAATTTATTCTTTGAAATGTATACTACAAGCTGCTTGGCGAGAATCTTTTAAAAAAAAAGGTGCAAAAAGGGAAGACAGGAAACCGGGCCATAATTTGCTAGGACCTCTGAATCTATGCACAGTTTTTATCATCGGTCTAATGATCGCCGATTTGAAGGACTTGGGTATGCTGCCTAGCCAATTGTCAGGACTTCAGTTTTCGAGTGAAAGAAAGAAGCCGGGCTTTTCTAGGCTGCCGAAAATAGACTCAGATGAAGTCTTTGAAATTGGCTAGACCACCATCAGGCCTGGATTTCGAGCGACTTTCAAGCCTTAGCTTAAGAATGTGAATCGTTTGAAATATTTTGAATAACTGAATTCGTCTCTACTAATGCATATGTTGAAAGAAATCGGCATTACTACGTACATGAACAGAATTTAAGGGAACATTCTCATCAAGGGCACTCTTAGGTTTCATGTTCACTGCATCAGTGAATGTATCGAGGCTGTCGATAGAGAACAGCACGGTCAGTGACATCCTTAGTGATAAACGAATCCAGGATATGAATACCGATATGAATGGCATGATTATCGCGCTGGATAAAACCAAAGATCTTCAGACCGGCAAGAAATTATTATCAGACGTGGCTGGCTGTCGCTTAGGTTGTCAACGTGAAAGTCCTGCGATCAATAACGGCGTGTCACACACGAATAATTTAGTGGTGTACTCCAAAAACTCTTCCATAAACAAGCTTACACAGCCAGAAAGAGGTCGGTAGATTACAACTGCGAGAGGCATGGTCTTTGATGGAGATCTGATAACAGCTGTCTGAACCGAGGGTTCCTACGAACAGCTCCAGGTCTTATAGCTAAACGATTCACGAACAACGACAGCAATCACGCCACCCGCCTTTTCAAACCGCATGGACTGGAAGAACGAAAACCAGGGTGGTGTGTTCTCGGGGGCACAGCCATCAGAGCAGGCGTCATCTGCCACTCGGTCAGCAGAAATGCACCTAGCTTCTCCTGGACAAACTTATTATGGACAAGAGGTCCCTTAGTTTATACTTACCAGAAATCTAACAGAGGAACTTTAAGAATCTGACCCATAGCCAGCTCTGCAGGCAAAGCACCAACACATTTGTAAGGAACTCAAGTAAGGGCCGACGGTCGACTAGTTAACTAGTCAGCATTCTGAAGCATGGCGAGTGAGCTACACCACAACAAATCATCAACATTGCTTTAAACTTAAATTTCGAAGGTTTGATAGCAGATCGGTTGAAAGAGCTAACGCTGAATTCAGGGACAAGCCGGTAGATACTGACTAATGGCGACTCACACATTACGCTGAGCAGATGTTTTGAGTGGCATATTCGAGGACAGCCCAAGGGAAGTCACAGCTAAGATCACAGCGTAATACCCGAAGGTATTACGAAGAAGTTAGGCAAAGGTGCTCACACTTGGAGCCACCCGAGGCCACTCTCTAGCGAGGGGAGGAAACAACAGAGATCTTGGAAGTGTGATGGTCATGAAGCCTCGTTCTTCAGCAAATGGAAATTGAACAAGAGCTATTTAAGGACATGTATCTGCTACCATAAACCAGTCATTAAAATTGTTCCACGATTCTTGAATATGCAGCTTTAATTACCAATAAACTCCTGTATTCCAAATTCTTTAAGCAGAACTGACTGGTCCCCCACATCTATGAAGACGGAATCTGTGTTACTTTCTCGGTCTGTTTCTGATTGGCCGGCTGTTTGGAAGTCTCTGATCTACCACTAAGAGGTAGACTGCCAGGTTAATTCTTCGAACCCGACCTATGAAACTAAGAGCCTTCCCATCAGCCACATGTGTTCACTCCTTACCCGTCAAAACTGATGATGTAGCATCGAAATTTCGGGTGTCTTGAATCCAAACGCTCGCCCGAGTAGAAACTGCTTAAGCCTTGCAGTCAATACCCACTGACATCACAAAATCCCTTGACCTGACGATATCCAAAGAGCAACTAAAACCCGCAACTTCCCCGCTCATTTGTTCCACCCATATGAATCTTTCATTTTGAGCTTTTGCATACTGCCATTGTGCATGCAACTATCACTAATCAGTCGCTGTGCTTTTTCTAGACTACGTAAAGCTTTAGTCCTAAATAGATTGAATAGGTCGATTAGAGCAAATACTAATGCACGCATCTTATTATGGTTATAATTAGCCTAAACCCATAGCCTAAACCCGAGAAATAATAGGAATACTTAAATTTTATTTTGGACTGAGTATGATTTTCACTGACCTGACAGGTCAATCTGCTCTACTGACTGAAAATCGCATAATTATTTCTTAATATAGAAAAATCACTAAATGAGGAAAGATGAAATAAAACTATATCACAGCCCTCAATAATTTGTATAACCAAAAACTGTATACATTTTTATCGAGCTCTGATTAAACAAAAACTTTCGGCTATGAGAACCAATTTTGCCTTCAGTATTCATATACCTGTAGGCATGCTTCCGGTTTGGTCAGATCTGGCATGTGAATCAGTATTCACATTTGTTAAAGGAACTTACATAAGTGACCTTAGTACAATAAAAAACTATATAGGTTCATTGCTGTTGCTGTTTAGGGGAACTTGCATAGTACGACTTCCACATCGTTACAGCAATATCGTTGGTCGCTGAAATGACCTACTCCTCGAGTTATTTCCATTAAGTAATCAAGTGCCACTAAACGATACGAAAAGGTACAAGTGCCAACACTAAGTCACCTTTCTACCACCTAATAGAGTACCTGCTGGCTAGGCCTTGGTGCAAAGAGCCTTGGTGCAAAGATGGGGGAAGGGCAATCTAAAAGGACAAGCTTGAAAAAAACACCGAAGCAGTCAGAATTGCAGAGGTCCATAATTCGGGCATACTCGGGTCTCCCTCAACGGGGCTGGATTCTTTCAGGTCGGTAATGACCCGTTCAGGAAGAGTTACAGCCTAAGCCACAAAAATTGAACACAGCAACTTTTGTGGCAATGCATTTAGATACAGTGTCGTCAGCTTGAAATTAAACTGCTACTGAAATTGCACGGTGCTTTATTCTGCAGTTAAATAATATAGTGCTATTTTGTTTTATGGCCAGAATTCATGGTTTTGACAGGCTACGTTAATAAAGAATGGGCTTACTTGGGAGTATGATGGACGTCAGCCTCAGCGATGGTTGCCGTTGCGCTGGCATGCGACAGCTGCGATGGAGCCCCGGGCTGCGCAGCACTCGATGACTGCCACACAGGTGTGCCTGCGCCACGTCCTTCCTGGGCTCCCATTGTGTGATGCCTCACAATGTTAGGTTGAGGTCGCGAATGGGTAGTTGTGGCAGACGTTGGTGACGTCATGCTGGTGGCCGGTGGCACGACATGGTTATTAGCCCCGGTCGACCAGGCGACAGCAGGCTGCTCTGGTGTCTGAGACACGGCTGATCCCTGGGAAGATTTCCTCATCGATGACTGTAAAGAGGGCCTGACTCCCTGTAATCCAAAGAAAATAGATCAACAACGCAAGACATCGCCGATTCTTCGCTGTCTCCGAGCTCTCTTACTGCTATGAGCCCTTTTCCTCTATGGCCAGGTATTACCCAGCAAAAGTGGGAATGACTGCCAGCAAAAGTGGGAATGACTGCCAGCAAGAAGAAATTCTACGGCTCAGACACAGCACATCCGTATTGCACAGTGTAATCCCAACTACACGTGGCCGAGGAAAAGAAAATGTTGCTTTAAAAGTAACATCGTGAGACTGGAGATGCCTTTAAAATGGCTTTTATTCTATGCTAATGTGCCTACATTAAACATTTGTTGAATGCTTAAGTGCTACTATATGCATGGTAATATTCTCCCAGCAGATAGCTTGGTGAATTTTCCTACGCCAATTTTTTGAGATAGTAGAGTTGCTATCGAACACTGACAGATAAGCAAAGCACAGTGCTGCCTCCAGGACAAATTTTGGCACTGCATTCAACAGGCCAAAATATAGTGCACATCGAAAGGGCACTCAAAAATCTTGTGTATGCTATAATATTCCTTAAGTAGCAATTGCAGCTTGGTACGGCGGAAACAAAGAAGCTGTACGATGGCTTTACGATGCCAAACGATAGGACGACTGGGTCATACAAAAACGAAAGCCTTGGAGAACTAGTTTCTGCTAGCTCTCAGCTTTGCTACGGCATTTCAGCTTACAGCTGAAAGAATCAACTTTCATCGAGATTCCGCAAGCAACACGTATGCTCAAGGATTGCACAGCATAAACCTTAGCTTGCTACAAAGCAAAATCTAATGCACCTGTGGATTCTTAAGATGGCAAACCGACCTATTGGTCCGTGATGCTAACAAGCTATGGAATAATGGTGGCTAACCAGTTCAGCATCATTTTTTGGAGTACAGTCATGGAAAACTAATAGGAAGGTAAACCGTCAGAACTTAAGTTCAAACGACACTAGAACTACCACCTACAATGAGCAAGATGCCAGCTGATGCTAAAACAATAGCCTGCTAACGAAGCAACCAAAAAATATCTCGAGCAACCAAGACGAAATGGCACCACCGAAAATCAAGACTGCCTTTAATCATGCGGCAAGAAAAGCCTGACGAGCACAAAAAATACATTATCTGCAAAATCATATCTGCTTTGTTTTAATCTTTCCTAATCTGTCGGTGAATGTTTAAAACTAGTTCTGGTTGCACTCAGCTAACCTGTTGAAATACAGCTCACAGTGGCTATGCCACCTGTCATCATAGGCATTGACTTGTTATGCAGACCTTGAGAGTGCCCCACGAACTGAAAACAAGCAGGCCTGTCTCATCGGGCAGCTGCAATTGCTAGCAGGCAGTAAAGCAGCACCTGATGCACAAGCAACCAAAGAATGCATGGGGGGGTGAACCTGCCATCCTCACCACTCCATCAGATAGTGTGTCGATACGAGGCTGCGCCTCGGTCGACATAAGCTGTGCAGGGGTGTGCTGCTGCTGAATGCTGGCAGGCGTCCGCGAGCGGTTGGACTGGACGCCGTCGGCTGCTCCCGCGGTCGTGGGCACGCTCGGTGCATCCTTGACGGTCCGGCCGGATGTGCGGTGGGACGACGAGTGCTGGGACGAGTGCGCACTGGATCCACCTGGCGAGGGAGCAAGCAAAAGGCCTGGCTGCTAATGATGCATGACCAATGCACAAGGTCGGCTGTGTCGGCCGGTGGCGCAACAACTGCCGACGACGACGACGATGATGATCTGCCCTCTCGTCAGCAAACAGTCGGGCCGGGAGCACAGGCAACACGTCACAGGCAACACGTCACAGGCAATGTCGAGCTAGTCACAGGGGACATGCCGAGGCAGCCACAACCATTTAGGACTGTGGTGGCATCTAGCCGCCTAGTCCTTCAAGGTGTGCTGACACGGCAGGCTGGCAGTGCATGCAGCTAGAGTCCGAATCGGCTGGTCACTGGCACATACGTCGCTGACATCGACATACCTAGAGCATGACAGTCCAAAGCAGTGTTATAAGTATCTGCAAGGGACTCAAAGACAGATGTGAGGCACAATGTCTGAGGGGGGAGGTAAGTCAAATCTTAGTCAAATCTTACAATCAAATCTTAATCTCAAACCTTAAATCCTTTGGAGACCGTGCATTTGGTTCCTATGGTCCCAAAGCCTGGAACTCCCTCCGACCTGCGTCAGAACATCCCCTGACCTGACCATATTTAAAGGGAACTTAAAAACCCCTATTTAGCACCGCATTTAGTGGGCCCCTGTGATTCGTCCTTCACGTGCTTATGCGTGCTGACACTGTGCATGCTGCCACTTACCACATTTGCATGCTGACCCTGTGCATGTCACCCCTAACCATGTTATTCATTATGTTTGTTTTTCAAGCATGATTTTACTTACTGCATTTCCCTTTGCAGCAAATGTAAAGCGCCTAGAAAGAGATTAAGTTCCCTGAGGGCGCTTTATCAGGTGCATTATTATTATTATTATTATTATTATTAAATCCTCGACTGCAGCACTCCGGTGGACCATTGCTGAGGCGATACACCACGATTTTGGCATAGACACGAACAGAGAAATAAGAAGGGTGGCGCAAGTGAGCACGTCGCACTGCTCCTGAAGTGATCCAGGACACTAACCAAAACATGGCATTACTTCGGACCGCCTATACTGTCAACTGAAGCAAGCCAGCACAAACTGCAAGCAAGCCTCACAAGCCGAAATACACAAGCAACTCAAAAGACTAAATAAATAAAAGCCATGAGGTAAGATCATTTTTTTCTAAATTAAGTATGGCCTCCCGTGATTTGACCTACTCGCTTTTCGGAATCCAACAGTCTAGAAATACCTCGTACAAACCTTAAATCCTTTGGAGACCGTGCATTTAGCTCGTATGCTCCCACAGCCTGGAACTCCCTCCCGACCTGCATCAGAACATCCCCTGACCTGACCACATTTAAAAGAAACTTAAAAACATACCTATTTAGGACAGCATTTAGTGGGTCCTTGTGATTCGTCCTCGATGTGCTTATGCATGCTGACACTGTTCATGCTGCCACTAACCACATTTGCATGCTGACCCAGTGCATGTAACCCCTAACCATGTTATTCATTTTGTTTGTTTTTCAAGCATGATTTTACTTACTATTCTATTGCGTATCACTTTGCAGCAAATGTAAAGCGCCTAGAAAGAGATTAAGTTCTCTGAGGGCGCTTTATCAAGTGCAATATATTATTATTATTACTCAAGCAGCAAAGACTTGTTCACGATGAAATAGGAATTCAGGTGCTAAGCAAACTGAAAACAGCCCGTCGAACTGTGTATTTCGATTGCACACCAGCAATATCCAACCCTATAGCGGGCCCCTGCCCACAACGCCAAGATCCCAATCAAGTAGCATATTGATTGGCACAAAACTCCACAGCTAGGCTTGTCTGTCGTGAGCATCGAAGTTGCCACATCACACCACTTCTTGACGACCTTCACTAGCTCCCAGTCAGGCAGTGCATAGACTTAAAAGTTCTGTCACTCACTTCTAGGTCCGTTCATTCTAGGGCTCCAGCCTATCTCTCAGATATACTCCCCCACCAGGCTAAGCATCGAACCACCTGCTTTTCTGAATCCAATCGTTTAGCTACACCTCGCACGAATCTCAAAATATTTTGGAGACAGCACCTTCAGTTCGCATGCTCTTAACACCTGGAACTCACTAACGACTGATTTCACGACACCCCTTGACTTGATGACATTTAAAATGGAGCTAGCAATGCACATATTTATCACTTTTTAGTGGCTCAATGTGATCCAGGTAGTGTGCTCATTCGTGCGGACATGGTGCATGCTATTACTAACCATACTTGCATGCTGACCCTGTACATGTCACCTCTAACCATGTTACGCTTGCTGTCGCTGAGCATGCAACCCATAACCTCTCGATCATGCTTTCTTTGCAGGAAATGTAAAGGGCCTAGAAAGAGATTAAGTTCTCTGATGGAACTATACTATGCATTATTATTATTATCCACTACAGGGCTATGTCACTCACTATTAGGTCCCTCCATTATCTGGCTCCAGCGTAATTATAAGAACCCCCCCAAGGACAAGCACTTTACCACCCGCTTTCCTTACTCTTATAGTTTAGCTATACCTCCTACGATCCTCAAATCCTTTGGACATCGTGCCTTTAGTTTGTATGCTCCCAAAGCATGGAACTACTCCGGGCTGACATCATGATATCACATGACTTGACGACATAAACTGAAGCGGAAAACGCACCTGTTTTCACAGCATTTAGTGAGACTTGTGTGCTTCTGCATGCTGATACTGCAAAAGCAATCACGAACCTTATTCTAAATCTTGACACTGCCCAATGCCATCTCTAACCATGTTATGCCTCGATAGTGTGCATGTTACCACTTACCATTTCATCGTGTGTCCTTTGAAAACACTCGTGAAACAGCCCAAGCATGCTCCTCCTCCCCCCCAGCAGCCACCAACTTGTTTCGAATCTGGCCGGTGTAAGTAATGTCTCAAACTCCACGAAAGTTGACCGGGTGTCATGAGGTCGATTGTTCTACAGTGCACTTAAAGCCTAACCGGCTTTCGGTAGCCAACAGACTTCATCTAATGCAGCAAACAGATCGTGTGAAGCATGGCTGGGTCATGAAACCAATCGGGTTAGTGGGTAGTATGGAAGTAGATGTGCAGGAAGGTTGGAAAAGGTGGGGCACAGTTGACAGAAGATGAGATTTTGCTTTGTGAGAATTAAGGGAACCAATTTCACAGAGTAAGACATTCAGAGCGCATGCATCGGTAGCCAAAAGCTTGAAGCCAAAGAATAGATCGGCTTAATTATTGTTAATGTATCAGCTGAGAGCACAAGAAGGCTGAAACTAGTGCAGCACTTTAACTAGGCAGGAAAGAGCTAAGCCTTCCAAACCTAGCATGCCAGAATGAGAACTTTGCTCCCTATCCTTGAATCAACCGAGAGCAATCACAGCTCTTTCAGCAACGCGGTAACATAAGGCTACACTACTTGGATTTGTTGACCAGACTGTCAGCTATTTTCGTCAATAGCTTCAGAGGCTTAATGGTTATGTCAGTCACCCAGCTAAAACTGAATTACAGTAATTCAGCCAAGAAAGTGCAAGGAAAATTGTAAAATCTTCAGCTAGCCGCCGGAAGACAGTTCCAAATCTTAGACAGGGATAGAAAGTGATAACTACCAGTGAAAGTGGTATTCTAAATCAAGCATTTAAACAACAGGCACTTATCACTTGACCAGATACTAACCGGAGAAGACCATGAAAAGCATATGACCACCACATGAAGCCACTAAATTTAGATGATATTATTAAATGGCAAAACGCAGCTCTTAGGGAGAGGAACCTGGGCAAAAGGTGGCACTCTGACCACGCTTTGCAACTTTCCCTTGAGAAAGCAGTATGACTGTCGTACAGAGCAGAAAGGCAAACATAATCGAACACAAGAGCCGGCAGACACAAAAACAAAACTCGCGCAGGCATTGCAACAAACATCAAGCACAGCAGCCGACCACGTAGGGACGAGGCAGCATATGGTCAGGCAGCATCCGGTCAGTCAGCGCCGGCGGTCGGCGTGTGGAAGGTCGGCCGTTGCCGTTAGCCGAGACGGCATGGCAGCATGCTTTTCCCAGACACGGTGGTAGGGCAAGGTCAGAGAAATAAGCCGCCATTCCGTGAGCTGGGGGCACGTGCATGCAGCATCGCATGCACGTGTCAAGTCGACGGCCGCCGGCACTGTACTGACCGGAACTCCCATCTGCGGCACAGGTGCTGTGACGCAACCTCGTGTGATTGCCCACACTGCCACCGCTGTGCCTCTGCGACGGTGGCAGAGCAGCGCAGGCCACAGACGTACTTCTTGGAGGCTGCCTGACAGACACTGCAATGCCACCGATAGCCGACGAAGGCTGCTGCTGAGAAGAGGCGGTGGTAGCCGAGCGACCGTGATGCCCGGCGGCACCGTTGTCAGTGATCGGTGCCAGCGGCCTGGGAGAGGTTAAGTTGCTCCCTTTTCGCAATTCTTCAATCTGAAATGGAGAGCCTCCTCGTCGCTGAACGGATCCGTGCCATAATGCCGGCAAGCGTAATGAGAGCAGCGCAGAGTCAACATCGGTCAAGCGACAAGCAAAAGAGAGCCGGAATGAAGGCAGCAGCTGCGCGACTAACATGAGCATCAGCAGCGCTAGATCGCTCGGTGCTACTTCCCCGATTGCCGCAAAGCAGTGGGAATGAGCCCCCCTGAGAAGCATGCACATCGACAGCAATTCGGCTAGTATGCAGCAGATGCAAGACGTGGCAATGCCTGCTTGTAGGCAAGGCACAAACAGACGTCTAATCTGCCTGCGGTAGAAATAAGGGAAAGAGAGAACACGTGAGTTAGTGGCAGCCATGCCAGAGCAATGACAGGTCAATTAGACTGTGCATGCCGTACAGACACAAGCCGGCCGATGAGTGGTTGGCAAAACGCAAACGACAAGAGAGACCACCATGCGACTGCAGTTAACTCACTATCTACCTGGTAACGCTGAGGCTGCAAAAAAACACCCGAGTTCACTCAGCAACCAGCAACTTCACAGCACACGTCGGGGTCGCGCCTGTGGAGGAAGCATGGCAGTATCATAAGAGATGCTCCTCGTTGACGGTCGATGTTGGTGGGTCACGGGCAATCAGGTACACATGCATGGCTGCGCCGGCAGTGGCAGCTGGCACGAGAAAGACAAGTGAGAGACTGAGGATGTGAAAGACAGAGATCGATAGAGGCAGATACACACAGAGAGACTGAAACAGGCTGAAACAGAAAGAGACAGTGAGTGAGAGAGTGAGACACAGAGACACGGAGAGAGACAGACAAGAGCAATAAACAGAGAGGGGGAGACCAGTGGCAATCGTTACTGAGATTGGAGCACAGTTGATTTCACGGCGGAGGTTCTCCAGAAAAGCATGCTTTTAGGTCTTAGTCTAGGGATAAAATGCCTGCCCGCACTTCTGACCCTGGTCGTGGGTTCGAGTCCCGCAGCAGGCAACTCTGTATCACCAATTGTCAGTGGGAATGAGAGCTGCCAAAGCTGCCCTGTTACTAAATAAATGAGGCAGTTGAATCAGTCAACCAGTCCTTTTTGCTTTGCACACAAACTATCGCTCACCTCTGGTGCACGGCGTCCGAGAAGAAGATATGTGGCCGTGATGTCGTCGTATTTGCCTTTGCGAAGAGATTCCTCGATGTCGTTCCGTGGGTATCCCATGGCTCGGGCCATCAGATCTGCATCGTGAGGGCAACGAGTGAGGCAAGCAACTGGTGCGAGTAGTGGTCTGCAGAATCAGAGAAACCACAAAGAACACTGGGGGGTGGAGGGGGGGCAAATCAATGCAGCAAGGGAGAGCAACTATGATGGGGTAGACAGTAAGAGAAATGAGAGGAGAAGGACCTCAGGATAGACCCGCAGCGCTAGCGAATGAAAGAGCGAAAGAGCGCATGCACCCACACATGACTTAATTTTCAAGAGAGAAATGAAAGGAGCACCATGAGTCAAAGACAGACTGAGCAACGAGAGACAACAGCTGGTAGAAACTACAGATTTGTAGACACACCAAAACATGGCAGAGAGCAAGATTCTCACGACACAGATTACCAATCCTTTCTTGATCCAGGTAGTCCTGTGGTGGCTCTTTGTACGGCAGCAGCTCATCGTCCTCGTATCCCATATTCATCCATTTATCTTTCATGATGACCTACAGCGATCGGCGAAACAGAGGTAGGCCTCAGCTCTACGAGCGATGGTGTACACAAGTAAACGGCACAAAATAATTACACGGCATGTGGTGGTCCTGTTCGAGAGGAACACTGTTCTGTTACTCTGCATCCTTTCAGAGCAAGCCATATCCACGGAGCTGAGCACGGCAGCACTGCCACATTGGTTAAAACTTCAATGGAACGTTTACTTAGGTAGGGCCGCCTAATTAGTTCTGCTGGATCGTAATCATTAGGTCATATCTGTTAGAGATCTCAGAGCACAGGTGGACAAAGCTCATATGGGAAGCCTCCATAGTATGGGTATCCCAGAGATCTGTGCTTGGTCCACTTCTTTTCACAATGCACACTCTCCCTCTAGCCGATGCAATCCCTAAGTACAGTCTAGACTTGGACTTTCGTGCAGATGACATAGATAAACATACGTGTGCTTTGATCCCTCAGTGACATCCAGCACATCGAACCTGACTTAACTCCATTGGAGTATATTGCACTCAAATGTGCACTTGATGCCAGCTTATTTCCTCAAACTGAATGATAATAAAAACATACTTTAGAGGGATGGGCAAACCTAGCCTCATTCATGAACCAGAATGTCTAACCATCAAAATTGGCTCTACCAGCATGATTCCAATAGCAGCTGCATGCAACCTGGATGCCTTGTTCCGACGTGCCTTTCAATTTAGGACCAGATTGGCTCCATATTTAGGTCTTTCTACCTCCAGCTAAGTAATATTGCAAACGATTGGGTCTGCTTGGATAAATATACTATACCCAAGTTGGTCGGTGCATTGGTGAAATCCCTATTCAACTTTTGTAACTCACTATTTGCAGGTCTAGCGGCCTGTGCATTAGATTCTTACAGCTAGAAAAAAACCTCTGAAGCTAGGCTGTCTGTTGTGAGCTAACAACTGCTGCATTACATCAGTTGTCACTGACCTGCACTGGTTCCATATCAAGCAGTGCATAGACTTCAAGGTTTTGTCACTTACTTTAAGGTCCCTTTATTTCCGTTGCACAGGCCTACCTATCTGAGGTAATTTGCAATCAGGCTAGGCATCGTACCACTTGGGTCTTCCTACTCAAATCGTTCAGCTCTGCCTCTAACCAATTTCCATTTGGCGACATTGCCTTCAGTTTATATGCTCTTGCACCAAAAACTCACTCCCTAAGCCGAGAACTCCATCCCAACTTACGATACAACATCCCTTAACTAGGCGAAATTCAAAAAGAACCTACAACTCAAATGCTCCTCACCTCATTTGCTCAGTCTGTGTGAATTATCCTCTGTGCTTATACATGATGGCACTTATACTTGTCATCACTAACCATATAACTAGCTTCCTTTCCACCATACGTATTATAATGCTAAAGTTGATAATAATTATAATAATACTACATTTGATATAGTGCACTCAGAGAACTCAATCTCTTTCTAGGCACTTTGCATTTTAACGCAAAGGAAGAACGATCAAATGGCTAGCAGTAGCATGCTCAATGATAACAGGCATAACATGGCTAGGGGTGGCATAGTTCTCTTGTGGTAATATACAAATATCTTTATTATTATTATCTAATACTTATTGGCATGCTTGTCATCTGACCACGAGAGCCGAGATCAGCTTTTGCAAGCGACTAGCCATATTCCCATCACTCAGTTCAGTACCACAATTACTCATGAAGAAGTTAAATGTGATTAAGCCAGCACACCGGGGCACAGGTGAAAAACCGGAAATTTGGCTTCGGGCAGTCATTTGCTGCATTCGTCAGTCCACTGCACAGCTGTCCACAGCCACTACATTCACTTCTCGGTCAGCTGAGCCGTTGGGAGCCTCTTTAACTACATGGCTGAAGGTTTGGGCCCAGTCAAACATCGAGAGCACTCGGCACAGCCTATTCACTCAGCTAATATGGCATAGTTTGACCATACAGCGATGTCAGATCTGTTACAGGCACAGTGCTCACAGCAGGCTATTCAACATGGTCGCCAGCGTATGTTCACATTTAAATTAAATGCACACGTTTTTAGTTATGTCACGACGATTCAGTACCTTTTGAGTCGGGCATCACAGCAAACGTTGAATAGCTTAAAATACATGAGCACATGCTAGCTGTTGAGAACATGGACAGGTTGCTGCCCATCACCTGAGACTGCGGTAGCCCACGTGTGGAAGCACGACCTCGCCAAGCTGCTCTGCACTACTCCAGCCTGCCCCATCCTCTGGCAGAACTGCAAGCCAGCCACAACTAATGAAATAGCATCTCAGCAAGCACGAGCAACTAACGAGAAACAACAAAACGACTCCTACTTCGAGGCTGCATCTCTTGAGAGGGTTGAGTACAAGAAATCTTTTGAGCAGATTCTCGCAGTCGGTCGACATGTAAAACGGGATCCGGTACTTGCCTCGCAAGACGCGCTCTCGAAGCTCCTGCAAAATATCAACGAGTGCCAACGAGTGTCAACCACTGCAACGTGCCGGCACAAGAGCCGACTCGTTGAGATGCTTGAAAACACAGAGCCTGGATAACCACGCGCGGGAGTACTGAGAAAGAAGATATCCTCCTATGCCCCACGGTATCGAGTTGCAAAAACCCCTGACCTTGATTGGCTAACCGATCGCGACCCAGCACACGTGACTATCTGCCTAGCTTTTAGCAGATACTGCCCAAGCTGGCTCGATTAAACAATCCTGAATGGACCCAGTTAATCAGACATTTCCTGATTCTCAGTATTCATTGTAAACAGGGAAACTCGCCAGCAAAGATGCACAGCAGTGTCGTTAGTAGTGGTTATGCCTCACTACCATGTCCGTTTGGATTGAGTGAGCATCATACATGAATGAAGAGCTTGATGAGTGTGTATGTCTTGTTCAATAGCAAACATGTTGAAAACACTTACTCAACAATACTCAACCCTGTATTTTTATGGTACACAGACGATCACCAGTACCACGCAATCTTTATCTTCTCGGTCGTCACACTAACAGGAGCGCTTCACCTCGATTATCTAGTGCTCCACCCCAATTACCTAGCTTCATCCTGATTACTTAGCGTTGGGCGCCCCCAGTACCGGCATGGACAACAGCTGGTCAAGCAATTACCACAACGGTTAGATAATAAAACGAACTAATCTGTATAGCACCTGAAAAGCCTGACAGGCTATCAGTACTGCTTGCAGTAGGCAATAAAAAAAAAGACCAACCACTGCACGACCCGAATCCACAGCCTGTGTGGTAAAATAGTGCCTTGCCCCTGGGCTAAGACCCAGTTTGGCACGTACGAGCACAAGCAATCAAATGCATGTGCCAAAATATAAAACGAAAAAGCTGGCTGAATGTTGAGCAGCTTGCACTGTTGCTGCCCTACATGATTAAGGACTTTGGACCAACAGGCAACCACGGGTCACAAAACTGCCAGGGGTCACGAAACTGCCAGGGGTCACGAAACTGCCGCGGGTCACGAAACTGCCGCGGGTCACGAAACTGCCGCGGGTCACGAAACTGCCACGGGTCACGAAACTGCCGCGGGTCACGAAACTGCCACGGGTCACGAAACTGCCATGGGTCACGAAACTGCCACGGGTCACGAAACTGCTCGTTGCTGCTCAGGCCCAAGCTACACCGATTTGAACAGGAAGGAGTGCTTAGTCATCGATAGTTGAAATATAATAGTGCACTCAGTCGCAGCACTGCATGCAAACGAGGCGTCGGCCCTTGAGAACAGTACGATGCACAGCCAGTGCAAATGAACGCTCACTTTGAGATTCTGTCCATCGAACGGCAGCGAGCCGCTGACAAGCGTGTACAATATAACACCGAGACTCCACACGTCCACCTCAGGACCGTCGTACTTCTTTCCTACAGACGGATAAGCGAGTTGACTCACGGGTAGTGTGCAGCCTCTCAGAGACAGAATCGTGCTCAGCCATTCAAGAGATCAAAGCGGCAAGAGCAAGCCTGCGTGAGCCGAAGGTCAGCAACTGCCAGCAAACGAACCCAAGGGGAGCGAGCTAGCATCGGTGCCAACCAGCAGCAGTGCCAATAACAAACCCTTTCGAGGCAACATGGCCGCCCCTGCCAATAGCCACATGGACACGTGGTTTCACCAGCCACCTTCTCACGGCAGTGTGCATGCACTCTCGAAAGGCTGCTGTCAGGTCGTACTGACCTGAAGGCTACCCGTTCAAAATCTCAGGCACTGTGCAGGAGGTGCCGATCGCCCCCCCCCCCAATGGACCAGCTTGGTGCCCACTAGGCTGCTGCAGTGCTCGCCCACCGCCTCGATGCAGCAGAATGCGACTCAGCGACCTGAGGGGCAGAGTAGTCGGGCGAAGTAGGAGCGCAACACCGGCACGCTCTAGCGCGCGTGCAGTGGCTCGGGCTCAAACGCGACAGCAAGCACGCACCCGGGCACTGGAGTGCCCGTCAGTCAGCACATCGGCTCCTCTGACCTTGGAACAGCTCGGGCGCAGCGTAAGGCGGGCTGCCACAGAACGTGTCTAGCTTCGTGCCGATGGTGAACTCGTTGCTGAAGCCGAAGTCGGCGATTTTGATGTTCATCTCGCTGTCCAATAGCAGATTCTCGGCCTTAAGGTCGCGATGCACAATGTGCTTCTGGTGGCAGTACTGCACGGCCGATACGATCTGAGAGAAGAGGAAAGACAGCAAGTGCTAGCACGGTAATCGATACTCGGCGCCAGTCGCGTCAGCACCTCGGGGGGGGGGGAGGGAGGGCGTGAAATAAGTGACGCCAAATCTAACCGCGCACAGGTCAGGTCAATGGATCGACCAGAATCATACAGTAGGGGTGGGAGTGCACCGACTGCATGCAGTTATGCAGTTTTACCTGACGAAATTTCGCCCTCGCCTCTTTCTCTTTCATTCGTCCGTGTGCAACCAGATAGTCGAATACTTCTCCTTTAGAGGACGAACACAAATGCATAACATACCACGACAAAGCAGCACGCCAAAGTACGAGCAGATGGGCAGACAACCCTCCACCCAGCCAGCAGATGGTGGCAGTGACCAGCTGCAACCTGTCTGCCGACGTGTAGGGATCACCTCCCTCCCCCATCAGCCGCTAGCAATCGACAGGCAAACCCACTACACGCTTAGGGAGCTAGCCACGGCTGGGAGAGTAAGCATGAATAGTATCCGAGCATCTCCGACCAAAACAGACAGATAGAGGCTAGTCACCAGCATCCAAAGTGGCAAACCGCCAAGCCTACATTCTTCGAAACTTGGATCGGTGCTACCACATGAGTTGCATATTTGGTTCAATGTCTTACCAGAACCAGCAGCAGTCGGGGGGGGAGGGGTGCACACTTCTGCTGCAGCAATGCGCACATCTGAGCCGAGGCCCTTAGGCTGCACAGTTACTTGCATGCACCAAAGGATCGTCTGAAAAAGCAGCAAAGACGCTGCAACTGACGTGGGTGGTCACGACTGTTCCATTCATCTGCTTACCGCTGGCTACAGAAGCTTTTGCTCTGTAGTTCCTAGACTGTAGAAATCACTTCTACTATTCTTATGCAACGACATCGACTCTACAGCTACCGACTATGGCATATCCTTTCCAGCTGTCCAGGGTTGCTACTTCCTTGCTACTCACTACCTCAACTGCCCTTCTGACTTAGATAAGGTTCTCACTTGCTCTGTGTTGCGTTAGATGAAGTCTTTTGGCTACCGAATGCGTACCTAATGTCGCTTAGGCTTTGAGTGTGCTATATAAAAACTCTTCTGCTTAACAAGCACTTAGTCTTTGTGGATCTACAGATGGAGACATTACACCGGCCAGGCTTGAAAAAGTGGGTGGCTTGCTGGGGGGCTAAGTAAGGCTCTGTTGCACGAGGGTTCTCAAACGAGTCTATGAACAAGAGAAGATGTGCAACAGCAGATCGGTCAACTACTGGCTTCATGCCTTCTGGGCCTGTAAGGGTGCTGCACGGTAATGGCCAGAAATCTCACCTCCGCTGGCATATTCCATGACGAGATAGAGAGTCTTGTCCGTCTGAATGACTTCGAACAGCTTTACAATATTCGGGTGGTCCAGGGCTTTCATGATACGCACCTCCCTGAACAGCTACAACGATCAGTCGTGCAAGGCACTGCATTAGTCAGGTGGGAGGCACACGCAACCCGTTGCTTAGATTTAATTATTATACACATTTGCAGGGTGATCTGAGTGAACTACACAACTTTTTCCAATGGAGGTTCAGCCCCTGAGACTTAGCCCAGGGGTAAGGTGCTCACTCTTCCTTACCTAGGTCGCGGGTTCGAGTATGTAACGGGCAATCATTTACTTCCCATTGCAAGTGGTGGTGATAGCTGGTAAGGCCCTTCTGCAGCTACTAGAGCCTGTGGACTTGCTTTGCTGAGTCTTAACAACACTACATAAATTTACGCATCTATTAAACTCCCGGAAGCACTTGTCGCCATCTTGCCACATGATGGGAAGACGTCCTCCCTTTAATTAACAGGGATACAAATGAGGCTATTGAATCAGCTAACTTTACATAGGCTCGAAAAGAAACTTCAAGTAATTAGTGATAGATGCACAATCTCAACATGTATAAGCAAATTCAGGACAAATCACACTGACAGAGCAAATGTTGCGTGCAACGATGGATTTTAGTTGCTTTTTTAGATGCCAAGTCGCGAGATGTCATGCTGTCAATCGGTAGAGAGGGAGGGAGAGAGAGAGAGAGAGAGAGAGAGAGAGAGAGAGAGAGAGAGAGAGAGAGAGAATAAAGCTTTTCACAACCGTGGTCCCGAGGTTGTGGGTTCGAATACTATGGTGGGTGATTTTCCATCACCGCTGTAAGCAGTGGTGATAGCCGTATAGGTTCTTTTGTCACTATAGAAAAGGGGGCTGTTAAATCAGCTAGTTTTTTAACGTAGCATGCACAGGCTGCAGCTGACTCGCGAGCTTCACCCTGCTAGGAACGAACGGCGATGGCCGAACTGGGAATCAGCTGCTTTGCAAGGCAGCAGCGTCAGTCGGTTAACATCTTGGCTCGAGGAAGAATGAAGTAGGCCCCCAGCCAAACGTGTCAATGCTGTTCTTTGCTTTCTTTTAAGCACTGCCACTAGCGTTCGGCGGCCAGCTCTTACCTGGCAGCACTGTGCATTTACAAATCGGGACTTGTAGTCCTCCTTACCGATTTATGGGTGTGGGGAAGACGGTATACCGATAGCACCTTTGCTACACCACTGCCACGGGGAACTATTACCGATAAAGTTGCACGGCCACTCCGAACTATGAGGAATGGCCGTTAGCAGCATGGAGCCGGCAAGCCGGGTCAAAAAGGCTGCTTAATCGTGAATCGGCTTACCTTTTGCAAGCTGGTTGAATTTAGCTGTGTCTTGTCTATTATCTTGATGGCCACCTGAACAGCAGAGAATAGACAAACTGCCATTGACTCGATTAAAAGGTCTAGCCAATTAAAGCAAACAACTGTGCCACTAGAATTGCACACCAGTGAAGCACTTGAGGGCAATTCATCGAACGTGCTGCTAGAATCCTAGCACAGCAGCACCTGCTGCATTCACAGACTAGATGAATCCGAAACAGTAGCTTGCTGGCCACCAAAGTGCCACCGTACACGTGGGGCTCTTGCTAACACGTCACAAAGGCCTACACAGCCTAATAACAGACAGCAATGCCACAGCAACCAACCACTACTGCCGCCAATGGTCGCCACCACCGATGGTGGCTGCTGCCGACAGCTGTCTTAGCTCAGAACTACTTGTTTCTCTCTGCCTGTCTTTGCCTCAATGTGTCTCTGCCTCTGTCTCTTCCTGCCTCTGTCTCTGCCTATCTCTGCCTATGTCTGTCTGTCTGTCTGTGTCTCTCTCTCTCTCTCTCTCTCTCTCTCTCTCTCTCTCTCTCTCTCTCTCTCTCTCTCTGTCTCTGTCTCTCTCTCTCTCTCTCTCTCTCTCTCTCTCTCTCTGTCTCTCTCTCTCTCTCTCTCTCTCTCTCTCTCCTCTCTCTCTCTCTCTCTCTCTCTCTCTCTCTCTCTCTCTCTCTCTCTCTCTCTCTCTCTCTCTCTCTCTCTCTCTCTCTCTCTCCGTCTCTCTCTCTCTCTCTCTCTCTCTCTCTCTCTCTCTCTCTCTCTCTCTCTCTCTCTCTCTCTCTCTCTCTCTCTCTCTCTCTCTCTCTCTCTCTCTCTCTCTCTCTCTCTCTCTCTCTCTCTCTTCCTCTTCCTCTCTTACCTCTTTTCCTGTGGGTACGTGCTTGGCCAGCTTGACTTTAGCAAAGTTGCCTTTGCCAATGGTCTTCATCAGCCGGTACTTGCCAATGTGCGGCTCCTCGCTATGCCGAATGCGGCTAGCAGTAGTACCAACTCCAGCCGGTGCAGCAGAGGCATTGCTGCTGCCTGCCCCGTGCGGCATACTCTCATCTCTCTGGCGCTGTAACAGAAGGCACAACAGCTCACATAGACGGCAGCTTCAAGTACTGCCTGCAGCCACTCAAAGCTGCAGCCGTCGGCTATGACTAGCTGCATTGCCCTATGCTCAGTATTCAGTTGGGTGCTATGAATTAACACAATCTCCTCGAATCCACTCTTCGGAAATCTTTAGCATGTAGCTCGAATTTGGAGTGAATAATATATTAAGTCATTATAATGTACCCACCAAATGTATGCCACTACAATCGAGCATTCTTAGGCAAATGGGCCGGATAGTAGTGGCCACAACCAAAATCCACTAGACGCGATGCATCGGACATGCTTTCCGTTCTCTCCTAGTCTGGCTGACTGAGTGGCAGGGGCTGCTTCCCCTGCCACTCAGCACTCTGCCACTCACTTTGTCCCTGTAGCTAATCTTGGCACTTCTTTCTCCGTACTCGCATTTCACTGTCTTCCTTTGCTGCAAGAAAGACTGCACTTAAACTGCCGTTATTAACTGAATCTCACTTGAGCCGAATCGAGTGAGATTACCATCTACTCGCCAGCTGCCGATATGGCACATCCTTTCCAGCCGACCTGAGCTGCTACGTCTAAGCTACTTACTATCTCAGCTGCTCTACAGACTCCTCTATGCTTCTCATTTTCTCTTGTTGCGTGAGATTAAGTCTGCTGGTTACCAAATGCAAAAAGAAAGCTGCTTGGACTTCGAGTGCACTACAGACAACTCTCCTTTGTAACACCCACATAGTCTGTGTGGCTTTGTGGAGTTACATAAATATGCCAAACTGAAGCCAACACAAAACAGCTAGCCATGCTTTAAGTGTGCTACAGTGAACTCAACAACAAAAAACACCAATATAGTTCACTCCACGGGCACATTGCAGCAACAGACCCGGGTGCAACAGACCCGGGTGCAACAGACCCGGGTGCAACAGACCCGGGTGCAACAGACCCGGGTGCAACAGTGACAGCTTAGTCGAATGAGTCACACCTAGCTACCGATTGCTTACCTTTACTTTAATGAAACACAGCAGCAGGGTGGGAACTAGATGGGAGCCGGTTAACACCAGATCAGCACGGTGGGTGATATGGTGCAACCTTCAGGATGTGCGTATGAATGCCGGATGTGGTGGTTGTGGGTGTGAGCCTGTCGAGGTAAGACTAAAATACGATATTTATGGGCCGCTCGGCACATAGCACACCCTAGGCTCTAAGGCCCGGGCCATTAAGTAGCCTCAGGCTGGTCCAAATGGCTTATAAGCAGAGAGGCTTGTAAGACCTGAAGTAATGCGTCAGGGGCCCATCCCAAAAATTTAAAAAAAATTCTCAAAAGGCCAAGCCCGGCCACGTTCCTGCAGTTGCTTGCAGGTTGCAGCTGACAAGCACAGGGTGACACGAAAACGAGACAAAAAGTGCTTTCAGCCAAACCCCATCAACCTTCACGGATAAATAGGCCTGGATAAAGTGGCCAGGGCAATATTTCTCCCAATAGTTCCGGATGGTCGATCAAACAGGCAGGATCAAGCCTGACATGCCAGTGCAAACCAGAAAACCAGGTTGCCATGCAACATTTAAAAACCCATTTCTTCGTTTTTAAGTGTGGCATACTTTGAAGATGGCTAACTCGTGCTGTTTACATGAAAGGCAAGCAAGACAGGGGCGACTGGTCGTGGGGGCACCATGGCATGCCCTTCAGCCTGTCGTTCGATGGGCTGTCACGGGCGAAGTCACGATTCGGCCCCGAATAGATTCAATACGGGCATGCATCCGAATGCGTTAAATGTGTTACCCTGTGGATACTGCTACCACCAGCCGCAGTTCAGAGCCGACACCGTTCTTGGAAATGAACTGGGACTAGGAATCCCCTGTCTCACAACGCATACGTACTGTAGCGCCCTCCCTACACGGTGGGGCTCCCGACACGGTAAACAGCAGCAGAAACTAAAAGGGGCAGCCGAAAACAAAACATTTAGTCAGGGAGCCAAACTAGTCAGTGTGCTGGTGACAGTGAGTCTAGATTAATGAATAATAATAATATTAATAATGCACTTGATACAGCACCCTCAGAGAACTCAATCTCTTTCTAGGTGCTTTACATTTGCTGCAAAGGGAAATTTACTGAAATTACCGTAATTCTTGACTCCGCCATGTGCCCTTAATGGTCTAGAGCTGGTGAAAACATTGCTGGCTGGTCTGTCGCACGTCATCAACGATGCAGTTGACACATCCCTATACTTCTGTGTGAGCATCACTGCTCGAGTATCGATTCAACTTCAAGATCCTCGGTGTAACTTTAAGGTCGCTTTACTCCAAACATTCGCAACAGCCACCCAAGGCTATCGGGCATTGACTAGCAATTCATAACAGTCTGTTAGTCACGGGCATGAAGCTGAGCTTACTACAAGAACCTAGGCATTCTGCCATACCAGTCCAAACCGTGTGATCTGTTCAGTAGAACCTGGCTGCCACTGCTTTGAATATAAAAATCTTAAAGTCCGACAGGCACGAAGTGAACTGGGGCAGAACGATCTGCCTTCGACGAGAATCACCAACCAGTGAATACCCAAACAACAGCCCTTGATAAACAAACCAGTGAACCCCACGAGGTGGGGCAGGGTCCGATACAGCTTGCAGCAGGACAAGACAAAACTGCTAGGAGCTCGTGAGAGCAGCCAAGATGCAGAGCTTCTGGGAGGCTCTGCAGCTTGGCTCACATATCAACGCAAATTAACTGCTGGCCTGGGCCACGATAAGCAACTGCTGCTTTGTGCATAGTTAAGCAGCCGAGTGACACAAAGTGTTCCTAAGACCCAGAAAACAGCCCCTGCATTCCTAAAGAGGGAGGAGAATTCACTTGCTGCTATGTTGCTTTGTTGCCATGCTGCCGTGAAGTGCCCGTGCACCCTTTTGCCAGGTGGCCGTGTATTTAGCAGATCAAGCACTGCTGCTGAACAGGCAATGGCTGCTGCATGACAAATGATGGCTGCTAGAACAGAACAAAACAGGGGGTCGGGGAACTTGGCAGCCAGCTTGTTGTGCCAGCCCTGCTGGATCTAATAGAGCTGAAGAGAAAGCCAATACGAGCATCGTCACGATACCAAGGGAGGGATCGAGCTTCATCCCGGCAAGCCATGAATAGAACAAGCTGGGGGCATACCTAGGCAAATGCAAGGAATGCATTCTGAGAAAGACAACAATCAACCGGCCGCAAAAGAGCAATAGAGGGGAGGCAAAGCAGCAGCAAAGGTCGGTGCAAAACAAGCAAGCACGACAGCTTGAGACACGGCCACGGGGGGGGGGGGGGGCAGCTATATATTGCTGTTTTCATTGTACAACTGGGTTGCCTGACCTTCCCCGATGAACTGACCGTTCTGCCTCCGACTGAAGTGCCGAAGCTCCTGCTGAAGCATGAGCTGCAGCAGGGGCTGCAGGCAGGATCTGCAGGCAGGAGCTTCGCCGGGCTCTGGGCTGCCTCCATTTCGACACTGCATCGAGCACGAAGGCACAGTCGGGCAGGGCTGCCCGACCACGGCTACCCTTGCTCCCCTATATAAGCAGGGGTTCTGGTGTGCCAATACGCAAAACTGCTTACTGACAGACCCCCCCCAACCAACGTCTGACCTGCAGCTGTTCACCGGCCCTGTCATGAGTGCTCCCTCAAAAGCTATTGAGGCCGTGGCAAGTTGCAAGTGGGTGGCACAGTTGCAAAGCCAGACCCCCACCGAGTACCCTCACAAGGCTGCTGCTGCCTAGCCTAAACGAGAGCTACTGCCACAGCTGACAGCTCGAGGCAGCAAACTGCAAAACGATCCAGGTCAACACTCCTCCGGCTCCATATCTAACCATGCGATCGCCTACGAAAGTGAGTTGTCTATAGTGCACTCTAAGCCGAAGCTGCTTTTGGTAAACAGAACCGAAGGTCACCCATCGAGCACTGGCCGTCTGGGGTCCGACTAGAATCGGCTTCTTTTGCCTTGCTACCATTCACCTTTCCAGCTCCAAGAAAAAAAAGGAAGAAAAAACGGTGCCGACCACGAGATAGCACAATCATGGTATGACATATCATGGTAGATTACCAAACAACTAGCAGAGCCAAGAGTCGGAGAGTCAACATTGCAGCAAAATATGGCCGACATGCCTGGTCTGTTGCTGCTTCAGCCGAAGGTCTTGCTCAAGATTGAGTTCTTTAGAGCGATATTTATTCAAGGCATGGCTCGAAGAGTCCGGTCAAAATGCAACAATTGGTGTTCGAGCGTCAAACTGGCCAACTTGCTATCTCTAAGGACGTCTGCCCCCATGAACTTGTTGTGTGCCTGCTGACCAACTCGAATCATTGCTTAATATTGTTTACTGTTCCTCTTCATTTGCATGAGTAGGGTAACATCGAGTTGATCTAACAATGCAACTTGAAAAACATTTATCCTGAGAAATTTGTATATCTGTGTGTTATGCGGGTCAATTCTTTTTTTTATCTACCCAGACTCGGCCGACAGGCTCGACATGTCACTGATGTAGTGAATACGAAACTTTTAAGTGCCCTAGACGAGCGTGCTCCCGTAATTCTGTCCCGTGTACAGATTCGTAGAGATTCCTTTCAATTTCCCAAAAAAAAACTTAAAAAGATGTGCATTGTTAAGTGCAGGCTTAAACACCACTTTAAGATTCCTGGGTTTTATTACCATCAAGCCAATTTCAAAGACTTCCTTGTGTCTATACCCAAAGACTTAGTTAGAAAGGCCAAGGCTTCAACTGTCACTCAAAAACTGAAGTCCTGCCAGTAAGACACAAAAAAAACAATTTTTTTTAAAGACAGCAGACAATTCGCTTGCCAAATCTAATAGGTCTCTTTAATGTGCCTCGGGATAGTGAAGCTATTCTAAAGTCTTTCAAATCAGCCATCGTTCGACCAATACTTAAAAAAGCCTGGGTTGGATTCTGGGGTCCTAGCAAACTATCAGCCAGTTTCCCTTCCTCCTTTCATGTCAACGATTTTCAAAAAGATTGGACATCTGCTATTCATGACTAATCCTGAGGGAGGTGCCCACTAGATTAAGGCTGTCAGTGTCTAGGTGCTAAGCTGTGCTAAGCTGCACCACCTTTTTATCTATATGCCGCCTGGGTCAAATTATTGCGATTAGCCTCATGTTAAACCCCCTTGTCCGACAAATCGATGCATGAATTAAATGAACAAATACGCGAGCAGCCAGATTTTCACAGCATTGCATGTATAATATATATATTTCATTTGTATAGCACCCTAAGAGAACTTAATCTCTATTAAATAAAGCGTTTCACATATGCCACGGGGTCGAGCACACGACCTTGGCCAGACCTTGGTCGGGGCGAGCACCTTTACAACCGGGCCAAACCAGACTACCACCTCGACACCGTTTTGCAGCACCGGAAAAAATGGAGACCATATGAGTTGTTCAGGCAATGACGACCATAAACCATGCATAAATTAAGCTCACAACTAGCTGGGGTCATTGGCTGGAACCATTTGCAAAGGCCAAAATCAATGATGTCGAAACAGGAACTCTACCACTCCATGTTATGCCTCGGCATGCCCGTAATGACACAAAATGTTGACAGATTAATTAGTCTTGATTTTGGACAAGATTATGAACCGAATGCTTCACACTTTTTAGGGTTTGCTCTTGCATGCCTTGCTTGGCTCGTGTGGGCTACAAGCATAAGCCTAGAAGATTCCTGAAATACTGCACAAGCGGGTTGAACTTGGCATAAAAAGAGGTCAGGTCTGTGGCAGAAACGGCTAGACAGCCAGGGTGGGAGGAGGTATCCACAGCAAGCAACTAGAGCAACTGCTCTTGATAGCATTGAACTTGGCACGGTTTCAAAGCTGTCCAAGGGAAAGAGCAAAGGGGGGCAGCTGGGCCTGGCGTAGCAGCAGCCGGAGGCAGTCCAAGGCTCAAGTGCTGGAGTTGGGGTAAGCAATAGAGTGCCCAGTGCTGCCTTAGCCATCAACGCAAGGTCAAGACCTTAAAATCACTTGGCTCTTCCTTCCAGGCCCTCACTAACCACCGGCAGGCATTAGGGCACGAAGCACAGGTGGCCTTAGGATACCAGTGCTAAGCATGCTTAATCAAGCTAGGTCGGAAATAGTTCTAGGATGAAACAAAAACGACCGGAAACCACAAGCGAAGGGCGGCCAACATATATGTGCACAACCTGTTTATAATAATAATAATAAACACTTGATACAAGCGCCCTCGGAACTCAATCTCTTTCTATGCGCTATATATTTGCTGCAAAGGAACACAATATACTAACAATGTATGGGGCTGAATGTTTGTTTCACACTTGCAGAAGGTCCAAAAGTGCTGGCTGAGTGTGTAGCAACCACAGGCTAGTTGGGCTAGTTGGGATACTTGATACTTTCTAAAAGACATCACACACACTAACAGCAA
Organism: Cristatella mucedo; assembly: GCA_009760855.2. Lineage (NCBI taxonomy): Eukaryota > Metazoa > Bryozoa > Phylactolaemata > Cristatellidae > Cristatella > Cristatella mucedo. The sequence goes on along the minus strand of WPIO01000090.1, from coordinate 290,466 downwards.
GTGAGTTTTGAGTTTCTAATCAGCTCTAAACAAGCATCAATGCAATGCGATTGCAGGGACAGCCCCAACCCCACCAACCACACATCACTCTGGTTTTGTTTACGACTGCACAAGTCCTACCCAGCCCACACACAAAAAACAGCACGAAACCGGACCAGATATCTAAAGAGAAAAAAAACGCTGGTTGATAGCTTTGAAGCATGACTTTAAATGGCTAGATATTGACAATCCGGAAGGCCTAGCAGGCTTAGTGAGCTTGGCAGTTGGCCATTCAGGCTCTGGTCTGGCCAACTGCACTATACCAAAGGTCAGTGGCATTCCACAACCCCTACTGCCACCAGGTAAGATGGAGGTGGAGAGAGTTTGCTATACTGACATGTGTAGAAGTGTTACATATAGGCAAATCAACTAGCGATTCGAATAAACTAACAAGACGGCTGATCAGTGATGCATCTGTGCTGTTAGTGTATGGGGTTGAACTGTAAGTCGGATTATACGTACATTTGTGCACAAGAAAGAAAGGTTATATCATTTCGTCTCACAGAAAACGCACGTGTACTGAGTCCCACGAGTCAAATACAAGATCGCCAGACGGCTGGCTTTAATGAAGCATAAGCCCTCTCCAGATTAGATTAGATTAGATCAGATTAGAGAGTTGTGCTAGTCTCACTAAGCATACGACCTCCAACTTGCATTTTGCTGAATGCAGGTTGCATCATCAGCTGCAGTAGAATGTAAATAAGGCTATATAAATGGGCAGCTGAGCTACTACCCCCTACGTGTAGAAAGCTACCTACCAGCCGGTATATGAAGAGAGGAAGAGGGGTGAGAGGTGAAAAGAGGGCCAAATGAGAGTATATGACAAAGAGGGTAGACGTAGAGACAAAAAGCTAGAGAAAATGGGAAAGGGGGGTATGGGGAAGAGAGAGGGAGAAAAGACAGACGACCAGAAATTATAATAAGTTATTAGTATACCACCTTAAGACCAATGTGCTAAGCTTCATTTATCGTATTATGAAGCCTCGGTCACCCACCTCGATTGATTACTTGACTGAATGCAACTCCGGCCAATAGGAAGGTGAAGTGGGGTGACAATCTGACATCACCATCAGGGGATTCCAGAAAAAGCCGATGAAATGGCCTTTTGTTCAAAAGATGGCACACAAAACTATCAAGGCCCTTTGGCTGACACAAAGACTCTTGCAGCCACATCTGTTTCTACGTAAAGCCACAAGCATTTGCCAAAAGTGCAGCTATCCAACAAATGAAAATTCTTTTGCTTGCTCACTGCTCCAGCTTTACACCAGCACTGAGCTTAGCACTGAGGTCCCACCACAGCTTCGACTGTCAGCATACTTACCAATATCATCACAATAGCCTTCATTTTATTGCCAACATTATCATAACAGCCATACCTGTGGCCTCCCAATTTTTTTAATAGCTTAACAAACCATCGTTGGTTGTTGTTTTACTGATGTGCTCCTCAGCTACTTATCAGTATTATGTCAACACAAAATCATTGGGATTTAAATGAATCCATTGCAGCAGCTCCCGTAGAAGCAGCAGCCCTCTCAGAAGCATGCCATCTGTTTATCATATGCCTGCTGTTGGGCAGCTGACCATCCTGAGGCAGCAGCCAAGGCAAAAAAATCAAAAGAAACAGATCTGGTGAAGCTGCCGGGCCAGTACCTTGATAGCCCACCGGAAACCCGGCCAAGGAAGGAAGCCAAAAATCAGCTAATCAAAACCTGCACTGGATGGCATGACTGGATGTCATGGTTTGCAGAACCATCCACAATAAAGTCGGCAGCATGCCAATGGCTACTACGATACTGAATACAGAGACTGAACCGAGTTCTCAACACTAAAAGGATCCCGCTGTGACCTCAAGGCAGCACAATCTTATCATCCAGCCTCCAGACAATCGGTTATCAACCACTTTTGATTCCTGCATCCCCACTGTAATTAATTGCCTTTTGCTTTCACATCACTTCAACCTCTATGATCTAGAATGTCATCCAAGTCACACATCTTTGACATTCTCTGAAGAGGCACTAGCATGTATCCTACATATAACTAACCCTGAGTATGCCATTGTGAACATGTAGCTCCATCTAGGGGAATTTTTTTTTGTCTCATTTGTTGCAGCTCCCACAATTATCAGAACTGATGTCGACCGAGCTGACCTAAGGGTGTTCATGCAAAAGTGAGATAGCAGATGTCATACAAATGGCCTTTTTCTGCAAAGCTGATGAGCATTATTTGTCCTCAAATTGGCCCAGGGCTTTGCGCATGTTCAGCTACCTTCGGTCGACACAATAGGCATCTGATCAGTGTAGTAAACGAGACACTAGTGATTGAATAGCAAAGCCGGCAGCTTGACTGTACTGCCAGTCCAACGGAGACTGCCAGCAATCTGACAGGCAACCCGGTCCTACTACCCACCTATCAAATGCAATCATGTCTGCCAACCACTGAGGGGACCAGCCATCTCCAACATTTCTCTTCGGATGCTGACACCCCCTGATCTGGACCAGATGCTTCCTTTTCAATAAATTGCCATCTTGATTAGCACGGAGTCAGAATCAACTTCACGAAACTCAACGATCATGCACTGCAGTGTTGATTTTAGAGTGTAGCTTTGAAAGCTCATGGCATTCTGCTAGCAAGCTCAAGAAAATAAACTGCATTTAGTTTTTTGCAGCACAGTAACTGGACTGGAGTACTGTCGAAGTTGTAGAAGTCGAAAGAGCTTGTGCTGCTGTGCTGTGGCTAGCAAGCAGCAGCTCGATAAACAAATACCCAATGCCCCTCCCATAACAGAACAGCTCTGAGACCAGCAGCACATAAGCCCCAAAGGCAACAGCACCCATGCATACCAACCAGTATCATCTAGCAACACCAAACTAATCAAGGCAGCCAGCCACTGACACTGGGTGGCAGGTTGGCTTGTCCTTGCCTACCACTGCCAGTAGTCTCTGCCTTTTGGGAGACATGACAGAATGACAACACACCATCACCTACTCAGACCATGCTGTACTGGCAATGAGGCTAGCTGATGAGCAGCCAATTTAACTATTTTCTGAAATCATGACAAGCTTAGAGCCCCTAACCTTGCAGTATCAAGCACAATTAGATAGGCAAAGCTTGGATCTAGACGGTGGAGCAGTGCCGACTGTCTACAACCACGGACACATCCTGCTGCTGTCTCATATTAAAAACATGACAGAGGTATATGCATACGAACCACATAGGCTGTGCCATGGAGCTACTGGTGTACAAGTGCATCGACAATTTGCTTTGCATGTATACGTATATGCTCTTCACACATTAGCTTACACATTGTGTGCATCGAAAGTCGGTTAGGATTTACATGCACTACAGGAAACTCTCCAGTGGAAGAAAAGTTTAGTTTGTGTATAACATGTATGTGAATGTATTTCCATTTACTGTAGAAAAACGGCGTGAATCCAGCAAGTCATAAAAAGCAAACAATTTACTGAAGGTCATTTAACTATGAACAATTTAACTAGGGACAATGAACGCACTTTTAAGAGTCCTACACATTGGAGCTATAACAAAAAACACTTATACACATAATGAATTACAATGGCTAATACACCAGTTCTGCATCTGCAACCAACGAAAAAACGAGTAAGTTTCCTGCAGATAGATGTACTTGAAGCCGACTAAGATTCACTAACGGCCGGCTTACAGTTACAGATCGATGAGGGGTGACTAACCTGTAGACTGATGCCACACAATTAAGATCCTGCACACAGAGGTGGCCAAACGTGGTGCGTTGGACAGACAAGCCTTGCTGATCGACTCCTTGCAGAGCTTAAGTTGTGGGGGAAGGGGGGAGCGTAGTCACTCTTATCTAAAGACCCCTAACCTGCCTTGACTCCAAGGAGAAGCTGACAATTAATTAGCAAGGAACTTAGCTGCACTGACCAGGGGCAGGTGCAGGCACAATTTGATGACTCATTCTCGGCAGTCTGGCTTACTGGGCTTGCACCAATTAACAGTTCATACAGTACTGAAGTGATCTGAGGCTGTCAGTAAAAATACACACACACACCCAAATAATTTCCCCCAACACAAACTGTGTTCGTTTTGTGTCTGCATAGCAGCAGTGGCATCATAAGAGCGATCTCGGTTAATAGTAATGCTTAATAAACCCATAGGCACTTCGACATTTTGTTAGTTTGCACATCAGGATTATTAGCAAGTCAATACTGCCTCCGGTTGCTTCCACATAGATTGATGAGCATTAACAGCACCTAGGTGTAAAGTAGCTGGGTGTGGATGCTTAACATCGTACCCAGTAGTATGCAACACTGTTCGGAAATCGCTTCTTTGATTATAATGCTACTACGTTGACTCGGGATAAAATGAAGGCAATTTGTGCTGGTAAGGGGTGGGTACTTATTCCAACACTCCTTCTGCAGTTGCAAAATTAAGCCATCCGTTATGGGTCAATGAATACACACTTCAGTATCGAGAACCGGTCTGCTCACCGGCATACGGTCACCACACATCAATCACTCAAATAATGCCAAAGCCTGTGTCAGCAGCAGCCCAATATATCCATGAAAAATGCTGCAATGTGACAGCAGCCAGCTACTTGGTGACCCTGACATATGCCCTTGATCTAAGCCCCAGTTCGAATGAGTAGGCCGTATCACTGTAGTGAACTGCTACCAGCTGAGGATGAAATAAAATGTGAGTTAAGCACCTGCAACAATCCAGGGGGGAGCTGCTATAATTTCCATATTTCCCTGAAAATTATAACGGGTCCTATACTAATTTTAGCTCCAAAAGACAAGCTTGAGCTTATTATAAGGGGTGTCTTATTTTTTCATGAAGACCAATATACATGTATTCATGTATGGCAACAAATTTATTCATGCACAATAATCTAAATTTATTCCTTTACTCGTGTACAAATATCTAGATGTATTCACTTCGAAAATCTACACTTATTCAAAAACGGTCAACTCATCTTTGGGAACACCGCCATAAATTTCCAAACCCTCGCCCATTCTAGCCTGAATTTTTGAAATCCACTTTCTCTAGAATAATTTGCCTTGACATCTCACGTCCAGCAATAGAGCTCTCTTTAAATGAGCACTTCTTGTCCATGTAGCCTGCTTGTAGTGCATTTGAAAATTTAACTAGCTCCTTGGTTGTCTCGGCTAGATTACTGTGATTTACTTTTGGCTGGGCTACCGAAAAAAGCCACTAGGCCACTGCAACTGACTGTGAATATGGCTTCAAGGATAGTTTGCAAATCCGAAAGGTTTGAACATGTGCATCCTTTTCTAAAAGAGCTAGGATCAAAACAGGTTTATCAACGGATACAGAACAAAGTCATTAAGCCGACCCACAAGGCCCATACCTAGTTGAACAGCTTGCTACACCAGCTCCAGCCTCCTCGTGCCTTCAGGTATGTACTGACAAGAAATTAGCTGTTCCATTCCTCCACTTAAAGACCGTTGGCGACAGAAACTTTAGATCTGCAGGTTCTAGATGGTAGAACTCACTTCCACGATTCTTACGCAACGACAACTACTCTCCTGCTGCCAACTATATCACATCCTTTCCAGCGGTTCTGAGCTGCTACGTCCACATTACTACCTCAACTGCTTTCCTGACTCTGCTATGCTTCCCACTTTTCTCTTTATTTCGTGAGATGAAGCCTGCTGGCTATTGAATGCGAACCAAAAGCCGCTTATGCTGCAAATGCACTATACAAAACTCTCCTGTATAACACCCACATAGTCTTCGTGGCTTTGGAGTTACATGAGATGCATTACATTACATTGGCAATACAGCTGCCATTGATGGGATCTCATGAATTCTTCACCCAAAAAAGGGTGTCTTCTTACAGACTAGGCTTAACAAAGTTTGCACGCTTATTTCTCTCCATTCTATTTTCAATGTGGGCATAGACGTATATGAGCAAATGGTCCTTGAATGGGATGTTATTGAGATATCAAGAGTCGCAAGATAAGCACTAATTCCTTCGGATACCAGTATTGATATATTCTTTTCTCTGCAGGGTAGTATTTTATGGCTTTACCGAAGTGAGTGCTGGCTGATCCCCGACTAGCAGATCTCTTTAGCCACCTAGCAAAACCATCTGCCAGGCGAGATAATCCAAGATTCCTAAGATTCCCCCTAAATATAAGAATATAAGAATTAATGTATATAAGAATTCCCCCTAAATATGCTTATGGGTGCTGCCACTGCATGCTGCCACGAACCATACTTGCATGCTGATCCTGTGCATATTATCTCTATGTTATGCTTGCTGACACTTTGCATCGCTCCGCTAACCATTTGATCAAGCTTCCTTTACAGAACATAGAAAGTGCCTAGAAAGAGATTAAGTTCTCTGATGGCACTACCTAAATGTATTATTATTATTATTATTAACTAGGGCTTATTTTGGGGCTGTGCTTTTTTTACAGATCATCCTAATAAATTATTATAGGGTGTATTTTCTGACTATGTCTTATTTTCGGGGAAATGCAGTAAGCTCAGCAGCTAGCTTGCCTAGTAGCCTCAGCTTGATGATATTCCTACTTCTGCCAAAGCAGGCAGCTGCATACCCTCATTACCCATAGCTCAAGCTAAACCGGTAGCAATGGCTATCGATCGCTCGAGAGAGCAGCACAGTAAACTAAATACCTTGTCTCAGCGTCTACTGCTTTACAAGTAACACAACAATCAAATCCACACACGGGCTCTACTATTTGCCACTTCTTTCCTTCTTCCTAGTCATTTTCACCATCCGACCGGCAGAATACTCTCCCTCTTGACGTAGTAATTTCGAAGCATAATCTAAGTTTGTTTTCATTTATATGCATGTCATAGCTGCACTGGGTGCTTCATTTCACTCAGCCTTCCAGCATGTCGAAGTCGGTCTATTTCTTAGCAGCATGTACAGCTGAAATTTATCGTAGAGGGCAGCAAACCGTCTCAGTGAATGACGGAGCAACAAGCTGACTAATTATCGGAAAACCTAACCCTCACAATCGTCTTGACCGGCATATTCCCTCTAGCTTTTGCATTGGATCTGGGTGTCCTGTTCAAAATGATCTTTTATCAGATTACTGCATTAGCTTCAGTCAAGTCTTCTGCTTCCACTGATTTAGAATTACATTAAAAATTTGGATTTACTTAGAGAATTACAGTCGAGCATACCCATGCATTTATGACATGCTGACAAAAATTTCTGTAATGCACAACTAGCAGGTCTTCTAGCGTGCAAATAAGACACTTTTAGACGTTGCAAAACTCTGCAGCTAATCTTGTCTGTCGCTAACGTCACGGCTGCCACATTGCACCACTTCTCATCAATGTGCACAAGCTTCTAACCAAGAAGCGTACAAGACTTCAGTGCATCACTATCACTTACTTTTAGCTCCCTTTACTCTCTTGCTCCAGTCATACTATTCGAAATCCTTCCTAATCAGGCTTTCATACCATACTACTCGCTCTTCTGACTCAGTTCGCTAAGTTGTGCCTCTGACCAACTCTTTTGGAAACCCCACTTTAATAATAATACGTTTGCATAGCATCATCAAAGAACTTAATCTTCCTTCCTAGGTACTTTATAAAATGCTATAAAGGAAGCATGATCAAATGGTTAGTGGTAACATGCACAATGTCAACAAGCATAACATGGTTAGTGGTGACATGCAATGAATCAACACGTACAATATGGTTGGTGGTAGCACGCACAGTGTCAGCACGAATAAGCACACAAAGGACAAATCAAAAGGACCTACCAAATGCTGTGAGAAACAGGTGCATTTTACCTTTTTTTCTAATGTGATGCCAGTCGGAAGTGAGTTCCAGACTTTGGGAGCATACGAACTAAAGGCACGGTCTGCGAAGAATGTAAGGATCCTATGAGGTATAGCTAAACGATTGGAGCCGGAAACTCAGGCGGTACGATGCCTAGCCTACTGTTCCTATGCCCCAAAACCAAGTACTCACTACCAACTTAAGTTACTACTCTCCTAGACTTCATAACATAAAAGACAGAGGAAAATATACTGATTGCTTCCTCACAGCAACTGTACTCTCAGTTTGAATTGTCCTGTATGTGCCTATGCGAGAATTGTCTGCTGAAGGACTCAAACCCACGTCCTGGGATGTGACTTTCAAGCATGTTACCTCTGCTAAAGATCTAGAGGCACAGTGGAGTTAAGGGGGTTTGCATAACTCCAGGTCATCTCTTGTCTCTAATAATAATAATAATAATAATAATAATAATAACAATATTGCACTTGATAAAGCGCCCTCAGAGAACTCAATCTCTTTCTAGGCGCTTTACACTGGCTGCAAAGGGCTCTGAGAAATGGAAATATGCTCCCAGAGCGGCTTTTCATCATTGATGCAATTTCTGCTAGCACCTGTGCAAGTTGGCCTTCAACTGACGGCCTGAATCGAAAGAAAAACATTCAGTGGAAGAATGAGGCCAAGTTCAAAGACTTTTCTCTTTATCAGCTTGAATGGTAGCAATGGAATCAAGACAGGTATCTTGGCAAAAAATTGCATCACAAACATATGAACTCGTCTAAGTTTGCAGGTTTTACGACTAGACGATGCTATTCGGGCAATCTGATCTGATTTTAGGTTGATCGACTTGCATTACGCGCTCTTTAAAGGTGTAAACTTGCTCTGATCACAGGTGCGTCATGTACCACTCACCAATTGATCGTGTTTCCTTTGAAGCAAATTTAAAGCGCCTAGAAAGAGATGATATTCTCTTAGGGCACTTTATAAAGTGTATTATTATTATTATTATTATTAATACCATGCTTAGTAGCCACCAATTTTATATGAATATTGCTACGCATGCTCAAAAAAGTGAAGGCAACTTTTGCTGCTGTTTTTTTCCGGGTGGGTATTTCTTTTACACACCAATGAGAGCTGCTGCACGGAGCCGCTTGACTGAGCACAAGGAGCTGCTGCCTGGCTGAAACTGCGATGTGACTACCTACAGCAGCCAACCATTTCTATTGTCCCAGCTGCCTGACAGAAGAACACGGCACTGGCTTAGAGAAGCATTAGGGGGGATAAGGCTGCCAGGCCACAATAAGCCAGGGCAGGCAGGCAGGCGGCAATCACGGAGGCAGCAGGTGCACCCTGGGGGGAGGGGAGCTCCTTCTCAGGCACACTATCGACCCAAGCATCGCCTGACCAGCTGAACCTGCCAAGAGGAACTGCCGGGCGCAGGATCCTAAAGCCACGAAATGCTGGGAGTACAGGCATAGACAAGAAAATGATGGCCACCAGCCCTGACCTCAAAAGTGAACCTGCCTTTAGGGAGTGGTCTGGTGGACATACAGCCGTCCCACGACTACTCAGTGGCTAAATCCTGACATCGCTAGCTTCATCGGCAGAAGATGAAGCAGTGGCAACATGCACCGTGGTGGCACGGCATGCAGCATGCAATGTGGTCGAAGGAAGTGAGACCGAGAAGCCGTTGCTGCTTGCATCCTGTAGCGCCGAATGATACTGCAGGTCATCCTCGACCATTTTCACATGCAAGCGCTGGCTAGCAGATGCCTTCGACGAGATGCCACACGGCAGCATTCTAGTCCTACCAGACAGGCTGCCAGGCCAGAGTGGCACTGCAGTGGATGCCGCCAGGCGTACCAAACCTTGAGCAGCACTCGCAGGACCTTGAGCTCTAAGGAAGGCCTGATCCGAAAGTCGCACCGAGAATGCTTTGCTGAATCTCAAGAGTAGTACCGTGCATGGACAGGGGGCATACATAATGGTTAAGGAAATATGTCGGTGGGACTTGGAGCTTGCTGAGGCAGGCCAGGGCAGGCAGGCAGGCAGGCAGGCTGGCAGGATGCTACCAAGGCCTGCTGCCCAGAGTGAACTTTCGGGTGGGCCGAAGAAGGACCCCAATTTCCTCGTGAAACAAGCAAGCTACCAGGCTTACTCTGGAGAGGTGAGAGGGACAGACAGAGATGGGATGCCAGCCAACAAAGCAGCCAAAAGATCAGATGGCAGCAGCAGCCAAGGAGTGGCTCGGCTGGGCTCTGCCCAGCATTGCTTTGCATTGCACCACAATCTCCAGCAGCTCGGCAGAGAGCAGCGGTAGACCACTGTGGACATTCTCTATAAAAAACTCTCTCGGCACAGAGCAGTGCACTCAAATCAGCCAGCACCCCCACATTCCCTGCCGGGGTGCTAATCTCCCACTAGAGCAGCTGACTTTGGACTGCCAACCCCACAGGCTGCCCTGCATGCCCTTCTGACTGCAGTGCAAGCGGGGGGGGGGGGGGGGGGGGGGGGGGGTAGGTGCACACTCGTTGGTACTGAGGCTGACTGCCTGGGCTGCACAAACTGCTCATTCGATTCTGGTGCTAGTAACAGGAGCCTCTATTAACTACCATCTTTTCAGAGGTGAGGGGTACAGACTGCCGAGCCACGACTAGCTATCATCATCACTATGGTCACTGTGCCCACACAGTGGTGAGCAGCTGCTGGTGGCAGGCTCTAAGATCTCATCAAAACAGACCTAGCTAATTTCCCAATCACAGCAGAGATTACCTAGCCTAAATCAATGGTTGCCCGGACACCAGGATCGTACGATCCTCATAGGATCCCCTGCCCTGGAATGAGTTACTGGCACACCTGCTGGAAGGTGTACCAGATCGGGTGTCGATCTCAGAAGGTCACCGTGGGCAAGCAGGCTGCACTGTGGGCTACTTCAGCAGTCGTTAGCCAGTTGGATGCACCGTCGAACAGTCCAGATTCGCAAGTGGGTTCACGGGCACATCTGGACAGCCATGCTGCCTGGCCCCGCAAGGCACAGGCCTACAGAGAACCCTAGCAAGTTAAGCAGGTGAGAACGGCGACCACTAGAAGTAAACCAGCCGCCGTCTCTGGCCAACAAGTCCGTGGTGATATCTCAGTGGAGAGCAACCTATGACATCACTGCACGCAGCTAACATGGCCATAGGAAAGTCGTGAAGCACAGCCTGTGCCTCGGCCGACAACGGTCACTGCAGAGCTGCTAAATATCTCCATTGGCACAGAACGAACCGCTAGACAGCCGCGATATTTAAGGTGGGTCTGCGACCACGGAAATAAGCGCTATCGAACCAAGCGACAGGATATATACGCCGAGGTCAGACTTATGCAAGATAAAATTATTAGTCAGCTGAGACTTCAGTGGCCTCTGTCGGGTGAAGCTACTGCTGTGGGTCTGCAATTCAAAGCACTCTGGGCTTCGAAAAGGCCAAAACGGCTACAAATTATCACCGCACTTACCGTCACGCCGCCTTCGGTGACGGTCCGGAGTGGCCTGGCAGGCGTGCTGTTCACTGCAGCCGACATTTTCCAGCCGCAAGAGATCTCGGTCACGGGCTGGCACCTCCGTAATCACCGGCTCCGCAATAAGTCGGCGACACTAAACGCAGATGGCTGAGAGACTCGGCAAAGGAAGCGACGCACCCGGCGCAAACGCACACGCGAACCCGCTAGAACTGGGCCGCAGCGGGACCATACACCGAAGCCGGTGTTCGCGACAGCTTCGCGGAGGGGGTGATGCGCGGGCGGGCCTATTGGTCGCCTACCAAGGGAAAGGAAAGCATGTGGACAGTTCAATGAGAGCCGCTATTGCGAGCGTTTCCGGTAGGTCAAGGGAAGAACGCATATTGAAGCAGCCTCATCTCGTTAAGCGGAGCAAGGCAGGAAACCGGAACCTTGCACTGAGCAAATCGACACGCAATCAAGCGACCAGCGCGCCGAACCGATGTGATCACCTCCTTACCTTTAGCGGTTACACATGCGTCACCATCGCTCAGCAGTAGCTGGCGGGCCGAGACCCCGTCGAGTATTTATTTACCTATCCCCCAGCCCCAACCCCCGCCGGACAAAATGGCGAGCAGCTGTAATACCTCTGCTGCTTCGCCGCTCCGTGATTGGCTAGGCTGGACCACGTTGACGTCACGCCTCGGCCCCCTACCAGAGAAAACCGGATGATGCTCTCCGAAGCGCTCTAGTGGTGGTGCGTCAGTTTTGGCCAAACGCGCCTACCACAGCCTCATGTAGACGCGGGAGCGCAAGCAGCTTGAGAGCAGCAATGGAACTAGAAAAGGGCACGTGCGAATCCCGCGGCGGTGCTGCTGGGCTGTTTTTGATGGCTTCGTCTCGATGACTCCTCGCGTTTCTGCTATCTCGTACCGGCTCTCTGCGTGCAGCGGCGCTCGTGGCCCTTTGGCCAGGTCGCGCTCGTAATTTGACCCAGATCACGAAACTGTATGCAAGAATTTTCTTTTGCGACCGGAAAGCATCATTCGTGAAGGCGCCACAATAAAGTTCACAAAAAGAGCAATTACAGGTCAGTTGAAGCTACCGCCTCATTCGTTCAGCAGTAGAAGTGTGTTCTAGCAGCATACTACGCGACAGTTGCAGTTCAAAATTGTACCCGCATTCATTTAAAACAAATGTCCGCAATCAAAAAGAATTCTCAGAAATACTCGATGCGGTCGGCTACAAAGGCAACGAATGACCTTTGTACTGTATAGGCTACCAGCGTCAGGTCAGCCAGAACGCGCGAGCGGTCCGAGCCTCACCCATGCGACTGCGCTCTCCAGAAACTCCTGATACCAAATTTTCCGATATTAAAAACGATAATAATATGTATTTCTATAGCGGCCCAAGAGAACTAAATCTCTATCCAGGCGCGCTGCGACAGCAAGAGGATCAATAACCAATTGGTAATGACAGGGGTGGTTCCATGCTCAGACCTATCTGCATAAGCATTCAAACAAACCTTCTGGGGCACAGCTGACCGGCAACTCTAGCATGTAACGTGCACTGAATAACTTACAATTATGTAAGCAAAGCACGTAGGAACCAAAAGGATCGAGTTAATAGGAGCGACGGGAAAGCTTAGCGAAATAGATGCGTCTTTAGCTAAGACTTGCAAATTCATTACGTGCGATGACAGTAGCCAGGAGCGAGTTCCAGATTTTCATTCCCTCCGGAAATGCCTGGCGATGACGGACATTGAGCTAGGCCACATAGTTTGAACTAAAGACCGCATACGATGTAGCCGCGATAAGCCGAGACTTGCAGCAGCGAACTCGCAACGCTGGGACTCACCGACCGGCAGAACGCTACCCAAAGAGTGCGTCTTCAGTCAGATATTGACATTATTCCCCTACAGCAATTTTTAAGTGCTTAGGAAGAGATTTAGTTATCCAATGGCCCTATACAAATGTTCTATTTTTAGGTTCCTAACCTATATACGCTCGAAGGGCTGCTGACCAAGTCGTTATCGAGCTGGTTTGGCCTAATGTAATGTAACGTATCTCCGTCTGTAACTCCACAAAGCCATAAAGACTATGCGGGCGTATATTTCGGTACGCATTTGGTAGCCAACAGACTTCATCTCACGCAGCAAGGAGAGAGTGTGAAGCATAGCAGAGTCAGGAGAGCAATTAAGGCTACCGAATGCGTACTGGAAGCCGCTTAGGCTGTGGGTGCGCTATACGAACCTCTCCTGCGAAACACCCAAATAGTCTTTGTGGCTTTGTGGAGTTACAGACGGAGATACGTTACATTACAAGGCGCTCGCCCCGACCAAGGTCTGGCCGAAGTCGGTGGCTCGAGCCCTGTGGCATACTTAAAGCGCCTGAATAGTGATTAAGTTTTCTTAGGGCATTATACAAATGAATGCATTATATACTCTAAATTTACCTTAGATTATATATACGCTATGCACCTGTTCGTGAGTCTTACATGCACGTAAATCTCACTGCATACCTGATTTGATCGCCGAGGTCGTGCGCTCGAGCCCCGTAGCACTTGTGAAGCACCTGAATAGAGATTAAGGTGCTCTTTGGGCGCTAAAAAAGGATTCTATTTTGAAATTATAATTATCTATCAGACTCCTCCAAAACCTCGGCCTGCTGTGGATATTTCATAAGTGGTCTTCAGTTTTAACTCGGCGGCCTAGCCTCAAAGCCAAGCTCAAAGTTCATTATCTCGGGTCTTACAACACAAAGGCGGCCTAACGGCCAATAGGTTTCCATACAGCTTGCCAACAGTACGCACAGGAGCAAGTGGTGCAAGAGCAGTGGAGGAGCAAGGAGGTTAGATGGGTAGCTAGTACATGCAACTGACGGGACCTTAGTGCCAGAAGAAAGATCTTGGGGTTGATTCAATGCTTGCTATATGGCCAGTAAAGCTCGATTAGAAGTGAATGGATTTGACAGCAACGTCGTCGACGACATGCCAGACAATTTGCCGAGTTTTTCACCAGTTGAAGATGATTGAGGGCACGTCACTGAGTCCTGAGTAAATAAAATTACAGTAATATAGGCTCGATGTCACAAACGCGTGAACTAGTTTGGCTCTCGTATCATTGTCTGAGCAGGCCCTGATTTCGGCAATGTGTCTCCGCTTGAAAGTAGAAGCAATGTGCCTATTGAACGGCATGTCATCTAGGAATAAGCGTCTCTATTACATGTAGGCTCCATAAAGAGGTGCCAGATGAACAGGAGCGATGCTTGAGGATGAGGTCTTCCAGCTTAAGAATGGCACTAAGCTTTCATATGACTCTTAGGTTGGTGTTATCATCATTTAGCTTCACGATATTAGTGGCATTCTCGTGCGAATTTATCCTATGCAGGCTGTGAGAGAGTTAAATGAGTCGGATGCTGAGCAAAGCTCGAAGGAAGTAAATATCAAATGAGGAGTAGAGCCGCACCTAACTTCTTCGAAATGAAAGTCAAGATTGTGATGGTGATGACATCATAAATAATAATAATAATATATTTGCATAGTGCCCATGTCGAATCTTTGGCTAGGCGCTTTACATGAACTTTAGAAGAAGCATGTCAACATGGTTTGTGGTGTCATGCATAGTGTCAGCACAAGCAAGCATACAAAGGACAACTCACACAGATCCGGCATATGCTGTGAGGAAAATGCGTTTTAGCTACATTTAAACTGTTGTGAATTAAGGAGATGTCGTGATGTAAGTCGGCAGTGAGTTCTAGGCTTTAGGGGCATACGAACAAAACGCCGATCTGAGAAAGATGTTGGTTTCGAGGTTGGTTCGAGGCACAGCTAAATTACTTGACTCAAACGAATGGATGGGACGATGCCAAATCTGATTGGTGAGAAGTCGAATAAGTAGGCTGGAGCAGAAGAATAAGGTAACCTAAAAGTGAGTGACAACACTTTGAAGTCGATGCGCTGCTTGATGGGAAGCAGGTGCAGGTCGGAGGTGTAACGTGTCGAGAGGTAACGTGTCGAGAGGTGGTGTCGTATGGCAGCTACGATGCTCGAGATAGCTAAGCCTGGCTGCAGAGTTTTGCACCAGCTGTGAGCACCTGATTGCACAAACCGGTAGATCAGCAAGCAGTGAGCTACGGAAGTCGAGACGGGATGTCACGAATGCATGGACCAATTTAGTTGTGGTATCACTGTCTAAGCAAGTCCGAATTTTAGCAATGTTCTGCGGCTGAAAGTAGGCAGACTCGACCGTGGAGCTAATGTCGCCGCCTACTAAAAGGTCGCTTTGGAAAAGGAGCCTAGATTTTTCGTAGATGCTACAAGAGAAGTGCTGGCAGAGCCGATTTTGACTGATAGGTTTTCCAATTTCTGAATCAAACTTGGTTAGCCCATTGGCAGTAAGTTGGTTCTATCATCCTTCAATTTTGAGAAGTTTGCTATCATCTAGTGGCGAAAGTCAGCAATACATGCTGCATGGGAGTAAAGAGTTTGACTAGCTGGAAGGCAGGTAGAGATCAAAGCACATGTGCAGCTGGATAACGTCTGCATAGAAATGAAAGCCAAGATTTTGCCTGGAAGTCATATTTTCAATAGGGAGAGTGTAAGTTGTGAAAAGAAGTGGACCAAGCACAGAACCCTGGTGTTCCGTATTTAGAAGCTCTTTGGGTGATTTTTGGCCGTTGGCATCAATGCTCTGGACTCTCCCACTGAGTCATGACCTAGCCACTGCAGTGCAGTTCCAGTGACGCCCAGGTGAGATGAGAGACACTCAAGAAGGGCTTGGTGATCAACAGTATTGAATGGTGCATGCAGGTATATGGTGAAGAGAAGAGAGCCTAAGACCAAACCCTGAGGTGTTCCTTGGAAGACCAACTCTATTACCGAGCTCGGATCTATCCCAGCTTAGCTTGGATCTATCCCAGTTAAGCTATCGAGACGCGCTGAGAGATCTAAACGCATTCGAAAGAGGCTCTAGCCAGATCAGCGTTGTACAAGACGTCATTGCAAACACAAAGTAGAGCAGTATCTCGGGAATGTTAGCTACCGCTTGGCTCCTTCGTACATAGCTGAACTGCAGCATCAGTTCCAGCCTGTTCGCACCCTCAGGTCCTGTGTGGACAATAAATTAGCTGTCCCATTCCTCCGCTTAAAGACCGTTGGCGACAGAAGCTTTAGCTCTGCAGGTCCTAGGCTGTGGAACTCGCTTCCACAATTCTTACGCAACGACAACTACTCTCCTGCCGGCGACTATGGTTTTTCCTTTCCAGCGGTCCTGAGCTGCTACTTCCAAGCTACTCACTACCTCAACTGCTCTCCTGACTCTGCTATGCTTCCCACTTTCTCTTTGTTGCGTGAGACTAAGTCTGTTGGGTACCGAATGCGTACCGAAAGCCGCTTAGGCTGTGAATGCGCTATACAAAACTCTCATGCATTACAACCGCCGGGTCTTTATGACTTTGTGGAGTTACAGACGGACATACTTTAGATACATTACCTCCCTATCCTGATTTTAACCAGCAATAACAATAATAATGATAATGATGCACTTGATAAAGCACCCTCAGAGAACTCAAATCTCTTTCTAGGCGCTTTACATTAGCGGCAATATACCATCAGCCCAAATACTTTGAATGTGAGCCAGTGTGTGAATTATCGGCGACTAACTGAATAAACACCAGTCACCGACGACTCGCCTATCTTGTCCGTCGTGATACTTATAATAGTCTTACAAAGATAATGCTGTGATGAGTGTCATGCCAAAAACAGGGAATCTACGTACATACTAATTTGCATATGCTGCCACACCATTCACTCTCATAGTTGAAATTGAACATAATTGTGCATGCACTGTCGGCTTGCAATCAGTGCGTTATTTATCTATATATTTAAATGCTGATGAGATTATATTTAAAGAGGAACGCATTGAAATTAAGAACTTTACTGAAACAGCCAGTCTAACCGAGGGTTTTTCTACCCGCGATTCTATTAAGGGCACACACTAGCAGGTCAATGTACCTTGCAGGGAAAGATTCAGGGCCGGATCTGGAGGACGATTAGTCTTTCTAGTTTAAGATATCAATTTAGCGATGTGTTCCATAGACGCAAACATGAAGGTGGAAAGATGAAAAGCAATTCGATATGGTTTTGTAGTCCAGTCATTGAGGCTATGGAGTCCATAATCCGACATTCGATCGTGAATGTCGGAAAAAGTTTTGAAACTAAATGACAATAAAAACGAACTGCTGCTCATAGGAAACCCTAAGCGTGTGGCTGAATTAGAATGCTTTGCTCTTCTAATAGGTGATGCTGTTGTGCGACCGTCACCACGTGCTAAAAACTTAGGTGTTGTTTACGACAGCTGCTTAAATTTTAAAAGCTTTATTCAGAAGACTGCTTCTGCAGCTTGCCATCACGTCCGATCTTTGTCTAAGATAATCAGCTGTCTTCCATGGTGGCTTGCAAAAAGTTTAACTAGCTCCTTAATTCTGTCTCGGCTGGATTATTGTAATTCTCTTTTGGCTGGGTTACCAAAAAAGCCACTAGGCCACTGCAAAGGGCTATAAATATGGCTGCAAGGCTAGTCTTCAAGTCCCAGAGGATTGAGCACGTGTCTCCTTTGCTAAAAGAGCTAGGATGGATGCCAGTTGAGCAACGGATACAGAGCAGAGTTCTTACGCTGACCCACGGATTGGCTCCTCCATACCCAGCTGAACTTTGCACCAGTTTCAGCCTCCTCATGCCCTCAAGTCCTGTATAGACAATAAATTAGCTGCTGTTCCATTGCCCCCCTCCGCTTAAAGACTGTTGGCGACAGAAACTTTAGCTCTGCAGGTCCCCGACTGTAGAACTCGCCTGCACGATTCTTACGCAACGAAAACTACTCTCCTGCTGCCAACTATATCACATCATTTCCAGCGGTCCTGAGCTGCTACTTTCATGCTACTCATACCGTATTGTCAACGCAGCTAAGCATATTAACTAATATCGAGAGCACTACCGCTGCGTGAAAAAGTATCAGAATAAATAATCTCAGATTTGGTGGCTTCACTTAAATGGGTATTGCCCTAGAACCATTGAGAGCAAGAGAATAGAAAAGCATTGTACACTGTGTCTCGCGGCTTAAATGTGAAAGGCTCCGGCATCTAAAAGCATCAGCCACCAGAATGACTTGCAAATGTCTCTCCGTTAACCGTGGCGGGCCACCCATCGCAGTGGGCTACTAAAGTCTAAGGAGGAAACTGAGTCGCTTACCGTCCCCCTTCTCAACTGATAGCGAGGTCACTTCGCGGAAATCCCTCTCTCCCTCTCTCTCTCTCTCTCTCTCTTTCTCTAAGATATCTGTCTTTTACCTTTCTTTCTTTTTCTGTCAATATATAGAAAAATTAAAAAATAATTCATTTGTATAGCTCCATAAGATAACTAAATCTCTATTCAGGTACTTTGCATATGCCACAGGGCTCGAGCCCATGACCTCGGCCAGACCCTGATCGGGATGAGCGCTTTAACCACTGGGCCAAACCAGCTCGGCAGCGTGTGTCTATAATAATAATAATAATAATAATATTGCACTTGATAAAGCGCCCTCAGAGAACTTAATCTCTTTCTAGGCGCTTTACATTTGCTGCAAAGTGATACGCAATATCTGTAACTTAGTAAAGCCGTCGGGACTAAGCAAGTGTTTTTATAATTTCTTTAGGGCTGAAATAGCTTTCTACCAGTGGTATGCAGAAGACAGCCTTCCGCTCACATCAACACCGAAAAACATACCAGAGCCGAGAAAAAATTCGAGGGGTGCAGTAACAGGAGGCTGGTGCTGTAGCAACAGTTCACATAGGGAATTAACTAAGCAGTGAGTGGGCCATGTATTTCGGAGTGAAAAATAAGGGTTTGCTTTTAATATCTCTGCAATTTGACCAAGATATTTTCGTATTTTTATCGCCTTACAATTGTTTAGAATGTTTTCTAATGCTCAAGATCCAACGACTGCGAAACAAAAGTTTCGATTTCCTACTGCTGCAGCCGACTGTAGGGCAAGAGCAACCGTGAGAGTTTGGTGTCTTCGATGCAGTGGTGATAATGGTCGCGCTGGGTGCCAGCTCAATAGTATCTTTCGAACAGACTTCGAGTATATAAAGAGCATCAGCGGACCCAGGACGTGCTCTTAGGGAACCGCAGCGGCACACTACTAGGAATTGCTCGGCATTTACAGCTAATCCGTTTCTAATCATCTTTCATCTTCTTGGCCACTTGTTTTCTCAAAGCACTTACTGTCTCACTTGTACATCATTTCTTTTTTTTCGCTCATTTCCGCAATCTTACCTCTAATCGTCGAAATCTACTGATAACATAACGTGCAGTGGACATGCAAGCCAGTCCGACTGCTCATATAGTGGGTTGCTTCACGAGCCCGTTTTGTATGCATTTAGTTGGCCGAATAAACGGTTCGGAGCTTGCTATGAAAGAAAAAAGAGTACATATAATATAATAATGTGATTTATTTATATAACGCCCTAGGAGAACTTTCTATATCTATTAAGACGCTTTGCATATGCCTCCGGGTTCGAGCCCACGACTTGGGCCATAAAATATATTCACCCTGACCTCGGTCGTGAAAGGCGAGTGCCTGCAAGGCTCATTCAACAGGCTCATATATGGGCCGTGATGGCTCACTAGGTAAGGCGGTTGCTTTTCACAACCTCGGCCCCTTGGGCGTGTGTTCGTATCCTGCGGTGGACGATCCTTTATCGCCACTGCAAGCGGTGGCGATAGCCGTAAAGGCTCTTCTGTCGCTATACAAAAAGAGGCTGTTTAATCAGCCTGTATTATTATTATTATTATATTTATTTCGGCAGTAGTGAACCGGTTGCTATCACTCTGCTTGCAGCTGGTAATAAAACATTGCTACTGCAGATCCTCAAACCCATTTACGTCTACACGATTAAGGATAATGGCTTTATGTGATCACGAAACATGGCGACAGTCTGGGCATCTGAAACCTGCTTGCAGTTGGTAACCAGCGATTGCCTTCGCCAGGACTCGATCCCACGACCTGGGTCGTGAATCGCCAGCTCCTTACTTCTCGGCAAAGACCCAGAGGAAGTACATAAATCCGAGGCAACCGAAGTCCTCTCTGAATCCAAGCCATGGTCAGTCGCAGTCAGCAAGAGATGGCTTCTGGAAGTGAGTTGCCACTGAACTCCGAAAGTGAAGTCGCTGTTATAAATGAGATCCGATCGTCACGTGGTAACGATCGTGCTCAGTAAGGCAAACATGATTCAAACCCTCTTCGGCCTCAACTGATAGTGGTTCTCAGTCTCTTCATTAGGATTCCCCCTCTGTAACCCTTTACCGAAACTGGATTTAGCTTACATCAATGGTCTGGTTAGCCATGTGCTCTTTCAGCAGCAATGAGATCGATGATAGTTCGGATCAGTCTGCTACTGGCGTCTTTGATTCTAACCTGCAAGTTGAGCCAACTTGCATTGGGACCAAACGGGCAGCAGTCTCGCATGCGACTCGTGAGCTGCTCGGGAAAAGCAAGTGGCCGGCCACCTTTGTTCGTAGGGCTCGGCTTTCTAGCTAAGCGGTGCTACCGCTCTCCAATTAAATCGCCATCAGTAACAAGCCGACCCTCATTCGCTCGACGGCTGGGTCTCGCCGCCACTGCCGGCAGACGAAAGCTGACTGCGTCGCGGCCGTTCATGTTCTCGACGGGCCACCTGCAGCCGAACCAAGTTTCCGGCTTCAATTACGCTCTGCTCGCCACTATGCCTGGCAGCTATCGTTTCCTGGTTGATGACGCATGGCTGCTTCGGCTCTCACGGCGACGAGCAGCGGAAAGCCGGTTCCGAGGTTACGCCTCCCAACGGAGAGAGAGAGAGAGAGAGAGAGAGAGAGAGAGAGAGAGAGAGAGAGAGAGAGAGAGAGAGAGAGAGAGAGGGGGGGAGGCAGAGGAAGAGAGAGAGAGAGAGGAGGCAGAGGGAGAGAGAGAGAGAGAGAGAGAGAGAGAGAGAGAGAGAGGAGGCAGAGGAAGAGAGAGAGAGAGGAGGCAGAGGAAGAGAGAGAGAGGAGGCAGAGGAAGAGAGAGAGAGAGAGAGAGAGAGAGGAGGCAGAGGAAGAGAGAGAGAGAGAGAGGCAGAGGAAGAGAGAGAGAGAGAGAGAGAGAGAAGAGAGAGAGAGAGAGAGAGAGAGAGAGAGAGAGAGAGAGAGAGAGAGAGAGAGAGAGAGAGAGAGCGCTCTGTCGGCTGAAGCCGGCTGGCAGCTTGACTGGCAGCTTGACTTGAGCGCACTCACATTGTACCAGTTTCTTTACACACTGACCGCTGAATGACGATAGGCTTTTACGGCACATATTATTTTTTAAAGGACATGTCATCCTGTGAGTCTGCTGCAAATGGGAATGCTCGGAGCTGCAAATGGGAGCGTCGTATTAAGGCAGCATTTTCTCGTTGGAGTTTTTAATCTAAATTTTCGTGTCTTAAATTTTTAATTGTTTGCTATAATTTGGACATTACTTTGGAAAGCTCTTTTCCTTCAAGGTCAAATTGATATTATTTCGATACATTGTCGAGGCCACTAAATGGGTGGGGCCCATGGGCCCGCGCATACTTAGCCGACGCGGTAATATCGAATAACGGCGATGTCCTCGAAGATAGTCAGGACCCACTGACCAGGCACCTTTTCTAGCCCTACCTAAGGCGCGCGGCAAACAGAACCCGGACTGCCTCGGCTAGCCGCTCCAAGGCGAGCCGCCTAGCAACGACGCTCCGTTAGACGGCAAATGCGGCGAGCCTCGAAAGTCGACTCGCCAGCACTAGCGGCATAAACATGGCGGCGAGCCGAACGAAAGCCAACTGCGGCGGCGTCATACTGGGCTTGTTCCCGCCTCAGCATCCGTCTCAGGGCTACAAATGGTCCGCCCCTTTCTTTCGCTTCAAGTCAAATGCGCTCCCACCCGCTCCCAGCAGACACTCTCGGCGTAGCGGGAGGTGGCTGGCGTGCATTTGCAGCTAGACACCGGCCCCGGGAGGGGGCCCCTAGTAGGCCGCCCTCAACTGTCGTAACAGGCTCGCCCCGTGGTACTGCCGGACCGGGGTAGGTTCGCTCGATCAGCTCGTCCAGAGCGTCCAGCCTTTCTCTTCATTTTTTCTTTCTATATTTCTCCCCCTCTGTCTGTCTGCCTGTCTGTCTCTGTCTCTGTCTCTCTGTCTCTCTGTCTCTCTGTCTCTCTGTCTCTCTGTCTCTCTGTCTCTCTCTCTGTCTCTCTGTCTCTCTGTCTCTCTGTCTCTCTGTCTCTCTGTCTCTCTGTCTCTCTGTCTCTCTGTCTCTCTGTCTCTCTGTCTCTCTGTCTCTTTGTCTCTCTGTCTCTCTGTCTCTCTGTCTCTGTCTCTCTGTCTCTCTCTGTGTCTCTGTGTCTCTGTGTCTCCCTCTCTCTCTCTCTCTCTCTCTCTCTCTCTCTCTCTCTCTCTCTCTCTCTCTCTCTCTCTCTCTCTCTCTCTCTCTCTCTCTCTCTTTCAATCTCTCTCACTCGTATATCCGGCCGTACGGTCACTCATCTTCTTGGAACTTATTAAGCAACCAATACCGGCGATGTTGAAATTGAGCGCTGCGAGATGGCAACTGCAGCCGGCGGTGCTGACGCAGTCTGCTAGTGCGAAACTCTTTTCCGGTGCATTCCAGTTGTTCATTCGAATAACCAGACCGCTTGGCGTTGCCGGCGTCAGGAGAGCCTCCCTCCCACGCGGGTCGGGCTAGATTTCCGGTGCCAAGCAGGCCTCGCGAGTGCTCGGTTGGTAGCCTGAGTAAGCTTTCAGCCCCAACAAGGGCATCTCCGCTAACATGATCCCTAATGTATTCAATACGGAGCGGGAGCGCCGAATTGAAGCGACCTCATGCCGAGTACACACGCCAGGCCGTAGCCAAGCGAGCGAAGCATTGGATGCAACCGGCCCTGGGGGGCGCTGGTTCGAATGTCAGATGCGAGCATTCAGTGTCCTCCGAGCAGCCTTTGTGTGCGGCTGATGAACTATCGACCCGACGGGCTCTAGAGTTGACGCAGCCTTAGCATGCTGCGATATTTTACAAGATTAATCCTGATGATCGAGACAAAAATATACGCCAAGCCAACTACGACGCACCAGCTTAGCCAAGTTAACTGACAGGTCGAACTGCAGACGGCCTAAGAAGATGACTGAATGCCAGCGGCCTTGATCTCTCACTCACAGGGGATTTAGCAGTCGTTAAGAGGTTCGTGGAAGGCAAAAAAAGGATCTGTGTGCTGCCGCAATTCGAAGACGCCTGCGCAGGTAGTGCGGCCCATAATCAGCATCATTGGGTGCCGCGTAGCGAAGTGAGTGACATGTATCGGGATCTGACTGAGGAAAAGCTTCCACCGACAAGCACCCTTGAAGCACAGCGAACGGACTGGTTAATAAATTGCCTTAGCAAGACAGGGCGTGGAGGCAAGTAAAGAAGAAGGGGCTATTGCAGCTTAGCTCAATGGGAGCACAGTCGTCCCTCGTTCGTCGCGGTTAATCAGTTTCAGACTCGATCATCAAAAGTGAATTTTGGCGAAGTAGGATTTTCTATCTATAAACCGAATATTCTTGTAGTTTGAGCATAGAAGATCTGTTCACGACCCTCTAAATATGACTTCTAAGATTATTAGAGTCCTCTGGACATGAAATAACACTTCTTTAGTCACCATTGCACTCGTATTATGCAGTATATTAGACAGAATAGTAGAAAATGAGACATATTAGACGTTATAAATATGATATTATTTTATTATATATATATATATTGTACATATTATATGTATTGTACATTTAATTACACTACAATAGCCAATCAGTGAATAGCGTGCTTTGATTGGGCGGTTTCACCAAACTCGATTGTTTGGAACAAAATTCTCGCCCTCGCACAAGGAATGGTCGAGTGACTGAACCTGGCGTTGAATGATTTTCGGGAGTGCTCGAATACACAGGCCCTACGTTCCATACGTACAGTAATTTTAATTTTAATTCTAATACAGGCGTGTATGATTGACTCAGACATCCGAGTGCGCTGTATCATTTTCATTATTTCGATCAACTTTTTAATGAATATATTTAAGAAATAGCCATAGAGTAAAGCCGTGAAAATCGAAGCGTAAAGTGGTGATGGACGACTGTGTTTGCCTTAGACTTGTAAGCCGAGTAACATGGTTTTTCAAGTTCAGCAGGACCATGGATTTTGAGCACCAGACGATATTGTAATAAAGATAATAGCACACTTGATAAACCACCCTCAGATAACTCAATCTCTATCTGGGCGCTTTACATTAAATGCAAAGGAAGCATGATTACATGGTTAGTAGTAGCATGCTCAATAAACAACAACAATAACATGGTTAGGGGTGATATGCACAGGGTCAGCATGCAAGTGTGATTAGTGGCAGCAAGCAACAGTGTCAACACGCATAAGCACATAAAGGACGATTCGCCTGGACCCACTAAATGCTGTGATAATAGGTGCATTTTAAATTTCTTTTTAAATGTGGTCAAGTGAGGGGATGTCTTGACGGAAGTTGGATTAGCTGCGAATAGCGTTTTTTCGCATGGAGATTCCGTGTTCCAACATGACAAGCACTGCAACAAAAATACAATGGTTACTGTGTGTATGAAGAAGAAAGGATTCACTAGGCTGGTGGAGCCAGCATAACTCTGTCTTTAAAGTCTCAGATTAACAGAAAAAAGGGATACATACAAAATATACAGATGGGGAGAGAAAGGGGGCAGAGAAGGGAGAGAAAGAGAGAGAGAAAGAAACAGGATGCATAATATAGACAGAGACAGGTAGACAAATGAGGGGCAAGAGAGTTCAAGGGCAAAGTCTGGCAGTACAAGATAGAAAGTGGGAAAAGATATGAGAAAGAAAGAGCCTATAGAAAAGACGGTATCTTGTCAACCCATAAGAATTACAGCACATCGTTTCCAGAGATCCAATTTAATAATGAGCTGCCGTCCAGGATACATGGTTGCCAACTCGAGAGTAGGTCAGGTCACGAAGCAGTAATTTAAAAAAAATAGTAGCTGTTCATTAGCTTGAATGGCAGAGTGCTGCATTCCTAATTGGTTAAAGTTTGTATGCTAAGCAACTTCAAATAATGCACCACTATTTATGCTACTTTTGACAAGTTTTAGTCACTTGCTGATATCATGTTGTGTTAGCAGAAGTCTATCTGAGGAAAAATCAGATTTTTTTATCCGAAGAAAATGCTGCACCAAATTTTTTTGAGGTTTCTAAAGATTAAAATCTTCTATTCAATAAGAAGTGAAAGATTAATTAACGCAGTCACATATTCCCTAACAGTTCTTACATCCGTCGGTATACGGCTTACTTAAGCCTGCTAGTTGTGCATTCGTACGCTTTTGTGTGCCCTTTGGCGAGAACTAGTCGGCCTTGTATGCAGGTGCATGCTTATACTAGTGCACGCCAGCAAAAACTGGCTGCGAGTGACCTGGCTCGAGGAGAATGCAAACCTTGGAGAATTGGACCATCGGTAAACTCTTGAGACCGCCGCAGGGGCATGTTGCTCTGCAACCGGATGCTGTGCTGATGCGGTCACTCTTTTCATTAGGCTGCCGATTAAATCCAGTTCATATGCTCACCGTCATATCCGTAGTCCAGAGAATGAACAGTTAGCCAAACACGGTCAAATATAGACTCGCAAGATCAGCCGGACATTGCAAAGTCGAGAGCCCTGGGAATGTTCAGAACAAGCTATACCGTATTCTTAGGATAGGTGAAAACTTAGTCTGATGCGTCGAATCAAGAGGCAAGATTCCAAAAAAGGGGAAAATATTTAAGGGTTCTGTATGTACGCGTTTTCTTAGAGCCACAGCTCACTGTCCAGCATGATTGGTCTTTGATTTGGACATTGTATTCTAAACCTGCTAGGTTCAATCTGCCCTGAATCCTGCCGATAGGCAACATAATCTGGCGCTAACCAAACAAAACAATTGATTGCCTCTTGCATTGGCCGTGGCCTACTATTAGACTGAGTGCGAGTCAAAAACACGATATTAGGAGCAGAATCAACTAATATTTATTGCAAGCAACTCACAGCATTCTCAATGCCAAAGAGCTCCTAAGTCTGGCAGCCTCGTGTCAGCTTCCATCGACACCAGTCCTAGCGGATCTTAGTCATGCATTTTAATAAATGCTCATCATTTTCTGCCCGTTTGAGAGCAGTTCTAAAGAAGAGCTGACAGTTCAGGGCATGCTTCAGATTAATAGTGTCGCTTAATCAAAGCTTCCTATTATTAAATGACATCCGAGCTCGGTCGCAGGAGGAAATTATCTATTGCCGGCATCTGCCTCTCCAGTACAAAGAGCCGAGCCTACTAAACGTCCTGTGGCGACCGGATCTTCGCCTGCTTCACACAATTGTAATTCAATGACCGCTACTAGTGTCAGTACAGCTACGCTGCCGGTTGTAGCAAGTACTGATATTAGAGCCTATTACCAATTGTGTATGAGCTAGAAGCCTCGCAGGTAAAACTAGAGCACGGCAAATGCAGCATCAGCATCAGCATAGAAGCCTCGCAGATAATCACTTGGAACGACTTCCAAGTTATCGATATCAAGTTCTGTTCGTGCATGTGCACCCACACATGTCTGCACGCTTGGGCCGTGTGATGAGCTTCTGTAAATTCGCAGGTAGCAGTATCTGCATGATCTAGGTAACGATGCTGGGCATTGTTCAGGGTCATAATACCAGCTACATAACATTGCTAAAATTCGAGCTTGTTTAGATAGGGGTATCACATTTACGTTTATCCATGCATTTGTGACATCCCGTCTTGACTTCTGTAACTCACTGCTTGGTGGTCTACGAGCATGTGCAATCAGGCGCTTACAGCTAGTGCAAATCTCTGCAGCTAGGGGTGTCTGTCGTGAGCTTCGCAGTTGCCACATAATACCACTTCTCGCCGACCTGCACTGGCTACCAGTCAATCAATGAATCGGTTTTGGTTCAAGGTTTTGTCGCTCACTTTTAGATCATTTCAGTCTTTGGCTCCAGCCTACCTATCAGATCTATTCCTCCAACAGGCCAAGCACCGTTCCACCCGCTTTTCAGAAACAAACTGTTTACCAGTACCTCCCACAAACCTCGAATCATTTGGAGACCGTGCTTTTAGTTCGTATGCTCTCAAAGCCTGGAACTCTCTCCCGACTTGCGTCACGACATCCCCTGACTTGACCACATTTAAAAAGAAATTAAAAACGCACCTATTTATGACAGTATTTAGTGGGTCCCTGTGATTCGTCCTTTATGTGCTTATGCATGCTGACACTGTGCATGCTGCCACTAACTACACTTGTATGCTGACACTGTGCATGTTCACCCGTAATCATGCTATTCATGCTGTTTATCAAGCATGATACCACTCATCATTCGGTCGTATTTCCTCCGCAGCAAATGTAAAGCGCCTAGAAAAATATTGAGTTCTCTGAGGGCACTTTATCAAGTGTATTATTATTATTATTATTATTATGCCTACTTTTCGGTATTGTTCGAGGAACAAGCAGCATCGAATGCAAGAAAATGTATAATTTAGATTGAAGCGGGCATCTGCTGCTGAGCTACTCCTCTCCATTTATAAAGCGTTGAATTCCTTGAGGGTGGATTGAACTGAAGGTCGAGTGAAAAGTATACCTCGTCAGGCTGGTTAGAGTTGACAATAGGCAAACTATATTGTCGTGCAGGCTTATTTATTATTTATTAGCAAAAAATCTCCAGACTAAATGGAGGACTTTGTAAAGCGTTTAGAATGTGAGTCACGAAATGACAGTTAAGTGGCAAGAAGATGGTTCCTCACTTGTTGCTATTGAGTGCTCACCACAAATCGCCAAGAGACTACCGACCAAAATCCACCAGCAGCTCAATTTAATATATATATATATATATGTGTGTGTGTGTGTGTGTGTGTGTGTGTGTGTGTGTGTGTGTGTGTGTGTGTGTGTGTGTGTGTGTGTAATTCTGTTTCAAAGCACCCTAATAGAGCCTAATGTCTACAGGCTCTTTTCATTTGCCATAGGGTTCGTGCCAGGGACAGGGGTCTTTAAACACAAGCACCGTCCTCCTGGGCCAAACAAGATTGCAGGAATGGATTCGAAGAGGGTTAGAGTATGGGCAGACCCTGCTAGATATGGAGTTTTGACTAATAAGCACATTATCAGGTTGACTATTACCTTCTTGCTTTCTATATACCTTCTTAAGAGAACTGAATCACAATGTAAGCGATACACAACTGAGTGCAAGAGAAGCTGTTAGGTCCGCTGTAAAGTAACAGTGTACTACATTAGTACAAGTTGTCGAAGGAGAGCAGCGAACCGACCAGTTGACTTACATATTCTCCCGAGCTAGGGTCGGTCATCGCGAGCACCTGCTCCTTCCGAGTGGCTGCCAGAGATTCTTAAGACACTGCCAGGCCTGTTGTCGATTCAATCTTTCGGTGTGCGACTGCTCATACAAATATGCTGCAGATGTGAGATCTAAGGCCTAATAACGTGTTCAGTATAATTATTACACAAATTAAGATGCGTATACACAGGTGAACGTTCAGTGTCAATGCACCCTAGACTTAAGGCAATTTTTCCTTTTTGCTGGCAAGGGGCAGGTACTGATAGATGACGGCAAGTATCAGAGTCTCGGCTACCGGGTTGGAGGAATATAGCGGTTATATATATATATATATATATATATATATATATATATATAGCGAATATAGGCGGTCTACTTATTGGAGGTAAACAAGAAACTTTTGAAGCAGCCCACCAATCAAGAACATTCCCAAGAAGCAACAAGAATGTGCCTACTTAGAGACATTTCATGCAGAGATCAGTCAGTGTGACTGTAAAAGTTCAGAATACGGACATCTATCGATCAACAAGCTGCCTTTAATGACTACAATAATAATAATAACAAATTTTCATAGCGCCCTTGGAGAACTTAATCTCCTTCTAGGCATTTCCCATATGCTGTAAAGAAAGCATTATCAAGCGGTTATTGGAGCGATGCAAAGTGTCAACAAGCCTAGTATGGTTAATGGTAGCCATGCACAGTGTCAACATGCCGTATCGTACAAAAAACAAATCTCAAGGACCCAGCAAATTTTCCGAGAAATGTGTGCGTTTTAAGCTTATTTTTAAATGCTGGTAAGTCAAAGGATGTCCTGTCGTCAGTCAGGAGTTAGTTCCAAGTTTTAGGAGCTTGCGAAACCTAGGCACGGTCTCCAACAACTTTCAGGTTTGTTCAAGGCTTAGGTAAATGATTAGATTCCAAAAAGTGGTTGGTATGATGCTTAGCCTGATGAGGGAGTAGATCTAATAGGTAGGCTGGTGCCAGAGAATGAAGGAACCTAAAAGGGAGTGACAAAACCTTAAAGTCGATAAGCTACTTGATTGAGAGCAATTGCAGGTCGGCGAGAAGTGGTGAGATGTGGCAATTGCAACACTCACGACAGACAAGCCTAGCTGCAGAATTATGCACCAGCTGTAAGTGCCTGAGTGCTCAGGCCGGTTGACCAGCAAGCAGAGACTTACAGAAGTCAAAATGGTATGTCATAAATGAATGGACCAATTTGGACGCAGTGGAGCTAATGTGGTCGTCTAGTGAACGGTTACTTTAGAATGGTACAAGATTCTGTGTAGATGCTACAAGAAATATCCTGGTAGAGCTGTTAAGCTTCAAAATGTCTGAGTTACACTTGCGTAGCCCACAGGTGTTAAGTTGGTCTTATCTTCATTCAATTTGAGAAAGTTTGCTGCCATCCTAGTAGGAAAGTCAGCTGTGAAAGCCTAGATCGTGTTTGTCAATCCCATTCAACGAGAGAGAATGAATACATTCTGAAAAGAAGCAGAACGAGCACAGAGCCCTGAGGTACTCAGCACGTCAGAGGCTCCTCGAATGGTTGTTTCCCATTCACATCAACGCTTTGGACTCTCACAATGTGATCGAACCTGGGTCATTTAATTGTGAAGCCCAAGATGAGATGAGAGGCGCTCGAGAAATACTTGGTCATTAGTAATAATAATAATGATAATGCACTTGATAAAGTGCCCTCAGAGAACTCAATCTCTCTCTAAGCGCTTTGCATTTGCTGCAAAGGGAAACGCGATTGAATGGTAAGTAATATCATGCTTGATAAACAGCTTTGATAACATGGTTAGGGGTGACATGCACAGGGTCAGCATGCAAATGTGGTTAGTGGCAGCATGCACATTGTCAGCATGCACAAGCACACGGAGGACGAATCACAGGGACCCACTAAATGATGTCCTAAATAGGTGTGTTTTTAAGTTCTTTTCAACTGTGGTCAGGTCAGGGGATGTCCTGACGCAAGTCGGGAGGGACGTCCAGGCTTTGGGAGCTTACAGACTAAATGCACGGTCTCCAAAGGATTTGAGATTTGTACGAGATATAGGTACACTGTTAGATTCCGAAAAGCAGGTGGTGGGATGATTGGTCTGTCGAAAGATCAAGCACAGCAAGCTAAGAGAATTTACCCAAGTCTGCATTCCTGAGAAGGTCGTTATTACACCGAAAGCAATGCTGACTCTGCGTAGGGATTGGCTCTGAAATCAGATTGGAACTTACTTGCTTGGTTTGAAGTTTCAATTTGAGAGTTTTGCTGGTCTGCTACTACTCGTCCCAGTCTCTTAGATAGGAACAGCAGTAAGGACACAAAGCAGAATTTCCAACGTTCTCTTGGTCTCCTATCTCTACCTTTATTAGTAGCCTAACAACAGCATTTTTGAAAGGTGCCGGACAAGACCCGAGGCACGGACGGTGGCTAAGTTTAAGCGAATGGAATATAAGTGTCTCAGCAGATACGTGTTCGTGGATAGTGACTGTTCCATTTCCATTTGCATCTAATCACGGAACTTTCCGATCTCAGGACTATTCAAGATCTCCCGCGGTGCCGAGTGAGAGCAAATGTACCAGCCAACGCGATTACCAGGCTAGGTTCGCTTACGAACTGTCACACGTATAGACATGTCTGGTTCGACGCTAGTTTGCACTCAAGACAAGTTCATTCTCGACTCTTAAACTTTTTCCAGTGTAGACACAGCTTGGGCAAAAGCATAAAAGTATTGCAGAGACAGTGTCGAAGTAAAGCATAGACCATCCTGAAAAATTGCACCAGAAGACACTCACGGTTGCTAGCAAATAGGATCCCGGGTTACTAATTTGCACTTAACATGCACAGGGGAGCAAGCAAAGTACATATACAAAAAAGACAGGTTGATTGGGCCACGGAAAGCTTATCGGAACAGATCCGCCTTTAGCCGAGACTCAGTAAGGTAAGGACGTGCGAATGGTCACTGAAGACGTAAGTGAGTTAAGACGTAAATGAGTTCCGGGCTTTTGATGCACATGAACTGACGGCCCAAACACCAATGGGTTTTAATTTAGTGTGATTAGTGTCTAGAGATGATTGGAAACCGAGTTCGAGTGGTGCCAGAGCACTCTATAGGAGCAGAAAGGTCAAGTACAAAGTGAAAGTTAGCTAACTTAACAGCTTCATAGTTACACCAATAGCCGAACCCTCAGAGCACAGGCTGGCCTAAGCGAATGAAACAACCTGTAAGTCAGAGAGATAATCTGGAAGTCAATTTGATGCTAGATTTGGGGCCAGTGCAGCTCAAATGGAATTGGTCTGGTCCGGCAACCGGGCAAGTGGCGACAGACCTGCCGAGCTGCTGCGTTTTGCACCAGTTGGAGACGACTAAGGACTCATGCGGTATTCCTAAATAAAGAGAATTCCGTTATTATTGATGAGATGTCGCAAGCATGTGGGCTAGTCTGCCTCTCGTACTCTTTCAAAGCAGGCCCTGATGTTGACA
Source organism: Cristatella mucedo (assembly GCA_009760855.2). Classification (NCBI taxonomy): domain Eukaryota; kingdom Metazoa; phylum Bryozoa; class Phylactolaemata; family Cristatellidae; genus Cristatella; species Cristatella mucedo. The sequence continues at coordinate 258,282 of WPIO01000090.1, read as the reverse complement.
TTGTTCCTCAGCTGAAAGTAAAGCATATTAAGCACCTACCGCCCAGTCTCCCTTCTGCCATTCCTATCAAAGACACTGGAAAGGGTCGTGGCGGACCAGCTGAACTCATATATAGAAACTTCACACCTTGCTAGTAAGATCCAGTCTGGCTTTTAGAGCTAATAACTCCACAAAGTCAGCATTGCTTAGGGTATACAACAACCTACTTAGGATTGCAGACATGGGTAGAGTGTCTCTGCTTGTTTTGCTCGATCTTTAGACAGCTTTTGATACCACCGATCACAAAGTTCTTCTAGAGCGCTTCTCATCTCACCTGGGCATCACTGGCACTGCTCTGCAATGGTTCAGGTCATATCTCAGTTGGAGACTCCAGAGTATTGACGTGAATGGACAAATATTATCCGAGGTACCTCAGGGCTCCGTGCTGGGTCCGGTTCTTTTCACGCTTTATACTCTCCCTCTTGCTGATGTGATTGCCAAGCACAATCTAGGCTTTCACTTGTATGCCGATGACACTCAGTTGTACCTTTGCTTTGATCCCTCCCAGCCTTCGAGCACCTCAAGTTCTCTCAACTCACTTGCTGCATGTATTGATGACATCCGATCATGGATGGCAGCAAATTTTCTAAAACTAAACTATGATAAAACTATCTTACTAGTTATGGGGAAACCCAGTGTGATTCGGAAATTGGAAAGGCTGACGCTCAAAATTGGCTCTGCCAGCATATCTCCTGTTGAATCAGCTCGAAATCTAGGTGTCATGTTCTAAAGCAACCTCTCGTTAGACGACCATATCAGCGCCACAGTTAAATCTGCCTATTTTCAGCTTAATAACATTGCTGAAATTCGGGCTTGTTTAGATAAGGATACCACGTCCAAGTTGGTCCATGCATTCGTGACACCCCGTCTTGACTTCTGCAACTCGCTGCTTACTGGCCTAACAGCATGTGCGATTAGGCGATTGCAGCTGGTGCAAAACTCTGCAGCTAGGCTTGTCTGTCGTGAGCGTCGCAGTTGCCACGTTACACCACTTCTCGCCTACCTGCACTGGCTACCAGTCAAGCAACGGATTCACTTCAAGGTTTTGTCGCTCACTTTGAGATCACTTCATTCTTTGGCTCCAGCCTATCTCTCAGATCTACTCCCCCATCAGGCCAAGCATCGTACCACACGCTTTTCGGAATCCAATTGTTTACCTAGACCTCGTAAGAACCTCAATACCTTCGAAGACCGTGCCTTAAGCTCGGAAGCTTCCAAAGCCTAGAACTCACTCCCGACTTGGGTCGTGACATCTCATGACTTAACAACATTTAAAAACAAATTAAAAACGCACCTACTGATGACAGCATTTAGTGGGTCCCTGTGATCCGTCCTTCATGTGCTAATGCATGCTGACACTGTGCATACTGCCACTAACCACATTTGCATGCTGACCCTGTGCATGTCACTCCTAACCATGTTATTCACTTTGTTTGTTTATCAAGTATGATATTACTCACCATTCAATTGCATATCCCTTTGCAGCACATGTAAAGCGCCTAGAGAGAGATTGAGTTCTCTGAGGGCGCTTCATCAAGTGCATTATTATTATTATTATTGTTATTAAAGTAGGCCGACTGTACAGTGGAGGCAATGCGATCACCAATGACAAATCTTTTCGGAACAGAATTCCCAGATTACGGGCCAATGTCGCGAACTAATGCCTGACTAACCAATTTTGAGAATAAGATCTTCCAACCGGACGATACTATCGAACGAAAACGTGACTAAAAGCAACCACTCGCAAAAAAGTAACGAGTAGCGGATTGGAATGGAGCTGCTGCCTCTAGCACTTCGCATAGGGCGGCAAGCTTGCTAGCCATATATTACTAGCACATTGCTAAAACGCGAGAAACGAGAAATGAAACGAGGTAATAATAATAGGAATAAAACGAGAAATGAGTGTGAATCGCAATTGGGTTACTCATGTTATCCCGTCGGCCCTAAGGAAAAGGAAAGATGGGAGAGAGAAAGAATAGTAGGATTATATATATATATATATATATATATATATATATATATATATATATATATATATATATATATATATATATATATATATATATATATATATATATATATATATATATATATATATATATATATATATATATATATATATTACCTAGGCCAAGGTAGAGGTGAATGTATTTGATGACCGAGCCCCGTTGCATATTTGAAGCGCCTGAATAGAGATTAAGTTCTACTATAGTGTAAAAAATAAAAAGTAAAAAAATAATAGTGGATACTTACAAATATATATATATATATATATATATATATATATATATAGACACAGAGAGAGAGTATTGCGTGAGCCTGCTGCTTCTGCTATGGTTGTAATTAGTGCAGCAGCATCGGCCACTGATGTATGCCCCATCTGCAACAGGTGTTTGGGCAATTGACTCGATGCTGCGTCTGCAGCCTTTGATGTAAGCATTTGGCCCACAACAGATGCACTCTCCTATCCGTGGTGAGTCAGCCAGCTCGTATATGTACCCGCTGAGGGAATAAAGATCGAGTCTCGTTTACCGCTCACGTCCGCTGTCTCTGTGAGACTCCACTAGAACAGTCACCAGAGACGCCGTCGTACAACAAGAGCAAGAAGATTTAGTAAAGCAAAGCTACCACCCAGTGAATTGAACTTAAGAAGAGTCGCCTCCGTCTGTGGAGGAATTGTCGAGAGAAGAGATTCAAGGAGCGAAAACCAAATAGAAAAAAGGCCAGACGCCAATAAGTGAGCACGTGGACTTGTAGCCTTTGTATTTGCACCTAGATCGGTACTCCACAGTTTGGCAAGTGCGAAGTAGAGGCCCCGTACGTACGGTTCACAGACTCATATTCGTGACGTGAAGTTGGCACCTACGTTTCGATCTAAAAGCTACGAGAATTGTTCGTAAGTTTTAGGGAGATTGATCAAATTGCCGGAAACCATGGCAGCTTGCAGCTGTTTAACGCTCAGCAAATGCTGTATTAAATCTGCTATTTCCGAGAAGCCGGATAAAAGAGTGAGCCGAAATTCCTTATCCGTTCAAAGACGAAAGGTGAATTTTATATTTGTACAACTGAACTAAGAGCTTGCTGTAACGATATTACATATCCACTAAGATTACTCGGACGACAGAACCTCCTTCATAAGCTCTGCTGAAACCCAGCATGCCGACTAGTACTTAAAGAATGGTGCTCCTTTTGGAAACCGTACTTAAACCAAGCTTAATTGATTAATCTGTTTGGCGCCTTTGTAGCTGTTGGGATTATGGTTCTTATGCAGAGGAATGGAGCTAGCATCGTCGGTTGACATGGGTACATAAGTGTGTCTATGTGACACCCCTCCGCACGACCTGTCAGCGTGACCGAGCAACAAGTCTCCTGGCTCCAGCACCAAGCACTTTATTCAGAAAACTACGCCGGACAAGCTCAGGTTACGCACTCTGCACTGGTGCTGGCGTCGAGGGATCTAGCCCTCTTCCTCCCACCCCTCTCCCTCCCTCCCCATCTCTCCCCTTCCCTCCTATGTACTCCTCCGGCAGCTCTTATATTCCATGCATGCATTGCTTTTTCACTGTCGAGCCATTGTTCGTTCCGAGCCCGTCCGACAGCTGGTGGCAGTTTGCATTAGATCGATGTCCTCCATAGATGCCGCCAATGCGTGGATTTTTGCCGACTCGTCCGTCGAGAACCATCGTCCGCTCGAGAGCCTGCGGCTGCTTAGGCAGTCTCAGTCCTCGTAGGGCCTCCGCTCCAGTTCTCGCAGGCTCTTGCGTCGTATGTTGCATCGCTGTCTCTCACATACAATTCCTGATGCCGCGGGTTTAACTCCTGAGGCTATGTACACGTAAATCTAGCTGATGACTCATTCAACGGATGGCTAAGGACAAGCAAAACCATAGGTCTAATTTGCATGCTAAAATTTTTGATGAGCAAAGCCAGCAACGCTACTAAAAGCATTCGTAAAAGTTTAATTTCGCGATCCGCATCGTCCTTAGGCCGAAATAAAACTTGCTGACCTGCCATTCACTATCCATAGAGCAGACTGGAAGTATAAATCTTGTTTTTTTTAAATAGCAAAAATGACGGCTTACCTTTAAACTGCTAAAAGTACTTTTGTTTGCCAGATGGCGCTGTGTTCTGTGCTTCAAGGATCTGTTCTAAGCCCTTTTTCCGCAGTGTATGCTTTCCCCTCTTTCTGCGTTTTAAGCTTCAAACGCAGTGGAGACTTTTGTTTTGATGCAAAGGCGCTTCGCTCTACCAGTCCTTTAATCCTGTGCCGCCTGCCAGCATCCAAGTTTCTTTCCACTCCCGGGTACCTCCTGGTTCAAGCAAACTTTCTCGGGCGTCTGCTAATTTTTCAAAGTTGAATGAAGGCAAAACCAATTGAATGTAGTTTTATCCAATTCCAGTCAGATAAAGGCGAAAGACTTACGTCTTAAAAATTGAATCAGCCAGCGTATCTCTGGAGTCTCTGCCCAAAATTTGAGTGTTCTATTCCAAATCAGCCCTTCGCTAGATGACCACATCATTTCCACAATGAGGCTGCTCTCTTTCCGCTACTCGATAATGCAAAACATTGGCCTGTTAGTTAAGGTTGTGGCTGCCAAGAAAGTTAATGCATTTTTTATATCTCTACCAGAAGTCGTATCACTTGCTCTTTGCTGGTCGTCCTGCATGTGCTATAAGACGTATACAGCGGGCACAAAACTCGGCAGCTGCGTTTGTCTGACTTCATCGATTTGAATTGAATCAATCAAATCATCATTTGACAAGCATCGCAGCAGCCAAATCGGCCCAATTCTCTCTGACCTGCATTGGTTCCGAGCCAAGTAGCGAATCGACTATGTGGTCATATCAATAAGCGTTGCCCTCCGTTATTCTCCCGCTGCCTTTAATCCTTCTAAGGCCGTGTTTTTAGATCTATTCACATAAACCCTCGTGCTCACTTCTGACTGAAAGCGTGGCATTCCCTTACTAGACTACGTTTAAAATAATGCCAGCATGTGCTATCAGGCGATTGCAGCTGGTGCAAAACTCCGAAGCTAGGCTTGTCTGTCGTGAGCATCGAAGTTGCCACAGTACTCCACTTCTCGCCGACCTGCGCTGGCTACCAGTCAAGCAACGGATTGACTTCAAGGTTTTGTCGCTCACTTTTAGGTCACTTCATTCTTTGGCTCCAGCCTATCTCTCAGATATACTCCCCCATCAGGCCACGCATCGTACCACACGCTTTTCGGAATCCAACAGTCTACAAATACCTCGTACAAACCTCAAATCCTTTGGAGACCGTGCATTTAGTTCGTATGCTCCCAAAGCCTGGAACTCCCTCCCGACCTGCGTTAGAATATCCCCTGACCTGACAACATTTAAAAAGAACTTAAACACACCTATTTAGGACAGCATTTAGTGGGTCCCTGTGATTCGTCCTTGATGTGCTTATGCGCGCTGACACTGTGCATACTGCCACTAACTATATTTGCATGCTGACCCTGTGCATGTCACCCATGACCATGTTATTCATTTTGTTTGTTTATCAAGCATGATATTACTCACCATTCAATTGCATTTCCCTTTGCAGCAAATGTAAAGCGCCTAGAAAGAGATTGAGTTCTCTGAGGGCGCTTTATCAAGTGCATTATGATTATTAATAAAGCTAAATCCCAACTGCTCCTCGCAGCATTGCTCCACCCCCCCCCCGTGAATCGTTCACTGTGCGCTTGTGCATGCTGCAATTAGAGCAATTACCAATAATAAGCTGCAAATAACAATCATAATAACAACACATTTGATATAGCGCCAGCAGAGAACTCAATCTCTTTCTAGGCATATTACATATGCTGCAAAGCAAGCACAAGCGAATGGTTAGTGGTAGCTTGCTCAATAATAAAAAAGAATAACAAGGTTAAGGGTGACATACACAGGGTCAGCATGGAGAAATCGTAAAATCCAGCGTTTCTCTCGTTTACTTGTTACTGCATTCTTGTAACTAGAAGTGCGTAAAAATAGTGCAAGACATTAAAAAATAACTTTATTAGTAGCGGAAGTCACGAGCGACGAATTCAATGGAACATTCTAGACACAATCGCCAAGTCATGTATGCCTGTACAAAAATTATCGGAATAACTCAGTTGCAGTGTCAGGATTGCGGTTTGCTACTAAGCTTGTTTCTAAGTAAAGAGAATCCAATGTTCAAACGGCATCTTTCATCGGCTTTTTAATCTGAACGCGATCAGTTCGCGGTAAATAGTTTCTTCTCACCGAGCTGGTTTGGTCTAGCGGTTAAGGTGCTCGCCCCGACCAAGGTCTGACTGAGGTCGTGGGCTCGAGCCCCGAGGCATATGGGATGCGCCTGCATAGAGATTAAGTTCTCTTGGGGCGCTATGTGAATGAATTATTATTATTATATTCTCTCACGGTTTGGATACGTTACGAATGCAACCCTGGATCGCCGTCATTTCTCGGCTTGCAGCAGGAGGAAGCTGCACAGGCACGAAAGTCGCAGCTGGTATAGACCTTCTTTCTGACTTTTCTTACAGACCACAGCCTTTAAAATCTGCCTTATAAAAACGCCGTTTCGCAGCCAGCGAGCCCTCTCACGAATCTCGGACGCATCTTTCCAGGTTTGGCCGACAAAATAGAGGCAGGAGGCGAAGCGCTCAAGGCACGAGCGCCGATCTAACCGAGATCGAGCCGAGGATGGAGCCACGCGGGTTGAGCCGATCTAACCGAAATCGAACCGAGGATGGAGCCACGTGGGTCGAGCAGCTCGCCACCACTCTGTGTCGCTCATCCGTTGCTCCATCGGCGTCGACTCGCTCGCCGGGGCAGACTGCCGCTGACAGAGCGAGCACCCTAAACGCCTGCGTTTCCCGCCGGCAGGTTACGTTTCACGAATGTTCGGGTCGTGCTTTAGCGAATGCAGCCTTGGCAGCTCTATCTATTGATGCCGCACGTTATCGAGCAGGTTAAACGAGCTGCCTCAGCGCTTTTACTGTACAATCTTTGAGGCTAGAGCGATGGCACATACACGGCTCCCCAGACATTAGCTGCTCGTCGAGCTCGAGACGCTCCGCCTCTGGCAATCGAGACTTGTCGTCCGCTCTGCGAGAGCGAATCCAGCAGCGTGCTCTCCGAACTTGGACGCTGCTCTGCCGTAAAAGCCACTAGCGGGTTGGCCAGTGACGGCGCCAAGCAGCAGGCGCCAGGCGCGGGCACACGAGACGGGTTCAAAGTCGAGCAGCTCCCTGGTTACAGATTCGATACTTGGACCGGATCGTGAAATTGCTTTCCTCTACGAAGGAATGTATGCAATTCCCTCTGCGCCAACCTCATGGCCAGCCGGGTCACCTCACTTCGGCTCGGCGCCGAGGTCGAAGCGCCGAGGCCGAAGCATAGAGCCGACTTCTGCCGGGCGGCAGCTCCACAGTCTCTGCTCGCGACCGGGCAGTCGCTGCTGGCGACCGGGCAGTCGCTGCTCGAGACTGGGCAGTCGTGGGTGTCGTTCAGTTCATACATCAGAGAGCCAGCCGATGCCCAACACCGACAGTTACTGCTTCCCTCGGCCCCTACTCTCACTCGACTCCTCTCCTCGACCCTGGCTGCCCCTTGGCCGACCCCGATGGTGAATCCACCATCTGTTCACCAGCGGGTTATCGGCCTGTGTCAACGCCTCATTAGAAGCTGACCACAGCTGCGCACAGGCCCCTCTCGGGGATGCTCCCACCAGCTGTTGAGGAAAGGTACCAGCCCCCATGCAATCGAACTACAGTGGGAGCTGGTTGTGAAGAAAATCCCAGACAAAGCTACGGTACAGGCCTTTATTTAAGCCCCACGCTGAAAATGAACGACCTCGAGTCCACGTCTATCTCGCTGCTCGGAGTACTTTGACGGTCGTGGTCGAAGCCCCGTCGCTCGTGGGCGATCCGGTTCACCGAATCTCCACTGACCGCTCGATCGACGAGGCGAAAATTGCATCCTCAAAAGCAGCTCTCTTTCTGGTGAGAGCAGGCGACATCTGCACCGCCACCAATTAATCCTCGTGGTATCGTAGCCGATCGGTTCTCCAGTTTCTTTGTCAGCAAGATAGACAAGATAGGAGAGTCCATCCCTAGGAGTGCAGCATCCCCTCTGGACTTCCGTCCCTCAATTACATAAACACAGGACTCATGTCCATCGATACGGTGCACTACTACCTCGATATCTGCATTTTAGGGTGCTTCGGGTGACCTTATCCTGAAATTTGTCGCCCAGTCAAAGAACACTACTAGTTCTCTAGACCGTATTAGTCATTGTCTTACTTCTACAATGCTTAGACCTGCTGCTACCCTGCATAACTAATGATCTCGAACCTAGCAAGTAAGTTTCAGTCTGGGTTCAGAGCTAAACACTCTATAGAGTAAGCATCGCTTCGGGCGTATAACGACGACCTTCTCATGAATGCAGATTCGAGTAAAGTCTCTCTGCTTTTCCTGCTTGATCTTTCGGAAGCTTTAAAAATAAAATAAATTCTAGCTGATTAAACAGCATCATTCGTGTAGCGACAGAAGGGCCTATACGGCTATCACCACCGCTTGCAGTGGTGATAAAGAATCGTCCACCGAAGGAATCGAACCCACGATAAAGCAACCACCTTACCTAGTGTGCCGTCGCGGCTCTTGATGCCACTGATCACGAAGTCCTTCTGGAGCGTCTTGAATCTCGCATGAATCTTGCATCTTGAATCTCGCAATCTTGAATCTCGTGCCAGCTGCGAGTGCAGGCGAAGGAAGCTGCTGTCGGTGGCAGCTAAGAAAGCCAATCATGAAGCTGGCAAGGACGGAGCAGGCAGCTCAGCCGGTCGCGGCGTACCTATTTTATTGCAAGTACACTCGATCGCGCTCGCATACACACACACACACACACACACACACACACACACACACACACACACACACACACACACACACACACACACACACACCAAAAGAAGAGCTGCGGAAAAGCGCATCCGGGAAAGTGCAGGTCTGGGAAAAAAGAGCGCGACTCAAACTTCCCCACCCCAAGACTCGAGCCAACCTCGGGAGGCAACGACTCGCCCGTAAGTACGATTGTCGGCAGCAGTGAAAGGCTCCCCGATGCAGGTATCTCCGTCCATTCCAGGTATCTTCTAGAATTGATTGCTTATTTATTCCTGATTTCATTTTATTTCGATAAGGAAAAGCATAGTCATCAGTATCCTTCCGGGTATTCAAGCAGTCAAAGCAGCCTACGGGATAGTGCTCCCGGCTTTCAATCCAAAGCCGATGCACCTGAACCTGGCACTGCTCCGTCAACAAACTCACCTGGCAGCAAGAGACGCTAATTGCTTTCACGCTGATATAAGATACAGGGGCGATCGTTGGCGGAAGTTCGCCATGTTGGGACTAGAATCCACCAGGGAGCTATCGTAATTGTATCTTTTATACGATACAAATGTGCCATTGATACCTGATATAATCACCAAACTGAGTAGGCTTTACTAAAGATGGTCACGCAATCCACGTTCGCATACTTATTTCAAGAGAACGTTGTATGCGTGCAACTTTTCCACCGCTTCGAATCTTTCCGTTTAATTATGGAGCTCGACAAGAGCAGTCAAGCGTACCAAACGCTGTCGAAGCTCAGTCTAATACTGTCGGACGCTCTTAGGAGTCATGCTGTTCCGTCTCACTCGGATCTCCGCCTGCATCGAGTGACACTTCCGCCTCGACTAACTGCCCTAATACACCGCGCGTTGTCTAGCGGTTTTGAAAGCAAAGAGAACTCTCGCAAATCCATAGTAGGCTGCACACACACACACACACACACACACACACACACACACACACACACACACACACACACACACACACACATATATATATATATATATATATATATATATATATAACGTTACTATTATAGACTTTTTTGTGCAAATGACGTCTTTAAAAAAATTTAGTGATCAACTAGGTACTACTTGCACTGATATTCCATTGAGTGATATCGCCGCTAAAGCCAGTGTGACATCTTTTTAGTTTTACAGAGCAAGGTAAACGCTGCTACTCTTACGTAAGCGGGAATATTAAAAGAACGGATAGCGTATCCGAAGCTAACCGGATATCGCTGCAGTAACAACTGTAATGCCCCGCGATTATATGCGATAAGCTTGGCAGCTGAACCTAGATTACGAAGTGTGAGCTAGACGCTGAATTAGAGCTTAAAATAAATAAATAATTCATTTATAATTCATTTTTATAGCGCCCCAAGAGAACTTAATCTCTATTCAGGCGCTTCACATATGCCTCGGGGCTCGAGCCCACGACCTCAGTCAGACCTCGGTCGGAGCGAGCACCTTAACCGCTAGACCAAACCAGCTCGGCGAGCTTGTGAAATAGCCCCGATAAGCCAAGGCTTGTGAGCAGCACGACGTATAACTATGCACGAAAGTGATTATTGTCTGACTTATGGCCTAGCTACTATATAACGCATGTACCTAACCGCAGTAGCTCTCTTGGAGCAACGGTCGGCAGGTCGACGAGTCTTAGCACTGAGCTCGAGATACTGTAAGCTTGTTATCGCGTCGGCTGGAAGTCGCTTGTCATACGTATCCGCCGAAGTATACTCGCTACTGTTGCGTGTTAATCTTGGGCAATCGCACTTCACATGCAAACCTTAAAATACGGAGGCAGGTACACCGCCTTGAAAAAGTGGACAATGTTGTAATGTTCGTAATCTGGTAAGATCAAGCAGATGAGATGGAAAGTCATAACAAGCTAGCCAGATCTTCTAATTCCACGAAAGACCATGATACTGCAAATACTGATGCCTCCACGCCACGTTGTAAGTCGGGGTGCAGTCCGTTAGGCCTCGAGCCTTAGGCTACGAGCTCCCGAGTACCTGAGTGCACATGCTAAATCAGCTGTAGCCAGATACACCCACCGATGTGACAGGAGTCATCATCGGACCTTGTAATTACTGGGCCATGATTGCCTAGGGGTAGGGTGCTAGCTCTTCACGTCTCAGGTCGTCAGTTCGAGTCAGATGCAGAGGGCGAGCCTTGATTTCCTTCACTTTATGGAGCCAACTGGCAGTTTCACTTGTTGCAGATCCCGGTCAAAAGGCAATAGCTACACCTCGTACGAACGTCTAATCCTTTTGAGACCGTGCCTTTAGTCCATATTCTCCCGAAGCATAGAGCTCACTCCCGACTGGCGTCACCACATCCCCTGACTTGACGACAGTAGCTAAAACGCATCTGTTTATCACAGCCTTTAGTGGATCCACGTGATTCGTCCATTGTGTGCTTATGCACTGGGGATTCTGCCACTAGCACACACATATTTGCATGCTGACCCTGTGAATGTCACCTCGCTCGTCGAGCTGCCTTCTTCGGTGCATCCACGTGGGCATCGTTGTATCTGAGCTTCGCTGGTTTCCGGTGACCATCAGCATGGCAGAAGCACCATGGCAGAAGCCCAAGCCTACACAGTAGTTCCCTGGATCGCCAGGCACAAGGCGCTCGAGCAATCCCAGCCGTCAGCACTAGCGCTGGCTCGCATGTGTGCCAGGAGCAGGCCGGGGCGGTCACTAGCGCCGTCCCCTTCCTTTTGCCAGACTCTTAGCAGCTATTTTCCTCGTCGGTCACTAGACAGACCAGTGCTACTCGATCAGCCGAGGAGATAAGGGGCTTGCTCATCACCGCCGATGTCATGGGCTCGAATCCTGCAGTGGGCGATCCTTTATTGGCTACTGCAAGCAGCGATGACAGCCGTTAAAGGTCGTCTGCAGCTATAGAAATGAGGCTGTTGAATCAGCTAACTCTCAGTGGCGGTAGTGCCGTAGCATGTAGGGTGTTTGGACTCGTGCTGCCCTTTCCTAGCCCCCCCCCCAGCGACGACTGATGGACAGCTCGAGCAGCTGTTGGATACAAAACAGCTGGCCCACTTCTGCTTGGAATCGATCGGCACCAGTCATGGGCAGTGATGATAATAACAGTGATGCCACGCCAGGCAGGTTAACACGTGGCCTAGCGGGAGCCACCATCGAGGCTACTGCTTAATTAATATATGTACAAACCACAGGAGAGAATGAAGCCTGGAGGGCAAGGCTCAGACTTTAGCAGCTAGCTCTGAAGGGCTGTATGTTGGATTCTTCTGTAATGCACATAACTTTAAGCCACCTACCGAAGAGAAACCGTTCTTCCAGAGGCTGTCGGGAGTTATCTCATGACGGGGGGGGGCTGTCAGGGTGCTTCAGAAAAAAATACTAGCTGAGCCTCTTTTGTATAATGGCAGAAGAGCCTTGACAGCTATCACCTTGCTGCTTGTTGATCTATTGACTTACGAAATTAGGTGCTTACAATTGATGCACAACTCTGCAGCTAGGCTTGTCTGTCGTGAACGTCTGCAGTTGCCATAGCACACCACTTCTCCCCGACCTGCATTGGCCTCCCAGTCAAGCAGCAATCGACTTCAAGGTACTGTCACTCACTTTTAGGTCTCTTTATTTTCTGGCTCCAGCCTACCTATCAAATCTACTCACACATCAGGCCAGGCATTGTGCCACCATCTTTTCTGAATCAAATCGCTTAGCTATACCTCGTACGAACGTCAAGTCCTTTGGAGACCGTACCTTTAATTCTAATGCACCCAAAGCATAGAGCTCACTCCCGACTGCTGTCACCACATCCCCTGACTTGACAGTAGCTAAAACGCATCTATTTATCACAGTATTTAGTGGGTTTACGTGATTCGTCCTTTGTCTGCTTATGCACGGGGGATTCTGCCACTAACCATATTTCCATGCTGACCCTTAGATGTCACCCCTAACCTTGTTATGCTCGTTATCATTGAGCATGCTACCAATAACCATTCGATCATGCTTGTTTCCAGCAAATTTACAGTTCCTAGAAAGATATTAATTGCTCTGATGGTGCTATACAAATGTATTATCATTATTATTTTTTAGAATTGCATGTGCATACTTATCGAGTGTGGGATGAACCACTGCTACCGAATGAATGAAACGGATGAGGATGAAATGGATAAACGGGATAAACCGCTGTAACAAAATCCAAGAAAGATTCGCACGTTGGACTCGTCGCCTGCCATTTTAAAATTCTTTATGGCTTAGGTCTTCACTTCCTCCAGTCCGACCGATCCATATATCAATTATTAACAGAAGCGCTGCAAATTGGAATTTTTTGGATTTGCAGTTAATGACAATAATAAATAAAACATTTGTGAAGTACCCTAAGATAACAAAATCTCTTTCCATGAACTTAATATATTCTGGAAAAAGCATGACAATTACTTAGTGATAACACTCACCATTCAAGCACCAAACGGACTATTCGGATGGCAAGATCAAATGCTTCGAGGGACAAGTAGGCTTTAAGCTTCTTTTTTAAATGTCAAGTCAGTTAGGTCAACTTTTCTAAACCTCTCAATGGCTCTCTAGATAGTGTCCACGTGACAGATTGAGAAGTACTTTATATTTTTCTCATGAATGCTGTGTATAGAGGTGGTATTTAGTGTCTCCTTTGGCACTAAACCATTCATTGCCGCGGTCCAGGAACATCCAGGTGTGCAATACAAACCCCTTCACGTCTACTTATATCATAATACATATGTGTAGCGCTCTCAGAGAACTGAATCTTTCTCTCTCTCTCTCTCTCTCTCTCTCTCTCTCTCTCTCTCTCTCTCTCTCTCTCTCTCCATCTAGGCACTTTACAGATGCTGTATAGAACGCATTAACAAATGATTGGTGGCTTAGACACTAAATCAAGCCAACCGTTAAGTGTTACAAAAATATGCATTTCTGGGATGTGACTGTGATATACGTCCTCATTATTCGTGATACTAGCCATCTAGGCATCATGGACGTCTTGGTATCGGTCAGCTACTGGTGCAGGCCCATGCTAAAGTTGCGTACAATAAAATTCATTTGTACAGTGTCTTAAGAAAACTTAATCTATATTCAGGCACTTCACATAAGCCACGGGCTCTAGCCCACAACCTCGGCCACAACCTGGTCGGGCGAGCAGCCTAACTACTGGACCAAACGAGCTCGGCAATATATCCATCCGTGACTTAATAAGGCCGTGAGGACTAGGATCTATGAGGATTCGATGGACCAGACAACATTCATACTTCAGCAAGTAGCCGTGGAGGCGAGAGCAAAATGAGAAGCCAGCCTTGAACATATTGTAGTTCTATAGTATGCAGGCTCCTCTGATAAGCCGCTGGTGAACAGCTGTTAGAAGCATCACCAAGAGGGGCCAGTGCACAGCTGTGGTTCGCCTGTGATGTGGCGTGGACACAGGCCGGTAACCCACTGGTGGACAGATGGTAGATTCACTCACCATCAGGGTCGGCCTGTGCACAGTTGTGGTAGTCAATGAATCATCAGGGTCGACCAGGGGAGCCGAGGGGTCGAGGACAGGAGTCGAGTGCGAGAAGGGGCCGAAGGGAGCCGTGCGCCCTTCGGCTCCGTGCGTCGTAATAAACTGTTGGCGTTGGGCATCGGCTGGCTCTCTGCTGTGCAAATCAAACGACACCGATCTCATCCACGTTTGACGTCTCGGATTGTATGAAATCAGCAAGAAGATCCATTGCCCCTTTCAGCACCGAATTCCACATCAAGGGTCACACACTCGACCAGATTTTCTCATACAATTGCACTTTGTCATCGCCAATTATTACCAAATCCTGCCTATCTGACCACATGCAGATCTCATTCAATCTACAGTGTGTGCCCACATCCTCCTCTAAAATAACCTGTGAATCGAAAAACCTCAAGACCCTTGACATCGATGCTGTCCGTGCGAGAATATCTGCTTCACCTTAGCTGCTCAGTCCTCCCTCCGATCTGTCATCATTGGTAGGTCACTAGCTGACAAGCTCAACTAGTTTGCACCTCTGACAAGCACTGTGGGCCCCCCCCCCCCCCCCCCCGCCCAGACCGCCTTTGGTTTACCACAGACATTAAACTAGCCAGGTCTACTAAACGAAAGCTTGAAAAAGCATACAAAAGATCCCGACTAACTGTCCATCGACATGAATGAATGAATGATGAAGACTACTGTAGGTCGTACCAATAGATCCTAGCAAAGGCCAAGTCTAGCTTCTATAGAAACATTGTTGAATCACAGATGCACAATCCAAAAATGCTGATGTCGACAATAAACTATCTCCTCAACCATTCCCAGATTAGCTCCTTACCTGATGATCCTTGTGATGATCTAGCCGATCGCTTCTCTTGATTCTTTGTGCAGAAGATAGACAAGATCAGGAAATCCATCCCTGCGATGACAACCTCCCCACTAGAATGTTGTCCCTCGGTTCCTGGCTGCACCTCAATGTCTGCATTTAAGCAGGTTACTGGTGATCTAGTCCTAAAGTTCGTATCGCAATCAAAGAAGACAACAAGTCCTCTGGACCCTATTCCCACTGTCCTGCTCCTACGTTGCATTGATCTGCTGCTGCCATGCATAACTAACATCATTAATATGTCATTAGCCTCAGGTCATGTCCCAGCACCTTTCAAAAAAGCTGTAGTCAGGCCACTTCTCAAGAAAGCGGCACTAGACCAAGAGAACTTAAGCAACTACCGCCCAGTCTCCCTTCTGCCATTCCTATCAAAGACACTGGAACGGTTCGTGGCGGACTAGCTGAACTCATATATCGAAACCTCATACCTTGCTAGTAAGTTCCAGTCTGGCTTTAGAGCTAATCACTCCACAGAGTCAGCATTGCTTAGGGTATACAACGACCTACTTAGGAATGCAGACATGGGTAGAGTGTCTCTACTTGTTTTACTCGATCTTTCGACAGCTTTTGATACTATCGATCACAAAGTTCTTCTAGAGCGCCTCTCATCTCACCTGGGCGTCACTGGCACTGCTCTGCAATGGTTCAGGTCCTATCTCAGTGGGAGACTCCAGAGTATTGACGTGAATGGACAAAGATCATCTGAAGTACCTCTGAAATATGGAGTACCTCAGGGCTCCGTGCTAGGTCCGGTTCTTTTCACGGTTTATACTCTCTCACTTGCTGGTGTGATTGCCAAGCACAATCTAGGCTTTCCCTTCTATGCGGATGACACTCAGTTGTACCTTTGCTTTGATCCCTCCCAGCCTTCGAGCACCTCAAATTCTCTCAACTCACTTGCTGCATGCATTGATGACATCCGCACATGGAGGGCAGCAAATTTTCTAAAACTAAACGATGAAAAAACTAACTTACTAGTTATGGGCAAACCCAGTGTGACTCAGAGATTGGAAAGGCTGACTCTCAAAATAGGCTCCGCCAGCATATCTCCTGTTGAATCAGCTCGAAAACTAGGTGTCATATTCCAAAGCGACCTCTCGTTAGACGACCATATCAGCTCCACAGTCAAATCCGCCTATTTTCAGCTCCATAACATTGCTGAAATTCGGGCTTGTTTAGATAAGGATACCACGTCCAAGTTGGTCCATGCATTCGTGACATCCCGTCTCGACTTCTGCAACTCACTGCTTACTGGCCTACCAGCATGTGCGGTCAGGCGATTGCAGCTGGTGCAAAACTCTGCAGCTAGGCTTGTCTGTCGTGAGCACCTCAGTTGCCACGTTACACCCCTTCTCGCCGACCTGTGCTGGCTACCAGTCAAGCAACAGATTGACTTCAAGGTTTTGTCACTCACTTTTAGGTCCCTTCATTCTATTTTTCCAGCCTATCTCTCAGATCTACTCCCCCATCAGGCCAAGCATCGTACCACCCGCTTTTCGGAATCCAACAGTCTACAAATACCTCGTACAAACCTCAAATCCTTTGGAGACCGTGCATTTCGTTCGTATGCTCCCAAAGCCTGGAACTCCCTCCCGACCTGCGTCAGAACATCCCCTGACCTGACCACATTTAAAAACAACTTATAACACACCTATTTAGGGCAGCATACAGTTGGTCCCTGTGATTCGTCCTTCATGTGCTTATGCATGCTGACACTGTGCATGCTGCCACTAACTATATTTGCATGCTGACCCTGTGCATGTCACCCCTAACTATATTATTTATGGTGTCTGTTTTTCAAGCATGATTTTACTTACCATTCAATTGCATTTCCCTTTGCAGCAAATGTAAAGCGCCTAGAAAGAGATTGAGTTCTCTGAGGGTGCTTTATCAAGTGCATTGTTATTATTATCATTATAATTATTATCATTGCCGAGCCAACTACCGTTCGTCGACTAGCACTGAGCAAAGGCTGCTGCTGGATTTCGCGATGCCCAGCAATAATGAACGATGTGCTTAACAGCCGAGCCTTGTTTGCAATCTATGAGCTTAATAATAATAATAATAAAAATAATAATGCACTTGATAAAGCGCCCTCAGAGAACTCAATCTCTTTCTAGGCTAGGCCGCTGAATTAGAACAGAGCCTTGCATGAAATAGCAGCTGTGCCTTTGTTTAAGTGACGTCATCTTGAGGACACTGACAGTGCTGTTAAGTTGTTAAGTGTATTTTTCCTTGTGTGGATGCAGCATGGTGCTGTGATGTTAAGTGTATTACTGCTGAGATGTGTGATCTTCAGATCACGAGGCTTGTGGTTTAATTTGTTAAAGGGCTATATGGCTTTATGGTTGAATGAGTTAATGGTTTTACACGGGTGACTCACTGGCGGTGAGGAGGGATTGGAAAACAGGACGGTGGAGAAGAGCTGCTGTGCGGTGTAACGCTGCGAGTGTTGACAAAATACACGAGTGTTGGAGCCCCCCACGGTGTCTGCATTCCGTGTTTTTTTGACTGGTGCGTGCTTGGTGCAGCTTACAGCAGCGATAAGCCGAGGCTTACGAGTAATAATAATAATAATAATAATATTGCACTTGATAAAGCGCCCTCAGAGAACTTAATCTCTTTCTAGGCGCTTTACATTTGCTGCAAAGTGATACGCAATAGAATAGTAAGTAAAATCATGCTTGAAAAACAAACAAAATGAATAACATGGTTAGGGGTTACATGCACTGGGTCAGCATGCAAATGTGGTTAGTGGCAGCATGAACAGTGTCAGCACGCATAAGCACATTGAGGACGAATCACAAGGACCCACTAAATGCTGTCCTAAGTAGGTATGTTTTTAAGTTTCTTTTAAATGTGGTCAGGTCAGGGGATGTTCTGATGCAGGTCGGGAGGGAGTTCCAGGCTGTGGGAGCATACGAGCTAAATGCACGGTCTCCAAAGGATTTTAGGTTTGTACGAGGTATTTCTAGACTGTTGGATTCCGAAAAGCGAGTGGTACGATGCTTTGCCTGATGGGGTAGTATATCTGAAAGATAGGCTGGAGCCATAGAATGAAGAGACCTAAAAGTGAGCGACAAAACCTTGAAGTCAATCCGTTGCTTGACTGGTAACCAGTGCAGGTCGGCGAGAAGTGGAGTAATGTGGCAACTGCTACGCTCACGACAGACAAGCCTAGCTGCAGAGTTTTGCACCAGCTGCAATCGCCTGATCGCACATGCTGGTAGGTCAGTAAGCAGTGAGTTGCAGAAGTCGAGACGAGATGTCACGAATGCATGGACCAACTTGGACGTGGTATCCTTATCTAAACAAGCCCTAATTTTAGCAATGTTATGAAGCTGAAAATAGGCTGATTTGACTGTGGAGCTGATGTGGTCGTCTAACGAGAGGTCGCTTTGGAATATGACACCTAGATTTCGAGCTGATGCAACTGGAGATATGCTGGCAGAGCCAATTTTGAAAGCCAGCCTTTCCAATTTCTGAATAACACTAGGTTTGCCCATAACTAGTAAGTTAGTTTTATCATCGTTTAGTTTTAGAAAATTTGCTGCCATCCATGATCGGATGTCATCAATGCATGCAGCAAGTGAGTTGAGAGAATTTGAGGTGCTCGAAGGCTGGGAGGGATCAAAGCAAAGGTACAACTGAGTGTCATCCGCATAGAAGTGAAAGCCTAGATTGTGCTTGGCAATCACATCGTAGTGCGACTTATGATTATGCATGAACGAGATTATTGTATGACTTACGACCTCGCTAGTATACAATATACGTATGTCTGACCAAAGTCGCTCTCTTGGTAATGTAGTTGACTCTCTGAGTAAAGGTCTGCCAGTCGGTGAGTGCTAGAGCTGAGCGTGAGCTTCTGTTAGCTGCTTTCAGCGAGTCAGCCGGTCGCCTGTCGTATCAGCCGCTATATAAATACCCCTGTTTGCGCTCTTTCTAATGCGACGTTGTTTATAGAGCTGCGCGCAGAATATCGTACGCGCCGTGTCGTTACCGTTGGAGAATTTCGAGCTTCAGGCCTCTTCACATTGCAGGCGTTGTGCCGTTACCTTAACTAGTGAGGATCGC
This sequence comes from Cristatella mucedo, assembly GCA_009760855.2. NCBI lineage: Eukaryota > Metazoa > Bryozoa > Phylactolaemata > Cristatellidae > Cristatella > Cristatella mucedo. The sequence goes on along the minus strand of WPIO01000090.1, from coordinate 238,909 downwards.
GCAATCATTAAATTAAAAATAAATTAAATAATTCATTTATATAACGCCCCAAGAGAACTTAATCTCTATTCAGGCGCTTCACATATGCCTCGGGGCTCGAGCCCACGACCTCAGTCAGACCTTAGTCGGGGTGAGCACCTTAACCGCTAGACCAAACCAGCTCGGCCGGCTACCTACTGCTCGGAATTAGTCACCTTTCACGGCAAGCAAGTTCAGGTGCATGGCCTACTCGCCACTCGTCAGCGATATGAGCTAGCTCGTGGCGAAATTAACTGTCGACGTTCAGTCCAGCGGCAGACAGCTCCGGTCGCTCTGCATTTTGAAATTACCGCTGTCGCCGGCGGCGGTCGGATGCAGCGGGCGTCGCCAGAGTGCCGCGCACGGACCCAGGCCATGGTTAGCTGGACGAAAGCCACGCCGCTTCGGTGGGCCAAAATAGTGTCCGGGTTAGTGGATCTAAGCAGCGATCGGCTGAACGGAAAATAACCGTCGCGTCGAACGCATCCCGTCTTCCTGAGGACTCTTGCCCCTGCGCAATGCTGTTCCTTCCCGCACAATAGTTGCAGCTATTTTCAATTCTGAAAATATCAACCAGCCTCGCAGGGCAATCAAACTTGTGCACTAAGTTTGTAAACGCTGCTGTATTTGCTCGCCGTGGCGGATACCGCCGAGCGACCCGCAAGCGTATCCGTCGTTCGCCGCAGTTCGATAGGAAGCGTCGTTAAGAACATTTAAGCTGCTCAGTTTAGAACAGATTAACGTGCGCTAAGCAGGCGAAGACCAGCCGGAATTGGCTTTAGGGCTGTTTAGGATGGGCTTGGCCTACCGCGCTACGCTCCCAGCCGCAGTTACGCGCGTCAGCCTTGACCGCTCCGCAGATTGGCATCGGTCGCTGACGTCGCCTGGTAGGTCATGTGATCGTTCGCCATTAGCTAACGTAGCAGAATAGATCCTGCGGCGGCGCAGATCCCCGAGCGTGGGTCTCTTGATTTCGAACTTCTGATCTTCTGGACGCGGTATCTTAGCTTTGGAGCTACACTAACAAGTTCCAGTTGGGATTAGGTCTTAGGCTTGCTTTGTAAAGGTACGTAAATGCGGAATTTGCGATGACCAGCAGCTAGCCGCGGCCATTTTCGAGCGTGCTATCGCGTGCTATTGTGTACTGTACGTTCTGATTTGGTCAGTCCAGCGGCTTGAATAGTCAAGTGTTATAATGCTATGTCGCTCACAAATCTGTAGCTTGAAGTGTGTTCACTGGTGACTTTTGATATTCGTGGAAGCGGGTGAGCATACTCACGGATACATCGAGTCGCTGCCTTGCTTAGTTTTAAAAGGTATCCTCCTTACTTTGGCTGTGTGGTTGTTGTAATTTAGACGTGACCATATAGTGCAGCATCCCTCAGCATCCGATTTTAAGCGCGCGCGCGTGGCCCTGAGCTGGTCGTTCATTTGGTCGTTCATTGGTCTGCCATTTTTTGGCATTTAGATATGGAGAACAACGGCAACCAGGATTTACCGCCCACGTCCTTGTGCAGCAGAGGATGCGGATTCTTCGGTAGCGCAAACTTCGATGGCATGTGCTCAAAATGTTACAAAGACCTGGTAAAACGGAAACAGGCATCGCCGTCCAGCAGTGGCCGAGCCAGCCCTGCTCCCCAGCAGGTTGCCAGTGGCATACAGCCGATGGTACCCGGAGATCAGAAGCCGGCGGCTGGAGCGTCGTCATCGGCAGGCGCCAGTCGTGCAGCCGGATCGGAGTCCACTGCGCCAGTAAGCCTTACCGGGGCTGCGGCCGCCTTCGAGGATGTAAGGATGGCCGAGGATAGTGATGATAGCAGTTCGACGACTTCTAGTGGTCCCACGAGCGCTGCGTCGGACAAGTCGGAGGAGAAAAAGCGAAACCGCTGTGGCTCATGCCGAAAGAAAGTAGGCTTGACAGGTGAGACAGGGGGTGTTGGCATTCCTCCCCAGCAAGCTCAGCGTGAGTGTCGTCCATTGCCATGAGCTGTCAGCATTGACCATTTTGCTTTTAGTCAATCGGTCAGCTAAATCGGCAACCTTCTAAACAACAAGAAGTGGCCTTAGCATGTATATCCGCATGCAGTCTGTATGATCCTGATGACCCTGTCACTTCGTTGCAGGCTTCCAGTGTCGCTGTGGGGGATTGTTCTGCAGCGTACACCGGTACTCTGACATGCACAGCTGCACGTTTGACTACAAAGAGCACGGTGCTGAGCTCATTAGAAAGCACAATCCTGTGATCGTCGGCGAAAAGTTGCAGAAGATCTAGATGTGCAAGTGTGTGCTCCATAGCCTGCAGAGCTCTACCGAGAGTCGGCAGGAAGTTCGTGCCTGGTCGATAAGCTGGCCGGCTGCTGAGACTGGCTGAGTATAACTCGAGCTTCCGACTAAGGGTGCCAGCACAGCCGCTGTGGCTGGTGCAGGCTTGACGTGGTGAGAATCCTGGTCTTAAACCCCTTGCCTTGCCCCTGCCTTCCTCTGCCCACGGCTCACTGAGAGGCATCGCTGCTGCTGCTGCTGCCATCCTGGTGAGCTGGTCAGCAGCCGGCTCTTGCTGACCAGTCAGTGGAGGTTCGAGAGTGCATGCCGAGGCTTCCTCCCACCTTCGCTGGTCAGTGCTTCCAGAGGCCTGCCTTGCTGCTCTCTGGCCTCTTGTCTGGCGTGCCCGACCAACCTGCTGCTGCTCGAGCTAGATCTCTCGACATCTAAGGCGATCGGCTTGAGGTTGAGCTGCAGCAGCTGAAATGACCAACAGCTGCAGCAGCAGGCAGTGCTGTGTATGGGAGATAAACTAGCATGATGGTCTTTTGTGCACTATATAAACCTGCAAATTGCAGAATGTGCCACCTTTTTTGTGCGTATGTTGCTTCTAGCTAATAAATATGCTGAACGGGTATTTGCAATCCCCTGAGGTGTCTATGTGTGATGTCCTTAGTTCCTCGAGGCCTATTCTACTCAGTGTATTGTTTGGTTTTGTGGCGTTTGTATTTATTGTAGAGGCAGGTTGTAGTTGGTGGGTACTCCTGATGTTGATGTTTGTTCTTTTTTTGTTTGTGAGCCGACAGAGCATGTAACCTTTGGTGGCTACAGCAAAACCTATGGCATTAAGGTGACTACTCAATGCATGCTCTACGGGATTGCTAGACCTAGCTAGGGCAGCAACTAAATAAGTTATGCCTTATGTATCACTGTTGGATCATTCCTGAGCCGGCTCATTTGTCAGTCTCGAGGTAGCAGTGTCAGCTACTGTGAGCACGGACACCCATACTTTCATTGAGGCACCATGCACGTGAGCTAGAAGCTAAAGTAAGCCAGGGCAGTAGTATGAGTGCTGCTGGTCATCATTATAGTAATTTACTAACAATACACCTTTCCTGCCCAGCGAGTCTTTTTTGTTTTGCTTGAGGTTTTTTTATGAGCTGGGTCGGATGTGGGAATGTGGTAGTTGGGAACCGGCTTCCTTGTGGTTTTTGTCCAAGCCAACCGTGTCAGTTTTTAGGGTTAGGTCGGTAAGCCGAGCCAACCTGTCAACCACAGCCCGAGAGGGGTCTGGGCAACCTCCCACCACGTTTTTGTTGAGTGGGCGGATCATGCCCATTATGCTGCCCATTTACTAAGAAATCCAGTGATGCTTCGGTAGCTTCACATGCATGAATCAAGATCAGGACGTTTGCATGATGCATAATTTTATTGCACATGCACTTTTACGCATTGGGATCGAAGAGCTTGGGGAATAGGGCTGGGGACAAATTTGTTCGTAAATGCATATAATAGTAATAATAATAATAATAAAGGGCACATTTAACCCTCAAAGAGAATGAAATATCTTTCTAAGCACACCATCAGATGTTAAGGAAGCATGTCGCCTCTGATAACATAGATGCTTAAAGTTTGCATGCATAAGCACACAAAGAAATATTCACCTGAACCCAGGAAATGCTGAAGAACAGGTGGGTTTTAGCTTCTTATTTATTGTCAAGTCATTGGACGTCGTGACATCAATCAGGAGTGAGTCATAGGTTTTGGGAGCATACAAAATGCAGGCACGAATCTAAATGCAGATTTTAAGGTTGTTTCGAGGCATAGCTAAACGACAGAAGGCAGAAGAGCGGGTGCTACGACTCAGAGCCTGACTAGGAAATAGTTCTGATAGGAAGTGCTGGAGAAAGAATGGACGTAGAGTGAGACAGTACCCGGTGTGAAGTGGTGTAATTTGTTGATTGGAATGTTCTCGACACGAGACACCTAGTTTCAGAGTTTAGCAACTGTAAGAGCCATTTTTCACCGGGAGTAGGACCTACTGGTAGTGAGGTCACTTTGGAACTGGAACCCAGACTTCGGGCATGCACTCTAGGGTATGTGAAGTGAAAATTATTAATGTAGTGACAGCTTGGCTGCCAAGTTGTAGTTTTGAGATGTGCAGATGGCACTCCCACTATGCTTTAGGCTTTCTGTAGCTGCCTGAGCTTTGGCTGTCGGTTTGATGAGAGCATCACAACTTGGTATGCTTTGACTGGTAGCAGCTGTTTGTGGGTGCCATGCTGGTGCAACCCGTGTCAATGGTTGGCCAGTGACTGTTCAGCATCCTTGGCTCTGTCGGCCACCCTGGCACCCCAAGCGTATATTGGTATATTGTATTTAGAGTCCAAGGGCAACTAGAGAATCTCCCTGGCTCTGGCCGGAGTACACGGCTTTGGTGCAGCATAAGTATGCAGTTCGGTGCAGCACTAGCATTAAGGGGCTTGGACCTATTTATGCTTGAGGCCGAGCCAGCTGCCCCATCCACCACTGGTGTGCCTGAGTCGGCAGTGGCCTTGGAACTGTGCATACCAATAGGCACACAGCGATTGGTGAGTATTGGGCCTCGTTAGCACCAGGCCGCTGAAGCACCAGATGCCAGTAGCCTGAGTTGCTTGCTTCACCAGCAGCACACGTAGCCATGCAAGAAATCGTAGCCAATCCTTTTAAAGGCACCGGTTTGTACTAATCAATGCAGTTCTTCTAGCCCTAGCTGTATTAGAAGCTAATCATCTGGAGGCAAAGTGCTTGTCATGCCGTGGTTTCAGGTTGCTATGAAGCCGAGGCAGTAGCGACATTTTTTTTTATAGCAACCTAAGAACTATATCTGTCAAGGCGTTTTATATATGCTGTAAAGGAAGTGTGCCAATTGGTTTGATCTGTCTGTACAGACACAGCAGCTAGGCTGCTTGCAGACCAAGTCAGTGCAGTTGGGCAGTGCACACTTTGCTCGGCCTGTGCCTAGGCTGAGACTAAACTATATGCGAATTGGCGTGTGGCTATGTCACCTGGTGAACTCAATTAACCAGATCTGAGTAGGTATCTGTAACCCCACACAACCACAAAGACCAAGTGGGTGTTACTCAAGAAAGCTTCCCATAGCCTGCTCAAAGCCTAAGTGGCTTTCGGAAGCCAACAGAACATCTCAAGCAAAAGAAAGATGGTCTTGGCAGTGCAGTTAAAGTAGTGAGTACCATGCAAACAGCAGCAGCTCAAGACAGCTAGAAATGAGGTGCTACAGTCGGCAGCAAGGAGAGTGGATGTTAAAATAGGCCCCAGACACGGCACACAAGACACGTGCACACTCAGCGAGGGCACATAAGCACGCAAATGCACCACAGGACCCAAGTGTGCAAATGCGAGTACGCACAATATATGTAGTACCAGTTTGAATTCAATTTTGTAATATGCTTGTATGTTTGAAATTATGTGTATATGCACATTTTATTACTGGTTTTTTGTCGAATCCAGTGGTGCTGTGCTTGGCCAGACAAGAGAGGTAATAAAGAATCGTGATATTATGCCGGTCACACCAAACGCATTCATACCAACAGCATATGTATATGTTCTTTCCATGTTCATTTTCACATGCTGGCCATAACTGTTGATTGCCTGGCATCGTAGAAAACCCTCATCACTCGGAACGATTTTTATAGCCACAGCAGGTTTTAGTCATCTGATCTGCCCGAACCAGAGGAAACCAAAATAAAGCAAAAGGTAGTAGCTACAATTTTTAAATGCTTTTAGGATGGCTGACTGGGATATCAAATGTGATGGTTGTCTGGCATGGTGTATTCAGATATACAGTGTCACGGTATACTGGTCTGTGTGCTGGTATGTTTGTGACCCGAAAACATGTTTGAGCTCAAGGCAGTATTTGTGGTCGATGCTTGTGCTGTGTGGCAAGTTCAATGCCAGAAAATAATTACACCTATCTCTCAGCTATTATATAATTTGGGAAACAACTACTCGTGGAAGGTACTAAACTTGAACCACAGAGACCCCAGCCAATTCAAACGACCACATTAAAGAAAACGCAATTGAATGGCTAGTAATATCATGCCTGATAAACAAACAAAATGAATAGCATGGTTAGGGGTGACATGCATAGTCAGCATGCAAATGTGGTCAGTGGCAGCATGCAGTGTCAGCACGCATAAGCACGTGAAGGACGAATCACAGGGATCCACTAAATGATGTCCTAAATACGTTTGTTTTCAAGTTCTTTTTAAATGTGGTCAAGTCAGGGAATATTCTGACGCAAGTCGGGAGTGAGTTCCAGGCTTTGGGAGCATACGAACTAAATGCACGGTCTTCGAAGGTATTGAGGTTCTTACGAGGTCTAGGTAAACAATTGGATTCTGAAAAGCATGTGGTACGATGCGTGCCCTAATGGGGGAGTAGATCTGAGATATGCTGGAGCCAAACAATGAAGGGACTAGTGAGCGACAAAACCTTGAAGTCAATCCGTTGCTTGACTGGTAACCAGTGCAGGTCGGCGAAAAGTGGAGTAATGTGGCAACTGCGATGCTCACGACAGACAAGCCTAGCTGCAGAGTTTTGCACCAGCTGCAATCGCCTAATCGCACATGCTGGTAGGCCGGTAAGCAGTGAGTTATAGAAGTCGAGACGGGATGTCACAAATGCATGGACCAACTTGGACGTGGTATCCTTATCTAAACATGCCCGAATTTTAGCAATGTAATAAAGCTGAAAATAGGCAGATTTGACTGGAGCTGATATGGTCGGCTAACGAGAGGTCGCTTTGGTAGATGACACCTAAATTTCGAGCTGATTCAACAGGAAATATGCTGGCAGAGCAAATTTCGAGCATCAGCCTTTCCAATTTCTGAATCACACTGGGTTTGCCTATAACTGGCAAGTTAGTTTAATCACCGTTTCGTTTTAGAAAATTTGCGTCCATCCATGTGCCGATGTCATCAATACATGCAGCAAGTTGAGAGAATTTGAGGTGCTCGAAGGCTGGGAGGGATCAAAGCAAAGGTACAACTGAGTGTCATCGGCATACAAGTGAGCCTAGATTGTGCTTGGCAATCACATCAGCAAGAGGGTGTGTGTAAACCGTGAAAAGAACCGGACCTAGCACGGAGCCCTGAGGTACCCCATATTTCAGAGGTACCTCAGATGATCTTTGTCCATTCACGTCAATACTCTGGAGTCTCCTACTGAGATAGGACCTGAACCATTGCAGAGCAGTGCCAGTGATGCCCAGGCGAGATGAGAGGCACTCTAGAAGAACTTTGTGATCGATAGTATCGAAAGCTGCCGAAAGATCGAGCAAAACAAGAAGAGACACTCTACCCATGTCTGCATTCCTAAGTAGGTCGTTGTATACCCGAAGCAATGCTGACTCTGTGGAGTGATTAGCTTTAAAGCCTGACTGGAACTTACTAGCAAGGTGTGAAGTTTCGATATATGAGTTCAGCTGGTCCGCCACGACCCTTTCCAGTGTCTTTGATAGGAAGACGGGACGGTAGTTGCTTAATTAAGTTCTCTTGTGCCTCTCTTCCCCACTACAATAGAATGCACTCGAGGCTTGAGAATTCCTGCAGTCCCAAGTCACGTGGAAGCTTTCTTTGCTAATTTGTACTTTCTTGGCTAATTTCTGAGTGGCTGACCGACAACTGTTCTTTAGTCGATTGTGTAGACTATACTTGTAACCTTGGGTGGCAGTGCAGCTGAGTAATTAATTGCTCAGTTACCTGGTGTGAGGTATTGTTGGGAGATTTATTGAGTCAAGGGCCTGAGCTGTATGGCAATAAGATGAGTGATTAAGCCATTTGACCTGTTTTCGACCAGCTTGCTAGGCCTTATTCTACTCTCGGCACCGAGTATCTTGGGGCGAGATCCACTGCATCGAGGCATCTGCATGTCAGGCAGGACATGTGTATCAGTCGCAGGCTACCAGAATTCGTGACAGATGGATTGGCCTCCGGCAAGTAGGAATGAAAATAACCAATCCATTAGCCGAAGCCAGCTCCTTAATGGAAGCGAATAAAGTTATCGAGCCTCGAACAGCCGCAGGTGCTGGCTGTGGCTCAGTCGGCAGTATTAAAAAGAACAGGAGGGGCACTGGGTGAGCGCAAGACGGTTATGTGGGTGGGGGTTAACCAAATCACCAAACAAGACTAAGTCCTCGACCATAGTCAGTCTACCTCAGCACATATGATGACCCTGAAGTTGCACTGCCAAGTTATTTCTGTTCTTGCAGAAGCAGAGCCCAAAAGCAGCAGCTGTGGTTCCACCCGTGCTCCACACTTAAAAAATTAGAGGCCTGGGAAAATTCTAAGTCCAAGTGAGTTGCTTGGCGATCCAAAGGCCGTGGTGCTGCAGCAGGCTAGTCCACTGGCTTTCTGGTGTGCAGCAGGGACCGAATTTTGCACAATCACTGCTAGTGGACTAGCTTGCAGGTCTGCCTGTTCGAAGATGCGTCGCACCTGGCCAATCAACCACTGTTCCCTCACTATACTTCTGAATATCACAACTTTTGAACTACGATGATGCGTTAATTTTGCTAAAGTTGAATTGACCTGTTGAGAAAACGGTAGGGGTCAGTTAGGAGTGACTGTATACATACAAATTGCACTATAGATAAGCATTTAATACTGTTACTGGCATCTACCATTCGGCCTTAGGTACCGGCAGAATTGAGAAATACAACATCTGCAGGACAAGTTGGTATCCTCGCCTTCTTTGCTGTAAGTGTGTAGCACAACAATATACTGCAATCGCTGCCTGTTCCGCATGTATCTTAGGCCATTGTGAGGCCATCCTGAGTGATTGTTACATGCATGATGGCACACTGCCCAATCAGAAAGGAAATAGTATTTTATTCAGATATCTAAAGTCTAAGCGAAAAATGTTTAAGGCAAAGATAATAATCATAGTAATAAAATGTCGCGTGTATTGCTTCCAGCTCTGCAGCCTGATCGAACTGACCAACCTGGGTCACCAGTGGCATCCGATGTGCTAAGACGTGGGTGGCTGTGTAGCAGCAGAGCAAAAAAGAGCAGCAGTCAAGAGCAATAACAAGTGGTAGACAACCGTGGATCCACCGATGTAACGAAATATGATTTAATTATCTATATGAAGCATACATAAGGCTGAGCGAACAAACGGCAGATGATGTATACGAATGAGCATAAAATGACAAATGTGATGCGCATAAGAAACTAAAGCATGCTGCTATAGATCTTGGGAGTGCAGATATGTGTGCCAAATGCAAACAGCCGACAAAAAGCAACTGCTGCCATGCACACCACGAGATCAGCAAAGGGCCATAGGCACACAAGGAAAAAAGGGACGCAGAGGTTTATGGCATACGCTAAAAAGAATGCTAGCCAGACTATGCACGACCATGGAGTGGGAACGAACGACACTTGGTAGACGAACCCCCAACACCTGGCTATGATGCAACAGGCAGTATGAGCAACATGCCTCCAACATGGGTGCGATCGATTGCTGCCAACTATGCCGTTCTAGTGCGAACAAAGGCATCTGGGTTCGAGGGAGGCGGTCACTCACTGGTAGCAACCAGGCAGGTCGTCGGGTCGTGTCTGCCCACATCTGTTCTGGTAAGGGGGCTGTGCTACCGGCGAGAGCAAGCGGTTTACAGACCCAGGCTGTCTGGAGGTGAGATGGCATGTACTACGCAGATGCACTGAGCACTCAAAAAATCAGCTCAGAGCTTGGCATATTGCCTTCTTTCTGAAGCCGGGGGACGGAATGGGTTGCTGAACGTTACTCGCCCAGACGCATTGTCGCCGGCAAACGTATCGTCGTCGTCGAATGTACCATCAAAGCGAGCCATTTGGAATCTGCAATTGAGGAAGGTGAACAAAACGTTGTTTAGGGAACTTTTCGTTATCCCAGTTCAAACGTTGACAACTGCTCACGTTATTAATGTTGCAGAGGTTTCTGCATGCAAATGGAAACTATAAAAATACTAATACTAGTAAAACTGGCTATAAAACAGTCCCCGTGATTCGTCCATTATGTGCTTATGCATGCTGACACTGCATGCTACCACTAACCACACTTGCACGCTGACCCTGTGCATGTCACCCTTAACCATGTTATTCATGCTGTTTATCCCGCATGATACCATCCACCATTCGATCGCGTTTTATTTGCAGCAAATGTGAAGTGCCTAGAAAGAGATTGAGTTTTTTGGGGGTGCTTTATAAAGTGTATTATTATCATTATTATGAACCCTTATTGGCAGGGCGTTAAAGCCTAGTGGCCATACAAATCGGTCTTTCGATGATGTCAGGAGGGGGATTAACAACGAAAATAATGCTATAGCATTTTGCTTATAGTGCCCTACTAATCCTAAAATGAGGGAGCACATCACAGTTATAGCTTTTTCTCTACACGTTTTTTCTTAAGAACAGTAACAGACCTAACCAATCAGTTTTTTCGAGTTTCCAGACGAGCACCTTACTCAATTCAGATAACGGATGTATTAGGCGTGGAAGTCATAGCCCACAGCCCAACATCCAACCACCCAGCGTGACACCCAGACTTTAGGTCTTCTTAGTTAATCAGGCAACTGTGCCTTAGGGACTCAAGCTCATTTTTCGATGTTGAAACGATGCTGTGCTTTTACATCAGATGATAGTGGTATCGGCACTCAGCAGGCTATCATTTAAGGTGAAAGCACAGCATGGTCATAACATCGAAAAATCAAGGCAAATGATAGATACAGATAGATGACTCACGAGGAAGGCTCAAATGACAAATGACTTATTACTGCAAGTGAAAGAAAAATAACGATACAGCACAAGAGATTGACACACTGCACATAAAAAACCAGTGCCGGAATCTTGGTTGGTACTAACTATCGGCTGGGTGTGCAATAAAGTAAAAAAAAAAAAAACGATTGCTGATTGGACAGCTTCATTTGTATAGAGGCAAAAAAGCATGAACGGCCATTATTCACCCTATGAATACTTCAGTGAGTAAACAAGAAATGCCAACTGCAGGACTTGAAACCACAACTTGGGTCGAGAAGCGCAGAGCATCTTATCCCGGCCTGTGACCTAGGGGTGATGCAGTGCCACTGATGCCAGCCTGGCGGTGCCATTGTGGCCAGTAGGCTCAGGCAGCTGTCAAACGAGCAGTGAGTGTAAGCATGGTGGCTACGGACTGCAGGTAAAGTGCAGCCAGCGGCAGCAGCTGCTGCCGAGTGCTTGCATCAGCGACCGATGCTGCTTCTGCTCACCCTCTGTCGGCCTGTCTCTTGCGTATGCAGTACACCGTCACGATGCCGGCAGCGATCAGCACCCCGACGGTCACCACAATGCCGGCAACAACGCCGCTGTTGCTGCCCCCTTGTGCTGCAACTCGTACATGGCGCAAGCTCAGGAGGCTGTCGGCAATGCAGGAAGTGCTCGCACATGTCACGTGACAAGATGCCAGCCGACCACTTTGCATTCTCCAGCTGGAACAGTGGTCCTGATGCCTTTGCCCTAGCTGCTCTGCTCGCTAGATGTGGTAGGTCGCACTACCACACCGTGCTCGCATCTAGAGGAAGGGGCCTAAAGGGTGCCACAAGCGTTGCTATGCAAGGAAGGAGGGGTCATGCATTAGGCAGCAAGCAATGGTGAATGCTATACTAAAACTAACTAGCAGATAGAGGGAGAAGGAGAGAGTGCGAAACAGCTGGGAGGAAGGAAGACAGTGAACACCAACCCACACATGCACGCACAGGCACAAAAGGACCACACATCATAAATACACAGTGGCGCTGCTGTCAGCTTCTATACATCGAGCCTTGCATCGCCAGAACTCTCAAGTACCACTCCTGCTATATTCGAACAGTCGATCAAACCGGCTGAACTTGCGCTCGAAGAACATTATTCCACAAAACTGTACCAACCTACTTCCCCAGGCAGCTCCATCTAAAACAGGACTCAAACTCAGCTGCTGCCTTAGCATGAAGAAGCTCTAAGATAGCTATTCTTAGCCAAAATAAAGGGGTCTCGGCACCCCTCCCCCAATGCTCTCCACCCACTATTTATCCATAGCAGATGACTGAGGGGAGAGATCAAAGCACTATCTCGATAGATTGATTCTGTCTCGGTACTATAGCAGTGTACTTAACCCCAAGAGTTTATCCAGTTTATTTATCTCTAGTATAAAAACGATGGAATCTTTCCCTGTGCCTCACCTCCCCATCCACCACCGGGCAGTTTGTGAGATCCGCTAGCTTAATCTATCTAACAAAGGCTGAGGGTATTGCCCTCGACCAGCTTGCTTGACCGAGACCTCGCTGAAATCGACTAACTGCTCAACCATAACCTATGCCCTCAGGCTTATTTTTCTTTCATACATTTGGATCAATCAAAACTGTAAAGGAGTCTTCAATGTCGCATGCCATCCCTAATTACAAAGTGCCTGCAGTCCCCTCAAAACAGTATTTAAATCTCTTGCTCCGAGTCCACCAGAAAGCAAATTAATATGGTGGCAGTAATCTATCGCCCCAAAGGTACCAAGTCCTTATTTCAGATTTTTCTGAGCGTATCTCAGAGATGATTCTGTGTGCAAGAAATCGTCCCTTCATAGCTGTGGCTGATTTTCAACATTCATTTTGACGAGTCAACCGATGCATTGTGCCGAATTTCGTGCACTGACTAACTTTATCTAGTGGCTCATGTGCATGACCCCACTTACAGCAAAGGTAACACGTGAACAAATATTCCCTAACGATTGTAGGTGCTGTTTCCTGTTATCTTGAATTCTGTGCAGCCGAACACAGCCTGACCTTTTCACCCTGCAGTTTGTGCCCCCCATCTGCACCAAGAATCATATGTGAATCACTCTGACACTGATGCTGTCGGCACACAAAATATCTCCCTTGATTCCGTTGCTCAATACTCCTTCTGACCTGTTCTCACAGGTAGAATGCTACATCACGATTGAGCCGATGTTCCTGACGAGTTTGCACCTCTAAGAAAATTGTATGCCCACCCAGATGGCCTATAGTTTACCGAAGACATTAAACTAGCTAGGTCTACTTAGGGCCTGCATGAGAAAGCTAGAAAAGATCGGGTCAGACTGTCTGTCAACTGGCATACAGGGGCTACTTTAGATGACACCAATGTTCACTAGCAATGGCCAAGTCTAGCTATTGTATTGACATAGTCGAACCATAAAATGCACAATCCAAAAACGCTAACGTCTAGAATCAACCATCTCCTTGATCACACCCTAGTTGGTTCCTTACCCAGTGATCCTTGTGGAGATCAAGCAGATTGCTTGTATAGCATCTTTGTCAGCAAGAAATAGACAAGATCAGAGAATCCATCCCTAATGTAACCGCGTCCTCACTGTACTTCTCTACATTCAAACCACCCCCACATGACTACTCTCCCTCAATTCCTTGCATCACCTCAATATCTACATTCAAGCCTGCCACGGGTGACATCTGAAATTAATCTCCCAGTCGACTACGATGATTAGTTTTCTAGAATCGATTCCCAATGACCTACTCTTGATGCCTAGATCTGCTACTGCTATGAATAACGAACATAACAAATATCCTTAGCCTTGGGACTTTCCCCTTCACCTTTCAAAAAGGCTGTTGTTATGCCACTAATTAAGAAAACAATACAAGAGCAAGAGAGCTTATATACCGGCCAGTATTCCTACTGCAGTTCCCATCAAAGACACTAGAACAAGTTGTGGCAGACCGGCCGAACTCTTATATTGAAACTTCAAACCAAGCAAGTTCCAGTCTAGTTTTAGAGCTAATTCATCGACAGAATCAGCATTGCTTACGGCGTAAAAACGACATACGGAATACAGATTTAAACAAAGTCCTTCTGCTTCTTTTACTTGTTTTTCTTGGCAGCATTTAAAACTACTGATCAAGTATTTCTCGAGCACCTCTCATCTCACATGGGCAGCACTGGTACTGCACTACACTGCTTCAGGTCATATCTCAGTTGGAGACTCCAGAGGATTGATTTCAAAGTGCAATAATCAGAGGAACCACTAAAGTATGGGGAGGGGCTATCCCAGTGCTAGAACCTCGGTCTACTTCTTTTTACAATGTATCCCCTCCCTATTGCCTATGAAGTCATTAAGTACAATCTAGGCTTTCACTTTTATGCAGATGACACACAGCTAAACCTATACTTTGATCCATCCCAGCCGTCAAGCATGTCGAACTCTTTCAGCCGAGCTAGTTTGGTCCAGCGGTTAAGGTGCTCGCCCCCGACTACGTTCTGGCTGAGGTCGTGGGCTCGAGCCCGGAGGCATATGTGAAGCACCTGAATAGAGATTAAGTTCTCTTGGGGCACTATACAAATTAATTGTATTATTATCATTAGCTCTCTTGCTGCATGTATTGCTGCCATCAGCAATTGCATGGTAGCAAACTTTATCAAACTGAATGAACATAAAACCAACTTCTTAGTTAGGTACAAACCTAGCACGAGTTAGAAACTGGAAAGCTTAACACTCAAAATTGACTCTGCCAGTATATCTCCTCTAGACTGCACTGAATCTAACTGTCCTGTTCAATAGTGATCTTTCACTAAATGACCACATCAGCTCCACTGCCAAGTCCGCCTACTTTCAGCTACAAAACATCGCAAATATTTGGGCCTGCTTAGACAGGGATATCGTCTAAATTGGTCCACGAATTTGTGACATCCCATCTCAACTTCTGTAAATCATTGCTGGCAAGTCTACCGGCCTAAGCAATCAGGCGCTTATAGTTAGTGCAAGGCTCTGCAACTAGGCTTGTCTGTCATGAAGGTCAAAGTTGCCACATTACGCCACTTCTTGCCGACTTTTACTGGCACCAAATCAAGCAGTGTATCGATTTAAAGGGTGTTATTACTCACTTTTAGGTCCATACATTCGCTGGCTCCAGCCTACCTGTCAGAACCACCCCTCCACCAGGCATCGTACTACTTGCTTTTGTCAATTAAATAGCTCACCCGAGCCTTGAATGAACCTGAAATCTTTTGGAGACCGGCATCTTAATTCGTGCACTCCCAAAGTCTGCAACTCACTGCGGACTGACGTCACGACTTGCAGCTGTTTATCACATCATGTGCTCGGCCCTTGTGATTTTTCCTTTGTGTACATATTCGTACTGACACCGCATGTTACCACTAACCATATAATGCATGCTGACACTGTGCATGCTACCGCTATTATTATTATTATTAATACTATTATTATCATCATCAGTGGTTCGACATGCAATGCAATTCGGAATAGAAGGCCCTAAGGCTGCCGAGCCTTTGATGGATGGCACACTAAAAGCCTACGTGGCTCTCAGTAAGCAGCCTGCAGCAAATCTCAGGAAACAAAGAAGCCAGCGTGCGACTTGCAGTCAGTGACCTGCAAAGCCAACGTATCTGATTAAATCAGTTGATAGGCCAAAGAAAGGAACAGCTGAGTTTTTGTGCAGTGAGGATATGGATGGGCACGTAAAATAAAAGAAAAGGCCAACTGTTGTAGTGATTCATCTAGGTGAACACCAAGGAGCTAGGCTATGGCATGCTTTGTGGGCAAGGACAAGAGCTTTCAATTTACATTCGCGAGCAGCTGTGAGGAGTTGCATCATTTTGCAATTTACATATGGAAAGCCGGCGTGGACTGTACCAAGGAGAGCAGGCAGCCAAATTCCTCGGCGCATAAAACTCTGGCCTAGCCTGTAAGAGGCTTCGGACAACCATAATCACTTGTCTTAATGGTCCTTCGAGGAGAGAACCGCAGGCCTTGAGAAAAATACAGAACTGGCAAGATCCTTAACTAGCCAGTGCAGCACTAAGCTTCAAAATCATGGCTACTGACGACTGGTTGTGGATACAGGCATCTGATTTCAATGGCCTGATGGCAGCGAAAGATAAAGTCCATATGTGCATCTTATTGGTGCTGCTTGTGGACTTGGCTCAGAAAATCATGCTTGGGGAACTCAGAATTTCTGTTTTTGGCACGGCACGGCTGCTTGCTTACCCTAAACTGGGGGTAAACTGCTAAGGTTGCATGGCAACTGCCAGTGGCTACAGCATGCCTGTTCAGAGTAAAAAACTCCTTATTTCAAAAAGTTCAGCTGATTAAACCGACGTCTTATTTATATTGCGGCTCAAGAGCCTCAATGACTCGTACCCCACGTGCAGGTGGCATTGTAGCATTGCCTACTGCAGGACCCAAAAACCCACGATCTGGGTCGTGAAGTGCAAGCACCTTCACTCTCTCCCTAGGCAAAGAAACAGGAGCAGCAACATTGGATATAGCAGCCCACCGGATAAAAGGAAGCACAGGGAGTGTGCATTTCAATCTCTGTAATGGCTGACATCTCGATAGCTTGCTACTCGGTCAGATAAAGGCAACTGCATCGATGGTGGAGATAAGCAAGCCGAGCTTTTGGCACACTTGTCTATCGGTGCACAGAGAAAACTATGAAAGCGCTAGCATTAGGGACCACTGTGGCCAAACTATATGAAAATGACGACATTTTTGAAGGATCTAGTACTGCGCCTATTTAAGGTGATCGAGTACACGCCAGCTGAAGCTCGCGCGGCCGATCTTGCTTCATTCAATGAAGAAGCTGAACCAGCTTTACTAGTCAAGTGAAAAGTCGACGACTGCATCGATTTTGAGATCTCTTAACTAATGCAAACGAGCCTTAGTATAAGCAGTATGGGCAGTGGAAACAAGGAAGTAAAAAAAGCACGACAGACATAAAAGTTAAAAACATCCACAGAGAGAGAGAGAGAGAGAGAGAGAGAGAGAGAGAGAGAGAGAGAGAGAGAGAGAGAGAGAGAGAGAGAGAGAGAGAGAGACAGAGAGAGAGAGAGAGAAGAGAACGTGTATCTCTCCACATGTCGATAAAGAGAGAAAGTGAGGAGAAAAAAGAGGAAACTGCACACAGGCATGCATACACTAGGCCGACCAGTAGGTAGTTCTTACCTATTGATACAACGGTGGTGGCACAGTCGAGCGAGCAGTTGCTGCTGATGGCCCGGATGAGACCTTTCTCTTTATCGGATAGGATGCCACGGCTGAGCACATTTGCGAAGCTGCGACCAATTGCAGTCAAGTGCTCTGGTGATGTCCCGTAGGCATCGAACTGCACTCCTGCACCACAGGTTTTCATGTCTGAAGTAAAGGTTTCAATGACAATTAATCGACTCAACTATAGATTGACAGCCGGCACGAGAGGAAGCGGCACTTTTTTTTTTTTTTTACAGTCACGTTGCTCTCCCCTCACTCACTCTCTTTCTCCACAATAGCACCTCTGGTGAAAGCAAACTGATTGTAAGCTAAGGAACTCGGCTGAATGCCTCTCTACACAGTACCCGTGTCATGCTCCAGCCTTGGGTAGGGCTTCTCATTTATTTGTCCAGATTAATAGAGAAAATCAAGCACTTTCTCCAGGGTGTACCAAAAACCACCGCTCGCATGTAGCCCACAATATACACTGGGAGCACATAGTGCAACACATCAATACACATCAACAAGTGACAGCTGCAAGTGACATCTTCACCAACACTGAGCACTGTCCTCGGCAAAATCATTGGAGCTCATGGTGTCGTGTCTCAGGGTCTGAACCACAAATCTTCGATGACGTTTGCTAACAAATCTGCACAACGCAGCAGACGACACTCACGTACCCTGCCGGGAGATTGCACCTTACAGATTTTCGTTAGATCAATACCAATAACATGGTCGACCACAACAAGCCTCGACTAAGTAAAAACGTATTCTGAACCTTGGCACACTGCGGCACAGCAGTCTCTGCACCGAGTCTGCCATTGGCTCAAGTAGTACACGGCTGTACGTGTCTGCTGAAGCCAAGTGCACTAAAGGATGCACATACAATTTTGCTAATGTGCTGATGGCAGCAAACAACCATGGCTTAAAAAAATACCAGCTGATTTAAAAGCCTCATGTATAGCGACAGAAGAGCCTATACGGCTATCACCACTGCATGCAGAGGCAATAAAGGATCACCCACCGCAGGAATCGAACACACGACCTCGGTCCCGAGGTCGTGAAAAGCAACCGCCTTACCTAGCGTGCCATCGCGGCTCACCGAGAATGCCTAGAATGCAAATATGCATGTATGTGTTCAGGACAGAGCGTGGGACAGATTGCAAGACTTATCGCAACATCTCCAAAGGATTCGACATCTGTAAGGGCACATTTACGAATGAACCAAGCAGGCATTCGAGTATATCCCTCTGCTTCAGCACACACACATGGCAGAAATCATCGGCGCCATCGCCAGCCAAAGCAAAAATCTTATTAGGGAAAGCTACCTCACGACAGGATCCAGCCAACAAAAAACAATGATTAGCTGATTTAACAGCCTCATCTATATAGCGGCTGACGAGTCTCGAAGGGTATCACCACTGCTTACACCGAGCAGTAATGGACCGCCCTCTGTAGGACTCGAACTCTAGACCTGGATCGTAAAGAGAGAGAACATTACCACAGAGCTAAGACCCAGGGGCATACACTTAGCAGCCCATGCATGCTCTTCCCTATGCCTAAGCACGGCATACTTGCAAGCCTAAGGTTTAAGCATATTCAACACATACAAACCACATTGACTTCTCAGTGATTTTATATATCATTTGAATATATATATATATATATATATATATATATATACATACATAAGAATAATATAAATATAAATAAATAAACACATTTACACAAGGTTTTAGCCCCGGGGCAAGGTGCTTATGCTTCACGGCCCTTTCTTTATTACCAACTGCAAGCAGAGTGACAGCACTAATAAAGGTGCATTTACACGGTCGGATTATTGCAGGTATTGCTTAGGTTTTGCCTTCCTCTTAGCTAAATGCATAGCCAATGATGGAGGCAGTACAAACAATGATGGAAAGTGCACACCGACCGACGAAGTGAAGCAGGGTTCTACTTTTACGTCAGTCCGATAGAAGACTGAAGGAAAGCCACGAACAGACGACCAAACCGTAGCTGCCGCCAGGTGCATACCCATTCATCCTTGCTTTAAAGAAATGGCTACCATGAGAGTAGCAAAATAATCGATGAATTCCACAGGAGTAATTGTTTATAGGTCACTACAAACACTAGCGATAGAAATAAGATAATGAGACGGCATTCGCCAAGAAAGTGAAATTGTACACAAAGCTTGACCGCAGGGCAATGCACAACTCTCAGTGCTTGCCGGAGTACATGCGCTTGTAAAGGTAGCACAAAATCAACTTTTTTTTGCCCCTCTTGTGAGTGGACGTCGCAGAAAACTAGGTAGAAACATAACATAAGGCAAACTGATGGAGTAAACAGAGCATACAAATTAGAATCCACTAAGAACCAACAACAGATATCGTATAAACCTGGGTCAAGGCTCTTTAGCAGCAACTACATATAAATTACACGGCTGAAGCAGCCGACCATCAAACAATACCAGAATATAGTATGGCTGAAATAAAGAAGCGATGGTTGTAGCAAATTATGGGAAATGACATTTGGTATTTCAAGCGAGTTTGGAAAAATTGTGATTTTTTAAAGAAATTTTTTGATCGAACACTGCAAATGAGATGCATAAGGTTCGTCAAGTGTCACCCCTCTCGAAAGTAGCAATTTTTCAAGAAGGTTCAGGCAGTACACAGTGAGTATACAAAACGCCAAAAATACGGTTGTGGCAAGAACCATTCCAAGTACATTTGCTGATGGAAAAGAGCTGCAGGACCGCAGAAAACAGTTACAGAAACCTTGGGCCAACATAAAAGATGTCAAAACCGTGGTGATCAGCCAACATGTACCCTTTTTATATAACTTAATTGAGTTCAATCATCGTCGGGAAAGATATGTGGCCTATGGCTAGATATGAGCAAAATGAGAATGATTTGAGGAGCAGGAGGGGATTTACCATCTTTCTAAACGTTGTCAAGTTAAAGCATGTCGTGACGTCCATCGAGGGGGGAGAGGAGTGATTTACAGACTTTAGGAACATCAGAAAAGAAGGGTTTTCAAAGGAAGGATTTCAAGTTGGACAGAAACACACCTAAACGGTTTCAGTCAGAAGAACGGGTGGTACGATACGAAACCCTGATCAGTAAGAATGAAGAGACCCACAAGTTAATAACCGAACCTTGAAATCTATATACTGCTCAAGGGTAAACGTTGATAAATACCGTAAGTCCAAAGCTTGAGAAGTCCAATGGATAGTAACATGAGTAAATTCACCACTAATGGCAGTTGCAAATGTATGCACTACCAGCATGACTGCAACAATGAAGGCTTCGCAGATAATTGCCTTCTGAAGACTGTAAAATTTGGCTGCAAAGGGGTCACGGTCTGGAGTGCTTCTGCAGCAGATACCGGGCATCATGATGCAAGACTTCCTTTTGGAATAAATGCACAAGGTTGCAGTGCCGAGTGCAGCCAGGATTCGTGAAGACAATTTTCAATTAGCCGAGCTGGTTTGGTCCAGTGTAAAAAGTGCTCGCCCAGACCAGGGTCTGGCTGAGGTCGTGGGCTCGAGCCCCCCCCCCCCCGAGGCACGCGCGGGAAGCGTCTGAAGAGCGATTAAGTTCTCTCGGGGTGCTATATAAATGAATGACATTATATTATATTTTTTAAATTGTTTTGCAACACTCGAATTTGGCTTAGGGCTGTTACATTAACGAAGTGACCCAGTCAATCTCTGTACCGATATGAACATCTCTGGGTTGAAGTGGCTGTAATGCTCAGAGCACATGTGGGTCACATCACGAATGAGGATAAGCTTTTCTCAAGTTGACCTGACGTCTCGAGCGCGATAACGCCAGCCGTTTGCGAGTCAATAGCTTAGTCGAAGTCTTACTGTATATACTGCGAATGAATAAACGCACGTTACAGTAACAGTTTTTATACCAGAACAGTAACTTTCTGGGTCCGGAAGTCATTTTACGCTGCCTTACCGATACCCTGGCGATCGAGTGCAAATACGAGTTCTCAGGCATAGTTCGAATAGGTTGGGCAGGAAAGATCGACAAGTTTGCATAGGTGCTCACACATACCGCTCAGATGGTAGGAGCCGAACACACAGGAGCAGTTGCTACCAATGGCCGTTGCCAGTCCTTCTTTTATCCCGGTGGGGTCGTCGGCCACCGTCCGGTTGAGACAGAACTTGAGTGACAACGGCTGATCCTTACGGATGCAGAAGTTGTCCCCACCGGGCGTCGGGTGCATGGACAACGTGAAGCAGGACGGCTCACTTGTAGTGTTGCAGAAACAGCGGCTGAGCGTCCCATTGCCACCGTATAACCTGGCGTAACCAGCCAATGGTACAGTCGACGCCCAAGAACACATGCTGGCTGCAGCCATTGGCAGTCACTAACACTAGGAGCTTTTGGGCCAACGACGGTCAGGCACAGCACCGTGGGGTGCATGAAAAAGCTTGTACAGTCCTAATCAATGGTGGGACAGCACGATGATGGGAGAACAGTTTGGCGGAGTCTCGGTGGACTCTTAACCGAAGACGTTTGTGTCGCATACGTGGCCAGGAGCTTACAGGATACTCACTTCGTGTCTTCAACCAGTACCTCCGATCGCTCGCTCAAAAGGAGGCGAGGAATCAAAAGCTTTCCAATATTGTCTGCTGATTCCGTGCTGGTAGCATAGAGCACGACGTCTATTAGACCAGTGCCCTGAGTGCCACTTCTTTTGTATAATGCAACGGCACCGCCATTGTTCGACAGAACGCTCTGAAGAGTGAAAGAGCGAATCAAAAGTGCCCTTTTTTGATTGCACAGTAAGGCTGATAGCACGAGTGGCAGCACGAGGCTTGACAGGGGAAAGTACATGCGTGGTTGCGCACACCAGTCATGTGCATGCCACCACAGGACAATAAAGTGGTTTAGCTCCTATGGGTGGTGGTGAATACGGCTGCAAGGTCGGGCAACAAATACAAGATTTCCAGCAAGGCCGCTCCTTTGCTGAAGGAGCTGCGATGGCTCACGATTGACCCATGAATGCATAAAGAAATTCTTATTCTGACTCACAAGACACACAATGGCTCTCCGATCCTTCATGCGTAGCTCAAATACTGCAATAATGTCAGTCTCCTTATGCTTCCAGGTCCTCAATGGACAATAAATTAACTGCTCTGTGTCTTTAACTTGAAGACCGCTGGCAACAGAGGACTTTCCTTTGCAGACCCTAGAACGTGGAACTCACTTCCAAAACTGTGATGCAGCGACATCTCTCCAGAGGCCAACTCAGGCACAACCTTTCAAACCGTTTTTTTTTGTAGAAAGTTTCATGCTACCTACTTAGTCAACTGTGCTCCTCACTGCTTCTTGCTTTGGATTTGTTGCATGAGATAGATTCTGTTGGCGACCGCATGCATACCGAAAGATGCTTAGGCTTTAAATGTAATGTGCTATAGAATATATCCAGAGTCACGTGCACTTAGACTTTCCGGAGTTATACCGAGACATGCAAACAAACATACATAAACCAACAAAGGCGGTCGGTTGTGGCACTGGGTGCTGTTTGGCGTGCAATCCAGGGATTGCAATGCTCTAGCGATTGAGCTATCGAGATTACATTTAGTATGATCACCACAGGTATACCAAAGCCTAGGCTTTATATTTCAACTCATTTGCTCGAGCCAAATCCCGGCACACTGTGCAAAATGAATGTGGTTAATTGAAAGTGCAAATTTTGTGCCAAACTGCAACCATTTTGCCTGCAGTGATGTGCATCCAAAGAGCATGCCGGCTTCACAACAACCATGGGTCAAGTATTTAGTGGGGGGGGGGTAGTCCCCCACGAGTGGTCCCTGGCAACCCTAGAATAGCTGAATGAGTGTGCTGCTGTGTCTAGCAAATGCAGGATATAATAATAATAATAATAATAATAAACATTCATTTGATCTAGCACGCTCAGAGAACTCAATCTCTTTCTAGGTACTTTACATCTGCTGCAAATAAAGCAGGATGATGTCAGGTGAGCCGGGCTGATCGTAAATCCCACGTAATTGGTGTCAACTCGACCTGCACAACGTCTAATACGCTGGGCGGCCAGTCTGTGGTTGCAGCCCGAGAGGAGACACAACAAATCACAAAAACAAAGCAGAACCGGTGGGCCAAATAAATGAAATCGCCAAGCTCCCAACTGTATTATGAGAGTAGTGACAGCTAGAAAAATAGAGGCAACCGGTTAGCCTTCTCAAAAGTTGATGAACACACTACCTCCACTCGGAATAGGAGTCAAACTAACATCAATTTTGACCGACCAAAGCACCGAAGCAAAGCATTTGTCACCAACGGTTGCATGGCTTCCAGCACACAGCCCTTCCTTCCGAAGATAAGAGCTGCTATGAGTGGCATCCCGACCAAATTCGAATTACATATCTGCAAAACCCCAATTTCCAGTAACCATGGTATTAGGCAGACTGTTTATAAGTAATATAATAATAATGTCTTTGAAATAGTGCCCTCAGAGAACTCAAATCTCTTTCTAGGCATTTTATATCTGCTGCAAAGGAAGCACAATCGAATGGTTAGTGATGGCATGCTCAATAAACAACAAAAATAACATGGTTAGGGGTGACATGCACAAGGTCAGCATACAAATGTATATATTTTTTTTTAAACTTCATTTGCATAGCACCCTCAGAGAACTTGAATCTTCATCCTTCAGTCGCTTTACATATGGGGCAGAGCACGAGCCCACCATCTCGGTCGGTAATGACGAGCACCCTGCTGAAGCTCAGACCAGGGGCAATGGAGTTAATAATAATGAAAATAAAAAAGGCACCAGGTTCAGGACAGACGTGGGGTTAGGGATTTAATAATAATAATAATCACATACGATATCTACATAATACCCATTAATCGTCTTTGTAAGAAAAGGTCGTATGCTGAAAAGGATGACTTAGTATGGCCTCTGGCTTTGGAGGGAGCAAGCCCCCCATGACTCAAAAATATGGTTCAAATCGTACTTGTCCTATCGCTTTCAATAGAGTGTCTTGTGGGGTCGGGTCTCATCCATCAAACCAGCCACTTGGAGTCCCACCAGGGTCTGTCCTCGGTCCTTTACTGTTTTCCATTTATACTGAACCTGGGGATGGGGAGTGATTCATGAAAAAGGCTATCACTGATGCTGAAAATACCGAACTGTATTTGTCATACGACCGTCGGAATCTGCTGCATCGACTAATAAACTGAGTGTTTGCCTTGCAGACATTCGGTCTTGGATGTCGGCAAATTTCCTTAAACTAAACGACGATTTCACGGAACATCCATTCATGGCCCAGCCCAAGCTTGTGGCTGGACTAGAAGACTGCTAATCTAATAGGTGATGCTGTTGTGTGACCATCAACTCGTGCTTGGAATTCAGGTGTCGCCTCTGCCAGCTGTTAACTAGCTCGTTGGTTCTGTCTCGGCTAGATTATTGTAATTCCTTTTGGCTGAACTACAGAAAAAAAAGTCACTGGGCTACTGAAGCTGGTGATGAATGTGACTGCAAGGCTTGCTTCCAAATCCCCGAGCTTTGACTAAGTGTCTTTGCTGAAAGAGCTTGGATGACGGCATGTTGATCAAAGGATACAGTGTAAAGTTCTTGTGCTAACCCACAAGGCCCGCTACGGCATAGCTATTTCATACCTTGCTGAACTGCTGCACCAGTTTCTGCCTCCCGTGCCGTCAGTATAGACTATACATTAGCAGTTCCATTCCTATCCTTAAAGCCCACTGGCAAAAACTCTTGCTCTGCAGGTCCTAGACTGTGGAACTAACTTCTGCTCTCCTGCTGCCGACTATGGCACACCCTTTCCAGAAAGCCTGAGATGCTACTTCCGTGCCACTTACTACCTCAACTGCCCTTCTGATTCAGCTATATATCTCACATTCCCTTTGTTAAGTGTGAGATGAAGTCTTCAACTTGCAATGACAAAATGTTATATTCATACATCTTTCTAATACCGCGGATATATTGGAACACTGACATGCTAATTGGTGGGGAACATGGCAGCCACATGAGTTAATTAGCAGTTCCTGAATTACCGTGATTAAAACCGGATGTTCATAAACTGTGGCCTAGGTGTTGTGAGCGTGAGTGAAGGGCAGGCAGAGGTAGAGGAGTCAAGAGACGGCTGAGCCAGAGTCGGCTTGGCCAGAGAAAGAGGCTGGGCCGGCAGCAGTGGCTTAACCGGAGGCTACAGAATCGGAGAGGCAGGAGGCTGTGACGTCCGAAGAGGCGCCGGAAGTGCCAGCGGCGCAAGTGGTAACGTCTAAAGGGCAGGCAGAGGTGGTGGGGCCAGCACTGGTGAAACCAGTAACGTTAGCTGAGATGCTAATGACGACACGACGGCCGCTGGAAGACAGACAAAGGAACCGTGTGTATTTGCAAACACGCAAAGGAGCGCCTAGCCACGACATGAAAAAGGTCGTGCCGACAAACTCTCGAGGCCCCGAGAAATGCAATGATTGTCTACGACGGTCGGCAGTGACCTAGGGGTAGGGCTACACTGCAGTAGGCAATTGCATATTATGCATTATTTAAAAAAATAATTACTACTCAAATGTATATTGGCTAAGAGTAAGGAAGGAGGAATGTTGAGATCGTGGTGAGAGAATGCATACCCCAGCCTTATCGCATTGCCACGACTAGATGCTGTCTGGCAGAACTAGGCTTGGGGGTCCTTCCAATCTTGACTAGCCAATCGGAACTCATCGTTCCTCCTACTAGGCGCTAGCGACGACGCTAGCCAATCAGAGCGCAGCGTTCCTGAGGCGCAGACGACAAAGAGGCTACAGTTAGCATTAAAGTCTGCTGGACTTGAGTTGATAATTAAACGTTGTTGAGTTTGGTTGTGTTCCGAGTGTTCCAAGTCGTTTGCTGTTAAGCGCACCTGGGGTCGGTCTGTGGCCCTGACTGATGGTGATACCTTATGACTTATGCCGGGCCTCTCCTGCTCGAGCCGAAAGCACCGTGCTTCTTCCTCCTCGGTCAAAAGGGTGCACAGCCAAACAAGCTTGCGGCAAAACAGCTCGTAATCGTCTATGGCCTCCGGCTGTTCACAATAAAAGCTTAAGGCAGAACCCCAAAGAAAACAGATAATGACTCACTTAAGCGGCATTTCTATCGATAATGTGGGACCACCGCCTGCTCAAAAGAATTTAACCAGGACAAAAGTTAAGGGCTGCCTCTAAATACCATATGTTCAAACACCATCTTGCCGGTTTTTCCGATCGTGAAGTCTGTAGATTCAACCATTCTCTGCTACCAATTGTTGTGAGCATCAATGTGGGCGTATTGCTAAACAGCAAACCACTTGGAACACAACCAAACTCAGCATTCAATTATCAACTAAAGTCCAGAAGGCGTTAATGCTAACCGGAGCTCCCTGTCGTCTGCGGCTCAGGAGAGCTACACACTAATTGGCTAGCACCGTTGCACACTCTTAGCAGCAGGAACACTGCGATCCGATTGGCTAGTCAAGGTTGGAAGAGCTCCCCAGCCTAGTACTGCCAGACAACGTTTAGAAAAAAAATATATAATTCATTTATATAGTGCCCCAAGAGAACTTAATCTCTATTCAGGCGCTTCACATATGCCTCAGGGCTCGAGCCCACGACCTCAGTCAGACCTTGGTCGGGGTGAGCACCTTAACCGCTAGACCAAACCAGCTCGGCAGTAAAGGTGCGGCATTGCGATAAGGGTGGGGAATGCATTCTCACATCACGATATCAACACAGGTTTTCTATAAGTTCATCAACGCAAAACCAAATACAGACCTGCCAGTTTTCCATCACCTCCTAGCTAAGATGAGCTTGCCCTCGCACACCGGCTCATTTCCGAGTTACAGGCAATATTGATCACTGCTGTTCTCTAATATTTTTCGGTACACATCGAAGCGGCTTGTACTACTAGGCAGAAATGCTTCGAGGCACTAATTATACCAGTAGTTGTGATCGGCTACGAGGTTGAGCATTCATTAGCTATGTATGTGCTACACTTTGCCCGAAACAATTCAGGAGCTGCCACACTCATTAGAAACAATATGCACTCATCTGCATATGCATACTCCAAGCCCCTATAAACTGTTTGAATAAATATTTTTACTTGCTATTGGGTATCGAGCTGAAACCATTGCACCTGCTAAGGGCGGCCAGGCGAGACTCCAGCAACCACATTATTCTTAACAAAGCCCACGGGCTCAAACAATGCCATGGTTGCAATGCAACGATTCCTTGCAATTCATGCTCTATGCAAGAGTCATCTGTAATCATAAGTGTAGGAAGAAGTTCCTTGTGTTTGCCTAAAGCTTGATCTATGTTGTGTTTCTAATTTCTGTCAGATTGACCAGGGTGTGGTGTGGAAGGGTTAGTACAGCTTAGACAGATCGTCTTAGGTTTGATGTAAGCCCTATAAGCCACTCATGCTACAGTGCTAAACAGAGGGCATTGCACAACTTCAGAGTTGCTATTTTACAATCTTCCATCAAAATGGCACACAGTAAAACATCGAGTTGTGCAGCACAGAACCCACCTGCACATTGTCAGGGAACGGCATTGCAGCTCCAACGTTACTTGACCCAATGACAAAGAACCCAGTGGGGCTAAACCTTCCTTTCAATGAAATTTCAAAACTCGTGTGGGCTGCCTTGGTTACGATGTAGACAACAATCATGTAATCAGAAGCATCCAATCCACCAGGCCCTGCAGCACCACAGAGGCTGACATCACGATCGAGGTAGCAATTGACCCAAGGAGCGTAGGCCCACGGAGCAATAGCACATGCTTATCAAGCCAACACTCGACCAAGTGCAAGCACATGTAGGCAGGCTGTTTGTGATTGCCCAGCATTTGAAAGATGACAGATGCACTGCCGTTAAAAGACAGAGCAGAAAAAACAACACAACGACCAATGGGCCAGAGAGCTCAGAGCACCTATTATACATTCCTTGCAAGTGGCATACCAAACTTGATGGAACAGTACAACCGGCCCCAACGTACTGCGAGTTGTTCCAAGGGTCAGGAATTTGAAGATGAGAGCAGAAGCCATCACAGATTTGTATCAAGATTGCGGTAAACAGGTGACTAGCAGTTCAGACCAATCTGATAAGGGTTTAGCCTGAGCCATACCAGGAAGAATAAACATTTCTTCCTTTTTTGCTATTTAGTGGGATGCGACAACATAAACATCACAGACGCCTGGTTCCATCCCTAGTTACCCTCTCGCAAAGCTCCAAATGTGCTCATGCAAAACCTGTAACATCAAGTGTAGGCTTTTAATTGTTTTAGGTTGCATTAACTATAATCATGTCCACGGTATTCACGTACCCTGGTTAAGGCAGGCTTCCAACAGCAAGGAGCAGCCTTTTGGCCCAGGAAGTAAGTCTTGCGGCCCAGGATGTGAGTGCTTTGCGGCACAGGAAGTAGGTACCTAGCGATGGAGATGCCATCCAAAATATAGAGCTACTAACGAGCTTTGATATCAAAGAGCACCTCAGTAGCAGATATGCATCAAATCGGCAAATTTAATCCTACGAAAACAGTAATCTTAAAAACACATTTTAGAAATAAGGCTGTACAGAACTTGAGTCATGAACATTTTCGTGACACGTGTGAATGGATTACCACAATGTGCCAGCATGAAGTAAATTCCAAATCAGGCTGTCTCGGTAGTAGCTAGCACTAATGGAATATTCTACAGACGATGGAGATGGCAAGCTCTATTAGGGCATATTGGTAGCACTTAATAAATAAGGCATTAACTACAGAAGTCACTGTCATCTAGGGATAAGTCAAAGCTGTGCGAAATTGAAACTTCATAAGATAGCCAGGGATTCCAAAAAAAGCTCACCCTAAGGGCCTTTCACGGAATAATAATAATAATAATAATAATACACTTGATAAAGCCCCTTCAGAGAACTCAATCTCTTTCGAGGCACTTCACATTTGTTGCAAAGAAAACACGACAATAATAATAATAATAATAATAATAATAATGTACTTGATAAAGCGCCCTCAGAGAACTTAATCTCTTGCTAGGCGCTTTACATTTGCTGCAAAGGGAAATGCAATTGAATGGTGAGTAAAATCATGCTTGATAAACAAACAAAATGAATAGCATGGTTAGGGGTGACATGCACAGGGTCACCATGCAAATGTGGTTAGTGGCAGCATGCACAGTGTCAGCACGCAGAAGCGCATCAAGGACGAATCACAGGGACCCACTAAATGCTGTCCTAAATAGGTGTTTTTAAGTTCCCTTTAAATGTGGTCAGGTCAGGGGATGTTCTGACGCAGGTCAGAGGGAGTTCCAAGCTTTGGGAGCATATGAACTAAATGCACGGTCTCCAAAGGATTCAAGGTTTGTATGAGGTATT
Source organism: Cristatella mucedo (assembly GCA_009760855.2). NCBI lineage: Eukaryota > Metazoa > Bryozoa > Phylactolaemata > Cristatellidae > Cristatella > Cristatella mucedo. The sequence continues at coordinate 209,226 of WPIO01000090.1, read as the reverse complement.
TCTAGACTGTTGGATTCCGAAAAGCGGGTGGTACGATGCTTGGCCTGATGGGGGAGTATGTCGGAGAGATAGGCTGGAGCCATAGAATGAAGGGACCTAAAAGTGAGCGACAAAACCTTGAAGTCAATCCGTTGCTTGACTGGTAGCCAGTGCAGGTCGGCGAGAAGTGGTGTAACGTGGCAACTGCGATGCTCACGACAGACAAGCCTAGCTGCAGAGTTTTGCACCAGCTGCAATCGCCTGATCGCACATGCTGGTAGGCCAGTAGGCAGTGAGTAGCAGAAGTCGAGACGAGATGTCACGAATGCATGGACCAACTTCGACGTGGTATCCTTATCTAAACAAGCCCGAATTTTAGCAATGTTATGAAGCTGAAAATAGGCAGATTTGACCGTGGAGCTGATATGGTCGTCTAACGAGAGGTCGCTTTGGAATATGACAATTAGATTTCGAGCTGATCTAATAATTAAAATCTCCACTATCTCACAGGAAGGCTAGGGGGCCACTGTGTGCCACTTCGAGGATGGCAGGACCGCAATCGGTGAGACGTTGGCTTGCATATGCGAATATAATTCAGTAACAAGGGAAAGGCCTTGTAGCTGAACAAAACAATAACTCACTTGCCGGATAGTTTTATTACAAAGACTGACCGTGGCATACTGGTCAACATGCCACTGAAGGTATCATTGGTTGGGGACATTCATTTTCGGATGCCTGCATTAGCATGTGGCATCTCACTCCTTCCCATTATAGACTAAAATTTTGTACGTCGATGTGCTCCAAAACGTGAGAGTTATGTCTGTCAAAGGTCTTCTGGGCAACAACTTAATGCAGCAGCAGGATAAGGACCCAAATCACACTACAAAGTGGGCAATAACATAGTAAATGTGAATATAAGCTGTTTTACAGCTCCAATTGTATAGCAGCAAAAGAGCCTTAACGGCTATCACCACCACTTGCAGTGGCAAGAAAAAAAAATCGCCAACCGCAGGATTCGAGTCCAGGACCTCTGGACCTCGTTTGCATAGAGCACCCGCCGTCCCTAGTGGGCCATCGTCACAGATGGCCCTAAATCGTAACAAGCTAGCTTTTGCGATGTGTGTGAGCACTCACAATAAAAAAAACACGTTTTCAGCAAAGATGGCTGCGGTGAGCGCTCACCTTTAAGCTCTATGAACTCATATAGATCCAAGCCAGGCTGCTTGATGTCAACCTCATTGATCAACACCGACTCCCTATGTAAATAAAGGAAGTACAGAAGGTGTGCAAACAGAGGCGCCCAGCTAATATGCTTATCAGCTATACGAAGGTAAACAATTTGAAAAAATGCCACTAGTTTGTATGCACTGAAAGCTTGGAGATTGCTTCTGTTCCCCCTCCTAAAGTAACTTTGCATCGTACAGGTTTCAGCGAAAGATGCATCTGTTCTGCTCAGCTTTCGCACTCCACCGAACTTATCTTTTTTGTTCCTGCGTGTTTTGCATGTTTACCCATGCATGATTCAGTACATGTTACTAACAGGGGGTCCTACTAACCAGTGGCCCCAATAGCATGTTCTTATGTGCTTTTGCCTACTTGTCTAACTTGATATAAATAAATAAATAAATAAATAAATGCTAGCTGATTTAACAGCCTCTTTTGTATATCGACAGAAGAGCCTTTCCGGCTATCACCACCGCTTGCAGTGGCGATAAAGGATCGCCCACTGCAGGATTCGAGCCCACGACCTCGGGGCTGAGGTCGTGAAAAGCAACCGCCTTGCCTAGTGAGCCATTACGGCTCACTAATATCGTGAATGTAATCAATAATCGGTGGTTGTTTCTCTAGCAGCGATTAGAAGAGCACACCGATGGAGATTTAGCTCTCTTGGGGTGATATAAAATGACCATTACACCTTAAAGTCTTTTCGTTTCAATCGCTACCTCTCTGGGGATTATAAATTAAAACGCCAGCACTTGGTGTGTAAACCACTTGAGGATTTTTTTAAGGTTATTGTTAAGACTGGCGAACGTGGGCCTGCATTAGTGAAACAGCAAAAGCAAGATGTACTTGTAGTATAAACCTACCATAAGACATGAGACTTATCAACAAAAAGAGCACATTTTTAAGCTACATAAGCACACCAAACCTATAAGGAGGATGCCGATTAATTTTTAAACACTTGCACTTTTTCTAATAAGAGATTTATTTAGTATCCCAGTCAACTAAACCTCTTTCTAGGCACTATATATGCTGTACAGGAAGCAGGTGTCAATTGCTTAGTGACCACATGCACAGTGTCGGCTTGCATTAGCACACAAAGAATTCTTCATGCAAACCTAACCAATGTTGTGAGGAAAAGGTGGGTATTTTTAAATCTGTTTATATGTCGGTAAGTCATGGGATGTCGTGCCATCTGTCTGGATCGATTTCTAAGGATTTTTAGTTTAGTAGAGGCACAGCTCAACTACTCAAGCCACAGACAGAGAGGGGGAGGGAGGGAGGTGACCTGAAAGTCAGTGACAAAGCCTTTAATTCGATACACTGAATAATCAAGAGCGATCAAGTTCGAGCCAGTGAGACGGAAAATGTGGTTATTGTGTGGTTATATTCACGGCAGACTAGCCTAAATGGCCTAGTTTTGCACAAACTGTAAGTGCCATATTACACAGGTCGGGAGGCCTGCAAGTAGTAACACAGATCGAGATGGTACGTCACAAATGCGTGGACAAATGCAGTATCATATGTGGTATCATTTCGAAAGTGAGCCCCAATTTTTGCAATGCAATGTTGCTGAAAGTAGGCCGACTACACATATAGCTAATGTGGTCGTTTAATCCAACGTCAAACTTGACAAGACACCCAGACTATGTGCAGATGCTACAAGTCGACTCAATCTTGAAGGTGAGGTTTTCCCCATTTCTGAGTAATGCTGGTTTTGCCCATAACAAATTAATTGGCTCTAGCATAACTCATTTTGGGAGTTTCCAAGTGCGAATGTCAGCAACACATGCAGTGAGAGATTTGACAGTTACAAGATGCTAGAAGCAGGGAAGGATGAAAGCGCAGGTGTGATTGAGTGTCATCTGCATGGAAATGAAAGCCTAGATTGGGTTTGGAAATTACATCGACGTGTGAGAGAGAGAGAGAGAGAGAGAGAGAGAGAGAGAGAGAGATTATCAATTGTCATAAGGACTATACCAAGCACAGAAGCCTAGGGCACCATATACTTAAGGGGCTCTTCGGATGAATGTTGTCCATTGCCAGCGATGCTATCGAGTCTTCCACTGAGATAAGATCTAAACCATTGGAGTGCCATGCCCATTACGTCCAAGCGAGACGGGAGGCACACTAGTAGGAGCTGGTGCTCAATAGTGTCAAAAGCTCCAGAAAGAACCAGAAAAAAAGCGGGCTTTATCAAAATCTGCATTCCCGAGAAGGTCTTTATACACTGGCATGAGTGCAGACTGCTTGGATTGTATCCCTCTAAACCATGACTACAACTTCCTTGTCAGGCTTGAAGATATGATATACAAGTTTAGCTTGTCTGCACTAATGGTTCCCGAAGTCTCATATATGAGCAGTAGTAGATACACTGGGAGAACGTTGCTCAAGTTTTCCTGGTCAAGTGTTGCCTTCTTAATGGGTCGCCTAAAACAGCCTTTTGAAGGACGCAGGGATAAAACTCGACTCTATGAACATAGAAATCACGTTAGCTATGCATGGCAGCAGTTGATCTAAGGATCTCAGGATGAGAGCAGTAGGTATAGGGTTTAGCAGGCTATTAGTCTTAGACTTAAAGATGGACTGCAAGATCAGGTCATTAGTGGCAGCCTTGAAGAACATTCAAGTACTTACTGCAAGAAACTGAGGTAGAAGATTGCCATGGCCATCTAACCTTTAAGATGGACTCAAATCTATCTTGCTTAGAAAAAAACTAGAGAAATGATCTGCTAGATCGCCACAAGGATCACTAGGAAAGCTGCTGATATGGGAGCTCTAAGGGGATGGTTTGGTGTGGTTGACACTAGGATTTTTGACAGTGCATCTGCAATCTACTATGTTTAAAAAAAGCTTAACTTGACCTCACATAAGAGGGATCGGCAAAATCTGCAATAATCCTTGTAAACCAGTTTGTTCAAGCTTGCACTTAGTAGTCCGAGCTAGCCTGATGTCTGCAGTGAACCATTTGGGCTAGGGCATACAGTGAGCTTCGTCAGAGGAGCAGACTCGGATAGGATACAACCAAGCAGTGTTTCGACCTCCAAATCATTCACTTTTAGACCCCTTCATTCACTTGCCGAGGTCAACCTATTCGAAATACTTCCTAATTAGGCATCGTGCCTGCAACTCTTCCGAATCAAGTGACCTAGCTGTGACTCTACCTCTAAATAGCCGACGACCAACCCTAGACGAATGAGCATTCAGCTCCTATGCACCTATAGCCCGGAATCCCTCTATTCTGCTGACATCACAAAATCCCCCCCCAAACTAGACATTTTAAGCAAAGTCAACCGATTTACTTGTCACAGCATGCATGACCTTTGTCCATGCCACTAGTCAATTTAAGTAGTTACAGATCGTGCAATAGCGTGCATTTTATGATCACTATTTATTTATGATCAATCAGTTGATATACATCTTCACAAAGAAAACAGAGTCTGGAGAGATTTATTTGTCCTAGGGTGCACACCAAGTAAGTGTTGCCCATATTATCATTATTATTACATACCACTACTACCAATACATTTGATATAGCACTCCCAAAGAACTCAATCCCTTTCTAGGCACTTTTATATTTGCTGCAAAGGAAGTACCATCGAATGGTTAGTGGTAGCATGCTCTATAAATAACAAGAATAACACGATTAGGGGTGACATGCACCGAGTCTGCATGAAAGTGTGGTTAGTGGCAGCACTCATAGGCACATAAAGGACGAATCACAGGGACCACTAAATGCTGTCATAAATAAATGCATTTTTAGTTTCTTTTTAAATGCAAACAAGGAGCTGTCGTGAGACAAGTCGGGAGTGAGTTCCAGGCTTTGGGAGCATACGAACGGTACCGTCTCTAAAGGATTTGAGGTTTGTAGGAGGTATATGTAAACAGCTAGATTTCGAAAAGCAGGTGGTGTGATGCTTAGCCTGGAGGGGGAGTAGATCTGATAGGTAGGCTGGGGCCAAAGAATGAAGGAACCTTAAAGTGAGTGATACAACCTTGACGTCGATGCACTGCTTGATTTGAAGCCAGTGCAGGTCGGTGAGAAGTAATGAGATGTGGCAACTGCGCCGCTCACGACAGACAAGTCTAGCTGCAGAGTCTTGCACCAGCTGTAAGCGCCTGAGTGCACAGGCCGGCAAGCATTGAGTTACAGAAGTCAAGACTGGATGTCACAAATGCAGAGACCAACTTAGATGTAGTATCCCTGTCTAAACAAGCCCAAATTTTAGCAATGTTATGTGGCTGAAAGTAGGCAGACTTGACTGTGGAGCTGATGTGATGGTCTAATGAAAGGTCACTTTGGAACCTGACACCTAGATTTTGTGTAGATTCAACAGGAGATATCCTGGCAAGCTGATTTTGAGTGCTGGCATTTCAATTTCTGAATCACACTTGGTTTGCCCATAACTAGTAAGTTGGTTTTATAATAATTTAATTGATCACAGTTTGCTGCCATCCATGTGCAGATGTCATCAATACATAGCAAAGGAGTTGAGAGAACTCGAAATGCTAGAGGGCTGGTAGGGATCAAAGCAGAGGTACAACTGAGGTATCTGCATAAAAGTGAGAGCCTGGATTGTGCCCGGAAATCACATCGGCAAAGGGAGAGTATAAACCGTGAAAAGAACAGGACCAAGCACAGAGCCCTGAGGTACCCCATATTTCAGAGGTTCCTCGGATGATTTTTGACCGAAGATCACAGATAAGAAGAGAGGTTCCAGCTTCAGGCACCACGAACGTCTTAGATGCAGGGCGAGAATGGGGTACATGCCTGCTTGAGCCGAGCTGTAAGAGCAAGAACAGCTTCATATGCACCTTACCGATGCACAGGTCATGCTGACGACCCTTACACTCACTCAACAAGTCGCATGCAGTGGCATGCCGACGACGGTTTCTCCTTCTCGTGCTAGTCAAAGCCAGTAGTAGAGCAAAAGTGCTTACGAACCTAGAGCGAACCACAAACCGGATATCTAGAACTGACCCCACGCACGCCGACTCACCCACTCTGGACGGGGCATGATTGAGCTTCGATGTTTTCGACAAGACGAATCTTCCAGTCGGCTGCCATTTGACAGCGGGCAATGCAGATGGGCATTGCATCGCCGGGCATGGGTACCTGCAAAAGGACGCCAGAAATACCGAGCCAGTGAGCTCAGCCACTGGGCCAGCTTGGTATGATCTTATTAGCTTGCAGCTTGACCGCACAACAGGTGGGGAGCAGTGGAAGAGAGAATGCTGCCACTTGCATAGGCTATGGACAACTAGTGCTAGCAATGCAAAACACGGCTTAATGAGCCACGCTGTTGTGGGAAGCAGCAACGAAACTACGATTTGGATTTATGGCAAGTACGAGTGGATTTGAGCTGATAGTTAAAGTGGCCGGGATTCGCAAAGGCCAGGGGCTGAGAATCATCTAGATGCTGCAGTAGGAGGGCACTCCAGGGCTAAAGTCCTGAGCAGCACTCGGCAACAATAGCAACCCAAGTCCAAGGTGAGACACAGCTAGGTAAAGAAGTCATAAGCATAAATCTGTAGAAATAGTTTCCCCGGCTTCTTAATAAGGGAGATGGATAAGAGAAGAGAGTCCACCCCAAGGTAACATCCCCACCCATGTGCCTATGTGCTAAATCAACTTCTCCCCCTTCAAGCCTGTCATTGATGACCTTATCTTGAAAATCACCTCACCGTCCAAGGCGACTATTGGGCCCTCTACATCCTATAAATACAACTCTCCTTCTAAGCTGCATAGATTTGCTGTTGCCTGCAGTACTAAAATATTAAGTATTCCCCTAACCTCAGGTCTTGTCCCTACATATATGTCCTTGGCTTCAGGTCTTGTCCTTGCATATTTTTCAAACAACATTATCAGGCCACTCAATAAAAAGGCATGCTTGACCAGGAGAACTTACGCACCTTCCATCCAGCCTCCCTATTCTGTTTCCAAAAAAGACACTGGAAATAGTACTGACAGACAAGCTAAGCTGTTACATACAACTTTAAACCTAGCAAGATCCACTTGGGTTTTAGAGTTAATCACTCCAGAAAGTCAGCACTGCTGCAAGTGTATAACGACTTTCTCATTAATGCAGACCTAGGTAGAGTCATTTTGCTTAATCTTTCGGTAGCTTTAAATACCATTTATTGGTCATCAGGTCCTTCTCGATCAACCGTTCGATCGTGCTTCCTTTGCAGCAAATGTAAAGCGCCTAGAAAGAGACTGAGTTCTTTGAGGATGCTTTACGAAATGTATTATTATTATTATTATTACCTCTCGTCTCGCCGATGCATCACAGGCATTACACAGCATGAAATCTGGGCATTCTGTTCGAAAGTAAACATTTACCAGATCAGTTCCACAGCCAAGTCAGTCTACCTTCAGCTAAGCAACAAAACAAACATTCGAAGCCAGCTTAGACTGGAATACAACATTAACAAATGTATTAGCATTTTCTATTTGTTGCGTGAGATGAAGTGTGTTGGCTAATTGTATATATACCAAAAGCCTGTAAGGCTGTGAGCACGGTATGCTATACAAAACTCTCCTTTGTAACACCCACATAGTCTTTGTGGAGTTACAGACCAAGACACGTTACATTACATTACATAGTGTATGGACTTTGCGTAACCTAGTTTTTGGCCACTTCATTCTCTCACTGGGGCACACATACTCGAGCCAAAATGCTTCCCAATCAGGCTAGATATCGTCCCGACAGCTCCCAGGATCAAGCCATGCGTCTAAGCCAACCTTGAATCACGTGGAGACCTTACCTATAGTTCGAATGATCCTAAAGCCTCGAACTCACCCCTGATAGATGTCAAGATATCTCCCCGACTTCATGTAACTTAAGCAGAAGCTAGAAAGTGCACATTTTGCTTACAGGATTTACTGTCCATGAGAATTTTACTTTGTGTGCCAATGTGAGCTGATACTTTGCGTATGATCACTTAACTAATTGGCTTGTTTGCTTTACAGCATCTATAGAGAGCCTAGAAAGAGAATTTGTTGTCTTAGGGCTCAACACAAACGTCATATTATTATTTTGAAGGTGCTTTGCTTGTCTAGTTTACTGTATGCTACCAACTATCCACACAAACCCTAACGAAGTAACACAAGATAACGTCAAATGCACACGCAACCATTAATGCCAAAAAGCAAGTTGAACTTCGGTTTCCTTTTGTGCTTTGCCTTCGTGCTCTGACCAGTGTCCCCAACACCTAAGCACAGATTCTAACTTGGGCATGCTGCTACTGACTGAAACTTTGTTGTACTTAAAATATTACAAGATGCCCTTTCTAGACCTATATTGCAGGATCAACTGATAAACGTGAAATGAAAAAAAGGTTCGATTACAGATCACTTTTTGGACTCAGTTTGTTTAGACTTAGTTTGGATGCAGCTCTATTGGATTTTTTTCGATTGTGAATTATCCGGTCTCATTTCCTATGCTGCCGATCTATTACTTTGTCATGAGAATGCAAGCCTTTTAGAAATGCAATCCATATATGTAGCTTAATCACTTGAGGTGGTATGATGATAAAACTGAACTCCTGATTGACAGGCCTATACAGACAACTACAAGCACACCCGAACTTCCGACTTGGCTTCCATGTTGTACAATTACATATTAAGAATCTACTAAAAACTGCAGGAGAGTAAGGTAAATTTTGTAAACCTGTCATTGGAACTGGGTCATCTTAACGACTCTCCACATGCACTTTTTGGCTTTAGCAAGGTCTGGTATCAATAAGATAACACTAACTGAGCAGAGCAGGACCGAAGTTATCCGTGGGCTGTACACCACCAGGGCGAGAGCACAGATGGCAACACGGTTAGTTTTGCCAGCTGATGCAGCTGGTGTTGAGGAGGCTGCTGCGGCTTCGAAGACGTCTACATCTGCAGTGGTGGTGGCTGCACGGCTGCTGCAGAATGGGCTTCCGCTGCTGTTGCTGCAGAGGCTGCTATGGGCGTTGCAGCGTGACTCACAAGAGGTATGTCTGTGGCATCAATCTTCAGACCCTCGGATAGCTGCTGCCAAGGGCCTTCACATGGTCTATAGTGCAGCATAAGAGCATGCACGAGCAGTGGTGGCTGGTCATTCAGCAGGGACACCGTCGGACGTGTGGCAGTTGAAATCTCCGGTGGATAGAAGTACACAGCCACGGCTAGCAGTGTGTCATTTGCCTACGACAAGAGAGGCATGGCTGAGGCTGCTGCACGTTCCAACAGTGATTGTCAACTGGCAACTGGCGGTCACAGTGTGGAGTGCTACAGCAGTGCAACACCTGGAAAACTGATGGTGATTAGACCAACACACACACACACACACACACACACACACACACACACACACACACACACACACACACACACACACACACACACACACACACACACGCACAAAAACTATGAGGGAAAGCCTAGCGGGCCTAACGATGTAAGCAGCACAACTCGACATCGAAGCCATGCCTAGAGGGAAGCCAGCATACTAACAACTTCACAACGTCCACACTGGGGACCAGCTCATGACCTAGCGACAATCCGACCCTTTTCTATTTTGATGAGGATTTGCAGAAAATTTCCACAAACTGCTCAACCAGAGCCATATCAACTACCTGCACTCGAGGGTATGGGTGTGTGTGTGGGTGTGTGGGCGGGTGCTGGAAAGCATGCGAGCGATTGGACAGGTGCACAAACGTCCACGTGTTCAGTGGGCAAGGACCGTCAGACTGCAAAAGCTCAGCAAATGAACACGTAAGATGAGTGGGGAGCGATAAGCCCAAGCTGCAGATGGAGAAAGAAAACAAAAGAAGTCAGGCGAGAAGAAGTAAAGCGACAGGTCAGCAACAACGACTACGATGGCAGCGACCAGAAGCGGTACAAGGGTCAGGATAGGCACGTGAGCCGGCAGCATAACTGTGACACAGACGTGCCCATGCACATGCAGAACTCGAAGGCCAGCAGCAGCTCCACTGCCCTCACGGGCCAGAGCGGACGACAGCCCAAAGGCCTGCACGACTCCGAGCTATGGGCTCGGCGGGCCGAGGACAGAGCAAGTCACGGGCATGCCTGCTGACGCATGGTGTCATCAGCGAGCAGTCAGCGCCACGCTGCAGGTGCCTGCCTACCTTTGTCCGATACGGCGTGCTGACAGCCAGCGTGCCATCGTTGCCGATTGCGCTGACACTCAGCGGCACGTCTAAAGGTGTGAACTTCAGCAAAGACTGCTCGCCTCCGTAAGTGACAACACGCAGCCGCTCTAGCGGCAGCATTGGCGCTGCTGACGCTTCAAGCTTCAGCGACAGGTTGCGGCCCTCTCCGGTAGCCAGGCCGCCAGCGGTGCAAACATGCTGCACGAGCACCGGCGGCAGCGGGCAGTGGTTTGCTGCGCCTGGCGTGGCACTAGCTGCTGCTGCGAACGCAACGTTAACCTTGGCTGCAGCGGTGCCCACATAGCAGCGCGAAAACGAGGCGGTGCCCAGCAGGCCGCCAGTGCTGCTCAATGGAGCATAGGGTGGCGTGAGCGGCCACTCGCTGCCGCTAGCCACGGTGGGCGCCGCCGAGCCATTGCCGACGAAGACGGCCAGCGCGTCCACGATCTGATCAACTAGACCTGTGTCTTTGGCATCGAAGCTCAGCTGCTCTGGCATCGTTGCCAGCGAGCCGGCGCCTCGGCCGGACACTAGCACCACGCACAACACCGAGGCGCCGGGAGGCGGATGGATGTCGCTGGCTGCCAGCTCTGCCTTGTAGTAGCCACTGGCCGACACGATGCTGCCGTTCGTCGGCTGCACTGAGGTCCGCGAGTAGTTGGCACTCGACCAGTTGCTGCTGCCATCCGACCACATGAGGCCGAGCGAGAGGCCGGTCAGTGGCAGGCCCGGCTCGGCGCTCAGCAGCTCGACAAAGCTGCCAGCGCCAGCACTAGCGGAGAGCTCGTTGATTCGAACTCGTAGCTGCAGGCCCTGCTGCACCGTGATGGCCTCGGTTCCTCTCGGCTGTGCCCTGCACGCGACGTTCGGTAACTGCCTCGTCGGCGGCATCGGCTCAAAAGCGTCGACTGTGGAGCTAGTGCTGCCAGGACAGCGGCTCAGCGACAGCTGCTTGTTGGTATCCACGACAGTCACAACACCTTGCCCATCTATAGCGAAGGAAGAGAGAAATCCAGCAGTGATGTTAAGATGCATGGCATGACAGAAGCTGACCTTTCGGTGCCCTGGAGAAAGCCAGAGCACTACAATCCAACTCAATTAGGATGGATCGTAGCCATTGGCCAGCCAGCTTAAGAAGTGATTCTCTAATCCGCCTGCCATCAGCTTGACTGGATGCCTTCTTGCTACTCCAACGATGGCAATTATATGGTCTTGTCTAGAGCCCAAACATTTTCCAACTTATTGCTTGCACCACGTCAGCCACATCTAGTCCAAGCACCCAAGCCGTAATTTGTGCCGAGCAATTGGCATGAGGGAGGCATGAACTCGAAGTTACCTGAAGCATTTGCACTAAAAACAAAGCAGGAGCAGCCATACACTTCCGACTTCGTTGCTTGCATTATAATCATGCTGGGCTGTGTGCAGCCAAGAACTATAGCCAATCGATAGCTTTCTCCAATGGGGGAGGGGCAGAACCAGGTCATGGCTGGCAATAGGAAGCAGTTGATGAGCCCCAATCAATGCCTAGCCAATGAGCCCCCTGCACAATTGCAGCTAGCAGCAAGATCGGGGTCTTGAGAGAGATTGCTCAACCAACTGGCAGTCAGCACGACTGAAATCAAGTGAGGTAAACCAGGGCTGAGATTATGTTCTAGTTGCAGTCCCCCCCACTTCCCTTCAAACTAGTTAGCCACCGACACTGGTAAAGATTCCAGGTAACCTGTCATTATCATACATTCCAGCTCAAAGCACACTTCTAAGACAAATCGAATAATGATGCCTATTTAATCATCAAAGAACTAAGATGGAATTAAGTTCAGAATGAAGCAAGCCCAAGAAATTCGGTTCCTGCACGTGTGGCAGTGGGCTGATAAGAATACAAACCAAATCAGTCTCGGCACTAGGCAGCTGTGATAAGGGTCGGGATGTCAATATCACGGCTTGTCTCACTCCCACCGACTGGGCACACACCAGCCCCCTAGGCAGTTTCCTGTAAAGTCAAGTACAGAGATAGAGGGGGTGCACAGGATTGCAGGGTTTTGGGTAGCAGGATGCCGGCATGTCCATCTGCAGATGCAGCCTGACCAGCAAGTCAGGCATCTTGAACAAGGCAATTCTTTGGTGGCGACTGCTAGCTTGGCTGCACCACCCAACCAGGTACGAGTGTGGCCCGGCAGGCCAGCACAGCCTCCAGAGAGTTACAGAAGGAATATAGTGGCAAAACCTTTAGAAAACCTGTCACTGAACATCCTCTGAAAACAGCCGACACCGGTAACGTTCGGTTAGCACAATGGCTGTGGGAACTAGCACGAGAGATCTTTGAGGCCGGCCACTCACACCCAAGCCCATTCACCGATGATAAGCCTCTTGCCTAGGGAATATAAATAAACAGAACTCTGTAAACTGACTCAACAAGCATTAGAAACCCGTAGGCACACAGCAATGAATTCTGGACCTAGAACTACTAGCGTAGAGTTTCGGATGCTAGTGGCATACCATAACTGAAAGCACACTATGACAGGTACCCAACCACACTGCCAAGAGGCCATGTGCAATGAATCATTATTGCAACACAGTTAAATAATAGTCAACCAATCCACTTGCTACCTTCATACATGCCTCACTGGTTTGGCCCAGTGGTTAAGGTGCTCGAGCCCTGTGGCATATGTAAAGCGCCTGCATTGATTATGTTCTCTTAGGGCGATACACAAATGAATTAATGCTCACAAATGAATTAATGCTCACAAAGCCTCAAATTCAACAACTATAGCCAGGAGCATCCTGACCCGATCTGCTAATTACGACTAGATCAAGAATGAGTCACATGTCGATTTTTCTAGATTTCAGTCAATGTCTCTTCTGGTCCCACCATAGTCCAGCCGAAAGCAACAGCCCATTACAGGCACCAGCGACTGCCCTTGCCATTTGCCGATTAGGGCACCAAACCGAACAGCAAATTCGATGCCAAGGCATGATTTCCTGCTGGTATTTTACAAAGCACATTACATTACACAAAGCCAGACATCCCCTGAACTCCTCCAACCACCTTGCCTCGGACTCATCGCTAGCAGCGTTCGAATAGCCACCCAAGACGCCAGGGGAAGTAACCCGGTAGCACAGGGTTCACATCGTAGTGCACTGTCGTGGGCGCGACAGCAAGTAGAGGTTGCACCTGCAGCAATGTCGGGATACAGGGCTTTGCCGGCTGTGAGAGCTGCACCCACAAAAGCGCCCCAAGTCTGCGCTGCTACGGTGGTTTGTGCACGGTGAACCGCAGCAGCAGTACGGCATCCAGGCAGAGCAGAGCCGGCCTATCAGGATGCACGAGCTGGACAAATAGTGGCACATTGCACATATCAAGCACACATGCAAAGACTGCAGGAAGAAACTCATAAGTGCTTGGATGCATTTCGACAGGGACAAGCACATTGGCAATATACATATTACAATACACACAAAAGTTGCCATTAACACTTCCATCGTTGATCGTAGTACATCTCGGCCTGCTTCGATGCAGGCTAAAGGGTTGCTGGCAGAGCCGAGCATTGTCGGGTGGTAAGGCCAGCTCACGGACTGCACCAGCAGTGGCCAAACCAGAATGATACAGAATGATTCAAATGCAAAGCTTACGCCTGCCTAGCAGTGTCTGGCATGATAAGCTGAATCCGGGGACAAAAGGCTAGCTGATGCCCCATACATTCCGTGGGGGGAGGGGCCTTAACGGTCATCATCCCCCACCCCTACTGTAGGCCTCGAACCCACAACACAGGTTGCGAGTTTGAGTCCCATAGCCCAGGGCTAAGACCCGGAGGGCAAATACCGATGACCAACAAGAGCACCCATCATGGCCCGAGTTTAGTGGGCAGCTGCTGTGGCCACGCACCACGAGACTACTCACAGAACGACATGTCGCGACTGGGATATAGGGTTCGGAAAGTTTCGATAAGGACTTCCGACAGTGGCGGTCGATCGAAGTCAATGCTATACGCTGCGCTGGCCAGCAGCCGTTCAGCCGTGGCCAGGCGCTTTCCAGCAGGATAGAGGAAGTCGTAGTTGTAGTACAGGGCCACAATATGCCGTGCTCCAGGAGGCGGACCTATAAGCACATAATGAATGTACATGTAGATACATATATACATGCAAGTATACATACATGCACTCAAGCACAAAAGTATTTGGACTGCTGGCGCAGCCACCATGACAGCTGCGTACTTGTCAGCATTTTGAGAAAATACTAAACGATGCTGTCATCAAAAGCATGCACACTAGTTGTAATTAGAAAAAGCTACATACTCTTGCAATTATAATGTTTCATGCTTAATTTATCCAGTTAACGTAATGTAGTACCTCCCTTAGTAGCAACGACCTGTCGGACCTGCCTAGGCATGGGGATGATCAAATGCTAGCACACATAGTTCCTATAACCTTAGGTCGCTGTGAATGAAAATATAGTCCAACCTAAGAAGTTTTATCACACGTGGGAGTTCAACGTTCTAAAGGTCTAAATATAGACTTGGGTCAAGATGCCACTCCTGCTGAAACACACCCATAGGATGACACCTTCGCCAAAATTCGAGAGCTGACAGCGGCCACATGCCAAGTATTTTCTTGCAGTTCGAAAAGAGTGTGAATTAGAATCCTAACCTAGTCTTCAGCAGTCCAAAGGATCTGAACTTTGGTCCACCGTAAACGGCTTAATACATTCTTCGTGGACAGAAGTGGCTTCCTCCATTCGACTCAAGAATGCAGACCATATAAATTTAATTATCTTTTGACAGAAGCACTGCCAACTCGCTTCCCATAGGATGACTACAGATTTTGAGCATGAGGTTGTGCAAAAGCAAAACGGTCCTTTAACCCCTCCAACTTTAGCACGTGGTTTTCCCGAAGAATGGTAGCTCGGGACTGGCGCGACCAAGGAGCACTATGGGCGTGGCACCATTGCCACGTTGCCCTGCCCACAACCAGATTCACCCTCTGCCAGGCCACTGAACACACTATGCTTGCCCAGGTGGTCATGCGGCAGTCTTATCGTCCAAGGTAGACCTGCCAGTCAGATGGCCTGTGCAGACACTTCCTCCCCGTCATGCCGGTGCTCTTTAGGGCCCCAAGGCATTCTTAACGGCCAACCCCACCCCTTCACCACCTTTTTCACATTTACTGCAACTAAAATCTTTAGTATTGATATTTGATCGTCATGGGCCCAGCCTTGCAGTGTCAAAACGTTACCCCCAAAGTTTGGCAATTTGGCAACATTGGGCACTTTTCTCGGCAAAATAAACGACACTAAATGGGTTCACTGTTTAATTCCGGGTTGAGCGCATCGTTAGGCTTACGGCAAAAATGGATAAAGTGCCGTTTCTAGATACCCCGTTTTGGCTAACACCCTGCCATTTTTAAAGGGATTTAGACGATTTGGGTAATTTAAGGTGCATCGTCCAAAACTTGTATCGCTATGGTTGCAATTCATACTTGGGTATCCAATAATTAGCAGACATAACCCGCATACAATGCTAGACTATTCAAATACTTTTTCATCTGAATGTGCATAGGTTTGCTCCGATTAGAAGCAGTTTCAAAAATCAGAGCTAAATGGCGCGAGACACGGGCTGGGAAGGGTGCCAGCACATGCCGTGAAGATTGTAGTTCTTTTTCGAAGACGAAGGGTTAAGCAGAAATGCAATGCAAACGACCACGGCACAACAAACCTATATGAGCAAGAAGAATAATGCTCGGGAAGTGGTTGGTCAGCATGAAAAGATACATTTTCAAAAGTTTTGTCAGGGAGAGCCAAAGGCTTTGGTAGCAGTCTTGCCACGGCAATGATCAAGCGCAGCATACAGGTTTGAGCGAGAGCACTCGGTTTTGATAACATAATCCCTAGACAGCCTTGCTCAGCAACTCTTTGTAGGGTCTCGGGAGGGAGAGAAAGCATTGGTCAGGGCAGGACAGAGATCGGCAAATTCACTGCAGGCACACTGAAAGCAGGAAATTGGGACATCCTACATAATCACATGAGAAGATATGGGAAGCAAGGTAGGCAAATTGAGGGCGGGAAGGGGTAGGAAAAGAGCAATGTGGCATTAGTGGTAGACTGTAAAATAAAAAAATAAAGTCGTGTGTGATGCTGTTCTCTTCGGTAGTGAGCACCCGCTGAACCAGCCATCGTTTTCGTGGGCTTTTAAGTACCACATTTTGGTTAGTGGATTAGGAAAAATGGTAAAAACCCCTGGTTCAGATCGCAATGTCTTTGTAAACTAGCAAAGCATACAATTAATTAGCTCCGGGCTGATGAATTTCCATCAACGGTCGAACTTGATACTGCTACTAATGCAGCACCACAGATGCGTAGCATGAAGGGCAAGAGGCACACAAAGATCGAGCTTCGAGCATCGGCTAATGCACTTGCCGGCACCAGTCTCTCATACTACTAACGTATGCTCA
Organism: Cristatella mucedo; assembly: GCA_009760855.2. Lineage (NCBI taxonomy): Eukaryota > Metazoa > Bryozoa > Phylactolaemata > Cristatellidae > Cristatella > Cristatella mucedo. Next base: position 192,432 of record WPIO01000090.1, on the reverse strand, counting down.
GATTTTCAACTTACTATATGGCTCTTGTAACTTAATTTTACGTTCCTTCATTCTTTGGCTCTAGCCTACCTATCAGATCTACTCCCCCACTAGGCCAAAAATCATACAACCCACTGTTCTGACTGGAATCGTTTAGCAATATCTCGTACGAACCTGAAAACCGTTGGAGGCTGTTCCTTTAGTTCCGTATGCTCTTAAAACATGGAACTCACTATCGACATACGTCACAACGTCCCCTGACATAACTACATATACAAAGAAGCTAACATAGGTCTATTTATCACAGCATTCAATGTGTCAATGTACTTCGTCCTTTGCGCTTATTCGTGCAGACACTGTGCATGTGGCGACAAACCATATTTGCATGCTGGTCTTGTGCATGCCATCTCAAACCATGTGATGCTTGTTGATATTGAGCATGCTACCACTAACCATTCGATTGTGCTTCCTTTACAGCATATGTATAGTGCCCAGAAAGAGACTAAGTTCTCTGAAAGCACCATACAAATGTATTATTATTATTACTATTATAGGTAATCTTAACGGGAAACATGTCACTGCCATTACTAGCTCAAAGGCAGCTGCAACCCGGAGGCCACACTGACTCGACAGTGGCAGCAAACTGTCAGCAGGAATGGCATGTCGGAGGTGGCAATTACCTTCCAGGACGACTAGCCATTCCGATGTTGATGATAGCTTGGCCGATGACTTGGATAGGCTCAAACTTTTGACAGCTGCACCAGTATCGCCACTCCAGTAAACTAGCACAAAGCCGTCCAGTGTTACACTAGCAGTCAAAGGTACTGTAAAATAAGGAGAAAAGCAACAGCTGTAAGCTGTGTGCACTCACGAGTCCAAATGCCTGCCTGGAATGCACACATTAGCCAAGATGGGGTACTGAAGCGTGTGCACAGGCAAACATTAGCACACACGTAAGCACGCGCACTAACACACCCTTGGTAAGCTGAAGTTAAATAGAGCAAACAGTAGCAACAAACGTGGAACCTTCCAATAAACACGAATTCCGCATCGATAGATACAAAGCAGCTCCTTCAGCTGTTAGAAAAGCAGTGTTCATGTGCACGTGGTCTTCATTTGTGATGTCGTGACAGTGTGCACGTGGTCTTTGCTAGCAAACCCACATGAGACATTTTAGAGGCTCTGAAGGCCTGGTCTACAATGGATCAACAATCTAAGCGGCTTTCTGAGTGCACCTGGGAGCCAACGAATTCTATAAGGAAAAAATTAATAAAAATATAATCCATTTATATACCATCCTATCAGGACCAAATCTCTATTCAGATGCTTCACATATGCCACAGGCTCTGGCCCATAACCTCGGTCATCAAATACATTCACCTTGACCTCGGTCGTTAAGGGGCCTTAACCACAGGGCCAAACCGGGTGGGACACAGAGACACGCCAGAAGCATAGCAGAATCAGGATAGCGGTCAAGCAAGCAACCAGCACGGAAGTGGCCAAGTACGATGGCTAAAAAGCAAGTTCTGAGTAAGAAGCAGGTCATCAGACATGGTTTTGGTGCAATAATTGTCGAAGTGAGCTCCACAGTTCAGGTGAGAAGATGAGTGCAAGAGACGAGGTGGCTGAAACTGCTTGAGCAGTTCACCAGGTGTGCAGCAGCTAAACCATGGCAGCACAAGGGTGAGAGCAAGAATGTGCTTTGCAATAGCTGACCAACCAGTAACCAGAGCAGCTCCTTTAGCTAAGGCGACTCCCCACTGCTTTTTTGATCTAAAGACCAACCTACCGGCTGCATTGAGCACCTTCAGTAGGGGTGGGATACCTCACGACATCCACATTGACCTGCCGTCTCTTTTTTAGACGATAAATCCAACAGTTTCTTACAAAAAAATGTGACAATGCAAAGGTAGGAATGCAAAGATGCCTCCAAACATGGTCAAATGCAGGGCTATGTATGGCAGTCAAGGAAAGGTGAACTGCAACCCTTGCTTTGTCCTTTACCGGTAACTTCAAGTAGCTTACAACATACAACTCTCGTCGTGACTGCAACCCTAAAGTATATTCCTAAACCCTAGAGTACATTTACTGACCGCGGTCTTGATGGGCCATGTTAAAAACAACTTTTTTTCTATTCACGTGGAGTACAGAATGAAGCTGCCTAGAGGCCAAGTATTATACCGTCGTCTGGGCACCGTGGGGACTGGTCTTTTTCGAAGTTACTTTGCAGACTAACCAAGTCACGTGCCATCAGAACCTCCCATTACTGCAAAGTGCTACTACCGGTAGCCGCCTATCAATAATTAGTAGGATGAGACATAAACTTCCGGTTTTAGAGTGGTGGATTCGAAATCCAATGACGAGACACGAGCATCTTTCTCACTAGTGAGAAAGAGAGAAAGACAGAAAAAAAAGAGTGAAAAAGAGAGAGCGAGCCGTTCCACAGGATGCAGTGGCAATTGCCACGAAAATCCTGACAGTTTAGGCACATTAACATTTTCAACAAAGACTGCCAGTAGGTGAGAGCAGCTGGCTCTCCACGACACGAAGCACTAACCCGACGTTGGCTGGTCAATGACCTTACCGGGTGCACCAGGACTAACAGTCAGAGCTGTCGGGGGGGGGGGGGGTGAACTACTAGACAAAGACTACAAAAAAAGCATTTGACACACTAAATGGACACTGTGGCAAAAGAAAAGAAAAAATGGGTCGCACCATTCTTGACGCAAGCTGAACCAAAGACTCGCGAAACCGAGCCATAAACAGCTCACCCATTAAGATCCTACCCGACCGGGGTCCCTAAGGCGAGGGGCTGATTTGCCGGCTCAGGCGGACCAGGCAGCGAGCAAGCGATTGTCATGGCGAGTAAGCCATCATCATCTCACTCACCTTGAACCAGCAGCTCGACGAACGACGACGGGTCCGAGGAGCTAGGCGGCATCACCTCGTTGATCAGCACGCCGAATGGCAGAGGGCAGTTATTGGCTGCGTTAGGCGTGACGGGCCTCGGATCGAATGCCGGACTGTTGGCTGCAGCCGAGGCCGGTGAGCTGGCGTTCAGCCGGCACCTGGATGCCGACAGCATACCGCCGGTCAGGTTCAGCTGCACGAAGCGTGCGCCCGATTGGGATCCAGCGGCCGTGGCGGCTCCGCTCGACGGCAGCACGTCGACCGAGTCGAGTGGAACCAGCGGCTCGGCGTGGGTCCAGACGGTCTTGTTCAGCACGGTCGCAAGCATCAGCCGGAAGGTGACGCTGCCCCCGCCCAAAGCTGCTGCTGCAAGCGCGTCGACCGCGAGGGCATTCAAGGCACTGCTCGAGAGAGCGTAGAGTCCGGTCGGCGACAGTCGTGCCTCCCAATCCAGCTTCAGCAAGCTGCTCTCGCGCAACACAGCGCCGCTCGTCAGGTTCAGTAGTGCCACCTTCAGGGCAAGCCCATACAGCGAGACGTCGGGCGGGCCGACCAGCTCCACGTACGAGCTACTGCCATTGGCCAAGGGCTGCCATTCGTTGATGTATGCGACCGCCAGGTCACTGCTGCTGCTGCGCGGCTTCAGCGCCGACGGATTGTCCAAGCAGTTGTTTGGGCGGCCCGGTGTGAGCAGCATCAGCGACATGACGTTGTCGCCGCAAAGGCCGACCGACTCGTCGCCGAGAGCAAAGGCGCTGTCATCCTCGTAGACGATGTGCGATCTGTGCAGGCCGAGCAGATCGATGAGCCTCGGGTGCTCCGGGCTGCTTTCGGCCACGTATACGTAGGCATCGACGAGGCCGTCGCGCGAGGCCGGCCAGCCACTGAGAATTGGGCCCTCTTCTCTGCAAACGGATGGAATCAATGAGCTCGTCACCGAGCCGTCACACGTCACAATAGCAGGAGAGCAGTAGGAAGTGTGAACTAGGTCGGGCGATCAAGCAGCACTTGGACAACACGGTCTCTACTTGGCCCATGCTGAAGAGATCGACGGCGGCTGCCTTAGCACTTGGGTTGAATGTGGGTTGCTTGTGTAAAAAACATTACTTGGGAAGCTTAGTAGCCACAGACAATTTGGCACTATCAATTGCATTTACCCTGAGCGGAGAACATAATGAGAAAAGGGAAGGCTTGAGAAGTTATGCCACCAAATCCTGATCCCTCATTTAGTAACCGTCATAAAACGACAACCAACAAAACAATGGCCGTGCAATCGTTTTAAACATTTAACTACCCTTTAACGCAAAAAAGGCTTCGAAGAAATCGACCTTTAAACGACCAGGCACAAGGTTAGTCTGTGTGCGAATGTCCAAATATGGCACACAGTTGTATCAAATGTATTTGTGACATCCAGTCTTGACTTCTGTAATTCATTGCTTGCTGGTCTGCGCTTACAGTTGATGCAAAACTCGACAGCTAGGCTTGTCCGGCGTGAGGTGCGTAGTTGCCACATCATACCACTTCTCACCGACATGCAGAGGCTAACTATCAAGCAGTGTATAGAATTTTAGGTTTTGTCACAAACTTTTAGATCCCTTCAGCCTCTGGCTCTAGACTATTAATGACAATATTCCCCCCCCCAATCATGCTAGGGATGACATCGTACCATCGGCTCTACAGACTAAAATCGTTTAGCTGTGCCTCGCACTAACCTCAAATCCTTTGGAGACCGTGCCGCTAGCTTGCATGCGCCAAAGCCTCGAGCTTGCTTCTGACTAACGTCACGACACCCCCCAACCGACTTGACATTTCAATAGAAGCTACAATGCACCGGTTTCCCACCGCATTTGCTGGCTCCTAATGATATGCCCTTAGCACACTTATAGGTGCTGACACTGTAGTATACAACTATAGTTCATATGAATTGCACCTTAAGAGAACTTAATCCCTATTTAGGCACTTCACGTATGCCGCAGGGCTCGAGCCCACGATCTCGGCCAGACCTCGATCCCCCGGCGAGCATCTTTACCACTGAGCCAAGCCAGCACGGCTGGTCACGCTACCACTAACCTTATGGTGTCGGTTATTTTTTGGTGAGCTGTGATGGCACACTAGGTAAGGGGGTTGCTTTCACGACCTCGGTCCCGAGGTCGTGGGTTCGAGTCCTGCTGTGGGCATTCCTGTATTGCCCACTGCAAGCGGGGTGATAGCCGTAAAGGCTCTTCTGTCGCTATACAAAAAGAGGCTGCTTAATCAGCTAGGATTTTTTATAGCTTATGTTAAGTTCCTAGAATAATTCAAGATTCTCAGAGGGTGCTATTGAATCATAAAAAACATTAGCTGATTCAACAGCCCCATTTGTATAGCGACAGAAGAACCTTAACTAATATCACCACTGCTTGCAGTGGGCAATACAGGAACGCCCACAGCAGGACTCGAATACACGACCTGAGTGGTGCAGAGCAAGCACCTTACCTCCTGGTTCAAGACTCAGGAGCAAAATAGCAATGGATTATCACTATTAATTAATGTTTTTGTTCAAAGATTCGATACCGAGGTTGGAAAAACTCAAGCAGTAGCATGGGAGCACCATAAACTTACCTGTAATGGATGGCAATTGCACCCATGCCATTGTGGATCCTGTTTCCCAGCATGGTGGCATCACATGGCTTACAGACATCTACTGTGCCTATCACGATGAACTGCTTAGCAGGGGTAGCAGCAAAAATTCCAGCAAGTGGAGTGACATGGAAGGCGGTGAGTGTGATGCCTTGGTAAAAGGCAACGTAGTAATTATCCAGAGAGGTGTTTGTAGTGACATTGGCGATGAGTTCCACAAACTCGGTGAGACTCTCAGTGCCTACAATACAAAGAGAAGCTTTTTCATGATCAAGTACAGTGTGCAACAAATTGGAGATTATCCAATTGTAAGGGACTGGGTGCTGTGAGCATTTTGCTTCGGCCTAATAAGGGATGATCAGACTGCCTAAGCAGCTGCTGCTGGCTCTCGAGTGGATGGAGAGCCTCTGAGGATAACTGGGCAGATAACTGGCAGATAACTGCCAGGCACAAATCCATGCATTGGGAGTATCTGTGGCTGACATCCACCTACCACAAACTGCCTTCAGAGGTCGGGCGGTTTTGGAACGAACAATGGCTCGATCGTGCGGGAAAAAAATACACACATGGAATAAAAGGAGTGCTGGAGGGGAGGACATTGGAAGGGAGGACATTGGAAGGATGATGAGGGCTGGATCCCTCTCAGCCGGAAGCTAATCAAGCTGGACCCCTCTCAGCCGGAAGCTGTCTAGTGTGGTTTCTGCTACTAAAGTGCTCTCTGTTGGAGCCAGGAGACTTACAGCTTGGTCGAAAAACCCAGGCAGGCCGGACAGGTTGTCCGGAGGGCTGTCACACCACTGCCAACGAGCTTTGAGCAGGTCGCCCTTGCAGTGGGGTGGCTACTCAATGTGGCTGAAGCATTTTGCTTTCACAGTGCTGACCCGGCGTCCACTACCGATGGTGCACTAGGCCTCGACAAAGCTGGCGCAGGTAACAAACGCTGGGCGTTAACGCATGAAAGCTAGATAGCCTTACCAGCCGACATGAAACATTGCAGCATGATGCTTGGCAGGGCAGAGAGAGAGAGAGAGAGTAGGCCAAAAACACGTGAAGAAGTACACAAGCAAGGAGACAAGATAAGACGGCAACAAGAGCCGCATGCCTCAAATCGCCACCAAGGTGCCGAAAGGGGAGGGAGAGTCCATACAAGCCTGCCAAACGAGTGACAAATAGTACTCAAGGTCATTTCGGATCGGCTACTTGCAGACGGACAAAGTCTGTTGGCTACCGAATGCGTACCGAAAGCCACTTAGGCTGTGAGTGCGCTATACAAAACTCTCCTGCGTAACACCCACATGGTCTTTATGACTTTGTGGAGTTACTGACGGGGATACAAACATCCGACCAAATGCAGTTGCAAGGCTGCTTTAGGCTCCAATCCAATGCATGGTCTTTATTATCATATGAAGAGTAGACGTGAGAATAGACACTGGTTTTGAACAACGAAGCCATCGGGCTCAGGCATGCTCCATATTGCTAGTATAACAGCCTGGCAAACACACACACTCCATATTGCTAGTACCACAGCCTGGCACTCGGGGATGCAAGCCACTTACAACTCCCCCCCAAATTGGATGAACCGCTATCGACCAGCACTTATGAAAGCCCCATTGACCGGCAACCACAGCCCAAGACAGTCTAAAACCATGTAAACCAAAAAACACGCAATGGAGGCTCAGGCCTAGTACAAAAAATAAGTAAATGAGTGGAAGCAGCTGTTGTTTGCCAGGCTTTAGCTCCCGTGCTCCTATCTTTGTTCTGACTTTGATTTTTTGCCACTGCATCTTGAAGGCATTCGCACCATCTTCGAAAGTGCAATCAACTACTTGACCAACTGCATCTTTTCCAGGTGGGCGATCCTTGATCGCTGCTGCAAGCGGTGGTGATAGCCGTAAAAGCCCATCTGTCTCTATACAAAAGAGGCTGTTTAATCGGCTAGGATTTATTTATTTATTTAGCTCCTCCATACCTAGGTTAACTGGGAGTGTCAGTTTCAGTCTCTTCCTGCCCCCCCAGGTGCTGTATATGGAAAGCCAAGTAGCTGTTATGTTCTTCCGCTTAACGACCGTTGGCTACAGAAGCTTTAGCTCTGCAGGTCCTATTCTGTGGTACTCACTTCTACGATTCTTACCGGACAACTACTCTCCTGCTGCCCACTATGGCTCATTCTTTCAAGGAATCCTGAGCTAGGACCAAGCTACTCACCACCTCAACTGCTTCCCTGACTCGGTTATGCTTCCTACTTTCTCTTTGTTGTGTGAGATGAAGTCTCTCATCTACCGAATGCGTACAGAAAGCCGCTTAGGCTGAGTGCACTAGATAGAACTAACCCATAAAACACCCACATAGTCCTATGGCCTTATGGAGTTACAGACAGAAATACATAATGTTATCGCTCGAGTCTGAACTGCTTCTCTGTAAGACTCCACTTGAACTGCAGCTAAGCAGAGCCAAAGCGATCCTGAACCTGATGGCTGAGAGTAGTTTACTAGTGCCAAAAAGAGTACTAGCCCTTCTATGGCCTAAATGGAACGCCAAAACTGTGGAACAAATGTTTAAAGGCAGCCCGCACTTTATGCTTTATCTTGTAATGTAATGTAATGTAAAGTCTCTCCGTCTGTAACTCCACAAAGTCATAAAGACTATGTGAGTGTTACGCAGGAGAGTTTTGCATAGCGCATTCACAGCCTAAGCGGATTTCGGTACGCATTCGGTAGCCAATAGACTTCGTCGCACACAACAAAGAGAGTGGGAAGCATAGCAGAGTCAGGAGAGCAGTTGAGGTAGTGAGTAGCACGGAAGTAGCAGCTCAGGACCGCTGAAAAGGATGAGCCATAGTCGACAGCAGGAGGGTAGTTGTCGTTGCATAAGAATTGCGGAAGCGAGTTCCACAGTCTAGGACCTACAGAGCTAAAGCTTCTATTGCCGACGGTCTTTGAGCAGAGGAATGGGACAGCTAATTTATTGTCCACACAGGACCTGAGGGCGCGAACAGGCTGAAACTGATGCAGCAGTTCAGCTAGGTACGAAGGAGCCAAGCCGTGCCAGGCCTTGTGGGTCAGCATAAGAACTTTGCTCTGAATTCGTTGGTCAACCGGCATCCATCCTAGCTCTTTTAGCAAAGGAGACATGTGCTCAAACTTCTGGGACTTGAAGACTCGCCTTGCAGTCATATTCATAGTCAGCTGCAGTTGCCTAGTTGCTTTCTTTAGTAGCCCAGCCAAAAGAGAATTACAATAATCGAGCCGAGACAGAACTAAGGAGCCAGTTAAATTGTTTACAAGCCACTGTGGAAGACAGCTCCTAATCTTGGATAGGGATCGGACGTAATGGCACACATGCTAGCCACCCACAATGCAATAGATGGAGAATTAAACATGTTACCAGCATGCCTGGGCTGGATGACTTGAGGGATGAGCGAGCACCACACACGAAGGTCGGCAGCCGATGGCAGCACGCTGACAGAGCAGCAGAGTGTTTGTGCACGCGTGAAAAGACAGTCTGCCTAGGCACGAGCTCTTGCCTGGAAAGTTGGCATTGAACTCGTTTATGTGCAGGATGTGACGGGAGTCGGCTGCCGGTACACCACCGCAATCGTTCACATCAGCTGGTGTCTGCTGGGACAAGAGGAACCGTGCAGGCGCTTCAGCCACCGAGCTTATGCAGTAGCTCAGCGACATATCCTCGGAGCGGCTGCGACCGAGCAACACGAACTGGAACTTCTGCTTGACGCCTCCTTCAAAAGAGCATGCACAATCGCTCTGGCGCTATCCAGCAGCAGCGGCCACAGTCACAGGGGGCAGTCTGCTGATGGCAACAGCATCGAACAGCAACCAGCTTCACACAGTACAATAACGAACCACTGTCCTAGCCTCCACACATGTCCAACGTGCAGCACAACGGCTCAGCACCTGTCCCAGTGTCGAACCCGGAACTTGGCACCGTGGCATATAGACACGATCGCCTTAGCAATAGGAATGCAGTTGGCACACACTATAGACCACCCCCTGCCGTCCCAAAGACGACATGAAGTTTCATGTTCCTCCTCACTAGAGCAGCCTCAGGCGACTTCAAGCACCGTGGAGACATTTACCTAACTCCTTCGTGATACCTTCGGGTATTCTGCTGAGGGATCTTTGCTGTGACTGAACATAGCTGTCTTCGGATATGCTACTCAAAGCGCAAGGCCTACGTAGCATATGGTGTGATACTGCCATTAATCAATAGCTACCACTGGGCCTTAGAATAAAAATAATAAATACGAGCTGATTTAACGTCATTTTGTATAGCGGCGGAAGAGTCTTAGGGTTGGTCCAGCGGTTAAGGTACTAGCCCCGACCAAGGTCTGGCTGAGGTCGTGGGCTCGAGCCCCGAGGCATATGTAAAGCGCCCAAATAGAGATTAGGTTCTCTTAGGGAGCTACACAAATGATTATATTAGCAATCACCAACAATTGCAGTTGGCAATCAAGGATCGCCCACTGCAGGATTCAAGCCCACGATCTCGGTCGTAAAGAATTTGCAAGCACCTCACTTCCTTGGCTGTAACGGCATTGGTAGGTCACTAACAATCTCCCAGCATCACACACATGCTCTATCAACCACTTGGCCGTCAAATTATGAGCAGTAAGTTTAAAGCACTGGTTAGCTCTCGTTGCGTAGTAGCTCACTTAATAATAATAATAATAATAATAATAATTCACTTGATAAAGCGTCCTCAGAGAACTTAATCTCTTTCAAGGCACTTTACATTTGCTGTAAAGAGAAATGCAATTGAAAGGTGAGTAATATCATGCTTGAGAAAACAAACAAAATGAATAGCATGGTTAGGGGTGACATGCACAGGGTCAGCATGCAAATGTGGTTAGTGGCAGCATGCACAGTGTCAGCACGCATAAGCACATCAAGGACGAATCACAGGGACCCACTAAATGCTGTCCTAAATAGGTGTGTTTTTAGGTTCCTTTTAAATGTGGTCAGGTCAGGGGACGCAGGTCGGGAGGAAGTTCCAGGCTTTGGGAGCATACGAACTAAATGCACGGTCTCCAAAGGATTTAAGGTTTGTACGAGGTATTTGTAGACTGCTGGATTCCGAAAAGCGGGTGGTACGATGCTTGGCCTGATGGGGTAGTATATCTGACAGATAGGCTGGAGCCATAGAATGAAGGGACCTAAAAGTGAGTGACAAAACCTTGGAAGTCAATCCGTTGCTTGACTGGTAGCCAGTGCAGGTCGGCGAGAAGTGGAGTAATGTGGCAACTGCGACGCTCACGACAGACAGACAAGCCACTTGCCATGTCTCATCATGAGGTGAAAAGACGACCGGCAGCCGTTATAAGGGTTCCTGCCAAATCTGCCAATACCCAGACTGCCACCCTGGCTACATGCCGCCTAGCCACTTGATCGGCATCACAGTTAATGCTTCGCATGAGAGCAGTGAACAGCAAGTAAACGAACCATCTACCTGGTCCTGCAGCAGCAGTCTGCAGGCATGATAGGCATGATACTTGCTGGAACCCCAATACTTCCAGTCTGGGGCCCAGGCATGGAACCACCATAAGGTGGCTGCTCTTCACGTTCTCGGTCCCGAGGTCGTGGGTTCGAATACTGTGATCCTTAATTGTCACTGCAAGTGGTGGTATTAACCTTTACGGCTCCTTTGTTTCTATAAAAAAAGAGGCTGTTAAATCAGCTAGTACTTTTTTAAATTAAATATCCACTCACAAAAAACCAACGGCTACTTATCCGAAACCAAAAGAGCTTGATGCATCACTGCCGACCGAGACTTTGATGACACCCATCTCTGGTTGCAGTGTATCTGAGACTACCCTCACTCGGCTTTTCATTCTGTCAGAACATGCGGTATTAACAAGGTAGGAGACAGGGTTGCTGTCGTTGTTCGTGAGTCGCCGTGCAAAAAACCCCCACAGTTTTTCGCACGGGACATCGTTTGAATCAGTTGCTTTAGGGTCTCCATCAAAGACTATGCCTTTCACAGGTGTGACCTACCGACCTTCTAAATGTTTAACCTTGTATATGGAGTTTTTGGAGTAACTCTCTGAAATATAAGTGTGCACCACACCGTCATTGATTGCAGGAGACTTGAATTATCCCATTGACAACCATAGCAACAGTCAGGTTCACTCGTTTCTTGACCCTCTGGAGAACGTTGGTTTGGTTCAACATGTTAATCATACCACTCATCGGTAGCCATATCCTGGCTTTCCTTATCACCAAGAATGTCTGCCCCACTGATCTTGTAAGAGAGCTTGCTGCCCATCTCGGATCATTGCTCAGTCTCGTTTACTGTTCATGTTCCATCATATATACAGGATAGCACAGCGTTTTCCTATCGAGGCCATCACAATAGAATTGACCCACAAACATTTTTCAAATCTGTCGGTGATGCAGGTCTTCTTGATCTGAAACCAGACTTGGCCGACAGCTTTGATACCCTCACTGATGCAGTGAACATGAACCACAGGAGTGCCCTTGACAAGCATTCTTCCGTACATTCTGGCAGTGTACAGAGTCCCGGATATTCCTTTGAATTTACCAAAAAGCTTCAAGACGAGCTTTGTTAACCACGGCTTGAACGTCACTTCAAGAAGTCTGGGGGGGGGGTTGACGACGATTTATCCAATTCCAAAGACTTCCTCAGAGTCTACAGTCGGAACAGAATCAGAACAATGGTTCTACGTGGATTTCAAGGGTCCAATAGGAGTTCTCAAGGCTCAAATAGTTTAGAGGTCATTACTTTTGGCAGCAAGATAAAAGACCATATACAATCTTCCTGGCAGGTGAAGTACTTTTTGACTAATCCTTTTAGTGCTGGTGCAGTTGCAAAAGCCAGCCGCCTAACTTGAACCCTATAAAACTACTATGAAGCAATTTCGACAGGCAGCTGGGGTCATGTACCGGTAAATCCAAAAAGCACGTAGGGAAAAAGACTAGTTCCCTGTGACGCAGGGATGCTGAGTGGAACAGGTTTCAGTACGGATTCACACTGAAAAAGATACAAAAAAACACATCTGTTTATCACAGCATTAGTGGGTCCATGTGATTCGTCTTTTAAGTGCTAATGTGCTGACACTGTGCATGCAGTCACTAACCATACTTGCATGCTGACCCTATGCATGTCACTCCTAACATGTTATCCTTGTTGTTTATTGAGCATTCGATTGTGCTCCTTAGCAGCAGTTGTAAAGTTCCTAGAAAGAGATTGATTCCTCTGAGAGCACTATATCAAGTGTATTATTTTTCAGGATAGGTTTTTAAAGGTGGCTGCAGTTTTAATTAGAGTGGTTGCGATATTTTTTGAGGGCTATGGAGGCCTGCCGGGCAGTGTTCATTCACTTCATGCCGCGCCTGTGAAGGGTTGCATTGCCAGGACCCCACATGCAGGCGTTGCAAGATTTCGTTGCCAGGACCCCACCCGCAGTCGTTGCAAGAGGCGCTGAAGTTCCGAGTCGGTCACCTGGGAGAAGGCCAATGCTATTTTCTGAAGCCCACAAACTATGTGCCTTGCTCACCCTTCAATGGCTGCGTCATATCCTGTAAAACCGGTATGACCTGATGCAACTGCAGCAATAGCCTGTCTGAAGCAGCAGGACTCAGGGTTCTGCCAGTCGATACTAGCAATTATTGTTTACCACTGATAATTTCATTTTAAATCCTGTGCCGTAGCTAAAATAAGGATAATGCTTCTTTAACACTCCATACATTTTCCAACCACCCAGCTTTAAAGTAAAGGGGCACATTTGTAACAAAGCACACTTGTTCTCGGCTTGCTAAGCCACCAGGCCACAAAAATATGTTGAATTAAGTCACAGTTGCTGTGACTGCTGGTCATACTCACTCAAGGTAAAAGTTTAGCCCTTGCCTGAAAAAACGCCTGGCTGCAGACATTGGCAGCAGAAGTGCTGTCGTCGGACCTGCTGACCTGTCACTGAATGCTAGCCATCTCAAAGCCACAGAGTGAGAATTAGCGATGCAGCTAGCGCAGGGCAGATAAAAAGACCTCTAGTTCCTTTGAGGATGCTTGCTATAAAAACGTCTGAGTACTACTACTAGCACTAACACCTAAAAAACCAAGTCTGACGTGTCAGTCGAAGTTCATGGTATGCAAGGATCTAAGCTGGGGGGGGGGGCTAGGCTACTTTGTGTGAAGGTGAATTTTCTAGTCTGCACAGCTGAAAGATTGAGCCAAGCCAGTCCCGGGTGGCGCATACCAAAGACAATGACCCTGCACACACAGTTAGTCGCAGGGCAACGGTAGGGATTAGCGGCAAGTCGGTGGCAGCAGCAGCAGGGCGGCGCACAGACGAACAAGCTACTGCAAAGCAGTGCTCGTGTAACATTTTAAAATGTATGCAAACATATTATGACCGACCAGTTTCCTTTATTGTCGCAGTTGCCACATTACTCCACTTCTCGCCGACCTGCACTGGCTACCAGTCAAGCAACGGATTGACTTCAAGGTTTTGTCGCTCACTTTTAGGTCCCTTCATTCTATGGCTCCAGCCTATCTGTCAGATATACTACCCCATCAGGCCAAGCATCGTACCACCCGCTTCTCGGAATCCAACAGTCTACAAATACCTCATACAAACCTTAAATCCTTTGGAGACCGTGCATTTAGTTCATATGCTCCCAAAGCATGGAACTCCCTCCCGACCTGCGTCAAAACATCCCCCGACCTGACCACATTTAAAAGGAACCTAAAAACACACCTATTTAGGACAGCATTTAGTGGGTCCCTGTGATTCGTCCTTGATGTGCTTATGCGTGCTGACACTGTGCATGCTGCCACTAACCACATTTGCATGCTGACCCTGTGCATGTCACCCCTAACCATATTATTCATCTCGTTTGTTTTTCAAGCATGATTTTACTTACCATTCAATTGCATTTCACTTTACAGCAAATGTAAAGCGCCTAGAGAGAGATTGAGTTCTCTGAGGCGCTTTATCAAGTGAATTATTATTATTATTCATCTTTGCAGATGCTCGCTCGAATCAGTAAGTGCAACTCTCTTAACAAGACCACGTTCGACAGGGCTGTTTGCATCACTTAATTACTTAAGCAGTAGTCCGTTCGGGCACTAGGAAGAGGTTAACATCTCTCTTATCTGTCATTTAAGTGCACACACACTCACATGCACGTGCGCACACACACACACTATCATTAAATGATGTAGGCAGCCATGCCACGGCATTTCGTTTGTTTGCACTCACCTGGGAGCTTGTCTGCCTTTGCAGTTACTAACAGTATAGTATAGTACAGGTGAACCGATTTAACAGCCCCATTCATACATCAGAATACGTGCCTCTATGGCAATCACCCTTTGCTTTCAGTGGGCAATCAAGAGTGGGCAATCGAGAGGTGCTTGGTTCGATAGTCAAACCCACGACCCGAGTCGTGACGCATGAGCATCTTCTCTAAAAGACCCAAGGAACAGATAACGTTACGCAAAATGCCGTCTGCTGCTTACGAGTCAATGAGGAAAGCTGCACTTGAAGCTGATCCCGTGTGGCCGAGCTGTCACTGTATGCCACAGCAGCGACGAGACCGGACCTGTCGTCAGTGCGGCTCAGGTTCAACGATGTTCTCGAATTGAGAGCTGTCGCGTACACAGCGACTAGGACACCAATAGTACTGGCGGCACTTGCCGGGAGCTGAGTCATGGCTGAAAGAAGGAAGCAGCAAGCAGCATGGAATGAGGTGTACACATCAGCGGGAAAGACGAGCGGCAGAGTGGAGGTAGAGTGGCACCTGGGTGACGATGGCACGACGATGGCTGGGGCAGTGCAAAGCATTCGCCTCCAGTTGGGAGGTATAAGTGGGGCGCGCTACAGCAACGCTGACACTTTCGACCTGCAGCTAGCTAGCGCAGTTAAACGACACAGTACTTCGCCAGCCGGAAACGGATAGCGAAGGAAGTGCTCGGAAGGCAGGCAACCCCATAAGAACGACTGCTGCTTAGTCGTGCACGCCGAAGGTGCTCCGGGCCCACTCTCACAAGGTGCTGGTTTGGTCTAGCGGTTAAAGTGCTCGCCCCGACCAAGGTCTGACCAAGGTCGTGCGCTCGAGCCCCGAGGCATATGTGAAGCGCCTGAATAGAGATTAAGTTCTCTTGGGGCACTATATAAATGAATTATATATTTATATATATATATAAGGTGGCCGCAAAGCGGCGGGCTGCGCTGGCCGAGAGAGGCTCGAGAAACAGAAGCTTTGGCAAATGCATCACTCGGTAATGCTGAAAATCCTGGTTCGAAATTGGCCAAGCCAAGAGGGGCACCGCTGCTGCGCGCAAATCGTTTATAGCACACTGCGGAAGCTTCGACGAACCCGACGGCCAGGGCTGCAAAGTGCCGATGAGAGGCAATATCACTGAGCGACAGAGCCAGTGGCGAGGTATTTTTGCGGGATTAGCAATAGGCCGAGAAACACTCACGGTCCGTCGACAAGCTGTTGAGAAGCAGAAATCCACGACCGTCGGTGGTGCGATTTAACGGGATGACGAACAGCGAGACGTTCGTGGCCAAGTCGAAGAAGACGATGCTGTATCCCGACAGGTTGGCGTTGGTGCAGCCCTCGCAGAACAGCTCCACATAGCGCCTGCTGCCTGCTCCGAGAGCGAACTCACTGACGACGACCTGTTGGTAGCACGGAAAAGGAAACAGGAAGCCGATGCCAGGGCGGCACATGCGCAGCTGCGTCCTCTTTCCACGACGTATGCTCCTGGGATTCAACAAGACCTCAAAAGCAGCAAGTCAGGGGAAACCAAAACCGATGCCAGCTTGTACCTACAAATTGTTGTAAACAGAAGGTGGAAACAGTTGGGCACAGTCAGTTTGCAAACGACGTCGAGGTTTATTTCTGAAGGATTTAATTTAGACAGGAGTAACAATCTTCTTCCCACACTCACGCCCATGGATATTTACTCACTACCAACAACATACATCACGTGGTTTGTTATAGAACTTTCAGTATTCTACAAGCTTTAGGGTACTACAATTGAGCACAATGCTTAACAATATCTATTGAACACCCACAAGTAATGATAGTAATAGTAACAATGCACTTGATAAAGCGCCCTCAAAGAACTCAACCTCTTTCAAGGCACTTTACATTTGCTGTAAAGGGAAACACGATTGAATGGTGAGTAATATCATGCTTGATAAACAACATGAATAACACGGTTAGGGGTGACATGCACAGGGTCAGCATGCAAGTGTGGTTAGTGGCAGCATGCACAGTGCCGGCACGAATAAGCATATAAAAGACAAATCACAGGGACCCACTAAATGCTGTCCTAAATAGGTGTTTTTTGGGTTCTTTTTAAATGTTGTCAAGTCGGGGGATCTTCTGACGCTAGTCGGGAGTGAGTTCTAGGCTTTGGGAGCACATGAACTAAATGCACGGTCTCCAAAGGATTTGAGGTTTGTACGAGGTATTGGTAAATTGTTGGATTCCGAAAAGCGGGTGGTACGATGTTTGGCCTGGTGGGGGAGTAGATCTGAGAGATAGGCTGGAGCCAAAGAATGAAGTGACATAAAAGTGAGCGAGAAAACCTTGAAGTCGATATGTTGCTTGACTGGTAGCCAGTGCAGGTCGGCGAGAAGTGGTGTGATGTGGCAACTACAATGCTCATGACAGACAAGCATAGCTGCCGACTTTTGCACCATCTGTAATCGCCTGATTGCACATGCCGGTAGGCCAGCAAGCAGTAAGTTACAGAAGTCAAGACAGGATGTCACTAATGCATGGGCCAACTTAGACGTGGTATCCTTATCTAAACAAGCCCGAATTTTAGCAATGTTATGTAGCTGAAAGTAGACAGACTTGACTGTGGAGTTGATGTGGTCGTCTAAAGAGAGGTCACTTTGGAACATCACACCTAAATTTCGAGCTGATTCAACAGGAGATATGCTAGTAGAGGCAATTTTGAGCGTCAACCTTACCAATTTTTGAATCACACTAGGTTTGCCCATAACTAGTAAGTTAGTTTTATCATCGTTTAGTTTTAGAAAATTTGCTGCCATCCATGTGTGGATGTCATCAATGCATGCAGCAAGTGAGTTTAGAGAATTCGAGGTGCTCGAAGGGTGGGAGGGATCAAAGCAAAGGTACAACTGAGCATTATTCGCATAGAAGTGAAAGCCTAGATTGTGCTTGGCAATCACATCAGCAAGAGGGAGAGTATAAATCGTGAAAAGTACCGGACCTATCACGGAGCTCTGAGGTACCCCATATTTCTGAGGTACCTCGGATGATCTTTGTCCATTCACATCAATACTCAGTCTCCCACTGAGATAAGACCTGAACCCTCGCAGAGCAACACCAGTGATGCCCTGGCGAGATAAGAGGTGCTCTAGAAGAACTCAAGCATATAAAACAGCAAGACGTATCATCTTGGTCCGAAAATGTCAGCTCCCCTTGTGCTTGACGTGATGACCACCTGCTCATGGCTGAGCATCAATGCCATGTAACTGTGTCTAGAAATACCGACTTCATTGCATTGCTATTTATAATAATAATACATTTTTTATATAGAGCCCTAAGAGAACTCAATCTATTTCAAAGCATTTTATATTTGCTCTCTGTCTATAACTCCACAAAGCCACAAGGACCAAGTATGCAAAGTTTTGTATTACTCACTCTGAGCCTAAAAGGCTTTAGGTGCGAATGCAGATATATGCCAATGGCTTTGATCTAGCCCAACAAAGAGAAAGGAAGAACCATAACCGAGTGACCAAGGAAGTCAAGGAAGTAAGTAACATGTAAGTCGCAGCTCACGACAGTGGGAAAGGGTGGGCCAAAGTCGGCAACGGAAAGTGAGTTCCAGTCTAGAAGCTGCAGAGCAAAAGCTTCTTTCGCGAATGGTCTTTAAGCATAGAAATGGAACAGCTAATTTGATTGCCTGCTAAATACATGAGATGCCGAGTAGGCTGGCACCAGTACAGCAGTTCAGCTACGTATGAAAGAGAGCTAAGCCGTGATAGGCCTTGTGAATCAGCGAAAAAAGTGTGCTGTTTCCTTTGATCAACCTAGAGCTCCTTCAGCAAAGGAGACACATGTCTCAACCATTGGGATGTTTTGGCTACCATTACAACAATATTCATCACTAGCTGAAGAGGTTTAGTGGCTATTTTTGGTAGCAAAGCCAAAATGGAATCGTACTGGTCCAACCTAGACAGAACCAAGTAGCTAGTCAGACTTTTAGCAAGCTACCGTGGTTAGAAAGCTACAAATATTAGATAGGGATCTGGCATGATGGCTAGCTGTGGAGGTACTTAATGAAACTCAAAATTTAAGCAATCACAGATGATACCTAAATTCCGAGCACATTGCAACAGTTGCAGACCAGAATCCCCTACTAGAAGAGCAAAGTCTTCTGGCCCAGCCTCACGCTTGGGGTGTCCTGTAAGCAGCTGAAGTCGATTTTTATCATCATTTACTTTCAGGAAATTGTGCAAATTTGTTGATCGATAAGATTCCAGCCATTCCACCAACTGGTCGCGTAATATTTGCTACTAAAAGCTGACATAGCAAGACAGCAGCATTGCAACATTATATTAAGTGCAAGGCTTGCATCTTCAGCACCATAATCATTTTTGTTAAGAATGGGAGAGAACAGATGCTGAAGATATGGGTTTCTTAGGGCCGGGTCTAGTTCTTCCACCAGTGCCATCGTAATTATTGTAATGTTCTGCAGCATGCGGGTTTTAGCACCTTGCATAGGATTAACATAGGTGTGCCACGAGGTCTGGGTTAGCCTGATTGTCCTTGCAGTCGGATTGACAAGATGGCAAGTGGTTAAAATAACACACTACTCCTGATCCTGAATGGGATCAGACGAATCTGGTAACACACACACACACACACACACACACACACACACACACACACACACACACACACACACACACACACACACACACACACACACACACACACACACACACACACACACACACACACACACACACACACACACACACACACACACACACACACACACACACACACACACACACACACACAAACACACACACACACACCTGTCAAGGATTTAACCAACTAGTTATCATACTGACTTAATCATAATATCGGTGGTACTGATAATAATCACAATAAATTTGCATAGCACCCTAAGAGAACTATATTTCTTTCTACGGACTTAAGGTATGTTGGAAAGGGAGCATGTCAATCAGTTAGAGATAACGTACAGTGTCAGCATACTGACAGGGCTGACTGCACCAATGATCAACATACAGGTTGGCAATGAGAACAGGCAAGTATTTATTATTGTCAGCAGTCATCCAGCCACCACATCAGCAGCACCGTATGGTAAGCTCAATGCAATCCAAAAGTGGACATTAGCAAGTCCAGTACTGAACCAAGGCCACCACGAGCACATATCTTCCAATTAACATAACTGCTGACCTATGGCAAGGACATGTGCCAAACATGACTAACATGACGTGACGAAAACTTGCTCAAGATTAAGTAGCTGCCGAATAGGCACCAAACGAAAGCAAGAAGTGCAACTACCACAACAGTGAGGACATAACTGCTAAGATTGCAGCTAAGGAAAGAAGAAAGCAATAAAGAAAATCTGGTGTACAGCCTATTCACATATGTATATCACCTTAAGAGAACATAGTCTCTAAAGAGGCGCTTCGCATTCAATGCAGGGCTCAAACTGACGACTTCGGTGGTCAAAGGCAGCAACTTACCCCTGGGCCAACCCTGCTTCATCTGTCACAAATACTGCCCATGGCACATGGTAGTTTCATTTACTGTTTGGGTTGGTATTTCAGCAGGCATCGTGCCACCTAGCACCCTGGCGATTCAAAAGCTCACGTGATACTCCCTGGATACCAGAAAGGATTTACATTATTGGCTACGACCGATAGCAAGTTAATTCGAAGAGACCCGGCCTCCCACATGTCACCACGCCAGCAAGGGCAGACTAATAATAAAGAGTGAAGCTTTTGAGCATCCATCCTTTCACCCTGCAAGCTGTCACACCCACGGGAGCTACAAGGAAGCTAATTGGTAGGTATATGATTAGGCACCAACTCGACAGACTGGGCATGATTGCTCAGTAAACAAAACGAAGCTGCCACCGTCCTTTACCCTGCAAAGGCTGGTTTGGAGTGAGCTATGCGACCCACCAAAGAGCTCACCGCGAGCTCACGGGACCCACGAAAACCGGACCAAAATTGAATGGGGTTATGAAAGTAAACTTGTCATATTGGTAACACCAAACCGGACCAAAATTGAATGGGGTTATGCAAGTAAACTTGTCATATT
The DNA here is from genome assembly GCA_009760855.2 of Cristatella mucedo. NCBI lineage: Eukaryota > Metazoa > Bryozoa > Phylactolaemata > Cristatellidae > Cristatella > Cristatella mucedo. The sequence goes on along the minus strand of WPIO01000090.1, from coordinate 171,598 downwards.
GGCAACTGAAAAATAGACACGAAGTGCATCATTGCTCCAATTAAGGTTTCGAAGACAATAGCCCTCAGAACTGAAATTTGGCGACAACGAAGTGATGGTGTAGGCTGCTTATTTAGAAGATCCTAGCATCATGAGGCATGCATTTATATAGAACTACTCAACAATGCCAGAGTTTACACACACTGTTAGCTGACGACTGTTTTCGAGACCATTATACAGGTGACTTTTACATAGTGCACTCAAGCCTCGGTGTGCAAACCGTAGCAAACATAATCAAATAAATAAATAAATAAAATAAATAAATACATACTAGTTGATTTAACAGCTTCTTTTTGCACAGCGACAGAAGAACCTAGACGGCTATCACCACCGCTTATAGCGGTGATTAAGGATCGCCCACCGCAGGATTCGAACCCACGACCTCGGGGTCGAGGTCGTAAAATACAACCGCCTTACCTAGTGAGCCATTACGGCTCCATCAGTTGCTGCATGTATTGCTACCATCCCCTCCCTTGGATGGCAACAAACTTTCTCCAACTGAAGAATGATACAACTAACCTACTAGTTTTGGGCAAACCAAGTCCGACTCAGAAATTAAAAAGCTTCACGCTCAAAATCGGCTCTGTCAGCATACGTGCTGTAGCATCTGCACGAGGCATAGGTGTGTTGTTCCAAAGTGATCTTTCACGATCCGACGACATAAGCTCCAAAAGCATGTCTACTTACTTTCAGATAGCATCATTGCTAAAATTCGGGCCTGCTTAGACAGGGATACTACATCAAAATTGGTCCACATTGTGACATCCTAACTCGACTTCTGTAACTCACAGTTTGGTCTACCGGCCTGTGCAATCAGGCACTTACAAAGGTGAAAACGCTTGTCTGTCGTGAGCTACGCACTATCCACATCTAGCCGAACTTGATTCGTGAGCTACGCACTTTCCACATCTAGCCGAACTTGATTGGTATTTACCACCTGCTTTTCTGACTCAAATCGTTTAGTTAAACCTCTCAAATCCTTTGGAAGACTGTGCCTTTGGTTGATATGCTCCCAAAGCCTAGAAGTCACTCAAAGCTGACGTCACCACAACACCCGATTCGAAGATATTTAAAAAGACATGCATCGAGTGGAGTGGTTGCCTGTAGCCGCAGGAATCAGGAACCTGAAGTGGCAAACCGCCTGTGTAGCCTTAGCTAAAGCCACCTGGAGGACCCTAAAGCAGGTTTACAAGCACTGTTTTGCTCCGGTCCAGCATCTGTCGTTGGTACACTTGATACCAAGGCTGGGAAAGAAGACCAATGGAAGAATGGTCAATGATGGCGGAGTTGAGCGTGGCTCTAGTTATTGGGTAAGATGGAAGCAAAAAAGATATCAAATGGTGGGCACCATCAATGGCACGGTCTTCATTGCTTTGAAAGGCTTGGTGGCAGACGTTACAAGGGCAAAATTATCGATGCGTTCCAGGAGGGTCCCTATTTATAGGCCACTCAGCTCTTCAGATAGGAATCAGATCATGAGGCAGTAGCCAATAATGCCAATCGTGGAGAGGATTAAATTCGCCATAGATGGATCATAAAGGGCCGTTTCCTACCTAACTAACAAAGCGACTTCCCAATGACCAATCAGGAGAGGTGTGGTGGAGCTAGTAGGCAGCTACAAGGAAACAAGACATAAAACCAATAACGTAAACTAGGCTACACGAAAGAAGATGAAAGCAGGACCGACTGCGTAAATGCGTTTCAAGCCAACCAACACGGTTTCTTGCCGACATGAAAAGCTGCTGCCAAACAGGCTGGATACATTGGCCAGATGTTAAGAATGCTAAGTGGGTGAAGGTGCTACACCGAAGATCTTGTGGCCTGTTTATTTCAGTTAGTGTTTTAACACTTTTCGACGGCTGAATGTGCAAATGCCACCCAATTTATCACAGAGAAAAATGATGATTCACCGTGCCCTCAACTAATGACACTGGCACAACATGCACACTGCACGTAATGCTCTTAAGGTGCTATAGAGACCAGGCTGGTGAGGCTGTAGTGTTATGACACGGCCACATTTCTGAAATAGCCGATAGGAAAAAAGGTAGCTGCAGACTCTCAACATTCCATTCCACCAGGAGCAGCAGCACGGCACAGGCACGAGTGGAAATGCACATACGGTACATATTCAAGCAGTCTACCGAGAGAAGTACGACAGACAGGGGCAGCACCTGAGCATTGCATCAATACGCCAGACAGGGGCAGCACCTGAGCATTGCATACAGTAGTGCAAAAGTCAACATCTCGATTGGAAGGGATGTGCACCGAGAGACGAAGAATACCTCAGGACAAGTTCCCGTCGAATTAACAGCTACATACTGCAGCTCCGTCATGTTGCCCAATTGGCACAGCTTGGCCGAGTTCAGATCCGCATTCGTCAGCAGTCCAGGCGACAGCATCAGGGCCTGGCCAGTGCACGATGAGTTGCGAAATGATTGGTGAAGGCGCTCGGCATTCTTGACAGCATCGAGCGGTGGTGGTGAGGCATCGGTCGTGCGAATAAACACGACTGCAAATGACAGCGCTCACTGGCTGGCTAGCTAGAGGGGTGGGGTGGGGGTAATATCAAACGATGAGCCAGCCAAACAGAGGAATGGCCCAGGAAGCCAGCATGTTCGAATCGGATGGAGTCCAGTCCAAACGGCCGACCAGTGGCACCACAAAGCTGTGCCTGGAGGGCAGCGGCTGCACTAACCAAGAACATAAGCGAACAGGCCAGAACGACAGAGGCGCCTGCAGCTGCGAGAGAGAGAGAGAGAGAGAGAGAGAGAGAGAGAGAGAGAGACCGAGAGAGACAGAGACAGAGAGAGAGAGAGAGAGAGAGAGAGAGAGAGAGAGAGAGAGAGAGAGACAGAGAGAGAGAGAGAGAGAGAGAGAGAGAGAGAGAGAGAGAGAGAGAGAGAGAGAGACAGAGAGAGAGAGAGACAGAGAGAGACAGAGACAGAGAGAGAGAGAGAGAGAGAGAGAGAGAGAGAGAGAGAGCTTATTACGATGCACAGACAAGTAAAGTGTCAAATGTGATGCGATGGTGCTTCGATGCACGAGAAAAGAATCTGTGGCATGCAGCTGCAAGCCACATCACCTTGCACATGTGAGTCTCCAATCCAGGCAACCAGCGACCGCATGCAGCAGCCAAGTGAACAGATAAAGCAGGGGGATTGGCAGGAAGGGGGCAACCGGAGTGCTCTTCCTCAGCGAAAAGACCAGGCGATGGCACAGAAAACGCTCACTTAGCCAGCAGGGCACTCGAACTGCACGACACAGGTCAAGGGCTTGATTATTATGATGGTCAATGGTTCATCGCCTGCTTCAACCGGTTTGCATCCGAGCCAGTGTAAGACCGTAGAGCTCTACAATTAACGACCCTAGTGACCGGTCTGAATTCCATTGCAGGCAAATATCTTTAAACCACCAAGCAGGTGTTAAAAAAAAGGGTCATAAGTATTTAGCCAAACCGGCCTAGGCTATATTGTGATGCTGGTGGAGCTAGAAGTAGCTCAACTGTTCAGGACTGAAGTCCTTAGCGAGGAACGCCGAGCATACTTAGAAGGCAAATGGTAAGATATATGTACAGAGATGAACAAAATAAAAAATCAACCATTATTCAGAGCACAAACCAGCCCGTTTTAAAATATCGATGTCTTTTCAGAATCAAGCTTTGAAGACGATTGACATGGGAATTCTTTTATTGCAACAGTGTCTGTGATATGCTCACGACCTTCCGGCTTGTTTTCTTTCTCTCTTTGTTCTGGTCAACGAGGTTCGAATCGGTACGGCTTCAGCATGCCCAAGGCAAAGGAGTACGGCGACTTCCCTAAAAAGTATCCTACTAGTAATTAACAAGCCTTAGAGCAATGAGAATAGAGCTCGTGTACTCGTGCAATAAGAGAAGATCGTGACAGGTATAACGTGGTTAAGTATACTAGGAAAGCCGGCAAGCGGAAAACAGCCGATGCTCATGCCACCAGAACAAGACATGAGTCGCGAGGACCGTCTGCTGAAGGCGAATGCACTTTTCGATAGGAAGGCCGGCTTGGTTGAACTAGTGTGGTCACTGGAAGTAGCTACACGGACCAAATGAGCCGGAGAAAAGCGAGGCCTCGACTTTAGGATGACACAGTTTTCCGACGAGTGGCTAAGAAAGCACCCTGGCCGCAGAGCATGCGGCATATAGCTGCAAAGCCACCTTTGGCCAAATGCCATGCCTCCTTGAACAGCTGAAGTGTCGTGCTCGGTGAACTTGATAGATATGAGGAAATTTCAATTCTTAGGTAATATAACGTGCTGGGTAAGCCGAGGAAAATTTGAACAACCCAAAGATGACTGTCAACAATGCACTGAGAAGTGGAGACAGGATCGTGGTTTCGTGCTCTTTTTTTCCTGTGCCGGTGTTGGAGGAGTGGTCTGAGAGCTCGACGTCAGTTGGACAGCAGCTTTAACTATGGGCAAGGTACTGAAGCAGCTGTCCGAAGGCCATCGTGTTAATCTGTGTAAATACTTACGGCTCTGAGTGTAGCCACTAAGGCTCCTCTTCCGGCTTGAAAATGATAATGGTCGGATGGGGCCTACATTTGCTTCCTGTTTTTTTTTACGATACTGCTAGGGCAGCAGCTTTGAGGAAAGGCAGGAGCAGGCCGCTAGCCTAATAGCTAGCCGCTAGCCATAACCGATAGCCATTGAAATACTGCAATGCTGAACTAAGACCACGACGAGCAATGTGCAGGTTAGAGAATTTATGCTCACCCACCGAAGGACACAAACTTCAAACAGAAGAAACTAGCACAAAGAAGCGACCCTACAAGGCCAACTATCCAAGTATTCGCATTTGTGCGCTTGTAAACAACATACACATACACATAGGCACTCGGGGACACGAGACTCCAACAGGCTTGCCCACATTCATAATAGGCAGGCTCAACAGGTATGTGCCCCAGGCCTGGCTCGAACACACACACAATTGGCCCACCAATCACTCACTGCCACAGAGAAGCAAATTATGAATGATGGGAAGGCAAGAAGCACACGTGAGTCAGTCGTTGGATGCAGAAAGTCAATTCTGTCTAATACATGACCCTACCTAGACTAGAAAACTACAAGCTGGTAGAGGCCCTCTCACTGGTGGGACTTCTGCCAAGGCTTCAGAACCATGGTCCCACAGGTATACAGCATATGCACTGGCAAGGTAAACATGACCGGATAAATCTCAGCCACGGCCATCCTGGCTGCCTTTAACTAATAGCTAACCGATAGCAGGGTCACCTCTGAGAGCAGGGCAAGCTAGCTCTGAGGACACGACAGGCCTTTCGACAGGCTGGGAGGCTACCGGTCTCCAGCACACCAACTGTTCTCGGCAGAACAGATCAGTGGCACTGGTTACAGTGGGCTCTTTACACAAGCCGGCAGTGATACACGGCAGTCAATGTCAAAGGCCTAGTACAGATTGTTGGTCCATGCATATGTTGACATAAATAGTTTCAGCTAGCCTCGTTTAAGAAAATAGAATTATCCCGAAAGGATCGATGAGGGCTACAATGCAACTGAAAGCAAAGTGATGGCCCTTTTAAGATCTACTAAACCATCCGTGAGAACAAAGGAAGTCCAATCGCTATTTAGGTATGAAGTTATGGTCAACAACAAATTGTAAGAGCAGAAAGTCACACAGGACAAGGAGGTGTTAAGCAATGGTGTAAGCATCAGCAGCCACTGCTGGCAACCGGGCCAGAATCCAGTGTTTTCTATTAGCAAATCCATACGACATAGACAAGGTTCACTGCAGGTACTAACAGCAAGAAACATGAAATACTTGCTACAGCTAATTCGGGCAGTGCACCGTGAGTGGAAGCCATGCTTTAAGCACTCGGCTAGCACAGCCATCGCATAAAGTCATAAAGTCACGCTATGCTGACCTCGGTGCCTTCTAAGAACATGGAAAGGCCATCAATAAATAGCAGGTTAGATGTAACTTTTATCATGAAAACGAGCTATCCTGATTTTTTCTACCTCACAGTTAAATGCTAGCCTAGCAAATAGGCCAGTCTATACAGATACTTAGTTCTCTAAGGGTGCGATGTAAAAGATATTATTATAAGGGCAAGTTTTGTCAGACCCAGCCCATGACAAAGAGTTCAAGAAAGGGACAAAAGAAAGCAAAACAAGGCATGGCTGCCTAGCACTGGAGCCGCTGAGGCACTGGAGTTGCTACAATATTTGTGCCTGCCCGGGGACGAACTGCACAAATAGTGCCCCCTTTTTAGTTGCCCTAATGATTTACCAGCTGTGAGCTAAGTCCACAACCGGCAAAGCCTGGCAAACAGGCTTTGCAAATTCGGACTTGAGTTCTTCCAGCTCGGAGCACCCTATTGTCCAGCAATATCTTCGCTAGATGTGATATAATTTTTTTTCAAAAGCATTTGGTGCCCATTTTGGGACCACCTGATCCACTGTCCCCCGGACATATGCCTGCCAGCACCCCTTCGGCAAACCACTGTAAGGCCAAGCGAGGCTCTCTCAGACATGACGAAAACCTAGGGGTAAGCTCAAATCTTAGCTCCAAGCAACTGCAGTCGCCTGATCGACTGAGCTCAAAACCTATGTACCACATTGAGAAACACCTGATAAAGATCCAGAGGCCGATCGAACGATACCAGGGCAAGATTCGACACACCTAATATTGCTGTTGCTGTTAATCAGCATGAAGCAAACGTCAGAACGAGGGCTGTTACAGAGGTTCTTGTCAAAACTACTGGCACACTGCTACCCACTCTGCCAGATGATGTTTCCTACTCAGATCAATTTATCAGACTCGGATAGTTAATGCTTCCCTTATGGGCGTTAATAATAATAATAATAATGCACTTGATAAAGTGCCCTCAAAGAACTCAATCACTTTCTAGGCCCTTTAAATTTGCTGCAAAGGAAAGCGCAACATGCTTGATAAATTTGAATAACATGGTTAGGGGTGACATGCACAGGGTCAGCATGCAAATGTGGTTAGTGGCAGCATGCACAGTGTCAGCACACATAAGCACACGAATGAGCAATCACAGGGACCCACTAAATGCTGTCCTAAATAGGTATTTTTACGTTATTTTAAATATTGTCAAGTCAGGGGATGTTCTGACGATAGTCGGGAAGGAGCTCCAGGCTTTGGGAGCATACGAACTAAATGCACGGTCTCCAAAGGATTTGAGGTTTGTACGAGGTATTGGTAAACTGTTGGATTCCGAAAAGCACCACATGGTACGATGCTTGGCCTGGTGGGGGAGTAGATCTGAGAGATAGGCTGGAGCCAAAGAATGAAGTGATATAAAAGTGAGCGAGAAAACCTTGAAGTCGATATGTTGCTTGACTGGTAGCCAGTGCAGGTCGGCGAGAAGTGGTGTGATGTGGCAACTACAATGCTCATGACAGACAAGCATAGCTGCCGACTTTTGCACCATCTGTAATCGCCTGATTGCACATGCCGGTAGGCCAGCAAGCAGTGAGTTACAGAAGTCACGACAGGATGTCACTAATGCATGGACCAACTTGGAAGTGGTATCCTTACCTAAACAAGCCCCAATTTTATCATTGTTATGTAGCTGAAAGTAGGCAGACTTGACTGTGGAGTTGATGTGGTCGTCTAAAGAGAGGTCACTTTGGAACATCACACCTAAATTTCGAGCTGATTCAACAGGAGATATGCTGGCAGAGCCAATTTTGAGCGTCAGCCTTTCCAATTTCTGAATCACACTGGGTTTGCCCATAACTAGTAAGATAGTTTTATAATCGTTTAGTTTTAGAAAATTTGCTGCCATCCATGTGTGGATGTCATCAACGCATGCAGCAAGTGAGTTTAGAGAATTCGAGGTGCTCGAAGGGTGGGAGGGATCAAAGCAAAGGTACAACTGTGTCTTCCGCATAGAAGTGAAAGCCTAGATTGTGCTTGGCAATCACATCAGCAAGAGGGAGAGTATAAATCGTGAAAAGTACCGGACCTATCACGGAGCTCTGAGGTACCCCATATTTCAGAGGTACCTCGGATGATCTTTGTCCATTCATGTCAATACTCTGGAGTCTCCCACTGAGATAGGATCTAAACCACTGCAGAGCAGTGCCAGTGATGCCCAGCCGAGATGAGAGGCACTCTAGAAGAACTTTGTGATCGATAGTATCAAAAGCTGCCGAAAGATCGAGCAAAACAAGTAGAGACACTCTACATATGTCTGCATTCCAAAGTAGGTCGTTGTACACCATAAGCAATGCTGACTCCATGGAGTGATTAGCTATAAAGCCAGACTGGAACTTACTAGCAAGGTTTGAAGTTTCAAGATATGAGTTCAGCTGGTCCACCACGACCCGTTCCAGTGTCTTTGATAGAAGAGAGACTGGGCGGTAGTTGCTCAAGTTCTCTTGGTCTAGTGTCGCTTTCTTTAGAAGTGGCCTGACTACAGCTTTTTTGAAAGGTGCTGGGACATGACCTGAGGCTAATGACATATTAATGATGTTAGTTATGCATGGCAGCAGCAGATCAATGCAACGGAGGAGCAGGACAGTGGGAATAGGGTCCAGAGGACTTGTCTTCTTTGATTGCGATACGAACTTTAGGACTAAATCACTAGTGACCTAGATAATGGGTTGTCTCTAGATAACGGGATGTCACAAAATCTTCCATAGCGGCCATCGTTCGACTAATTTCCTTCTTTGGCTCCAGCCTATCTCTCAGATCTACTCTGCCACCAGTCCAGCATCGTACTACCATCGTCCTACGCTTTTCGGAATCTAACAGTTTACCAATACCTCATACAAACCTCAGATCCTTTGGAGACCGTGCATTTAGTTCGTATGCTCTCAAAAGCCTGGAACTCCCTCCCGACTTGCGTCAGAACATTCCCTGACTTGACCACATTAAATTAATCGCGTTTCCCTTTGCAGCAAATGTAAAGCGCCTAGAAAGAGATAGAGTTCTCTGAGGGCACTTTATCAAGTGCATTATTATTATTACTATTACCCCTAACCATGTTATTCTTGTTGTTTATTGAGCATGCTACCACTAACCATTCGATCGTGTTGCCTTTGCAGCAAATGAAAAGTGCTTTGAAAGAGAGTGAGTTCTCTGAGGGTGGTGTATCAAATGCATAATTATATTTATTATTATAATGAAAATATGTTTAGTGGGAACTTGTACAGTTTAGTGGGAACTTTTAGTGTCAGCAACCATAAGCACACAAAGGACAAGTCACAAGGACGCAGAAAATGCTGTGAGAAATAGGTGCATGTTTAGCTTCTTTTTAAATGCCAAATCGGGGGGATGTCGTGATGTCAGTCGAGAGTGAGTTTGACCTTTTCATGGGCAGGCTTAGGCTTGATCTTACTCAAGCCAACCGACTAAAAAAGGGCTAAAATAACATTAGCTGCTCCAAGCGCCACAATTGTACGGTAGCAAAAGAGCCTTGCCATTTATCACCACTGCTTGCGGTGGCAACCAAGGATCGCCCACCATTGGACTTAAAAACGCGAGTCTTGTTTAGTACTCAAGGCAGCCAACGGTCAAGAAGCCATTTCTTGCTAGGTGTTGCACTCGAGCATGCTGCTTATTTGCTAGCTCACAGGCCGTCTGACGGCTTGACAAAGTCAGAACCTACAGTGGAGTAAGAGCATCCTTATTTTGCAGCATCTGTAAAGTGCCAAGAAAGAGATTAGGTAATCTAAGAGCACTTCACAAATGTAAGTGTTTATCAAGTGCATTATCGTTATTATTATTATTATTATTATTATCATTATTACGTATCATTATTATTAAGACTCAGTGAGAACACATTGAACGTTAAGCTTCCTTAATGAGACTTACTGAGGCTTAAAAATGTCTAGCTGAACCATGAGCAGTAATGAGCTAACAATGCCAAAAAAAGGCCACTAACTTCCGGCACCGGTGCGGGTCTCTAATCTGATACTACTATGTGGGAGGGTCATTACTGTATGTAAAGCAATCAATGGCAGTTGAATTCAAGACACCATTTGAAACTAGAGGCAGGAGTCATAAACAACTCATCAATTTCAACCAACGAAGAAAAGCTTTTAAGAAGAGATTACCAAACGAACTGTCTATTAAGTATCCCAACACAGCCAAATTAAGTCATGATCGACTTATCATGCATAAGAGGAGCCACAAACTTGGGCCTCTCGTGCCAGTAACCAACCCTCGGTTCAACTCCCGATGGCAATGATAATAATAGCAACACATTTGCATAGCACCCAATGCCCTGGGTCTTAGCCTAAGAGTAAGGTATTCATCATCAAGGCCGTGGTTTCGAGTCATGCAGTGGGTGATCCTTTATTGCTCACTGCAATCGGTGTAATCGCAGTTACGGCTCTTCTGTTGCTATACAAATGAGGCTCTTAAATCAGCTAACGTTGTAACTGAATCTCATTCTACGCATTCAAAATGGGCAGCAATCAAGTTTGATGATACGATTACATGCAGAATTGTTCGACACTCACAAACCAGTTAACCCGGATATCCCCAGAGCTATGAGGAACCAATGGGTTTCTAGATTCCTATTAAAAACCAGCAACTCAGCACATGTCATGATGTCAGTCGGATAATGCCTTCATGCTTTGGGAACATGAGAGCTGAAGGCTTGCTTTCTAAAGGATTTGAGGTTGTCTAGAGGTTTAGCTAAACCAATTGAACTACAAGATCGAGTGGTGACATTTCAGACAAGTATGCAAGAGCTAGTGAGTGAAGAGAGCCTAAAAGTGAATGGCTGATCGTGTAAGTCGATGGTGTTGCATGCTAAGGAGCTAGTGAAGGTCGGTGGGAAATGGTGTTCTTTGGTCGTCGAGATCTTCACGTATCACCGTAAGTGCTGACACTGCAAATCGTGATTAATTGAACTATTGTTAAGTTGGCGCACATGCACTGAGTAGCTTGGCTGTGGCATCCTCTTCTAAGCTAGCTGGAATTTCTACAATGCTAACAGCTGCAAGTAAGCAGACCTGAATGTGGAGCTCTAGTGATCACCTAGTGAAGGACCATTTGAAACAGGATGCTAGATTCATGCACAGGCTAAGGAAGATGATGGATATGCTGGTTCAGTCCATTTTGAAGGTGAGGATTTCCAAATTCCGATTGACAAGATTCGCCAACAACTATTAAGCTGGCATTAATTTCGTTTAATTTGAGAAAGTTTGCTGCCAGGCAGGTACACGTATAAGCAATAGGTGAGGCAAAGAATTATGAGTTTGAGGTGCTGAAGAGTTTTTGAAGGCAAGGATCAAAGCACATGTACAGCTGTCTGTCATCTGCAAAGAAGTGAAAGCGTTGATTGCAGTTGACTACTTAATCCCTCGGAGCCCGGCCTCCAGTTCCAGCACGCTCCCAGTTACTGCACCTGGAACTCGAAAATACCGAATTACATCACGCCAACTCCTGATTTGACGACATTCAATAAGTAGAAAACCTCACAGCCATTACTCGGCCCGAGTGAGCAATCCTTTATGTAGGTTTGTATAATGAAACTGTACACGTGGTGAACCACAGCAATGGCGATATGCTTTCACATATTCGTCCCAGGCAACCCGTCTTTTTTCCAGTGCACCCTGCATATTGCGGTACGACTGAGTGCTGCTTACCGGGCGTCCTACTCACCAGTGGCCTCGAGGCATTTATGTGCTACAGTATGCTTGTCTGGGCATGATAACTGCATGCTTCTGCCTGCTGGCCAAAGCAGGATACCTGAATTTTCATTAACTAACGCTTAATGCTTCTCTTGCAGTGAGTCGTAAAGCGCCTGAATGAAGATTTAGTTCTCTCCGGGCGCTATACAAAAGACATTCCTATGATCATTGCTATCATTAAGCATGCAAATGGTGGAGGTAGGCGCAATGAGGGGTACAACAGTTCGTTCGTGGCAGCCTTTGGGAAGGACAGCAGGACACGAAAGCTATGCAGAGAGTCACCATCACTCAGTCAAACGAGACTGCAAGCGAAAGCTCGGCACTTGAACGATCACAAAATAGCAGCTAAGTAAGCTGGGGCGCGTGCGCAGGAGTAGGCATCCACGCACACGCACTAACACGTAAACACCCATACACACACACACACACACACACACACACACACACACACACACACACACACACACACACACACACACACACACACACACACACACACACACACACAGAGGCCTGCCAGCATGCACGAGCGAATGCTGGCAACGCTTACTTACCGGCTTGCTGGTTATCAGCTAGGTCGCCGAAGCTGACGTTAACAGGCGGAGAACCGTAGCCATTTCGAACGGCCACGCCGGCGACAAGAGGAAGCTTGCTGGCCGATAATATAAAACTTGCTCGCCCGTCAGCCGTTGCATTACGGGGACCAGAGTACACCAACGCGCCTGACATGTTGAAGTAGTATACAATGAGGCTAGGCAGCAGCGCTACAGAGGCGTTAGTCAGTCGAACATCGACCGTCACCTGGTTAACTGAGGTGGCATCGATGACCACGCTGAAATTCGCTACAGCCGGTAAGAGGCAGCCGCAGTGCACCGGCAGAACCAGCGACGGATACGTGGTAACGGCCGCCAGCAGCAGTAGCTGCGGCAACCGCTGTCGCTGCTGGCGAATAGTAGAACGATTTAGCCATTCCATTGCCCCTCTCACGAATCTGGAACGCGTTGGCTGGAAAATCAGCCGCGGCTCCAACGCGAACCCGCCGAGCACGCTCTAGATGCGCATGCGTCTTCAGCACAGCGAGCCAAGGTCAAACCGTGCGAGGCATGCTCGCTAGATGCGATCGCTGACCTGTTTAGCCGGCGAGTGAAGGCGATCTGCGCGCCGAGGGTGCGTCGGCGTAAGTTAGCCGACGATTGGCGCGGGCGAGCTCGAGGAACGGGCCGAGAATACCCGAGCACTGACCGCGGTTGACGCGTCAGGCTTTCGACGTGCTCCTAGTACTGACAGCGATCGTGAAATCCTCCACGGTAAGGCGAACACCCTCGCCAGGGAGCGGGCGCACGTAGAGCCAATAGCAATTTTTGAAATATTTATAGATGTACACGCCGGCCTGGTAGCTGAGCCCGTCACAGCGGTTGTAGTGCAGGGGTTCGTCTGAGTGTCTGACCTTCGGCCGTGGGCAAGGGTAACCCGGCTGCTCTTCCGGTCACGCCACGGGCGTACCTAGCAGGCCAGGCGTATATAGGCTGCGCTCTGCTGCAGACGGGAGAGTACTCTCAAATGTTTAGACATCTCTTCGTCATATGCACACGGTGTTGGTTGGCAAAATATGCCATTGCTTATAGCGTTTGCAGGAAGGAGCCAGGAAGCCGCGCTCGTAGTCCAGAATGGCGTCGTCGCTGGATACGCCGCGAGCCGAAGCTTTCGCCTTGGCACTAAATGGACGGATGTTTTCATACTCGAGAGCCCGGCCAACCTATTGCGCAAACGACGCCTGCGAAAAATGGCACTTTTCTCCGCTTTTGGCTAAGATTAGTATAACTTGAACTTTCATGCAAGTGTCCGCCTACTGTTGCGGAACTTTCATGCATGTGTCCGCCTACTGTTGCGGACGAGTGTAGCAGCCTCCACGTCCTGGCGGAACGAGGCCGCAAGCTCAGCGATTGTTACGGTACTAGTCCCAGCCGACACACGATGTACACCCGGGACGCGTGAACGCTGTATCACGCCTAGTAACTTGTTGGTGCAGCAACAATGCACGCAGGTTGGCTGATAGTTGTGGAACACAGCAGCGAAAAATCATGACAATAGTCTTTTGTATAGCGTCCTAAGAAAACTGAATCAGGTTTGTTCCAGCGGTTAAGGTGCTCGCCCCGACCAAGGTTTGGCTGAGGTCCTGGGCTCGAGCCCCGAGGCATATGTGAAGCGTCTGAGTAGAGATCAAGTTCTCTTGGGGCGCTATTCAAACGAATTATTTATTTATTATAATCTCCATTCAGATGCTTAGCAATACGGGTCAAGAGAAGCAATTACCAGTAGTTAAGGAAAAGCAAGGTATCCAGCGTAGGCAAGCAAGCAAAAGCGCACAGCTATAATGCTCAGACAAGCTTGCAAAAGCTTCCGACTGTATGTTAATTAGACCTCGTCTATAAAAATTCGATTTTGCACAGATAAGCAAAGCAAACTTTAAAGAAAACTGTTCTAACGGGCTTTATACGAAAGTTCCTTCGATCATTGGCCCAGTGGTTAAGGTGTTCGCCCGATCAAGATAAAGGTTGATCTATTTGATGATCCAGGTCGTCGGCTCGAGCCCCGTTACTTATGTCAAGCGCCTGAAAAGTTCACTTACGGCGCTATACAAATGAGTTATATTATATTACTAATGCACGGTCTCCATGGTATTAGATGTCTGCAAGGGGCACGAGCCATCGACCAGAGTCAGAAGAGCCGGTGTGACGGCGTGAGGTTTGAGGTGAAACTTTTTTAGAAAGGTAAGCCGTAGCCGGAGAATGAAGGAACACAGAAGTGAGTGACGGGATCGTGAAATTGATATGCTGCTTAATAGGCTGCTGGTGCACATCAGTGAGTAGAGATGCCATATGGCAACTGCGACTTCAACGACAGACATATATAGCCGACCTGTTTTGCACCCACTGTAAGCACGCTCTTGTACTGGTAAGAAGACCGACGAGGAGAGAACTATAGAAGCCTTGTCAAGTTGTCGAAAATATAGGACCAGATAGGCTGTGCTGGTCTTATTAAAAAAATCTCGAATTTTGGCAATGTTACGCAAGTGAACGATGGCAGACTTGACTTTGAAACTGGTGTATTCATGTAGTGACGAGTCATCTTTGAAGAGGACGCCCAAGTTCCTGGCCTAAGGCCATACAAAATGATGCAAAATGAGCTAATTAGGTCATTATATTTAACAATTTTTCCGCCATCAAGTGCCAGTATCAGCAATGTATGAAGCCACAGAGCTGTGAAAAGCTGCCGGGGATTCAGCAGAACTAGCAGACCACAGAGAGACCAAGTGAGTCACCATTCCTGAGCAAGTCATTATACAATGGCAGCAGTGCTGACTCGGCATATGATTTTCTCGGAAACCTGTATTGAAATAAAATACAATCTAGGTTTGAAGTTTGGATATACAAGTTTAACCGTCTGTCACAACTCGTTCCACTTTCGTCTAAGGAAACGGCAGCCGGAAGGCTGGGCGATCATTATTTCAGTTCTCTTAATTAAGTGTCGGTTTCTTAATGAGTGGCTAGACAGCAGCCTCTTTGAAAGATGTTAGGACATAACCTGAGGCTAACGAAAGATTCATCATCTTAGTTAATCAAGACAGCAGCTAATCTAAGCATTATAGAAAGAATTCGGTGGTCATAGGGTCGAGTGCCACGAGTCTTCTTAGACAGTGAGATACGTTTTGAGAGGTCGTCTGCGACAGCCTTTCCGTTGAGCATTGAGAAGAGCAAGGTGAGCCGGATTGAGACTCTAGGATGGATATCATTTTGGGAATTGATTTTAAAAAATTTTCAATTTTGCCTACAAAGAAGCAAAAACAAATGGCTAGACCGCAGCGTGGCTTAAAATTCAGCAACGAACGAGTCGCAATTGCTTCTCAATCACAAGTTGCAACCCCCAGTTTCAATAGAGCTCGGGGTATGAAGGAAAGAGAAGCCTGCAGGGGCGACGTTGATTTTAGTCGGGAAATTGTGGATTTAAGCACCGTCTCTGTCGCAGCCAACCATTTGCGAGCGTCTTCGTGGATCATGCCACATTTTATCAGGGGTTTAGTGCACTTTACCCTGAGTCGGGGCCCATGGTTAAACACGAACCATGACGTACGTACGAGCCGCGCTGCGGACGATCAAATATCGCCCACTGCAAGCGGTGGCGACAGCCTTAAGGCATTTCTTGGCATGTGTACTTATTGACTACTTGATAAAGAAGTGGCTCGATCAAGGGTGCCTACTCAAAATAGCCATTACGTATGCCCACTATGATCATTCTATTATCTTCAGCCTAGCATTATGACTAAAAATACATTAAGGCTACGGAGTCACTTCTTTCACCAGCGTTTAATGCGTTGCCGAAGATACACAGCCAGATGCACCAGCTTTCCCGTTGAGATAAAATACGTCCTCAAAAATTGGGTTGCGTGAGTTATAGGACGGTGAGGTATCATTCCATCACCTGTTTGAAGAGTCTGTGCAGCCTTGATTGTTTGAACCAACTGATGTATTCACGCCTTCCGACACGAAGCGCTATTAGCGTTTTTTATCCGTTGCAGATTTCTCTTCCGAAAACCAAACTTCTTGAAACATCGTCTACGAAAACCAATAAAGCTAAAACCTGTTTAAAGCTTGTTTGTTTGTGCTTTGGTCGTGGCTCGTAAGAAATTACGTGCCTATTGACATCTAAACGCTTTTTGCTTCAGGCTTGGTCTTTTAAGCCGATGGCAGCGTTTGATACGCCGGTGGCTAGTAACCTGCATTATGGGTTATGATCGTGTTTACCTTTAACTGCTTCGTTATCGTAGTTCAAATGCATTCCGAGATGTTATTGCTCTTGTTAAGATTCGTGAATTATGTATTAGCGAAAAACAGCTCCCCTGAGTAAAAGCCGAAAAGGGGCAGGGACAGCGAGTTGAGACGCCACTCGTTTGGCGGGAGGTGCAAGCTCAGTATCCGCTCGTTTGGTATTCCTAGCGTTGTCTCAAACCACTCAGAGCGTTCTCCCCACAGTCTTAGTGTCAGTCTCTCTAACTTAGTGGTCATCAGGTTAGCCGTAATGGCTCACTAGGTAAGGTGGTTGCTTTTCACGACCTCGGCCACGAGGTCGTGGGTTCGAATCCTGCAGTGGGCGATCCTTTATCACCACTGCAAGTGGTGGTGATAGCCGTAAAAGTTCTTCTGTCGCTATACAAAAAGAGGATGTTAAATCAGCTAATATTTTTTATCAGGCCTACAATAACTCCGACGGCCCAATTTAATGGTTGTCTTTTAAATCCTCGCTCAACGTGAAAAAACCCCCTATTAATAAGCGACTTTATTTCTAAAAAATGTCATGTATCCGATTGCCTCGACTAAAACTTGGCTAAAATCAGCAAACTGCCGGACAATTAAAGACGCAACGTCGACTGGCTTAACCTTTTTTCACACCCCTAGATCTGTACCCAGGCTAGATTCGGTTGGCTGGGACAGGACGGCTGTAAAGTAGCAAGGGTCACCGGCTAGGCCGCGGTCTGAGCTATGGGTATGGCCGGATGAGTGGTGACAAGAGGTCACCGGGGCTCTTGGGTAAGGGAAGTTGGCCGAGTGAGTCATTGTGCTGAAGGCTCCCGGTCTCGCCGAGTTATGCACATGGATGGGTGCAGGCTTGCCCCGGCGATGCGGCCACGCACGCAAGGCAACCAGTGCCCAAGGCCCGAGTGAATCTGAATAGCACGTTCGTTGTTGCGACTTGTAAATCCCGCGTTCCCCGTGTAGCATGTGTCGTGCTTCCCCCTATGAGTTGGCCTCTCTCTGCGGAAGCTCTCGACGGTGGTAGACGTCGGCTCCGTCTATCCCAGAGTACTCAGCTAGCCCGGACTTTGACGGCGTACGCTTGTACTGGTGGAACGGAGTCCATGCGACAGTGGAATTGCGGAAGCCGACTGAGAAACTAATACGTTTGTTCATGCTTGTGGCGTTGTCTCACGCCCCATTAGTTTACCTTGTATGGGACCTTCTCTGTAGACTTTTTTTGCTCCCTTTGTATAGTGCATGCGTGTGTATTATACAAAGTGTTGTTGTGTACCCGGTTGACCACCCGTAAACTCAGGTCCTGTGTGGACGATAAATTAGCTGTTCCATTCCTCTGCTTAAAGACCGTTGGCGACAAAAGCTTTAGCTCTGCAGGTCCAAGACTGTGGAACTCGCTTCCACAATTCATACGCGACGACAACCACTCTCCGACTATGGCTCATCCTTTTCAGCGGTCCTGAGCTGCTACTTCTATGCTACTCACTACCTCAACTGCTCTCCTGACTCTGCTATGCTTCCCACTTTCTCTTTGTTGCGAGAGATTAAGTCTGTTGGCTACCGAATGCGTACCGAAAGCCGCTTAGGCTGTGAGTGAGCTATTCGAAACTCTCCTGCGTAACACCCACATAGTCTGTATGACTTTGTGGAGTTACAGACGGAGATACATTACATTGCATTACATTACAATCGCTGTTGCCGGAGGACCCCGCGTAACGACCATGACCGGAAATGAAAAGAAGGGGCCATAGTAGGAACAGGCTAGCACCCGTGAACTCAGCTACAGATCAACCAAATCTGGAAGGTGGACTCGCTGGTATCATATGCTTCAATTTTAATTTCTAGCCGTTTGCAATACCCTCGAAGCAGTCTTTCGAATCTATTGTCTTGATTGAACCCGTCAGCAAGCTACCGACCGTGGCAGTAGTCGGTCGCCCACTAAGTACCAAGTTCTCCTTTATCTCAAATTTCTCAGATCTCATTTCGATTCTGTGTGCAAGAAATCAATCTCTCCTTATTGTGGGTGATTTCAAAATTCATTTGGATAAGTTATCTGATACTTTCAGCCCCAAATTTCGATCGTGCACAGACTGACTCAATGTCTCGTGTGGCTCATGTGCATGGCCCTACTCACATTAATTGTCGCACACTTGACCAAATGTTCTCACAGAACTGCCCTTTATCATCACCAATTATTACAAAACTCTGCTTATCTGACAATATGCAGATCTCATTCAGTCTACAATGTAAGCACTCCTTCTACTTATAAATCACATATGAATCGCGAAACCTCAAGACCCTTGACATCAATGCTATCCGTGCGATAATATCTGATTTTCCTCTGCTGCTTAATTCCCTCTTAAGATCTGTCACCATTGGCTGATTGCTATAACACGACACTAGTTAACAGGCTCACAGAGTTTGCCCCACTGACTAATTGCACTTCGCTCCCTCACCCAGAAGGCCGTTGGTTGCCTGCTGACATTAAACTAGCTAGGTCTACTAAGCACAAGCTTGAAGGAAGCATACAGATCAGGACTGAGTGTCCATCGAGAGGCATACGAGGACTACTGTAGATCGTACCAATCGATCCTAGTGATGGCCAAGTCTAGCTTTTGTGCAAAAATGTTGAATCGCAGATGCACAATACAGAAACGCTGATGTCGACGATCAACCATCTCCTTTACCACTCCCAGGTTAGCTCCTCACCTAGAAATCCCTGTGACGATCTACTGAATCGCTTCTCTGGGTTCTTTGTCAAGAAGATAGACAAGATCAGAGAGTGTATCCCTAAGATGCAGCCTCTCTATCACGGAATCCTAATAATAATAGTAATAATAATACTAACGATAATAATAATACACTTGATAATAGGCCCTCAGAGAACTCAATCTAATTCTAGGCGCTTTACATTTTCTGCAAAGGAAAACGCGATTGAATGGTGAGTAATACCATGCTTGATAAACATAAATAACATGGTTAGGGTGACATGCACAGCGTCAGCATGTAAATGTAGTTAGTAGCAGCATGCACAGTGTCAGCACCTTCTAACAGCTATTCACCAGCAGCTTATCAGAGCAGCCTGCATACTATACATACATACGTACATAAATACATACGAACTACACTAGGTCCGGTTCTTTTCACGGTTTTTACTCTTCCTCTTGCTGATGTGATTGCCAAGCACAATCTAGGTTTTCACTTCTATGTGGATGACACTCAATTGTACCTTTGCTTTCATTCCTCCCAGCCTTCAAGCACCTCGAATTGTTTCAACTCACTTGCTGCATGCATTGATGACATCCAGACATGGATGGTAGCAAAATTTCTAAAAATAAACGATAATAAAACTAACTTACTAGTTATGGGCAAACCCGGTGGGATTCAGAAATTTGAAAGGCTGCCGCTCCAAATTGGCTCTGCCAGCATATCTCCTGCTGAATCAGCTGGAAATCGAGTTGTCATGTTCCAAAGTGACCTCTAGTTAGACGACGACATCAGCTCCACAATCAAATCTGCCTACTTTCAGCTACATAACATTGCTAAAATTCGGGCTTGTTTAGATAAGGATACCACGTCTAAGTTGGTCCATGCATTTGTGACATCCCGTCTTGACTTCTGTAACTCACTGCTTGCTGGCCTAAAGGCACGTGCAATCAGGCGATTACAGCTGGTGCAAAACTCTGCAGCTAGGCTTGTCTGACGTGAGAGTCGCAGTTGCCACGTCAAACCACTTCTCGCCAACCTGCACTGGCTACCTGCCAAGCAACGTATCGACTTCAAGGATTTGTCGCTCACTTTCAGGTCACTTTATTCTTTGGCTCCAGCCTATCTCTCAGATCTACTTCCCCACCAGGCCAAGCATCATACCACGTGCTTTTCGGAATCCAACAGTCTACAAATACCTCGCACAAACCTCAAATCCTTTGCATACCGTGCATTTAGTTTGTATGCTCCTAAAGCCTGGAACTCCCTCCCGACTTGCGCCAGAAACTCCCCTGACTTGACCACATTTAAAAAGACCTTAAAAACACACCTATTCGAACCAGCTAAGCAGAGAGACTCAACCTAAATCTGCAATCATGAGTAGCTTGTTATACACCAGAAGCAAAGCAGTCTAGCGTGTAGCTTGTCTGCTATGACTCATTTCAGCACTTTTAATAGGATCAGTTAAATAGCACTGGCGGAAGTTGCTCCTGATATCTTAGCACATAGCTGCTTCTTCAATCAAGGGCTGATGACAACCTTCTTAAAAGATGCTGTGACGTGAGCAGAGATGAAACAATATTTACGATGTTATATATGCATGGCAGCATCAGCTGTATCCATTGCAGAAGCAGGACTATGGAAATAGGGTCTTGAGGACTACGTTTCTTCTATACTGAGTATATTAACTTCATGATGATGTTAATCATGACCTCCCTGAATGGTGACCTTTTTGAACTTTTTATGCATTTTTATTATTACTGTATTTATAGGTAGGTCATCTTTTATCCAACAGCTTCTCATTGAAGCTAAACTTCATTTCAATTTGGATCACTAATCATGATCCACAGTAATCTTCACATTCCTGTCGAAATATATCAGTAGGTAGCCTCATACATTTGATTTCGATGTAATACTTCACTGTGTACACTAAGTTACATTACAATGCACTGTTTTTACCAGTTTTTTTTGAACTCCTACAAAAGACGGTGAACAGGTTATCACAGACCAGCCACAATCCTAAACGAAAACTTTTTACCTAAAGAGTACAGTTCAGTTTTAATGCTAATCACTCCAAATAGTCACTATTGGTTTGGATAAACGATCAATTAAAAGGAATACTGACCTAAATACAGTTTCTATTATTATTTTGCTTAATATTTTAGCTGCGTTTATTCATTTAACCATTATATCCTTCTCAAGTGCTACTCATTTGGCCCCGGCTTCGCTAGCATTGACATGCAAAAGTTATGGTCCTAACTCAATGGAAGACTCAGGAGAGTTTATGTGAGATATATGATCAAATTTGCAGAATTTGGTAATACTAGAGAACGATATTGTAAACATTTGTGTGAACATGTTGTTGAATGTGTTGGCATTTCCCAGTGTGAGGTCAGGCACGTGAGCAGCAGGAGAAAAGAGATAGTCAGTGAACGCAAGGAAGCACGTAGGGCAATCATTAAGTCTTAAAACTATATTTTTACATAACCCATAGCGAGAAAAGATCGACTTCTTGCTCACTCAATCAAAATAAGATAAGAGGTTACATCGAACCACTGTCTTATACTTTCTGTATGGCATACGTAAAGCACATAGAATGAGAACAAGTTCTCTGAGGGGAAATAGCAGTACAACATCAATATTAATAATGGTATCTTGAATCGCCATGGCTCACCAGTAAGTATAGTAATATCTTATTGTTGTCTGCAACAATCTTTCAATTAGGCATCTATCACAAGATAAGATGCACATCTCACGCACATTCTTTTGAATCATATATTAAGTAATTGAGATTTTAATCAGTGGCAGTATCTTGCCAGTTTTAAATCACTATTTACTTGGTACTGAGTCACATTGTTTGCCACTGGCTTAGTGTGCTGGTGCTGCTGATAGATTAATTGGCTGCAACATTTTGGCTCATTTTTTTTCGCATTAAATGAGACGTGAATAACACAACCGATCACTTTTCCGAGCCATCATATTTTTGAATGTCACTCTTTAATATAGCCAGGAGTGTGTAATATCACCGTGAACATATTTAGGTTGAGCCAGATACAGAGCAGCATTTTCGAACACAAACATTACTTAGAACTATTAGTTTTCTAGACTCCGGTAAAAGTGTAATTTGAAAAAGTGTGCAGAATATTTATTTATTCAGAGAGAGGTGCAGCTCCCATGTCTTGCGACCAATAATTCATCGATTGAAAAATCATGCTCCTTTAAAAGCCAAGAGTAAGAACGAGTGGTTTATTAAATAGGGTAATATAAAGCGGCCTCCGAGAGTGTCAGAAAAGCCTGCATTTCGTGGCCAGCTATTGATTCCTTTTTAGCAAATACTTTCAAAAAGCGATCATAAATCAGAAAATGGGCAGGTCGAAGCAACCTAAGTAGGCATGCTCTCTGAATTATCTCACTCCTGGCTGTAGTAGTAAAATATCTCACATCCTTTCGAATGCAAGTATGAGGTGGTGAATTCACCAAAGACTTTTTGCCAGCATCAAGAAAACAACTTCAGCTAGTGGTTGGAAAACTGATCTGCAGGGGAATAGTATGTTTTAAGTAATACGCACGGACGTTTTCACCCACTGGTGATAGTCGCAAATTTAGGACAAGCTCTACTAAAATGATATCAATTTTATGAAAATTGACATAGAGCTTTCAGAGAACTCAATTTCTTTGAGACACTTTGGAATTGCAGCACGGGAAGCAGGATCAAATGGCAAGCGGTTGAGTGCTCCCTTTGCAGCAAATGTGGAATGCCTAGAAAGATATAGAGTTCTCCGATGGCCCTATATGAAATGTATTATTATTATTAAGCAACAAGAATAGCATAGTTAGGGGCGATATGCACGGGGCCAGCATTATTGTGTGAGCCTGCGACCTCGGCTGTAATTAGAGAACTGCTTGACACTATTGTAATGTATTTCAGTCAGTAACTCCACAAAGTCATAAAGACCATGTGGGTGCTACGCAGGAGAGTTTTGTATAGCGCACTCACAGCCTAAGCGGCTTTCGGTACGCATTCGGTAGCCAACAGACTTCGTCTCACGCAACAAAGAGAAAGTGGGAAGCATAGCAGAATCAGGAGAGCAGTTGAGGTAGTGAGTAGCATAGAAGTAGCAGTTCAGAACCGCTGAAAAAGATGTGCCATAGTCGGCAGTTGGAGAGTAGTTGTCGTTGCGTAAGAATTATGGAAGCGAGTTCCACAGTCTAGGACCTGCAGAGCTAAAGCTTCTGTCGCCAACTGTCATATGCCTCACCTGTAGCCAATAGTTAAGCCCTTGATGCAGGCAGCAACTGGCCACTAATGCTGATTATATTTCGTGTCGTCTGCTGCAATTGATCGAGCTCTCATAAATGTGCCTGTTGCGAGGAGTAAAGCAGAGTCTTGTTTACTGCTCACGTGCGCCCGCTGTGTCTATGTTAGACTCCCACTACAAAAGCCGCCGCCAGAGATACTGTCACACAACAGCTTGAAATCGGTTGCAGTGGCAGCAAGCACAATTCCGGCATGCCTAGAAAAAACAAATGTCTAATCACAGGGATCCACCGAATACCTTAATAAATAGATGTTTTCAGTTTCTTTTTAAATTGAGTCAAGTAATGAAATGTCGTGACACAAGTTGGATGTGATTGTTAAGCTTTATGAGCCTAAACATTAAAGGTAAGGTTTAAAAGGTTTTGAGGTTTTTCCGAGGTCTACTAAAGCGATTAGATTAAAAAATGTGGGTCCTACGATGGTTAGCCTGTTGGGAGATTGGATCTGTTAGTTAAGTTTCCAGATTTGAGAATACAGGGACATACAACTGAGTGGCAAAACCTTGAATTTAATGCTTTACTCGATAGAAGGCCAGTGCAGGTTGGCGAGAAGTTGTTTGATGTGGCAACAGTGACACCCACGACAGACAAGGCTGGCTGGATAGTTTTGCTACAGCTGTGAGTGCCTGATTGCATAGGCTGGTAGAACAGCAAGCAGGTAGCTACAGAAGATGACACAGATGTCACAAATCTATGGACCAATCTAAGTGTTGTATCCCAGTCTAAACGAGACCAACGTTTTGCAATCATATACAGCTGAAAGCAGACAGACTCAAATGTGGAGCTGACGTGATCGTCTATTAAAACTTCATCTGGGAAAGTTACACATCGGTTCCTAGCATCAACACGAGATATGCTGGCTGAGTCGATTTTGAGCGATAACCTTACCAATTTCTGAGTCACGCTTGGTTTTACGGAAATAGTAGACCTGGTATTCTGTCATTTACTTTTAGAAAAATTACTGCCAATCGTGTAAGGACCTGATCAGCCCATGCGGCAAAAGATTTGAGAGAATTCGACGTGCTGAAGGGCTGGGGGATCAAAGCAGAGGTACAACTAAAAGTTTTCTTCATAGAAGTAAAATCCTAGATTGTTTCAGAGAATACCATCGGCTAGTGGGATAGTATACACCGTGAAAAGAAAAGGATCAAGGACAGAGCCCGAAGGTCCTCAGTATTTTGGTCCATTTGCAACAAGACTCTAAAGTCTTCCACTGAGAGAGTACCTGAACAATTTTGATACAATGACAGTTATGCTCAGGCGAGATGAGAGACACCGAGGAAGGATTTATTGATCGCAGTACTAAAAGTTACGAAAGATAGAACAAAGCAAGCAGAGATACTTGGCATAAGTCTCAATCTCTGAGTAGGTCGCTATACAACTGAGGCCATACCGACTCTAGGGTGGTTAGCGCTAAAACCAGACTGGAACTTACGAGTACTATTTTTTAAGTCTTCAATATATAAGTTCTGCTGGTCCACAAAGACTCGTTCCAGCTTATTTGCAAGGCTTAAAACAATTGAGACTGGGCAGGGGCTAGCTCAAGTTGTCTTAGTTTAGTCGCATTTTCTGGAGTAGTGGACTGGCTACAGCTTTTTGGAAAGCTGCTGGGACATCACGTTGGCTAATTAAATATTTATAATTTTACCTGTGAATAGAAGCAGCAGATCAACGCATTGAAGAAGAAGGGGAATGGGAATAGTGTTTAGAGTCTTCTTTGTGAACTTTGATATGGACGTGAATTTCAAATTCAGATTACTAGGGAATTCTTTGAATGTAGACCTTGAGGTGCTTCGTTTAATTAAGGGACATGATTCAAGATAGAACGCTGCCATCATAGGGCTGGACTCCCAGATCTTGCCCATCTCGTTGAAAAAGAAGCTTGAGAGATGATTGGCTAGATCATGCCAGGGATCAATACGTAAGCAGCTAATCTGGGATTGGTTGAGACGGTTGATATTCGACATTAGCATACCAGGATAGGATATGGCATCTGGGATTCAAAAGTGATTTTATATAAGAAGCTTGACTTCCCCTCAGCTAGGATCGATTGGTACGATCTAAAGTACTCCAAGAAAGCGTTACTAAGTGCAATCGGTCTTGAGTTTTCTTACGCTTTTTGAGCTTGGTCTTAGCAGACCTAGCTAGTTTAATGTATAAGGTAAACTAATGACCTTGGGAGAGTGCACATAGTGAGCCTAGTCAAAGGTGCAAACCGATCGTGCAAGTAAGCTATTGTCGTGTTGCAGCAATTTATCCATTGTAAAATGTCAGAAATGTGACTGAGTGGCAGGGGCAAAGCAGATATTCTTGCAGATACAGCATTGTCGTCGAGGGTCGCATTGCAGCGACACACCGACCTCACTTCCATGCCTTTCCTTGGCGGTCGCTATAGGATTCCGAAAACCGAAGTTCTTGCTGACATCGTATTCGGAAACTGATGCAGCTAAAGACTGTTTAAAGCTTATCTTATCGAGGTCGATAGTTGCGCATGAAACAATCATGTACCTAAAGACATGTAATCGCCCATCGCTTGTTACTGCTGGGTCTACTAAGCGGGCGGCTGTGTTAGATAGGCTGGCGTCTAGTAGTCTGCATGTTAGTTAAGATCTTGCATACCTATTGTCACTCAGTTATTCTAGTTCAAGTGCATTGCTAGTGTTACTGCTGTCTTTCATATCAGCAAATTATGCCTTAAAGAAAGAAAAGCCCCCCATAGCCGCTGCTGCGCCGGTGCACTGAACTGAGACACCACTCGTTTGGTATAAGATGCGAAAAGACTGCCCCCTCGTTTGGCATTCAAAGCGTTATCTCGAACCACTCAGTACGTTTCATTATCAAGCGCTACTGTAACCTCCCTTACTTAGTGGTCGTCAGGGCCTGCTGTAAATCCTGCGGCCCGGCTAAAAGCTTGTCTTTGGAATCCTTGCTCAGCTTGTCAAAAAGAACTAGTAATAAGCGACCTATTTCGTATAACAGATCTTGACATGCTTGCCATAAGGTAACGGTTAACAACGGTAAATGTCCCGAAAAATAAAGTCGCTATCCTAGCTAGTTTCTCCTTTTTTCACACCCATAGTTCGATCAAAATTTGAGGTGAGCTGACGTTATCATGCTCTCAAACTTCGACTTGTAATCAGTCGCTGTTCCCTCGAAGTGGCAGTTCTCTATCACAAATAGTGTATTTGAAAAAAGTTCAGTTGTATGAGCAAATTTGGGCGACTGTGTGACTGTGTGATGAGAAAGGGGCCATGCTAATGAACCATAAACGACCATGAGTCAGTCGTAAGGGAAATTAAGTGGGGAAGGCGTAAGATATGTTGTCAAAATGAGTGTCGAAATGATCCCTAATAACCAAAGATCAATTTCCTGTACACAAAATTGATGTGAGATCAGTTTAACCTGAGATACAAGAATACTTGATACCTAATGGATGATAGACTACTGCCGACATATGTAGCTAGTTGTCCAGTGAAATCAAGACCATAGATTCGAAAGACTGCATCAAGTGTACTGAAAACCACTTTAAGTAAAAGATCTTACTTGCGATAATAATGATTTAAACTCCAGTTTTGATATATGAGATGTTGAAAATAGCGAGAAGCCATTTGGTGTTGCTTCTTGAATTGTTAGGCACTTTATTGATTTCAGCCAAGTTTCAGTCATGGCGAGCTGGCTGTTGCCTTTTTTAAACGATAAAGTTGATTACAAACATGGGTTTATTTTACGTTCAGCATGGAATATAACAATAGGAATGATGTGCGCCTCCGGATTTGTAGCAGGCCTGATTACAACTAAATTAGAGTGATTGGAAGTAGTGCTTGAGGGAAAATTAGCTGATCGGTTTCGGACAAATCAAGGAAAACCGAGTGAGCGGCTACTCACCGGAAATCTCGGGCTGAAGGAGAGGGGTGTCAGTTAATTGTCCGGCCTCCATGTGGTTCAGGTGTACTTTTGTTGTTTTAATGTATAATTGATGGACTTAAGCAACCAATTAATTTTTTGGAACACAATTTGAACTATAATAGCGAAGAGTAAGGGAGTCATGTTGAATTTCATTAGTAAAAGGATTCCAAAATGCACAAAGATGCACATAACTTACCCATGGCCGAAATACATTTTCTAGTTTTAAATCGATAAAAAGGCTGAACAAATATGGATACTGGCTTCGATTCAAGCATAGCACTAACAGTTTCTCACGGTGAAGCAGGAAAAGAGCCTTAAATGTATATTACGAGGATAAATTAAATTAGTGGTCACTTGCATAGACACAACGTCATGTCATTACCTTCCTGAATTCCCGATGTCATAGTCTCTAGAAATACCCTGTAATAAAACAGTTGCAAGCCCTCTTATTCTTATTCTGTTGCTTGTACAAATCTCTTGCAGAAATGTGGTAGTGTCTGTTGGCTACTGAATTCGTGCCGAAAGTCGCTAAGGCTGTGAGTGTGCTATACAAAACTCCTCTGAGTAACACCCACATGGTCTTTATGACTTTGTGGAGTTACAGATGGAGATACATTACATTATTGTCTGTGAGCTCTCCATTCAAACTAATATATATGGCTGGTACGTAATGCTGATTGTTGCCAGATGACTTTAGATTTGCATTATCAAACGCTTTGTTTTTACCTTCGAAAAGCAGATTTAGGAGTAAGCTATAATGCAAACTAGGACGGCAGAATAGGCGATTTGACGTAATTAATTGAGCAGAAAGCCGGCGAATAATACACATTTATATGAAGCAATACCGGTCATCTATTAAATGCAAAAGAGAACCACTGTGAGATAAAATGTATAGAATGGTGATAGTCCGACAAAACACGGGCAGGTCATTCGACCTAACTTAGGTTAAAGCTGCCTTCCATTCTCGAGAGTGTTAAGATGGAATAACAAGAGAAGCTGGCATGTGTCGCCAGCTAGAAGTGATCTGGGAATGCATAGCGTATGGCATTATATATATTAGACAGCCGAGTTACCCATTTGACTTTACTATAAGGACATCGCACTTGCGGAAAAAGAGCTGAGCTTCATAGTGTAGGGATGCGGCCACGCTATTAAGATTGAAGTTCTCACTATCAAGAATCTCTAACTTCCACTGTAGATGTAAACTAATCTCAGCCACGTCCAATCTCAGAAGGATGGTTTTGGAGTGTTCTTTTCTAGAACAATAGCTGGACGAGTAGTAGACCTAGGGGACGAATTCAGTAATGAGCCTATCATCTACCGACGACTGGTACATTAGCTCAGTCTATTTTTCGTTTTTCCATGTTAGATTATGTAAGTAAGGATGCGATACATTAGGGCTGGACACTTCCTTAATGCTTTTTACGATGGAGGACATTTTATACTCTGGGTTTGTCTACTGAAGTTACGGAAATTTACGTCTAAATTTATACAGGGTAATAATAATAATACACTTGATAAAGCGCATTTAGATAACTCAATCTCTTTCTATGTGCTTTACATTTGCTGCAAAAAAACACGATCAAATGATGACTGGAAATATTACTCTTGATAAACAACTTTAATGACATGGTTAGGGGTGACATGTACAAGGTCAGCATGCAAGTGTATTTAGTGGCAACGTGCAACAGTGTCAGCATCCATAAGCACATAAAGGATGAATCACAGAGACCAAGTAAATGCAGTTATAAATAGGTGCATTTTAAGTTTCTTTTAAAATTTGGTCAAGCTAGGGGATGTCGAGACAGAAGGCAAGAGTGAGTTCCACGCTTTGGGAGCACATTAACTAAAGGCACAGTCTCAAAATGATTTGAGGCTGGTACGAGGTATAAGTAAGCAGTTAGCTTCTAAAAAGCATTTGGTACGATGCTTTGCTTGGGTGTGTCATGACGCAAATCGGGAGTGGGATCCAGGCTTTCGGAGCATTCCAACTAAATGTACAATCTCCAAAAGATTTGAGGTTTGTACGAGGTATTCCTAAACTGTTGGATTCCTAAAAGCGGGTGGTACGATGCTTGGCCTTGTGGGGGAGTAGATCTGATAGGTAGGCTGGAGCCAAAGCATGAAAAGACCTTACAGTGAGTGACAAAACCTTAAAGTCGATCTGCTAGTTTACTGGTAGCCAGTGAAGGTCGGCGAGAGAATGAATTCAAATACTGTCAGTCGGAACGATGGAACATTTAGTTCGTAGCAACAAATCGACGAGCCAGTTTGCTTCAAGTTTACTTTTATTTTCACAAATTTCCCTCAAGCTACAGAGTATTCATGATGCCCAGGCTTCACGTGATAGCTGGCGAATATTATAGGTAATAGTTGAGCTGGAAAATAGAGATATTCAGTATTCCCTCCTGATCCGATCCTGCAGTAAACATAATAATAAGCAATTTACCACGTGCGTTAGAAAAATTTACCAACGTTTCATAAATCACAGTCAATAATGTATGACATATATCAGTAGGTAAATACTACTAAAAGCAAATGCTAGTACTCATTGTTAAACAAGCCAGACGTCCCTTTCATACATCAAAACGGATTGATTACACACACGCACACCCACACACCCACCCCCACACCCACCCCCACACCCACACCCACACCCACACCCACACACACACACACACACAAACGCACACGCACACGCACACCCAAACACCCACACACCCACACCCACACCCACACCCACACACCCACACACACACACACACACACACACACACACACACACACACACACACACACACACACACACCCCACACCCACACCCACACCCACACCCACCCCCACACCCACACCCACACCCACACCCACACCCACACCCACACCCACACCCACACCCACACCCACACCCACACCCACACCCACACCCACACCCACACCCACCCACACACCACACCCACACACCCACACCCCACACCCACACCCACACCCCACACACACACACCCACACCCACACACACACACACACACAAACGCACACGCACACGCACACCCAAACACCCACCCCCACACCCACACCCACACCCACACCCACACCCACACCCACACCCACACCCACACCCACACCCACACCCACACCCACACCCACCCCCACACCCACACCCACACCCACACCCACACCCACACCCACACCCACACCCACACCCACACCCACACCCACACCCACACCCACACCCACACCCACACAAACACACCCCCCCCACACAAACACCCCCCACACACCCACACCCACCCACCCACACACACACACAAATATGTATATATATATATATATATATATATATATTTACATATATATATGTATATATATATATATATATATATATATATATGATTGATAAGTATTGAGCTTGAGGGAAATTAATTATCACTCGTGAGGTTATAACATGACACTGGGCTCGAGTCCACGACTTCGTTAGTCAAATTGGATTAGTTAAGGGAAGTCGTTAATGCTAGCATCTTATATCCTATGATAAATCAGTACCTAAATACGAAATATTTGGGAGGAATAGACTTTATTTCGAATGTATCTCAAACTTAATGGGGCATTTCTATCGCTGCTTGTTCCCTGGCATATCCCTTGTCACAAAGAAACTTACTTGTTCCGTATCCACGAGGAGTGCTAGCTTACGAGTGAGCTAGGTTCCATGGAAAACACGGTATCATAATCTGCAGCTAAGCTTGTTCATCATGATAGTCGTGGTTGTCACATGACACCACTTCTTGAGGAGCTGTACGGGCTCCCACTAAAGTAATGCTTTTACTTCGAGGTTCTGTCACTCAATCATAAGTCCCCTCATTCTGTTGCTTCAGCCTACGTAACGGATCTAGCTCTGCATACAAATAAATGTCATATCACTCAATTTTCGGTATGCCGTCTCGTACCCAAACCTTGAACGAACCTCAAGTGTTTCGGAGATCGTGTGTTTACTTTGAATGCTCCAAATTTAAGCCTGAAATTCACATCCGATTCGCCTGACGACCTCTTCCGACTTGACAACATTCATAATAAGATAAAAAGCATCTATCTAGCTCAGAATTTAGTGGTTAAATCCTATTCATCCTTTGTCTGCTGCTTATCCGCGACGACACTGTAAATGCTACCAATAAATATTCCTACTTATTGCAAGCATTCGCATTCTGACCCAGTCTACGTCACAACTAACCACCCAATGCTTGTTTTAGTCGAGCATGCTACCGCTATCCATTCAACCATGGTTCCATTGCTACAAATACAAAGTTTGTATACACAGATTGACCTATCTGATTTAGTATTATGTCACGTATTAATATTTCTATGATTATAATTCACTCCTTGCTGCATCTCCCCGTGTGGTGTTCATATATTTTTCTGCGACACTTAACTTGTCACGGTTATCTAAGCATGAAACCGGCCCTTGGGAAGCCTTGAATACTACTTCTCACAGCGAGTTTTGAAGCACCTATATGCGGATTTGATTTAATAAGGGGTTATGCAGAATTTTAACTGTCATCATTTCATATGATGTGGGTCCCGGTGATTCGTCCTTGATGTGCTTATGCGTGCTGACACTTCGCATGCCGACACTAATCACATTTGCATGCTGAGCCTGTGCATGTCACCCTTAACCATATTATTCATTTAGTTTGTTTTTCAAGCATGATTTTACTTACCATTCAATTGCATTTAACTTTACAGCAAATGTAAAGCGCCTAGAGAGAGATTAAGTTATCTGAGGGCGCTTTATCAAGTGAATTATTATTATTATTTTTATTATTATGATAACCTTGCTCAAAAGCAGTGGTTCTCACCTTCGTGGTTGAGAACCTGTTGGGGTCGAAGGACCCGTTCACACGGGTCACCTAAGACCGTCGGAAAACAGTCATTTCCACATTTTATACAAGACAGCTTTATGGTCGGCGATCACCAAAACGTGAGGCACTGCATTAAATGGTCGCAGCTTTAGGCAGGCTGAGAACCACTGCTCGAAAGGATAAGTATACCATTTCTCCCTTGTTTACTCTGATCAACTGGTCAATTGCATCTGTCCTTTGTATGCCGTACTTTTTCAAATGAGTTTGGAACATAAATGACTTTCGCAGTCACTTTATAAAAGTCCAAGTTACCTAACAACGGCTCCTCGTGCATTCGTCAGGGTTAACCTTGCACTCTTTTAGATGTTTACTAATATGGCACTTGATAGATGAAAAATAGCTGTACACCTTTCGAATTCATAAACATACTTACTTAGGCTGATATGAAGACGGCATTGGTGCAGCACTTGACCGCGAGAAAAAAATTATGTCGATCTTGTAGCAGGGCAGTAAGATTGCAGAGCTTCCTGACTTGCTTGAGAGTACATGCGTCTTCACCTATTGCTTCACATTCATCAGTGACTTCAAACTTAAAAAGCAGAAGAAAGTGGCAACGCCAGCTGCAAAGTTTACAGTAACTGAGTTGATTTGCTGGACTACGTCGTTTCATAGCACAATTGAATCCTTAAATACACATTTCTTTACACGTAGCTCTAAATATATCACATAATGCAGTGCATGGCAAGTTAAAATTACTTACCAGACTCTCGCTTATTGCCCGGTTCGGCATTGTCGAAAGCAGTAAGGAAACTATTACCTACCTCTGCTAACGCAACTGCGAAGCATAGCAGGAAAGCAGCAAACAGCACAGCTGATCGGAGTGTCATTTTTCAGAGCTTACGAC
Source organism: Cristatella mucedo (assembly GCA_009760855.2). Taxonomy (NCBI): domain Eukaryota; kingdom Metazoa; phylum Bryozoa; class Phylactolaemata; family Cristatellidae; genus Cristatella; species Cristatella mucedo. The sequence continues at coordinate 138,409 of WPIO01000090.1, read as the reverse complement.
ACTTCGATGATTAACCAGCGGTTTTAAGGAGTTTAGGTTTTAAGAAGCATTAGCTCAGGTTTTAAAGAGCAGCGGTCAGACCTCTGGCACGAAAAAATAAGAGTTACTAGCGTCGTTTTCAGTCAGTGCGCCCTTTGGAAAGTAAGTGCAGCAACTATGAATCGACCGCGACAGCTATTTTACAGATAAGTATCTAAGAAACTGCCGGTGCAAGTCTGGAATCACTATCACATGAGAGCGGACTGTGCGTTACCTTGACAGATTTGCTGCTTGGCCGACTAGTGGCCTGTTAAAGCACACGTCAGCTTACGAATGTCATACACAGCAGCCGTTCCTCTGGTTTCGGCTGCTTTGCCCACATTCAAGTTCACCCGGAGCTGGAACCACGCTCAAGGCTTAGTTGCCACCATCTGTTTAGGGGTTAACATTTTCTGGGAAACTAAACTTCCAGCGGTCTTGGTGGTGCTTAATACAAGTGAGCTTTTAAAAGGAGTAGTGCTGCATGCCATCTATGCGTACAGCATTTGTATCAATTTAAGACCAGAGGAAGAAGTTGACGGGCCTTATGTTGGTTTTGTCTTAGACTCCAGTAAACGTGCTCTGCCGATTATCGAAAGCAACGACTTACGGCAACATATGACGCAGCCAACAACTTTTGGCTCACAGGCTTTGCAGCTACTTGCAAGAATATAAATAAACAGCACATTATCGAAAGAATTATTAAATGCAGTTATTTATGTTTTAATAGCCATAAATATACTGTTTAGGACCGGCTAAAGATCGACAGGACATTTTTGATTCTTCAAAAAGCAGCTAGCTTCGTCTATCCGTTAATGTGTATCACCAGCGAAAGCCCCTGCTGCTTCCCGCCAGAATGTTGATAGCCGCCAAAGACAATTTTTTGCCAATTCAAAGGATCTATTAAATTACACACTCATCCTAATGTTATTCTTATATTAGCTCTCGATTGAAAACCTCCCAACTTATTTGTTTCTGTTGCCCAATCTACCGTATTTTTGTACGCCAACTCTTCTTGACAACCTGTTTGAAATCGATAATGACCTTCATTAGCACCAGTTATTCCAGTTTTGAATTACCATTATAATATATTTCACTCAAATAATGAGAATTTCGTGGAGTCACTGAAAATAGCAGAAAATATATTCGATCCTAAAATGTGTAAACAAAAATAACCTCTGGCACAACATTGTTATCACAATTTAGAATGCTTCCTTTCAGCAAAGATATACACTTAGGAACTTTTGATATCATAGGAGCTTTAGATAATTTGTAGAGTTTTGAAGATTAACTACACAAATAATACTTTAAGGAAAGGCATAGTGATATGTGACTGAAATTGTTGGAGCAACTTTGGTCCATCATGTAATCAGCAGCAAACCGATGCTGTGGTACCAATCATATGTAGCTCTGCATTTTACTAATTCCTTTAAACTATAGTGCCTGATTATAAATATGCTTCTATTTCTACTGTAAAGCAACTCTGCCGTGATATTGCTACCTTAAAAAAGCTGAACGGTTAGTTCCTCAATACGTCTGGCCTTTTTTCTCTGCATATCCTTCAGTTTTCCTCCAGAGACAAACGGCTTAATTGAGATAAGATCTCTTGAAGCAATGACGGTAGCCAACATGTTCTCGTCCATGAACTCTCTACTGAAAATAACACGCTTTTAATTAATGCCTTAGTTACCAAAATCAATTTACCATAATTAACACAATAATGATAACAACAGGTGAGGATGTCACACCGAGTCATAGTCTAGATGTCATACTAAATATCAAAAATGTTTCAAATGAGAGCTGGGTTGGTCCAGCGGTCAAGGTCTCGCCCCGACTAAGGTCTGGCTGAGGTCGTGGGCTCGAGCACTGGGACGCATGTGAAGCGCCTGAATAGAGATTTAGTTCTCTTGGGGCACTATACAAATGAATTATATTATAATTATATTAAATGATCCTGAAAGAGATAGATGCATTAAAAAATTATATCCATTGGTGAACAATGACACCAGCGATTATATCTGAGATCATTGAGGTATTGTTCAGATAAAGATTGGAAGATTTGTACCGCCAAGGAGGTGCTTGAACTAGCTCATTCTGCTAGGGCATCGCAGGAAAATCATTGGAGATAATCTTTAACGTGTAAACGTTAATTTACCTAGAAGCAAATGCTTGATATACTACTAGCGATATAATAATAAATCCGAAACAAAGCCTAATCTATTATCTAGAAAGGTTACCTTAGATCTGACTGAAGTTTTACCAGCCTTATTAAAAAATTGCCGTTGTTACTGCTGCAACGAATCTTAATGCTCAAAACGATCTAGCTAACACGGTAGTACCTCTACGATATGCTAACTGCCGAACTCTCAAAGTTAACTTGAATGAAATCAAGCTTAGTTATATCATTGCGAGCGAGTTATCGACAAGAGTGCATGAACAGGTTGGAGAAGTCGTGAAGTTAATGAGTGCGCTATACAAAACTCTCCTGCGTAACACCCACATGGTCTTTATGACTTTGTGGAGTTACTGACGGAGATACATTACATTACATAATGTTGACGAACTAAGATGGGTACGCTCCATAGCCACTATCCTACTAAAGACCGCTCCAGAAAAAAATACAGTATGTGTGGGCAGGCACTTCGAGTAGAGAGATTGAAAATACTTGTTTGAGCAGTGACTCCGATTCAGAAACCTTATGCCTTAGCTTCAGAAATAATTGTCTGTGGAATGTACATGATGACAGAATAGTGCAGAAATCCAGAACGCTGGCGAGGGTGCAAAACCAGCCGGTTTAGTTTGCTTCAAAAAGTCTATCCGATAGTCGCACAGTGGCCTAAAAGTAGAACATCGAATAACGCCCAGCATACAACTTCTTCATCTGAAGGCCAAAGTCTTACGGAAAACTATCTCGGGAGTTTAGCTCAGTACACCATTTCGCCATAAATGCTGACGTATCCTGCTGTAATTTATACGCGTTCCGAAGCCGCTAATCGTCTCAAATACTGTCATGTATCACACCTGAGCCATACTTGAAAGAGGTTTCAGGCAGCTGCTTGACGCACCTCTTCGTAAAGTGGTGGGTAATGCTGCTGCTAGCAACTACCAGAAAAGATTTAAATTAATGATAAAAGGATATTTTTAGAGGATCCCTATTTAAATTAATCTCTTTTAGAAACGTATGCCTGCTTCAAATTGGCGCAGGCTTAGGTTTATGTTAGGAATGGTTATTAAGTGCTCGATTTGGGCAGATGCACCATACAAGGAATCTAAACTCTCAATAGCATTGAGAAAACAGTAAAGTACCCAAGTAATGCTGTGAGAGGAAATTGGGCTTGACTTTTAATTTGATGCTGCCAATTCTGGGGCTTTGGACGTGTCAGTCGAAAATGAGCTGCAGCCTTTGGAAGCTGGAAGACTTAAGGCACTGTCTCCAAGGGATTAATTAGATCTACTTTTGAGATACCACCAATAGACTTGAGCTTGTGCTTATTAGACCTAGCTAGTTTCATATCAGTGGGAAACCACAGGTGGTTCAGTAGAGGGTGGACAGTGTGATTGGCCTGAGGGGCAAACTCGTTTATAGTGTCAGTCATTGTCGTGTTGCAGCATTCAATCGTAACGATAAGTCAAACGAGTGAATGAGCAGCAGGGGCAAAGCGAATGTTATCTCAGGGACAGCTTCGTTGTCAAGAGTCTTGAGGTTTCACTATGCACAGGTGAGTTTAGTTAAGGAGTTTACCCGTTTGAGAATAATTTTTGAGTGTGGTCAGAAAAGCCGAGTATCGTAGAAACTGGTAGTTACAGACTGCTGCTGTAGGACAAAGTTTGGTCAAGTGTGTGACCCTTGATCTGAGTAGAGTCATGCACATGAGCTTGAAGAGAGAGAGAGAGAGAGAGAGAGAGAGAGAGAGAGAGAGAGAGAGAGAGAGAGAGAGAGAGAGAGAGAGAGAGAGAGAGAGAGAGAGAGAGAGAGAGAGAGAGAGAGAGAGAGAGAGAGAGAGAGAGAGAGAGAGAGAGAGACAGTGTGTAAAGGAGTTCGATTATGAAGACAAAATTTATGTTTGCAATTGAAGGCTTCAAATCAGGCCTGTTAAAACTCCATCGTCCCAACTTCAAACTTACCTTTGGAATCCTGGCTCACTGTGTAATACAACCTGGTAATAAGCGAACCAATTTCTGAAAATGGTCTCAAGTTGCTCGCCCTAACGGAAACTTGGCTAAAGTTGATAAACTGTCCGACAATTAAAAATGCTACCCCACCTGTTTTTTCATTCTTCCAAAACATTAGATCGACCGAAATTGGAGGTGAAGTGGCTGTTATCGTGTGCTCTAATTTTTACTTTAAGCCATTTGCAGTAGCCTCGAAGCAGTGTTTTAAATGGATTGTCTTGGTCACACCCGAAAGCAACCCACCGATAGCAGCAGTAGTCTACAGCCCACTAGGTACCGATTGATTAAACTTGAATTTATGTGAACTTATTTCAATTCTATGTGTGAGAAATCAATGCTTACTCGATATCGGTAATTTCAATCTACATTTTGATAACTTATCCGATGCCTTCAGCACTAAATCTTGTGCATTGACTGACTCATCGTCTCTTGTGGTTCATGTGCATGGCCATGCTCACGTCAACGGTCACACACTCGACCAGATTTTCCCATACAACTGCATTTTTTCATCCCAATTTATTAGCAAATCCTGCTTATCTGACCACATGCCGATCTCATTCAATCTAAAGTGTGTGCCAGCCTCCTCCTTCTCTATAATCACCGGTGAATCGCGAAACCTCAAGACCTTTGACATCGACCCTGTCAATGAGGGATTATCTGCTTTGCCTGTGCTGCTCAGTCCCCCCTCTGAACTGTCATCATTGATAGGCAGCTACAGCACAGCACTAACTGACATACTCTACGAGTTTGCACCTCTGAGTAAGCTCACTGTGAGCCCTCGCCCAGACGGTCTTTGGTTTACCACCGACATTAAACTAGATAGGTCTACTAAGCCTAAGCTTAAAAAAGCATTCACAATATAATGACTGAATGTCCATCGACATGCATACGAGGATTATTGTAGGTCGCGTACCAATTGATCCTAGCAAAGGCCAAGTCTAGCCTCTATAATGACATTGTTGCATCACAGATGCATAATCCAAAAATGCTGACATCGACACCCAACCACCTCCTTAACCGCTCCCGGCTTAGCTCCGTACCTGACTATCCCTGTCATGATCCGGCCGATCGCTTCTCTTGATTCTTTGTTCACAAGATGGACGCGATCAGAATCTATCTGTGCGACGACAGCTTCCTCCCTAGAACGCTGTCTCCGGATTCCTGGCTGAATTTGATTGTCTAAATTTACGCAAGTCACTATTCATGTCGCCCTGAAATTCATATCCCAATCAAAGAAGAAAACAAGTCCTTTGGACCTATTCCCGCTGTCTAGTTTTCTAGACTCCGGTAAAAGTTTGTAATTTTAATTTGAAAAAGTGTGCAAAAAAGCTCTCGCTACCGATGACGCATCGATTGACAATGAAGCTCCTTAAAAAGCCTAGAGTAAGAATGAGGTTCTTATTACATAGGGGAATATAATGCAGCCTCTGAAAGTGTCCGAAAGGCCTGCATTTTGTGGCGAGCTATCAATTTGTTTCAGCCAATACTTTCAAAAACAATCAGACATAAGAAAATGGGCAGGGTGAAGCAATCTAAGCAGGCCTGGTCTCTGAATGGGCTCACTCCTGGCTGTAGTGGTAAGATATCTCAATTTTTTTCGAATGCAAGTATGAGGTATTTAATTCGCCAAGGATTTTTTCCAGCTTCCAGAAAAACTTTTGCTGTCGGTTAGAAAGCTGATCTGCGGGCGAATAGTTTGTTTGATAAAGTTTCTATAAACTTTTTGCACACGGGTGATAGTCTTACATATACGATACGCACTACTATAATGATGCTAACATTTTTTAATTTTGTATAGAGCTAATAATAATAATAATAATAATAATAATGTACTTGATAAAGCGCCCTCAGAGAACTTAATATCTTTAAGGCACTTTGCATTTACAGCTCAGGAAGCACGATCACATGGTAAGTTTTTAGCTTCCTTGAGGTATTTAAAAAGAACTTTGAAACACACCTATTTAGGACAGCATTTAGTAGGTCCCTGCGATTCGTCCTTCATGTGCTTGTGCGTGCTGACACTGTACTTGCTGCCACTAACCACATTTGCATGCTGACCGTATGCACGTCACACCTAACCATATTATTCATGTTGTTTGCATATCAAGCATGATATTGCTCACCATTCAATTGCATTTCCCTTTACCGCCAATGTAAACCGCCTAGAAAGAGATTGAGTTCTCCGAGGGCGCTTTATCAAATGCATTATTATTATTATTATTATTATTCCTTTGCAGGGAATGTAAACTGCCTATAAAGAGACAGAGTTATCCGAGGGTGCTATATTAACTGTACCATTACTATTACTAAGCAAAAATAATAACACGGTTAGGCGGGATGTGCACAGGTTCAGCATGCAATCGGTTTAGCTGCAGCAAGCACATCTTCAGCATGCCTAAGCCCAAACAATTCCGACTCCCAGGGATCCACCAAACACTTGATAACTAGATGCGTTGTCAGTTTCTCTTTAAATTTAGTCAAGTAATAGAATGTCGTGACATCAGTCGGATGTGATTTTTAATATTAATGAGCATACATAACTATTAAAGGCAAGGTCTCCAAACAATTAAGTTTCGTCCGAGGTCTGTGTAAACGATTAGATTCCGAAAATTGGGTCTGAAGATGTTAAGCCTGTAGGAGATTTGATCTGATTAGGTTTTCAGATTTGAGAATAAAGGGACATATAATTGAGTAAAAAACCTTGAATTTGATGCTTTTCTCGAAAGAAAGCCAGTTCAAGTCAGCGAGAAGTTACTTGATCTGGCAACAACAACACCCACTACATACAAGGCTGGCTGGATAGTTTTGCAACAGCTGTGAGTGCGTAATTGCACTAACCGGTAGACTAGAAGTCATGCAGTTAGGCTGACTTGACTGTAGAGCTGACGTTATCGTCTAATAAAAGGTCATTTTGGAACATGACGCGTTGGTTCCTAGCGTCAACAGGAGATATACTTGCAGAGCCAATTTTGAGCATTAACCTTTCCGATATCTGAATCACACTTGCTGTGCACTCTAATAGCAAGCTGGGTTTACCATAATTAAATTTTAGAAAGTTTACTGCTATCCGTGTAAGGACCTTATCAACACATGCAGCAAGGGAGTTGAGAGAATTCGACGCGCTACCGGGCTGGAGGGAATCAAAGCAGAGGTACAACTTAGTGTTTTCTGTATAGATGTAAAATCCTAGATTGTTTCAGACAATCACATCGGCCAGAGGGAAAGTTCATACCGTGAAAAGAAAATCACCAAGGACAGAGCCCTAATTTCTCCTCTATTTTCTTCAGATAATCTTTGTCTATTCACACCAAGACTCTCAAGTCTCTCATTGAGATAACCAACCCTCAACCATTTTAATACATGTGCAGTTATGCTCAGGCGAGATGAGAGACTCTGAAGAAGGACTTAGTGATCAATGTACTGAAAGCTGCCGAAAGATAGAACACAACAAGCAGAGAAACTTGGCTTTAGTCTCTATTTCTATGGAGGTCGCTATAAAACTGATGCCCTCCCGACTCTAGAACATTAGCTCTAAAACCAGCCTGGCACTTTATAGAAAGGTTTTAAATCTGTAATATATGAGTTCCGCTGGTCCGTGACGACTCGTTCCAGCTTATTTTACAGGCGTAACAAATGGGAGACTGGGCGGGGCTCGCTTAAGTTGTTTTAGCTTGGTCACATTTTCTGGAGTAGTGGCCTGACTACAGCCTTTTGGAAAGGTGCCGGGACATCGCATTACGCTAATTAAATATTTATAATGTTAGTTATGCATGGAAGCAGCAGATCAATGCATCGTATAAGCAGGGAAATTGAAATAGTATCCAGAGTCTTACTTGCTAACTTTGACCAAGACGTGAATTTCAGAACCAGATCACTAGTGAATTTCTTGATTGTAGACTTTGAGGTGCTGCATATAATTAAGGGACATGATTCAAGGGGAACGCTGACATGTTAGGGATGGGCTTCCGCATCTTGTCTATCTCGTTGACAAAGGAGCTAGAGAAACGATTAGCTAGATCATTCCAGGGATCACTTGGTAAGCAGGTTATTTGGGAACGGTTAAGAAGGTTCCACATTAGCATACCTGGATATGGCATTAGGGATTCAAAAGCTAGAAGAAGCTAGAATTCACCTCTGCTAGGATCAATTGGTACGGTCTACAGTAACTGTTTAAAGGTCATGTTATCGTGTTTTACCGAAGCTCATACAATAATTATTTACCTATAGACATATAATCGCCTATTGCTCCGGACTGCTGGGTTTCCCATGCAGGCGGCAGTGTTAGATAGGCAGGTGTCCAGTAGCCTGCATGATAGGTAAGATCGTGCGTACCTATTGTCGCTCAGTTATTGCAGTTCTTATGCATTACTAGTGTTATTGCTGTCTCTCATATCCGTAAATTATGCATTAACGAAAGAAAAGCGCCCCAAAGCAGCTGCTTGGCCGGCGCACTGAGCTGAGACGCCACTCCTTTGGCAGGAGATGGGATCCGAGTACCCCCTTACTTGGCATTCATAGCATAATCTCGAACCACACAGAACGCTCATTATTAAATATCACTGCAATTTCCATTACTTAGTGGGCGTCAGGCCTATTCTAACTCCGGCGGCCCAACTTAAAGCTTTTCTTTTGAATCCTTGCTCAACGAGTCTAAAAGCACTAGAAGGTAATAAGCGACCCTATTTCTGAAAAAAATCTTGACAAGCTTGCCTTAAAGAAACGGTTAAAAACGGTAAACGTTCCGATAAATAAAATCGCTATCCCAGCTGGTTTCTCCTTTTATCACACACCTAGATCAATCAAAATATTTGAGTTGGAGCTGCCTTTATCATGCATTATAAAAGCCATTTACTGTACCCTTGAAGTGGCAGTCCCCTATAGGCCAATGATGTATTAAAAAAAGTTCAGTTTTATGAGAAACTTTGAGCCAGTGTGTGACCTTTGATGTGAATGGGGCCATGCACTTGAGCCGAAAGGGACAATGAGTCAGTCGTGTGCGAAATTCAGTGCTGAAAGCATTAGACTTGTTGTGCCAAAATGAGTGTCTAAATTATCCCTAATGAGGAAAGATCAATATTTTGTACACGGCATTGATCTGAGATCAGTCTAATTTGAGATAAAAGAGGAGCTTGTACCTGACGGATGGGAGACTACAGCCAGTATCTGTAGCTTGTTGTCAGGTAAAATAAAAACAATAGATTCAAAAGACTGCATCGAGGGTACTGCAAACATCTTGAAATAAAGGTCTAGATTGCGATTAAAATGATTTAAACACAAGTTTGGACATATCAGATTTTTAAAATAATGAGAAGCCATTCAGTGTTGCTTCTTTAACTGGTGGGCAGTTTGCTGATTTCGGCCAAGTGTAAGTCAAAGCGAACTGGTTGTTGCCTTTTTAAACGATAACGTCGTTTAAAAGTAGGCGTTTACTTCACATTCAGGGAGGAATCAAATGATAAGAATGATGTGGCCATCAGGATTTGCAGCAGGCCTAATTACCACTAAGTTGAGAGATTGGAACTAGGGCTTTAGGGAAAATGAGCTGAGCGGTTTGAGACAAAGCTAGGAATACTGAATAAGTGGGCACTCTGCAGGAACCTCTGTCAGAGGGAGAGGGGTGTCAGTTATCGGGCCGGCTTCTACATTGCTCAGTAGCACACTTGTCTTTTTTATAGCGTAAAATTGACGGATCATAGTAACTGCAATTGATTTCTTGGAATAAATCTGAACTACGATAGCGAAGATTGAGGAAGCCATGGAGAATTTCGTTAATGTAAAGATTCCAAAAATGTACAACGATGCAAATTGCTTAAGCATGTCAGTATCAAACTTTTTAGTCTTACATCGATGAAAACGTTGAACTGATGTTGATACTGGCTTCGATTCAAGCATAGCAATACAAGTTTCTCATAGTGAAGCAGAAATAGAGCCTTAAATGTGTACTACCATAATAAATTAAATCAGTGGTCACTGGGGGAGTAGATCAGATAGGTAGGCTGGAGCCAAAGAATGAAGGACCTAAAAGTGAGCGACAAAACCTTGAAGTGGATACGTTGTTTGACTGGTAGCTGCTGCAGGTTGGCGTGAGAATTAATATAACTAGGTCAGTCGGAATTACAGACCCGTTATTTCCTTGCAAAAAATCAAAGAGCCAAGCTGACTTAAAGCTATTTTTATTTCCACAAATTTCATTCAAGCTACACACTATTCATTATCCCCAGGCTTCACGTGATTGCTGGCGAAAACTTTAGGCAATACTTGTGCTGAAAAATACAGATTTTCAGTATTTTTGCTTGCTCCAATCCTGAAGTGAACATAATCAGAAACACTTTACCAAGTGAGTTGGAAAATGCAACAACGTTTCATAGATCACAGTTAATCGCGTATGCCTTTCATCAGTAGTTAAATACTGCTAAAAACAAATACTAGTTCCCTTTTTATACTAACCAGACACCTCTCTCAAACATTAAAACAGATTTATTACAAAACAGTTTTTTCTATAACATAATTTATTCAAGTATCCCTAAGAATTCATGATCAGTCAGTTTTTATACTAGGACGAATCCCACTGACAATACACTCTCACACACACAAACACACAAACACTCACACACCACACAAGCACTCACACGCCCCCACACACACTCATAGACACACACAAATACACACACACACACACACACACACACACACACACACACACACACACACATATATATATATATATATATATATATATACATACACACATATATATATATATATATATGATTCATTTGTATAGCGCCCTGAGGGAAATGAATCACAATATGTGAGCTTCCCACATGGCACTGGGCTCGAGTCAACGACCTCGATAGTAAAATTAGATCAACACAAAATCAGTCGTCGATGGGAGCACCTTATACCCAATAGTAAATCAGGACGTAATTACGAAATACTTGGGGAAAGTGACTTAATTTTATATGTATCTCAAACTTGGTGAAGTTTTTCTGTCGGCGATTGTTCCTGGCATTTCCCTGGGCACAAGGAAACTTATTTGCTCCGTATCCACGAGGAGTGCTAGCCTACGAGTGAGCCAGTTTCCATTGAAAACACGGAATCATAATTTGTAGCTAAGCTTGTCAGTCGTGTGAGTCACGGTTGTCACATGACATTCTTGAGGACCTGTACTGGCTCCCACTAAAGTAACACATTAACGTCGAGGTTCTGTCCCTCAATCATAAGTCCCCTCATTCTTTGACTCCAGCCTACGTTTGAGATCAACATCCCCAGCAAGCTAAGCATGGTATAACTTAATTTCTGGTATCATGTCTCGTACATAGACCTCGAACGAACCTCAAGTGTTTCGGAGATCGTGTATTTACTTTGAATGATCTCAATGTAAGCCTAAAGATCGCATCCAACTAGCATCACAAAATCTTCCGACTTGACAAAATGTATAAGAAGATAAAAACTATACATTTATCGAAGCATTTAGTGGTTACTTTTTATTTGTTCTTTGTCCACCGCTTATCCCCGGCGACACTGCACATGTTTCCAGTAAATATTCCTACATATTGTACACATTCGCATTCTGATCCCGTCTATGTCACCACTAACCACAATATGCTTGTTTCCATCGAGCATGCTACCACTGCCCATTTAACCATAGTTCCTTTGCAGCAACTGCAAAGTTTTTATAATTAGATTGACCTATCGGAGGTAATTTTATCTTAATTATTAATATGGTTAATATAATGATTTACCATTTTGATGAATCTCCCCGAGTGGTATTCATATCTTTTTCTATGATACTTAACTTGTCACGGTTGTCAAAGCATGAAATTAGCCCTTGGGACCAACTTGATTACTACTTCTTTCAGCGAGTTTTAAAGCACCTAGATGCATATTTGATTTATTTAGGGGCTTTAAATTTTTTTAACTGTCATCATCGCATATTTTAATTTTGGTGCAAAGCATGGTTCTCAACCTCTGGGTTGGGACCTCTTTGCACGTCGAACGACCCTTTTACTTGGGATTTCACCTGAGATCGTCGGAAAACACACATTTCCACATTTTGCACAAATTAACTTCTTGGGTGGGGGTCACAAAAACACGAGCCACTGTATTAAAGGGTTGCGGCATTAGGAAGTTTGAGAAGCACAGCCCGAAAGTATCACGATACCATTTCACCCTTGTTTACTCTATTCACCAGGTCAATGGATCTGTCCTTTGCATGCCATACTTTTTCGAAAGAGTTTGGAACCAAATTGACTTTCGCGGTCAGTTTGTCAAAGTTCAAGGCACCTAAAAGCTGCTCCTCGTAAAATCGTCAAAGTTAACGTTGTACTTTTCTTAGATTTTTACTAATCTGGCACTTGTTCGATGAACAATAGCAGTACCCATTTTGAATTCCTAAATATACTTACTTAGGCTGATAGGAAGACGTCCTTGATGCAGCATTTGATCGTGAGAAAACATTTATGTCGATCTTGTAGCAGGGCAGTGAAGTTGCACAGTTTCCTGACTTGCTTGAGAGTACACACGTCTTCAACTATTGCTTTACATTCATCAGTGACTTGAAACATAAAAGCAGAAGAAAGTGGCAACGCCAGCTGCAAAGGTTGCAGTAACTGAATTGATTTGCCGGGTTCAGCCGTTTCATGACACGACTGGCTCTTTAAATACATATTTCTTTTCGCGTAGCTCTAAATACATATCAAATAATGCAGTGGCTGGTTGGTTAGAATTACTTACCAGGCTCAGGCGTATTGCCCGGTTCGGCGTCGTCGAAAGCAGAAAAGAAACTATTACCTGCCTCTGCTACCGCAACTGCGAAGCATATCAGGAAAGCCGCACACACCGCAGCAGATCGAAGTGCCATGCTTTCGGAGCGTACGAGCATGATACTTCGACGATCGACCAGCGGTTTTATAGAGCAGCGGCTTGACCTCTGGAGCGAAAAGCTAAGGGCTTCTGGTATCGACATCAGTCACTTTACCTTTTGGGAAGTGAGTGCAGCTTCTATGAATCAACCGCTGCATCAATTTTCCAGGCAGGTCTCTACGAAACTGCTGGTACTAATCTAGAAGCACTACTACGCGAGGGCAGACTGTGCGTTACTTTGACGTATTCGGTATTCGGTCGACCGGCTGCTTGTTACAGAACGCTCAGCTATCCGATAGCATAAACAGCAGCCGCTTCTCAGGCTTCGGCTGCTAAGTAACGTCGCCCGCACTCAAGTTTCACCCGGAGCTAGAATCATGTTCAAGGCTCAGTTGCCACTCGCTGTTTAGGGATTTACATTTCCTGATGAGCCAAACATTCAGTGGTCATAATTAGACTTACTACAAGCGAGGTTTTAAAATGAATATTGCTGCATGACATTTGTGTCTGCAAGCATGAGCCCAAATTTAAGCCCAGAGGAAGAAGTTCAAAGGCCTTATCTTTGTTTTGTCTTAGGCTCCAGTAAAGGTGCTCCGCCAATAATCGTAAGCAACAGCTTACTGCAACATATAATAATAATAATAATATTGCACTTGATAAAGCGCCCTCAGAGAACTTAATCTCTTTCTAGGCGCTTTACATTTGCTGCAAAGTGATATGCAATAAAATAGTAAGTAAAATCATGCTTGAAAAACAAACAAAATGAATAATATGGTTAGGGGTGACATAACATATGACGCAGCCAACAACATTTGGCTCATAGGCTGTGCAGCTAATAGCGTGAATATAAATAAACCGAAACTTACTGAAAAAATAGTGAAATCCAATGAATTAGTTTTAAATAGCTGTAATCCTACATTTTTAAGATAGGTTTAAGGTCGACAGGATATATTTGATTCTTCTAGAAGCAGCTAACTTCGTGTACCATTTAATTTTTATCGCCAGCACAAACACCTACTCCTTTCCGCCAAAGGATTTATAGCCGCAGGAGCCATTATGCAGCCATTTAAAGAATCCTACTAAATTACACACTTATTCTCATGTTAACTTTACTTCAGCTCCCGCTTGAAAACATCCAAGCCTTTAAATTTCTGTTGCCTCTCTCCCGTATTTTGCTACGGAAACTCTTCTTGACTCCCTGATTGAAGTTGCTGATGCTGGTTATTATCATCTATTTGTTGAGCTACGAAATGTAACTATAATATATTTCACTAAAATAATGAGAACCTTGTAGAGTCATTGAAAATAGCGGAAAAGTTAGTCACACCTGAAACAATATTTACACCAAAATCATCTGTGGAACAGCATTGTCATCAAAAGTTGTAGTGCTTAATTCGAGGAAAGATATACTCTTAGAATAATTATAATATTAAAAATAAGTCACTTGATAAAGCGCCCTACGATAACTTAATCTCTCTCTAGGCGCTTTACATTTGCTGCAAAGTGAAATGCAATTGAATGGTAAGTTAAATCATGGTTGAAAAACAAACAAAATGAATAATATGGTTAGGGGTGACATGCACAGGGTCAGCATGCGAATGTGGTTAGTGGCAGCATGCAAAGTGTCAGCACACATAAGCACATCAAGGACGAATCACAGGGACCCATGCACAGTGTCAGCACGCATAAGCACATCAAGGACGAATCACAGGGACTCGCTAAATGCTGTCCTAAATAAGTGTGTTTTTAGGTTTCTTTTAAATGTGGTCAGGTCGGGGGATGTTCTGAAGCAGGTCGGGAGGGAGTTCCAGGCTGTGGGAGCATACGAACTAAATGCACGATCTCCAAAGGATTTAAGGTTTGTACGAGGTATTTCTAGACTGTTGGATTCCGAAAAGCAGGTGGTACGATGCTTGGCCTGATGGGGGAGTATGTCGGAGAGATAGACTGGAGCCATAGAATTAAGGGACCTAAAAGTGAGCGACAAAATCTTGAAGTCAATCCGTTGCTTGACTGGTAGCCAGTGCAGGTCGGCGAGAAGTGGAGTAATGTGGCAACTGCGAAGCTCACGACAGACAAGTCTAGCTGCCGAGTTTTGCACCAGCTGCAATCGCCTGATCGCACATGCTGGTATGCCAGTAAGCAGTGAGTTGATGAAGTCGAGACGGGATGTCAACGAATGCATGGACCAACTTAGATGTGGTATCTTTATCTAAACAAGCCCGAATTTTAGCACGTTTAGCAATTTAGAACGTTTTGATGTCTGTAAAGCTTCAGATAGTTTGGTTTGCAGAATTTCGAATTCCAGTTAATTTAATACTTTAAGGAAAGGCATAGCGACATGTGACTGAAACCGTTGGAGCCACTTTGGTCCACCATGTAATCAGCAGCACACTAAGGCAGTGGTACCAACCATATCAAGCTGTGCATTTCAGTCATTTCTTTTTAAGGAAAGTGCCCGGTTTGAAACATGCTTCTATTTCTGCTACAAAACAACTTCGCCATAATATTTTACTCTTAAAAAGCTTAAATGTTTATTCCTCAACACCCTTGGCCTTTTTTTGGACATCTTTCAGTTTTCCTCCAGAGTCACAAACGGCTAAATTGAGATCAAGATCTCTTCAAGCAGGTAAGTTAGCCAATATGTTCATGTCTGTGACTGAATTTTGCCTCATCACTGGAAATAAAACGCTTAGAATTAATCCCTTAATTACCAAAATTGAGTTGCCATACTTACCACGATAAGGATTAGAATAGGTTTGCATGTCACACGAGACACGGTCTAGATGTCATACTAAATATAAAAAAGGTCTTGATTCTTCCGGAAAAAGATTGATACATTTAATAAATTGTATTTGGGGGTAAACGATAACAACAGTGCTGATCTCAGAAATCTCTGAGATGTTCAGGCAAAATTCGGAAGATTTGTACCGCCATAGAGGTGCTTGAACTGCCTCATTCAATGAGGGCATCCCAGCAAAATCATGGGAATATAACGTTTAACGTGTAAACTGTTTTGACCTACAAGCAAATGCTTGATGTAATACCAGTGGTAAAACGATGAACGGTAAATAAAAGTGATTCCAATATCTAGAAAGCTCATCTTACATCTGATTCAAGATTAACAGCACTATTAAAATAATCCTATTTATACTGCTGCAGGGAATCCTAATAGTCAAAGCGTGTCGGTTGAGGTGGCCATACCTCTAAAATATGCTAGCTGCCGAGTTTTTGAAGTTAACTGGAATGACACCAAGCTTAATTATATCAACGCAAACTTGTTGACAACAAGATTGCATGGAAAAGTTGCAAAAGTCGTGAAGCTATTACTAATGTGGGCGCACTACGCTGGGAACGCTCTGTAGCCACTCCCGTACTAAGGAACGTTCCAGAAAAAAATACAGTGGGCATTGGCAGGCATTTTAATGTAATGTAATGTAATGTATCTCCGTCAGTAACTCCACAAAGTCATAAAGACCATTTGGGTGTTACGCAGGAGAGTTTTGTATAGCACACTCACAGCCTAAGCGGCTTTCGGTACGCATTCGGTAGCCAACAGACTTCGTCTCACGCAACAAAGAGAAAGTGGGAAGCATAGCAGAGTTAGGAGAGCAGTTGAGGTAGTGAGTAGCATAGAAGTAGCAGTTCAGGACCGCTGTAAAAGATGTGCCATAGTCGGCAGTTGGAGAGTAGATGTCGTTGCTTAAGAATTGTGGAAGCGAGTTCCACAGTCTAGGACCTGCAGATCCAAAGCTTCTGTCGCCAACTGTCTTTAAGCTGAGAAATGGGACAGCTAATTTATTGTCCACACAGGACCTGAGGGCGCGAACAGACTGAAACTGATGTAGCAGTTCAACTAGATACGAAGGAGCCAAGCCGTGGCGGGCCTTGTGGGTCAGCGTAAGAACTTTGCTCTGTATCCTTTGCTCAACCGGCAACCATCCTAGCTCTTTCAGCAAAGGCAACACGTGCTCAAACCGCTGGGACTTGAAGACCAGCCTTGCAGCCATATTCATAGTCCGCTGTATTGGCATAATAGCTTTCTTTGGTAGCCCCGCCAAAATGGAATTACAATAATCAAGCCGAGACAGAACTAAAGAGCTAGTTAAATTTTTTACAAGCCACTGTGGGAGACAGCTTCTAATCTTGGATAGGGATCGGATGTGATGGCTAGCTGTGGAGGCAGTCTTCTGAATGAAGCTTTTGAAATTGAGGCAGCTGTCGAACACGACACCTAGATTACGAGCACGTGGTGAAGGTCGCACAATAGCATCACCTATTAGAACAGCAAAGCCTTTTAATCCAGCCACACGCTTAGGGTGTCCTATGAGCAGCAGTTCGGTTTTATCGTCATTTAATTTCAGGAAGTTTTCCGACATCCAGGATCGAATATCGGCAAGGCAAGCATTCAGTTTCTCAGTTGCTGCAGCAGATTCCGACGGTTTAAATGACAAATACAACTGAGTATCGTCAGCATAGAAGTGATATCCTATTCCATGGGCCTTAATCACTTTTCCCAGAGGTTGCGTATAAATAGAGAACAGCAAGGGACCAAGGACAGACCCTTGAGGGACTCCACAAGTGACCCTTCTCATGTCTGAGACCTGACCCCCACACGACACGGATTGAACACGATCAGACAAGTAGGATTTAAACCACGCCAGTGCTTCGTCTGCCAGACCGATCGTTGTTCTCAATTGTTCAAGCAGAACTTCGTGATCAATGGTGTCGAAGGCAGCAGACAGATCTAGCAGAGCTAGGGCAGTGATATTCCCGTCGTCGTTGCCACGTAGAATGTCATTGTTAACACGGAGGAGAGCAGTTTCAGTAGAGTTCCAGTGATTCGTCTGCCAGACCGATCGTTGTTCTCAATTGTTCAAGCAGAACTTCGTGATCAATGGTGTCGAAGGCAGCAGACAGATCTAGCAGAGCTGGGGCAGTGACATTCCCGTCGTCGTTGCCACGTAGAATGTCATTGTTAACACGGAGGAGAGCAGTTTCAGTAGAGTGCTGCCTCTTTAAACCTGATTGAAATGTTTCTGACATTCCATTATTTTCAATATGTTCAACTAGCTGCTTAGGACAATTTTTTCAAGAATCTTTGATAAGAACGGAAGAAGGGAAACTGGACGATAGTTTGCTAGGACCTCTGTGTCTAATCCAGGCTTTTTAAGAATAGGTCTAACGATTGCCGATTTGAAGCACTTGGGGACGACCCCTTTTCCCAAAGAAGCATTACAAATCTTGGTTATGGCAGGGCTAAGTTGTTCTGGAAGTGAAGACCACAGAGATGAAGGTATATGGTCTTCAGGAGACGAGCTCTTTTAGCTAGACCTTATTAAGGCAGCCACATCACAGGCAGAAACATCAGAGAACCTTTTAAGAAAGGTCACAGGTTGAGGAACGGCGATTGCTTTGGTCGGAGGGGGCTTAATGGAGGCACGAATGTGCAAAATGTTTTCAGTAAAGAAGGCTGAAAACTTTTCGGCTGAGCCCTTAATATCTGGGGAGTCAGAACTGACAGCATTGGTCATTAAATGGTTTACTGTCTTATAAATCTGTTAGAAAATACTAGCGTTAACAGTGGCTTAGATGCACACCCTTTATGCCTTAGCTACCAAACTGATTCTTTGTGGATTGCAGATGAGGACAGAGGACAGAGCAGTGCAGAAATCAAGAACACAGGCACAGGTACACAAGTCGGTTTAGTTTGCTTCGAAAAGTCTCTACTACAGCCACATAGTGACATGGATGTAGAACATCGAATACCGTCCAGCATACAACTTCTTCATCTGAAGGCCGAAGTGTCACGGACAAACTATCTCTAGGTTTTAGCTCAGTATACTATATTGCAACAGATGCCGAAGTATCCTGTTATAATTTTTATGCGTTCCGAAGCTACTAATCATCTCGAATACTGTCATAATCTAACCGCACCAGAAAGTCTCTGTTCCAGGACTTCCAATGAATCTAGCTAGCATTTACAGTGAACCTTAATAGATCACTAGGTAAGGCGGTTGCTTTTCACGACCTCGGGCCCCGAGGTCACGGGTTAGAATCCTGGGTGGGCGCTCCTTTATCGCCACTGCAAGTGGTGGTGATAGCCGTAAAGGCTCTTCTGTCGCTATACAAAAAGAGGCTGTTCAATCAGCTACTATTTATTTATTTATGACAGTGCTTATGGAAATAAGCTGCTTCCAATGGCAAGAACAAGAAATTCCATCCTGCTAGTCAATAGGGTTATTCTTTGTATTTCGGTTACAAGTATTTTCCTGATCCCAAATGCCAAAAATTACCAAATTCCTCCTACATTAACATGAACTTAGCTTAGGCTGCGAGGACTACATTTTTTGAAGTTTTCTACTTTTATTTTTTGTAAGTTACCAGCGGCAGGTTCATGGTAATAGTAACGATAATACGCTTGTTTAGCTAATTCAGAGACCTTGATCTCGTTATAGATACATGCAAACTACTGCAAAGACGGTTTTCCAAATCTGGCGCAGGCTGGGCAGTTACCGGCCTGTATTATGGTTAGACGGAAAAAAATTGCTAATGTAGTACCCATAGTAATGCAAAAGTACTAGTGCATTACAGCCATTTAGGTTATGCTTATGGTAAGTACAAGAACAGTCTATAACCATAATTCATTGATATTTTACCGCGTTTTTGAAACCGCCAGATGCAGTTAACTATGTAGGAACACAATTTCTCCTAGACTATGCAATAATTACTACACGAAAGTGCCTGTCAGGTTATGCGAACCATACAAAGCTTATTTCGGCTCGCATAGCCAAAATAAGAATAGGTACATGGATAAATCATATAATATAAATACACTGTGCAAAAAGCTTTTAAGGCACGGATAAAATACTGCTTGCTCAAAAAATATTCTATCGTAAATAGGGAAAAGTTCACCATGCCTTTCTTTTATTTATATAACCTCAGAACTGTTCAGTGGAGCCGGGAGATGGGTGACGATTTTTATACCAAGAATTACGCTCAAACCGATTGACAAAATGTGCTGCCGATACTTTTGCATGGCCCGCTGTTCCAAAAGTCTAACTGGCAGATGCTTGCCTATAACCACGCTTGGCATATTCCTTTGTAATTACACCCAGACCATTATTGCCATGGGCCGTCATGCCCAATACTTTAGTGATAGGTTTAGTGTACTCGGAAGAGAGATGGACTCATAACAGTAAGAATGATATTCCAGATCCCTGTTATTACGTCTGAATTAGAATAAGACTTCCTGCCTTCCCAACCGCTATGACCTCGAAAATGCGATCAGAGACATCGGTATCGCTAATCCAATGCAGAGCTATGGACATCAAAGATAAAGAAGCGAAACATATTGGATTTAACTTTTAAAGTACCACATTGAAGAAAAATCGCTAGTTCTTTCCCAGATGTTTTAGATGAAAAGTTTGGTTGTAGCTCCCAGAAATATCCCTGGCCTTCGCGATGCTATATACATCATATCTAGCACAAATGAATTCAGCTTAATCATAGGCATTGAATCCGCCTGAGAGCCGTCATGCTTTTTAATAGGAAAATCCCCGTCTCTCTTGCAAAGTATCACTCTTTTACTCTCAACGTAAGATATAGAAGGTTCAAGATGACGGTGGGTGTCACTGGCCACTCTGGCTGGGGGTCATTAGATATATTACAATAGTGTCACGTCGGATCGGCTGTTAAAGCAGTATCATAAATGTTTTCTTCTTTTCCTTGTCAGCGTGCAGTCGAAATTTAAAGTAGTCTATCATGAATAAGGCTGGTCAAAGAGAACGGGTTATTCTTGGTGATAGAATAATATATACTACGAACATGTAGTTGACCTTAGGTATGTGCTTACAAGACCAAAGTCGTTGCTTACGGCTCCAGCAATTAGCTTGAATCCTTCAAATACATCCGCCTCTCTGCCGGCTTCGGAGGCAAACGTCAAAAGTGGCATATTCGTCTCACTGTAGATTGAAAAGATGGCATAATGTTAATAATGCAAAAAGCAGCACAACACTGAGAGAGGCTTAGGAAAAGTTTTTTTTCAGTTGATTGTGGCTTTCTGGTCATTAAAAGGTTAAAAAATTGGCATGTATAATTTAGGCTGTCATTAAGAAACATGTCAGAATAGGATGGACATAAGTATCAAAATCCATATACTCGATAAACGATCTCAAAAATGTCAAATAGTGTATGGCAGGTTACTCAGTGGGGAAAGTCTGGTGCTTTTTACAGGATTTACCAGTCTTTAAATGAAGTTATAAATGACAATATAATGTAAATATTTAGTTAAAAAACTCATATGATTTTCCTTGAAAATAATATGTAAACTTACCACAAATCTAGAACGTCTATATTTTTGATGCCCTTGAAGTGGCAATTTAAAGAGGACTTAAGTGTACATTTTGTAAGTTTGGATTAATTTTCCATGTTACCCTCTAATTTAAAATCATTATTTTGATCTGGAAAAAAATATTATGTTTTTTATGAAATTGTCGCAATTGCCTTAACTTCTAAAGCATACATAATGAGGAGGATTATGTTCAATACAAAAAGAATTAATATTTGGATGCCACCAAAAATTAAAAAGGTTTTCCAGCTTCCAAAATATATCTGCAGAAAAGGATGTTTTAGTTTCATCTCTGCAGTTAATTAATGATTTATTCTAAACTGCTGGTGCAGTTCCGCTCAGTTGCCCCTGAACGTTTCGGAATATTTCTATGCCGCTCAATCAAGAAGTTCAAGCTTGTTTTAAAAAAGTTAAAGAGCACACTGCATTTAAAATAGTCCAGACTAGCTTGCAGAAGAGTGATTTGATAAGTACCTATTTACGTAATTAGATATATATATACACCGAGGTTTAGCTTAGCCATTGTAAGACAAAGTACTAACATGTCACTTACATTTCGCCAGTACAGAGCAGCATTTCATTAAATATATTCCACGGGCACGTACAGGAAACTCAATGACTAAGTGTCAACTATGAGTACGGGCTGCACAATAGGAAATTAGTTATGAAGCACACATTTATTGAGGCTTGGGTGCTCACGCACACAATAAACCTCAGGATCATTGATAAATAGGCCCCAAAATTAGTCAGCCTATTCAAATCATTTAGGTGTAAGCATTAGAAGAACAAAAAAAGAAATAAAAGTCTATGTATGTGTAAGATGATGGGGAAGCTGTAAAAACACTGCACAAGCCTAAACAAAACTTCACAACTGTAGGACCATTTTGAAAGTATTATCCCTGTCCATGCAGGCCAGAATTTTCAAAAAACTAATCTGCTAAAAATAGGCAGACTGGAATGTGGAGCTGATGCAGTTGTATGATGACAGACAATTTTAAATCAGCACTTGAACAATTTAAGTAGATCCTACAGGATATGTGCTCGTAGACCCACGTTGGTAGCCAAGCTCTCCTAGTACTGAGTTTCGGTGGGTAGGCCCATTAATAATAAGCTGCATATCAATTTCTTTGTTTTATTATCATTTTTTAATTATTCGGTAAATTAAAAACTCAACAATCACAAATTGATCATTATAGTACTAGTGGTGGTGATGATTAAATGTGCTCTTGCTGAAATCATGAAAACCCAAGGGTGGATCCAAGGAAGTGCTGAATGGGCGATTGCCCCCTGCCCTGGATAGGAGCCAGTAAATGTATCATAGGGGAATTTTAAGCAGGCCTAATGGGCTGTAGCAAAGTGGAATCATCGAGCAGAATGGATGTGTCAACTGTTTTTACGTGGTACCAATGTCAATATGTCTGAGGGAGCCTGGAATTTATTTGCACCTTATCTCCATTTCCCAACCTGTAAATCCTGGATCTGGTACGGCGAAAACTCGTTTATAGCTTGGAAGATTAGAGAGTTTAATTTATACCAGCTGCCAGTAATGCCCTAGTTTCGCTTACTCTAATCTGTACCGTTGTCGGATGAACGAAAGTATAGTTCTTCATATATCATTAACTGCCCCAATAATTCATCTGTCATTTATTCTTGGTACACAATTTAATTCATGCAACGAGCTAGTGAGACAGATTGGCACTGTGATTCGTTGATAGTTATTGGCTTTACGTACAGAATTTAGCAGAGCGTTCACGATACTCTCGTTCAGTGCCATGAAAGGAGCATAGGGCTCGTTTTAGGTTTGTTTTCTTTATGTCATTCACCAATGCTTAATAGAGCTGAAAAATACTGCTAATCTATTCTGCAGTTTTTGCTTTGCAGCTAAAAATGTTTGAATTAACAAACTTGTAAAAGTTCTTTACCATTGGATAATGCCTATGTAGCCTCTATGATGACATTATTTACACTTTAACCTGTGAATTCAAAGTCTTCAGGTTTACGCCCTGATGATCAACTAACCAGAAGTGTACAGGACAAATGATTTAAACCGAAAATACCCCTTCATGTTTATCAAAAGCAATAATTTAATTAATTGAATGTACCCGAATAACGCTACCTGAAGTTCACCAAAAATAGAGATTAGTAAAGGACCGATTAGGGGCCTTGAGAGACGGGTGACTAGTCTAGAAGGCTAAAGCTTTCCTCACACGACACTGCCAGAACACAATCTTTCGGGTGCGATTTGAGCAATACCAGTGCCTTACCTTTCGGAAGTTAATTTTTCTATATCTTTAATACAGATATATTAGATAATAAAGGCAAAAACAGAAATAGACCCAGCAGCACTTGGGCTGTGAGATTTCCACCGTCTTTTTCCTATTTGATTTTATCAGTTACGTAGAGAAAAGCTTCAGTTCAGTGGTGTCGCCTGAACCTCAACAGAAGCTTTTTCAACTAATAAATTTGTGCTAAAAGTTGCTTGATAAAAAACATTCAAAGAATCTTTGACAAAAACGAAAATTGATACTGGCTATAGTTTTCTAGGAGCTGTGAATATATTCACGGTTTTTTAATTATCAGTAGAACAATGTCACTTGCAGTTAAAGCTTGCGTCAACAAGCCAAGGTTCAACAAGTTAGGACAACAAATACACATAAAGTTGAGGGCATGACATTTTGTAAATGCCGATATTTTGCTTTGGCTTCTTCCAGGTTCAAATTATTAGATTAATCTTTTTGAAATTCAACTACCTTACGTGCAAATTGTCAAAAATTTAGATACAATTTCTGCAGTATATTTCTCCTAAGCAGATCTTAGATAGTTTTCATTGTCGGACGAACATATATATATATATATATATATATTTATGGGTTTCTCTGAACTTACCAATAGAAATTAAAAGATTAACACAGGTTTAAAAATTGATTAACTTATCCAAGATATTCAGGTTACCTGCAGGGCTAGTGAAAAAATATATCATGTTCAGGCAAAGAAAGCCAAGCAGACAGTTAGCCTATGACTTGTTTGGGTACGAACCTATTTGAGAATTTGGGAAGTTAGGTTCTTACGTTGGTTAAAGCAGTTGAAACGGAATTTCGAGAGAAGAGATATGCTTGAAAATACCCATAATACCCACCAATTCGCAAATGCAATTACTCACGCAGCCATTCCTAACTGGTTAGCTGGTATTTACGTCACCTATAATAATTACGTTCCATTTTTGTAAATCGTTTGAGATACCTTAGGACGTAGGGCTAATTGGAAAGGCGTCCAATCTTTTCTAAAAACTTAAGATAGTTTAAGGTTCAACTACGGTTAAAACATATCCGACATAATCACTTACGACTTAATGTAAGTGCAGATTTCAGAAGACATACAGAAGTGAATTGGATTCCGACGCTTCAGTTCGTAATACAGATTAAGAAAATGCAACCGATCAGACTAATTGGCAGAAGGCCTCTAAAATTGACGCTTCAGCCTTACTAAGTAGCCTTGCTGCAATAAATAACTGATATAATGCAGGATGTACAGCTCGTTTTATCACTTCGCAGGTAGGCTTGTCAGTCGCGAGCTTCGCAGTCGCCACATCACACCACTTCTCGCCGACCTGCACTGGCTACCAGTCAAGCAACGGATCGACTTCAAGTTCTTGTCGCTCACTTTTAGGTCCCTTCATTCTATGGCTCCAGCCTATCTCTCCGACATACTCCCCCATCAGGCCAAGCATCGTACCACCCGCTTTTCGGAATCCAACAGTCTAGAAATACCTCGTACAAACCTTCAATCCTTTGGAGAGCATGCATTTAGTTCGTATGCTCCCAAAGCCTGGAACTCCCTCCCGACCTGTGTCAGAACATCCCCTGACCTGACCACATTTAAAAGGAACTTAAAAACACACCTATTTAGGACAGAATTTAGTGGGTCCCTGTGATTCGTCCTTGGTGTGCTTATGCGTGCTGACACTGTGCATGCTGCCACTTACCACATTTGCATGCTGACCCTGTGCATGTCACCCCTAACCATGTTATTTATTTTGTTTGTTTTTCAAGCATGATCTTACTTACCATTCAATTGCATTTTCTTTGGCAGCAAATGTAAAGCGCCTAGAAAGAGATTAAATTCTCTAAAGGCGCTTTATCAAGTACATTATTATTATTATTACAATCAATAGTTCTGTATTCCTTAGTTCTTGCACCCCTCTAATTAGAACCATTTTCGCAAATGATACGGACTCAACCGTAGAAGTGTGGAGCTTTAGCTACTTCTGCTTAGTCTCATTATATCTACTCTATTTGAGAACAATTAATACTGGAACTAGTACTTTAGGAGGAGCTATACATAGATATAAATAAATATATATATATACATATAGAAGACAAAGTTTTAAGTTACAGATGCAGCGAGCAGTGTGCAATGAATGAATAAACTTTAGATTGTCTTAACGACGAGCAAGGAATAGCAGCTGTTTTCACCGGTAAATCACTATTGCAAGCCTCCAACCACTGAGGCTGAGAAATGCCGACTAAGCGCCACGAGCAAATTCTCACACGCCTGTTCTGACCCTGATTAAAAAGCAGACTTTGCTTACAGGGTGACAACTAGTTGTGGGACCGTCCTAAATCAGCACCTCTGGGTTAATGAGCCTTACACTAATCGTACTCACAACCTACCCATGCCGGAACTCTTGAAGCTGGCATAAGAAATGTGAGCAGGCAGGTTTCCCATATCTTAGTCTTGGCTGATTATGTGACGAATGAAATTATCGTTTGTCAGGAGCCGGTAATTGCTGTGCACTAGCCTCTGGCTGTCTTTGTCTGATCACACATTGTTAGAGTGTAAGCTTCTTATGCGTTGGCTTGCCTTCAAAAGCCCAAAAAGCAGTACTTATAGCCACAAGCTTAGGGTGTCATGTCGTTCATCACAGATAGTTTTTGTATATAGTTTAACATCAGTGGTCGAATGTCACCAAGGCGAGTATTCACTTACTATTCGCTGAAGTAAATTATGATTGTCTGAGAAACCAATGAAGTCATAAATAATCAATATAAGATTAAAAGCAGAACTTACACACAGAGACCGAGAAGGGAACCTTGTGAATCTCAACTGTTGACAGGTAATCTGGATTTTATAAGTCAATCAAACTATCTGAAAAAACACGATAGGACATGCTCAATTTTTATCCTAACTGTGCCTCAACTGCCGTTTCAGGGGTTTTAACCGATCATTTTAATTGTTATAACCATCAATATGGTCAAATGAAGGTCATAGAATAATAAGACTCAGCTCTGTAACGATAACGATACAACCATCGCTTTTGATAATAATAGTAATAATAATTCACTTGATAAAGCGCCCTCAGAGAACTTAATCTCTCTCCAGGCGATTTACATTTGCTGTAAAGTGAAATGCAATGGACTGGTAAGTAAAAGTGAGCGACAAAACCTTGAAGTCAATCCGTTGCTTGACTGGTAGCCAGTGCAGGTCGGCGAGAAGTGGAGTAGTGTGGCAACTGCGACGCTCACGACAGACAAGCCTAGCTGCAGAGTTTTGCACAAGCTGCAATCGCCTGATCGCACATGCTGGTAGGCCAGTAAGCAGTGAGTTGCAGAAGTCGAGACGGGATGTCACGAATGCATGAACTAACTTGGACGTGGTATCTTTATCTAAACAAGCCCGAATTTTAGCAATGTTATGAAGCTGAAAAAAGGCGGATTTGACTGTGGAGCTGATATGGTCGTCTAACGAGAGGTCGCTTTGGAATATGACACCTAGATTTCGAGCTGATTCGACAGGAGATATGCTGGCAGAGCCAATTTCTGAGAGTCAGCCTTTCCAATCTCTGAATAACACTAGGTTTGCCCATAACTAGTAAGTTAGTTTTATCATCGTTTAGTTTTAGAAAATTTGCTGCCATCCATGTGCGGATGTCATCAATGCATGCAGCTAGTGAGTTGAGAGATTTTGAGATGCTCGAAGGCTGGGAGGGATCAAAGCAAAGGTACAACTGAGTGTCATCCGCAAAGAAGTGAAAGCCTAGATTGTGCTTGGCAATCACATCAGCGAGAGGGAGAGTATAAACGGTGAAAAGGACCGGACCTAGCACAGAGCCCTGAGGTACTCCATATTTTAGAGGTACTTCAGATAATCTTTGTCCATTCACGTCAACACTCTGGAGTCTCCCACTGAGATAGGACCTGAACCACTGCAGAGCAGTGCCAGTGATGCCCAGGCAAGATGAGAGGCGCTCTAGAAGAACTTTGTGATCGATGGTATCAAAAGCTGCCGAAAGATCGAGCAAAACAAGCAGAGACACTCTACCCATGTCTGCATTCCTAAGTAGGTCGTTGTATACCCGAAGCAATGCTGACTCTGTGGAGTGATTAGCTCTAAAACCAGACTGGAACTTACTAGCAAGGTGTGAGGTTTCGATATATGAGCTCAGCTGGTCCGCCACGACCCGTTCCAGTGTCTTTGCTAGGAATGGTTGAAGGGAGACTGGGCGGATTAATGATGTTGGTTATGCATGGCAGCACCAGATCAATGCATCAACAATGTTTCTATAGAAGCTAGACTTAGCCTTTGCTAGGATCGATTGGTACGACCTACAGTAGTCTTCATATGCCTGTCGATGGACAGTTAGTCCGGATCTTTTGTATGCCTTTTCAAGCTTTCGTTTAGTAGACTTGGCTAGTTTAATGTCTGTGGTAAACCATAGGCCGTCTGGGCGGGGGCGCACAGTGCGCTTTGTCAAAGGTGCAAACTCGTCGAGCGTGTCAGCTAGTGTCGTGTTGTAGCAATCTACCAGTGATGACAGATCGGAGGGAGGACTGAGCAGCAAAGGTGAAGCAGATATGCTCGCACGGACAGCATCGATGTCAAGGGTCTTGAGGTTTCGCGATTCACAGGTTATTTTAGAGGAGAATGTGGGCACACACTGTAGATTGAATGAGATCTGCATGTGGTCAGATAAGCAGGATTTGGTGATAACTGGTGATGACAAAGTGCAGTTATATGAGAAAATTTGGTCGAGTGTGTGACCCTTGATGTGGGTAGGGCCAAGCACATGAGTCACGAGAGATAATGAGTCTGTCAATGTACGAAATTCGGTGCTGAAAGCGTCAGATAAGTTATCAAAGTGAACGTTGAAATCACCCATAACGAGGAAGGATCGATTTCTTGCACACAGAATCGAAATGAGATCGGAGAAATCTGAGATAAAGGAGGATTTGGTACCTGGTGGGCGATAGACTACTGCCACTATCGGTAGCTTGTTTTCGGGTGAGACCAGGACAATTGATTCAAAAGACTGCTTCGAGGGTACCGCAAATGGCTTGAAGTTGAATTTCGAGCGCACGATCATAGCAACTCCACCTCCAGTTTTGATTGATCTAGGGGTGTGAAAGAACGTGAAACCAGATGGAGTAGCGTCTTTAATTGTCGGGCAGTTTATCGATTTCAGCCAAGTTTCAGTTAGGGCGAGCAGGTCGATACCATTTTCAGAAATAAGGTCGTTTATTACTAGAGGTTTATTGCACATTGAGCGAGGATTCCAAAGGCAAGCGTTAAGTCTGGCCGATTGGGTTACAACAGGCCTGATGACCACTAAGTTTGAGAGATTTACAGTGACGCATGTGGGGGAGCGTGCTAAGCGGTTCGAGACAATGCTAGGAATACCAAACGAGCAGCGTTTAAGCTGGCGGTTCCGGCCACAGCGGCGGCTACGGGGTGCTTTCCTTTTGTTAATGCATAGTTCATGAATCTTAGCAACAACATTAATATCTAGGAATGCATTTGATATACGATGACGAAGCGATTGCAGCTGCTGACGACCATAACTAACAAGTAGGTTACTAGCCGCCGGCATTAGGAGCTGTCTCCCACAGTGGCTTGTAAAAAATGTGACTAGCTCTTTAGTTCTGTCTCGGCTTGATTATTGTAATTCCCTTTTGGCTGGGCTACCAAAGAAACCTATTATGCCACTACAGCGGACTATGAATATGGCTGCAAGGCTAGTCTTCAAGTCCCAGCAGTATGAGCACGTGTCACCTTTGCTGAAAGAGCTAGGATGGTTGCCGGTTGAGCAAAGGATACAGAGCAAAGTTCTTATGCTGACCCACAAGGCCCGCCACGGCTTTGCTCCTTCATACCTAGCTGAACTGCTGCATCAGTTTCAGCCTGTTCGCACCCTCAGGTCCTGTGTGGACAATAAATTAGCTGTCCCATTCCTCCGCTTAAAGACAGTTGGCGACAGAAGCTTTAGCTCTACAGGTCCTACACTGTGGAACTCGCTTCCACAATTCTTTTGCAACCACATATACCCTACAACTCCCGACTATGGCACATCTTTTTCAGTGGTCCTGAAATGCTAATTCTATGCTACTCACTACATCAACTGCTCTCCTAACTCTGCTATGCTCCCCACTTTCTCTCTGTTTCGCGAGACGAAGTCTGTTGGCTACCGAATGCGTCCCGAAAGCCACTTAGGCTGTGAGTGTGCTATATAAAACTCTCCTGCGTAACACCCACATGGTCTTTATGACTTTGTGGAGTTACTGACGGAGATACATTACATTACATCGTAATCAGATGTATAGTTCACCGAGGCTTAATTTCTTTTCATTGCTAGTTCCGTGTCTTTAGTGAGCCTCGGGCCGAATTAGAAATTGTCGGAATCAACTTTTCCCGAACAATGTTCATAGCTTATCTTCTTAAAATGCTCCCAGATTCTGTTACTGAGCACTTATCAGCCACTAAGCTTGCAACTGACTTTCGGCTGAAGTAGCGGGATACCATTAATTGAAGATGTTTATCGGAAGCTAAAAAAGGCCCTATTTACCCCAGCTTTTAGCAGATCATTGTTACCAGTCCTCTTTTTACTAGGCTTGCAGGCTCTGGTCAGGTTGCGACTATGTTTGCATGTTGATGCAATGCATGCAAAATGGGCCATTGTTAGGCTTTCTGTCATTGTCGATGCTATCAGTAGCCATTGTACTTTGCTTCATGTACAGAAGCATAAGCCTAAAAAGAGATTAGGATCTCTGACGGTGCAGAACAACTGGTCTATTATTATTATTTAAGTAGTGGAATGGCTAATGCACATCATTCCTTATAGCATCTGGTCGTGTAATCAAGGTTTCCTAAGTATCGGCACAGGCACATGGGAGCTACAAAACACACTGTAGACGAATGTATTGAAATAAGCATACATAGCGACTGCTATATCGTACATTCGGAGTGAACCAGTGTGAATACTTTAGAAATCACCTCACCTGAAAAAAACTTCACCATAGCTCCAGGTAGTGCCACTCGAAGTAGCAATGAAAGGCCTAAAATGAAGAGATGCAATCACACACCAATTCTTTTCAAAACAGATCGGAATCATGAGGCTCGGAAATAAACTGTACACAATTCTGACGAGTTGTTCATAGAATTCCAGCAGTGATAGCACATGCATTTCCATGCAGACCTGAGCAAACGCTGCAGGGCCAGACGGGTGCTTAAGTTATGTATTTACTCGACACTTCTCTGACTGCTCTATTAGATACGCTGATATTGTAATCTCGCTTTGCACAATTTCCAATGGGTATGACCCCTTCCATCGCTCATGTCAGGGCTAAATAGCACACCAACCTCTACTGCAGATACATGGCTGAATTGTGGTACCATTTGAGACTTGTCAAAGTCATTTGAATTCATTACTCTCGAGTTTCTTAAAAGATTTTCTCAAAAGCCTAATCATTTTGGAGGTTATCATTATTAGCCAGCAAAAATGCATACAATTGCTGAAGATAACAATATAAAAATATGTTCAATCGCCTTCCACCCATGAATCTTTGGCTAAGAATAAATTGCATCAGTTAATAAAGTTACAATGAGCAATTTTAGTTGCACATGAATACGTTAAAAATACGTTCGGACGATGTTGACAGGCGACCAGTTCCTTTTTCGACTCCTTATCATCGTTGAGTAACTAAAATCAGATTGTCTAAGTCACATAAGGTTGTCAGATTTTTTCCGAAAGTCATCGATGAGATTACCTCACTAGCACTAGAGGCTGTTAATAGGCACATCATACACTTTACATGGTTTTAAATGCTTTGCATTTATTGCATTGCCATAGCAAAGTACAGTGCAACAATTCCCGAAGCTTTCATTCAAAATTTAATCGTACATTTACCTTTGCCCTTAATTCAATGTGAGTGACTATCACCAAGGCATGTGTTAAAGTCTTCCATGAGGCCTTAGTTTCAGGCTACGTTTTTTCCCTGTAAGAGGCATAAAGAGTCGGCAGGCACCGGTACCTATGCCACTCTCTATCGTCGAAAAAGAAGTGATCTATGCTTACACTTGACCAGTATTCTATTTAAGTTTAGGCTTCGATCGTGCTATCATTAGATCATTTAATAAGCTCGATCCGCACGGTCAGCCTTCAGTTATCTGCAGGTCATAGCAAAATTCGATAAAGCATCGGCTGACTGGGTTTTATTAGATTTTGATTATCTTGCAGTGAAAGCTAAGGAAAATACTGATGTTGACTGAGAAGATGACGAAGTTGTTAGCGATGATAGCAACTTTGAACAGGAATAGTTTCAGACCTCTAACGAAGAAGTTGACCACGGACTGAACAAGGGTAAGTTAATTGTACAGTCGTATGTCCCATCATTACCTGAAAAACGCAGTTTGTTAATTTCGTTTGCCAAGAACATGCCTTTCTATTCAGAACTGTTAAATGAACTCGGCTTTTTTACTAGCATATGTTGAGGGTTAAGAGTTAGCGGGTACTTTTAGAAGCAGGTTGAATGGTTTTTGAATCTACTGGAGGTCAATACATGCACAAGCTGTGTAATAAGTGTCAGTTCCCAAGCGTCCGGACTCACGATTTCAGCTGGTCATTAATCTGGTCGTGCTGCTACCCCAAGTATATAGCCAGTGGTAAATAAGGTGCCTTCAATTCCTCCGACTCAACTGCAAAGTACAAGCTGCTATTAGTAGATACAGCAGCGCTGCCTGTCGTCGGCTAATTGTATGTAGTGGTCGATCCGATTTTATTCCCGTCTTTCAAGTACAAGAGTGAATGTTATTCGATATTGGGCAAGACTTCAGTATTTAATTATACCTCGATCACGATATATATATATATATATATATATATATACGACAATGTAAATTGCTTTTTTAGCAATAATAATACTATTAATAATGATGCATTTATTCAATATCGTGCAATACTTCGGTATTTAATTATTCCTTGATCACGATATCTATAAAATACGACAATGTAAACTGCTTTTTTAGCAATATTAATAGTATTAATAGTGATGCAGGTAAGAATATTAAAACAATTGATAAAGCACCCTTGGAGAACCAAATCTTATCCTAGGCACTTTACATTTGCTGCAAAGGGAAAAGCAATTGAATCGTGGGTAATATCATGCTTGATGTATAGCATCAACAACGTTTGCAGGGGTGACGTGCGCAGGGCAAGCATGCAAATGGTGTTAATTGCAGCAGGCACAGTGTCAGCATGCATAAGCACGCGAAGGACGAATCACAGGGACCCACTAAATGCGGTCGTAGATAGGTGTGTTTTTAAGTTCTTTTTAAATGTGATCAAGTCAGGCGATGTTCTGACTCAAGTCGGGAGTCGCACGTCGGTAGCAAACATTGATGAACCTACTTTCTTAAATTAAATCTTATCCGAGAATCAGAAGATGCTGCAAGTACAGTGGACCTGCTCTAATGGAGATGCACATGCCTTTACTGGTCAAAAATAAGCCATTACATTCCAAACTGCTCATTTATGTTGCATTTGAAGTTATATAGGAATACAGTACTAAATCCATTGTGCCATAACAACTTCAACTGGTTTTAACAGAGTGTTACATAACGAGCAAAGAAAATCTAAATGCATACTCTCAATCCTTTACTTAAGTCGCGAAGTAATTATTCTAATAATAGTTCATACATTACTAGATATGTGGGAATGTTATATAATATATTGATAAAAAATCCACTTAATAAAAGAGCCTCAGACAACTCCATCTATTTCTTAGCTCTTGACATTTACTGCAAAGGGAAACGCGATTGCGTGGTGAGTAATATCATGCTTGATCAACCACATAGACACAATGGTTGGGTGTGATATGCCCATGGTCAGCATGCAAATGTGGTTAGTTGCAGCAAGTACAGTGTCAGCATGCATTAGCACATGGAGGACGAATCGCAAAGACCCACTAAATGCTGTCCTAAATAGGCCTGTTCTAAAGTTATTTTTAAATGTGGTCAAGTCAGGGGATGTTGTGACGTAATTCAGGAGTCAGTTCACGCTTTAGGAGCATACGAACTAAATGCACGGTTTCCAAAGTATTTGATATTTGTAGGAGGCATTGGTAAGACCCTCTAATCCAGAATGCGGGTGGAAAGATGCTCATCCTGGCACGGGCATCTTATAGATAGGCTGGCACTAAAGAACAAAGGGACCTAAAAGTGAGCGACAGAATCTTGAAGCCGATCTAGCTCTGTGAGATCCATCAGCTGCCTTTGACTCCATTTATCACGAGGTTCTACTTGATCCACTGACGTCAACGATCGGTCTGGCCGACCAAGCACTGGAGTGGTTTAAATCGTACTAGTCCGATTGCTTTCAATCCGTGACGTGTGGGGTTCAGGTCTCATGCATGAGACCGGTTACCTGTAGAGTCCCTCGGTGATCTGTAATCGGTCTCTTGCTGTTCTCTATTTATAATAAACCCCCGGGAAAAGTGATTAAGGCCCATTTATTAGGATATAACTTTATTCTGACGACACTCAGCCGTATTTGTCGTTAGAGCAAACGTAATCTGCTGCTGCAACTCAGAAACTAAATGCTTGCCTAGCCGACATTTTATCTTAGATATCGCCAAACTTCTCGAAACCAAATGATGGTGAAACCGAACTGCAACTCACCTGACACCCTACGCTTCTGGCTCTCTTAAAAGGCTCTGCTCTTTTAATAGGTGATGCTGTCGTGCGACCATTATCACGGCCTCTAAATTTACGTTCGTTTTTGACTGCTGCCCAAATTTTAAAAGCTTAATTCAGTGGACTGATTCTACAGCTAGCTCCCAAGTCCGATTCCTTTTCGTTATTAGGGACAGTCTTTCACGGTGGCTTGGAAAAATTCAACTGGGTCGTTGGTTCTGTCTCGGCTTGATTATTGTAACTCCTTTTTGGCTGGGATACCAAAGAAAGCAAGATTGCTAAAGTTCATGACTATGAATATGGCTGCAAGGCAAGTTTTGAAGTCCCACAGGTTTGAGTACGTGTCTCCTTTGCTAAAATAGCTAGGATGGATGCTGGATGAACAAAGGATACAGAGCAAAGTTATCGTGCTAAAAAACAAGGCCCAAATGGTTTTGCTCATTCATACCTAGCGGAACTGCTGTTCAGGTTTCAGCCTGTTTGTACCCTCAGGTCTTGTGCCGGCAATAAATTAGCTGTTCCATTCTTCCACTTATAGACCGTTGGCCACAGAAGCTTGAGCTATGCAGGTCCTAGACTGTGTAACTAGCTTTCACAATCTTTAGGCACCGACAACTACTTTTCTGCAGCCGAATGTGGCTCATTCTTTTCAGTGGCCCCGACCTACTACTTCCATGCTACTCACTTCCTCGATATCTGTCGAAACTCTGCTATGCTCCCCATTTTATTTTTGTTTGATAAGACGAAGTCTGTTAGCTACCAAATGCGTACCGAAAGCTCCTTAGGCTGTGAGTGAGCTATGCAAAACTATCCTGGGTAACACCCATATGGTCTCTATGGCTTTGTGGACGAACAGACAGAGATACATTGCATTACAGTAAGATTCCAACATAACTTAAATATGCTTTTATGGGGCATCCGATGCATATATTTCAAAGTCATAAGACAGCATCTGCATACGTGTGTCAGTGGTATAGCCGTGCACACACTCGTTCAATACTTATAAACTCTCACACTACAATTGTTGAATCCTACTACCGGCTAGTAATTAATGAAATGAATCGAACTTCCCTGAATCCTTTATGCACCATATCAACAGCTGGGGTATCGGACCTACGAAGCACAAGTCTAAAGCACTTATTAGCACTCCTTGTGGCAGTTGATGGTCGGCAATTCCCCATCATATTGCGAAATGACCACCGGCCACCGTTACTAAGGTCCCATTCTAAAATGAAGGGATTGTGAGTGCCTGGCCGACAACTCAGGCCTACTTTAATGCAAGCTACTGATACAACCTCGCTCAGTTGTTAGACTGCCTTTTGAATTCAGTTAGCTAAATATCTGGTCGCAAAAATCCAAAGGATAAATATCCCCTGTCAGGCTGTCCAGGTGAAACTAGATTCATTTCTACTTACCGAAACCTAGATGAGGCCCAGCTCAGGTAGCTGTACGTCTGTCACCAGCCCACTTGAGTTATCATTGTTTTTTTACGCTTTCCGACAAGATTAGTGGCGGATTTGCAATCGTTGTTACAAACTAATAAATTTGCTACAAGACATGCATTTTTCCACTTCGGCCATGGTTTGAATAACTCAAATCAGGACCTCATAAGAGTCTGGGCATCTCAATATTGTAAAATACCCACCTCCTGTTGGCTGACTAAAATTATTTATAGTGAATGTTTTGGAGTGCTTAGATAAAATATTTTCGTGCGACAAGCCATTTATTATTACAGGATACTTTTTTAGTCACATTAGAAATCCTAGGAACAGCAAGATCTAATAATGTATTGACTGTCTGGATAACTTATGTTCGGTCCAAGACTTTATTTGTAGCACTCACGTCGCTGGCCATATCTTAGATCTCATTATCAGTAAGGATGTCAGTCCAGCTGACCCGCTCGTACCAGTGTTTGATCTTGTTTAGTGTTCCTTTTCCGTTGTACGTAAAGGGTAATGCACATTTTGTTCAGTGATTTAACTCAAAAACCATGGTGTAAGGCAAATGTTAGAAATCGGTATGCGATGCAGGTTTTCCTAATCCGAAACCACACTCAACTGATAGCCTCAATACCATCACTGACTCAGTGACAGTGACACTTATAACTGGTCACGTCAAGCATGGCCACATAATTTCTCTCGGTGTAAAGAGTCGTGGAGATTCCTTTCAATTTACAAACCAACAAAGAATTTTAAATTTGCTGGTTGGGTGCTGGCTCTAACTAGCTTTTAGGAAATAAAGGTTTGATGTAGATCTAGTATATTTAAATGGCTTCATCAGAGTCTTCTGGGAATAAAGAAAACCAGGGTTTACTAATTCTCTCGAAAAGTAAAATCCTACTAGTCAGAGCTAAAACTGATTTATACAAAAGTTTGCAATCTACTGGCCAAAGCTCAGTGAACTGATTCCTCGATATCAGGAGCTCAGCTGAAAGCTCATCAGCCATCTGCACTAATCCAACTTACACATTCTTGCCTCCATAAAGCTACCTTTGGCTACCGAAATTTTGAATTCGCCAACCATGACCTTCCTTAAAAGATTCTCCGAGGTTTCGGCATGGTATCTGGCTACCTTGATAAGGCATAGTAAAATAGAATTCGTATACTGAAGATCCTAACCCTTCATCTATGCGGTCTTCACTTGTAAAACTACCTAGCCTGCCGTGACCGAGGTTTTTAATGCTTCTCTTGAAAAAGGTTTCGTACTCAAGTCCTTAAAATCAGCGATTGCTAGGCCGATACATAAAAGCTTCGATCAGATACAGGGATCATTGCTAACTACCTTCCAGTGCCCGTTCTTTATCATTTTCTAAAGATTCTTGAAACCGTTTTGCTAGTTAGCTGGTTGTACATATTGAAACAAACTTAATCGCTCTCATTGTTACCAATTAAACCATCCGCAGTAACTCGTATTGAAATATCACTTTTCAAGATCTACCTGATCTACCCGCTGTTTTTGTCACATTGAATCCCAATATAATACTTGAAAAATTGAGAACGGCAATTGGTCCGGCAGACTGACATGGCTTAAATCGTATTTGTTTGATCGTAAACAATTCGTGTCACTCACGGGTCAGGTCACATTTGCCGAACGTAAGACCTGTGCTGTCCCGCAAGGATCCGTCCTCAGTCCGTTGCTGTTATCCACTTAATATCAATTTCTTAGAAACTTATTACTGCTTACGAAATAGATGTCAATTTTATGCTTAGGATGCTCTACGACTTTGGCTGGGTTAGTAAGCTATGCTTTTCTAACTGGCGATACTGTTGGGATACCATCACTACTTGCTTGAAATTTTGGTTTTGCTTTCGGCAAACGATTAAATTTTAAAAAATTCATCCAAAAAACTGTTTTTACCGCTTGCTATCACTTTTGATCCCAATTGAAGATTACGAGCCATCCTCCACTGTGGCTTGCAAACAATTTATCTAGCTCCTTAATTCCGTCTTAGCTGGTATATCGTAATTCTCATTTGGCTGGGCAAACAAAACGTTCAATAAGGCCGCTACATACGGCTGAAATTCTACTTTTAAAATCAAAGAGGTTTGCATATCTTTTTAATTTGACAAAAGGACCCGGATGGCTGCCTGTTGATCAAGGGATACAGAACAAAGTTTATAGGCTGACCCACAAGGGCAGCCACGGCCTTGCTCCTCCAAATTTAAATGAACTGCTGCATCTGTTTCAGCCTCAACGTGGGCTCAGGTCCTTTATGGAAAATATATTAGCTGTTGTATCCCTCCACTTAAAGTTCATTTTTGATGGAAGCTTGAGCTATGCAAGTCCCAGACTACCGAACTGACATTCACGATTCTGGGGCAACGACAAATACTCTCCTGTTACCGAATACGGCACCGTCTTTATACTTGTCCTGAGCGGCTATGTGACTTGATAATTCAGATGTAGTACCTAAGTTTTTAGAAAAAAACATGCGTATTTTTTAGCTGCACAACTTAATGCCTCGTAAAAGCTACTAATACATCAGTCATAGTCACACGGCTTATTTTAACTTTATCTATTCATTATAATTAACATGTTTTAGTCTCAGGTCAATACTTTTAGATTCTGTACGGTTGCTCAGTGCTATACTTCAAGTATTTCGCGAAAATCACAATCCATGTACAATGAGGCTACTTGATACGGAATATGCTTAAAAAACACAAGCTATCCAGAGAGGTATTTGCTCATTCATTTAATTGTCAGAATAACACGTGCACCTAGTTTAATCTCTGCTCTGCATGCTTCCAGACTGTACAGCAAGCCAGTTACAGCCAATGCAACAGTTACAGCCAATGCAGCAGGTATTTAACTATTTTTTATTATATAATCCTCATTCACTATAATTCTTCATTTTTAATCTTTACCTTTATCGATCTAAACTGATTAGGCCAACTAAACATTTTAGACGATATTCTGCTTTAGAGTCATCCACCTATTCACGGGCGAAGTGAAGCAATGTAGACGTTATAAAAATGTGTCGTCGGAAAAATGATTTCGATGAATGCTTGTCCACAGAACCAACCCGCTATACTAAGAATGCACTATAGCTAGAAATGTCTACACCTTTCAGCTTGCTGTTAGTTTATCGGTCGGCTTATAAATTGAAGTTGGTGAAGGGTTTTTCTATTTCTTTCTAACTGTATAGGCTTTCATTAACTGCAAATTGTTCTTCACAGTGTCCACATTTCCTATCGCACCTGTATTGATTGAAAGGATCTGCTTCTTAGGATAACAATGATATTTGATTTTAATATAATCACTACCGAGTGTAGAAGTGGGGTTTAAATTTTGTTGGCCGATAACCTGTTGCAGATGCTACGATCACCTTACCTTCAAAAATTACTCAGCAGTTCCCAGGTTAGCAACCATTTGCTATTGCAAAATATCATCACTAATGCGCTAATTTTCCGCTTTGAATATAAATAATGATGAGGTACTAGTCATTTTCTACTAGTTGAATCTAAAATAAAATTTCAAAGGTCTTGAGTTTGAATAAGATGCTGCATGAGGTTATTTGTGTCATTGTTCTTTATTTCTTGAGTTGATAGAATAATCTCATTATGGATGAGACAGGTCAACGTCCGCTTGGTCAATAGTGAAAACTATTTCCACGTAGATAATACAATCTTCAGAAGAAATGTTTGCCACTGTGTTGCGTTCAGGTCGTACAGATAAATAGAGCACATGAACATGGTTGAAATGTGACCCAAATGCATAAGCATATGAAATCCAACTAACACGCAGTTGGATGCAAAAACATTATAAAAACTAACCAGTTTCACAGGGTTAGTAATACTTAGCACGGGATCAACTTGAGCTTCGAAAACAAAGACAGTACAATAGAAACGTTTTAAATGTGTATTGTAGTTCTTTTCTAGTGATAATGAGCTGTGTCGTTCAAATGTGTGACTTACAAATATTCGCATTCATCATTCGAATAATTACAGCTCAGTAATTTCCCTTTAGCATAGTTAGCGTTGCAGGTAATAATAGGGACTCTTTCACTCTTTTAACGTGCAGCTACAGCACTGTGAAGCTCACTATACTGTCTCTCATTAACAATGTACATCCCAAACAAAAATTTAGTAACGTTTTAGACTAAACACATATATTATAAATTGCTTAACTATTTATTCTGATTCATTTATAATTTACAAAACTTTG
Source organism: Cristatella mucedo (assembly GCA_009760855.2). Lineage (NCBI taxonomy): Eukaryota > Metazoa > Bryozoa > Phylactolaemata > Cristatellidae > Cristatella > Cristatella mucedo. The sequence goes on along the minus strand of WPIO01000090.1, from coordinate 98,379 downwards.
AAATACAGAAACCAAGGGATATATTGTATATATATATATATATATATATATACATTAGTTATTAAAGATGGTGAGTTATTACTTCACAATTAAATATGGCAAATCGCTCAAAAGATGCAAGACACTGACTCCACGCTAACCCAACACACACAAAATAAAAAAATCGACATCTCAAACTGTTGACTGTCATCACGACAACGGCCAAGGGACATTTTGTGTCAGGCACATTATGTGCAAACACAACCATCGTGCGTAGATGCACACAGGAAAACCTGGAGACAGGTGATCCCCATTTGTATTCCAAATTTCATACCGATCGGCCCAGTATCGACCAAGTTGTACAATTGACGAGGTACCAAGTACCACTGCTGGGACAGCACTCGGAGATGTCTTAAGCTGCTGAAGCATGTGGGTGACAAAAACAAGATTGTTACTACATTTGTTGCCATACAACTTGAAAAAACATACATACGAGCCTGTATTTAGAAATTCACATTGATTGGGTCACTAATAGCCTACCTGTGACATTTTTACGACATGTGAGTGAAAGGATGACAAGGGCTTAGCATGACAAACACAAACTTGAGAGCTAAAAATAATAATGCACTCGATAATTCTCGCCTCCTGACATACAGCGCTCTAACGTGCATTCGTGTTCGTTGCAGAATCCTTCCGAAAACGGAAGTTCTTGCAAAAATCTTTTACGGAAACGATACAGCTAAGAGAGCTCCAAGCTATAACCAAGAGGCAGAACTAAGAAACGCTATCATCGCACGAACAATTAAATAAATAGATAAATATGGATCTTAGGAACAGGTGAACCTAACAAGATCCTTATGCAGCCTAAGCAGAATATATCCGCCATAGGTCTCATACTGCAGACCATCGATCCGTGCTACAGCCGGGCGGCTCACCCTCAGTCCCCAATAAGAATAATCAACTATTTATGACCTAAATGAGAACTTAAAATCACCAAAGTTTCCTTGGATAGAAATGAATCAAAATTTTCAGACTGGCTTCCAGTAAAGGAGGCAATAGTTCCATCCAAGTCACCCCACTAACCCCCCACCGAACACAGGACCACTCTAGGCCGTCGCCACGTGCCTTATGGCTGCTACAGAAACCGGATCATCTGTCCCAGGATTCATGCTGTGCCTTTATAAAGGGTACCTTAGTTACGGCGGCCCTGGCAGCAGTGAATTCTCAAAACATTATCCCCAATGTTCGTCTACTGGCCAAGTGACAGTCACCTCCGATTTGTGATCCGATGTAAACATAATAAAGTAAACATGTTTCTGCCAAGTAAATAAGGTGTGGGCCTTGGAATGCCGTTCGCAGCCTTCTTCTATAGGCAGGGTGGGCAAGCAGACGCTGGACTAGGCATGGCCGATACAGGGTTTACTCTTGTTTGGCCTTGTGATACTACCTTTCGGACGTTTGATCTCTAGAGGCGTGTCATTTCCTGAAAAATTTTACAAAGTTATTTACTAAGGGTCTGTTCAGAGCTGAGTAGCTAATATTAGCAGAGTTCAACGTAAAACCACGGTTCAAACTCCATTATTTTTCAAAGTAAACTATTTGATGAGCTCGATGATACTTCCGGATTAAATATGTAGCAGATAACAATTTTATTGACCATGTTCAAGTGATCTGACAAACAACAAAATTTGTTATTGCATTTATGATTATTTTATGCATTATTAACATGCTCATTTCATATAAATTAACAATTCATAAAAATGTTCCAAGTAACTAAATTGCTACATACCTATCTGCATAATCATTAGAAATTTTACAGCTTTCATAAGAGGCCGATACATGTCTTTTAAAGTCATTTTAAAGTAAGAAGTTATCTTTGAAATAAAATCAGTGACAATTGTTCTTATTTCGAACTCTTTTAAATTAAATAGCCAATTAACTGCACAGGTAGCATGCTTCCGTGATATTCGGATATTCACATCATGCCGTGAACACTGACCATGGACAAGTTACCCCAATATAAGTTGTTCTGGTTGTTTATTGAGCTACCATCAACTATTCGTTGGTGCATCCTTTTTAGCAATCGTAAATCGATTAGAAATAGGGTAAGTATTCTGTTAAGTCTTTCTTAATTGTAATATTATTATTTTAATGATTTATGTTATTATGCCATCTTGATCCTGAAAATCTCAGCCATGATTCTAGAAATCCTATCTATGGTTCTAGCAATTTATCCTTTTCCTCATTGGTTCGTATTTTATTTTACTGATGAGCTGTCATTACTCTTTTTAAATATTAGTAAAAATGCAATTAAAAATCATTGAGGAACCAGTGAAATCTCTAAATAAAGAATGCTCAGTATTTCTGAATTATAATATATTCTAGGCCGCAATTGTAACAGTCAGGTTCGTATTTCTCGCTTGGGTAGTTTTCAGAAGCATTTAAAAAAGTTCGATTATACTGTATTGTTCGAGTACTACAAAAAAATGTTCGCGAGTCTAATATGGTTCAATAAAAGGTTGCAATTTGAGACTATATATATATATATATATATATATATATATATATATATATATATATATGTATATATATATATATATTTGTATATATATATATATATACATACATACATATATTTATTTATTTATTTATATATCTATATATTTATTTATTTCTATATTTATTTATTTCGGTGATAGAAACAGTTTCCAAATGGCCATAAACAGGGTTGTTTATTTAGCAGATCTGTAATACTACCATTCAATATCTTGACACACGTAAAATGACCTAAGATGAAGATTTCCAAATATTTCTCAATAGTTTAAGCTATATATTATTTCATTACGCCACTTGTTGCTTACTTTTAATGTGAGGAACAGGTATTCCGCCGAGGGGCAACAATGACACTGATATTTACGGCGTAATGTTTACTTGCACTATAACTCAGATCAATGGACAGGGTAAGACTATTTTAGTTTCATCTTCCAGTAAAGTAGCAATGATTTTCTAGACTAAATAGATCGTAATAGCAGAAATTCTCACCCAGTGGATTTTGGATAGATTCACCCGGGTGCCACATAAAAACGTTATTCCGATTTTTCTTTTACTAGGCTTTCCTAAATATTCACGACATATGCAACATTAAATTAGAATTTCCTCGATCCAAAATTTTCCAGCACATGTGAACGTTTCCCTACGAACAACCATCGCTGTATTAGGCATCATTCAAATAACTCAGTTCCCTCTTTATTTTGTAAGCATACTTTTACGCACACTTTGCTTTGAGAACCACATTTTTCAGAGCAAGCATTAACACAAAATCTGATTGAGTGCATAGGCTTCTTTTTTGTAGCTTTCTCATTCTAGCGGTGTCTCTGTCTGGCTCTCTGTTTTTATTTCTCTCTGCCTGCCGCTGCCACTTCTGCTCCATTTCAATCTCTCTCTCTCTCTCTCTTTCTCTGTCTCTATCTCTGTCACTCACTCACTCTCTCTCTCTCTCTCTCTCTCTCTCTCTCTCTCTCTCTCTCTCTTTCTCTCTCTTCAGTTCCAATTGTGTGGTAAGACATTCAAGGCTGTCGGGCACATTTGGGAGTACCATCTATTTTCGATTACAGCTGGTGCAATGCAAAACTCAGCAGCAAGGCTTGTCTGTCGCGAGATTCGCATTTGCCACATGACACCACTTCTTGCTGACCTGCACTGGCTACCAGTTTCAAATCGAATCGATTTCAAGGTTTTATCGCTCACGTTGAGGACACTTTATTCTTTGGCTCCAGCCTAGCTATCAGATCTACTCCCCCACCGGGCCAAGCATCGCACCACCCACTTTTCGCAATCCAACAGTTTGCCTATAGCTCGTAAAAACCTCAAATCCTTTGAAGAACGATCATTTAGTTCGTGCACTGCCAGAGCCTAGAACTCACTCCCGACTTGCGTCAGAGCATGCCCTGATTTGACCACATTAACCAAGATCTTAAAAACACACATATTTAGGACAACATTTAGTGGGTCCCGTGATTCGTTCTGCATGTGCTAATGCATGCTGACACTGTGCATGCTACCAAAAACCACATTTGCATGCTGACCCTGTGCAGATCACTCCTAACTATGTTATTCATGTTGTATATCGACCATGATAGTACTCACCTCTCAATTGCAATTCCCTCTGCAGAAAAATTTAAGCGCCTGGAAAGAAACTGAGTTCTCTGGAGGCGCTTTTAAAGTGCGTTAATAATTATAATATTATTATCCATTTTATTGCTGGTATCACTATGTAGCCTGGATCGTACGAAGTATTTTATTACTTGATAACCTCAGGAAATCTGCCTGTCACTTCAATGTCCCAGGATTAAAAAAGCGTAATGTTATATATGTGATATAATTTCTGTGAACTGTAGGAATGTATGTTGGAACTTGAAAAAATTATCTGAGCATAAAAACGTCAGTAATAATTTTTTCAATCACAATTCTTGGATTTTGTTACAAATGTGGCTGGTCATAACGCACATCCTTACGAAAATACCTAATGGCAAATATTCGTCATGCTATACCATCCAAACGTCACCTCGTTCAATTTCAAAAGGAAAACTCTGCTTAGCATGGTTGCTTACTTCGTTTATAGCAGTACAGATATTTCGTAAGGACGTCTACGACCTAATGAACTGTTATCGCAGTACAAACGTGGCCGAAGTTGCAGAGTTGAGATTTTAGTAATCACACTTGCTTGAAATGTCTTGCTAGATCTAAACAGACGTGGGAAGATCTGAATAGTGCTATACTGGGAACTAGCTTCCCACATAGCTACCTACCAATGCATTGGCATTGATTCAACTGTCATTAGTTGCTGCTGCAGGTCTTTAAAGATCTCTACAACGTAATACCTTATGAAATGAAATTGTGAAAAGTTGTCAGCATGCAGAGCAAAAAAACGTAAATATTTCAATTCACAGCACAACCATTCACTTAAGCTCTCCTCCATAGAAATTATAACATTTTGTCATGCCACTGAGATCCCAAAATATTCAGCTCAGGTGCCTAACAGTAAAATAGTTAATTCGTACACTGATATAATATCTGATAAGGGCTTAGCGATACAGGCAAGCTGCTAATCTGTATATCAGGTTATTATATATTTTGCATTGGGTTAGTCCACTCTGGTCAAAGCTGAAGGTCCAAATGTTGTGAATCATATATTACCTGTGCATTCGTTAGATGAGTTGTGATCGCTCAATAGGTATGGTGGCTGTTTTTTTATGACACTGGTTCCGACGATATAACTTCAAATGATTCTGTATGAGAACCTTTATTGCCACTGCAATTGGTGATGCCAGCCTAAGAGGATCTTCTTTCGATATATGCAAGAGGCTGTTGAATTAGCTAATACTATATTTTTCGAATGAACTTAGTTGATAGAGCTAAGTTACTAACAGTTTCATCTATTGTTTTCTCGTTCGTTACTAATTTTATTTTGCTAAGATCTATCACCATTTGCCTTGACCTGGTATTATTCAATAGAAAGGTCAGCAAAGAACAAGCCGACGGGTTTATGGAAAACACTCAGAATTTCCGGTGCTCATTTAAATTGTTAGCAGAAATGGTCAGGGCCAAAATCGTTTGCCAAGCTGGGTTCTGGTGACCAAGGCTTTTTAGAGAAATATTTTTAGTTAACTACTTGTATCTTATAAATCAATTATATATGTGAATCAAAAAGTGGAGGCCTCATTCGAACTATTTCTATTTTTAATAAGAGCATTGCATGATTTGTTTTCGCAAAGTCACGTCGTATGGACCAGCCGATCAGGAATTTTCACTTCTTCATTGATCGGGTTACTGGAAACTCATTAGCAGTATGAATATGTTTACACAATAGGGTAGATAGCACGATCGTCCGTCTCGCCTTAGTTAAGACAAGGCTACCATATTCAATCGAGTAAACAGGAAAAACAGGAAAGATATCATCGGATACACGTAAGACTTACCTTGAGGAAAGCATTTCCTATTGAATGCTATTTTTCTTAAGTAATTCAAAAAACCCCAAACCTACTAATCACATTCCCTGAATGCACCAAGCGTGGTCACGAAACTGTTGTCATTCTCGCTTTCATTATCAATTTTACTATTTTAATTTGAGTTTTCATGTCTTAAACAACGAGTTATGAGGTGCACAGTAGTTTGAAACTCTACGTTATCCACAAGATGAGAATGATTATCTGACAGTCCCAATGGTGGCAAAAGTGACTGAGAATTACATTTATAAATACAGTTAAAAAACACTGTACAGTTAAAATATCTATCTGCTAATTGATAGTTTAAAGATAATTGTTTATGTTATGTATGTAGTTTTGACGACGTTTAGGCTACTAGTAAAAAATGGTATAGCCAATACTTACATAATGTAATGTATCTCCGTCTGTAACTCCACAAAGTAATAAAGACCATGTTGGTGTTACGCAGGAGAGTTTGGATAGAAATCTCAATTGACATTACTTAGTTACAGAATGGATGAGCAAGACTTAAAGACATATATCTCTGGGATGAAAACTGCATACGTGGCAATGTTATTACTCACAACAAACTCGGAAACTTACATTTTTATATAGGATATTGAAAAGAAACATTTTAAAAGTGCCCTTAAGGAGCTCTATTTCTTTCCAGGCGCATAACATATGCAGCCAAAAAAGCATTTTCTTAAGCTGTAACATCGAAGCGATTGCAGTGTGATGAACTAACTGCCAAATTTACAAGCTATAGTGAACTTGCAAGCTGCGAGTGAGCACACCACGATCGCTTGAATATTTTATTATTACAGCCCTCCAGCACGTACAAGCCCCTCAAATTTGTTGCTGCATGTATTGACGCCATCCTAACATTTATATGAGCAAAATTTTTATTATCAAATGACAAAATTAGAGCTTAGGAGTTATGGACTAACCAATTGTCATTCCAGAATTTCAAAACGTTACCAATTAAAGTCACTGCCTCCACCGTATCTTCTGTTAAATCTATACGGGATTTTAAGTGCCATGTTACACAGGGATCTTTTATTAGACAACTACATCAGCTCTACAGTCCGGTCTAATTTCAGCTGCAAAATATTGCAAAAATGTTTGCTTGTTAAGACAGGGGTACATCTAAATTGCTCCATGAGTTTGTGACACTTACACTTCATATTGCAAATAATAGTCATCTGAAGCTTCCCACATTTCACCTCGTTAAATATAAAGTAAAACACTTGGCTTTGAATTTCGGTTAACGTATGAGTGTGCCAAATTACCGATTCCTCATACTCCCAACTTTGACTTAGCCAGCAGTCATTACCGTAATTCAAATGTAATCTAATGTAATGTATCTCCGTCAGTAACTCCACAAAATCATAAAGACCATGTGGGTGTTACGCAGGAGAGTTTTGTATAGCACACTCGCAGCCTAAGCGGCTTTCGGTACGCATTCGGTAGCCAACAGACTTCGTCTCACGCAACAAAGAGAAAGTGGGAAGCATAGCAGAGTTAGGAGAGCAGTTGATGTAGTGAGTAGCATGAAAGTAGCAGCTCAGGAAGGCTTGACAGGATGTGCCATAGTCGGCAGTTGGAGAGTATATGTCGTTGCATAAGAATTGTGGAAGCGAGTTCCACAGTCTAGGACCTGCAGAGCTGAAGCTTCTGTCGCCAACCGTCTTTAAGCAGAGGAATGGGACAGCTAATTTATCGTCCACACAGGACCTGAGGGCGCGAAAAGGCTGAAACTGATGCAGCAGTTCAGCTAGGTACGAAGGAGCTAAGCCGTGGCAGGCCTTGTGGGTCAGCGTAAGAACTTTGCTCTGTATCCTTTGCTCAACCGGCAACCATCCTAGCTCTTTCAGAAAAGGTGACACGTGCTCAAACCGCTGGGACTTGAAGAGGTTGATGCAATCACCAGTTCTTAGAACGGGTTTTTTTATCTAGACAGATGTGGGAAGATCTTAAACGGGTTTACCAGTCACCAACTGGCTACATACCTATCAACCCAATCATTAGCAATGTTGCAGCTGTCATAAGAGGCAGCTACCGATCTTTTAAAGTCATTAAAAAGTAAGAAGTTATCTTATAAATAAAATCAGTGAAACTTGTTCTTATGTTGAACTCATTTAAATTAAATAGCCAATTAACAGCACATGTAGCATGCTTCCATAATAATCGGAAATTCACATCATGCCGTGAACACTGACCATGGACAAGTTACCCTAAATTATGTTATTCTTGTTGTTTGTTGAGCTACCATCAACTATTCGTTGGTGCATCCTTTTTAGCAATCGTAAAGCGATTAGCAATAGGGTGAGTATTCTGTGAAGTCTTTCTTAATTGTAATCATATCTTTATGATTTTTGTTATTATTCTATATTGATCCAGAAAATCTCAGCCATGATTCTAGAAATTGTATCGATGGTTTTTGCAATTTATCACTTTCCTCATTGGTTCGTATTTTATTTTACTGGTGAGCTGTCATTATTCTTATTAAATAGTAAATGTTCAATTAAAAATCATTGAAGAATCAGTGAAATCTTTAAATGAAGAATGCTCTGTACTTCTGAAACATAATATAATCTAGGCCGGAATTGTAACAGTTACCCTCGTGTCACTCGCATGGGAAGTTTTCAGAAGCATTTAAAAAAGTTCGATTGTATTTACCTGCTTTCATCTTTTAAATCCGTGAAATATTATAGATAAAATAGGCAGTGCCTTATTTGAAATCACATTTTTATGGCACTGAACAATCCATGATAAGGTGTCGACAAGTCTTATTTGGTAAGAAGCCAGTCAGAAAGTTCCATTTATGCCAACCATGAACTCATTGCTGTTCCTTACTGGAGTAAATCTGCATCGGAACTTCCATTACAGAACACGACTATCAATCACTCCTAGGTTGACAGAATTTTGCTAAATTCATATATGAGACGACAAAATGATAGCGATAGAGTCAGATATACTAATGGCTTTCCTTGAATAAAGTGTACAAGAAACAGAGCTATTTCTCCTAATGTAGGTAAAATCAAGAATGTCATATAATAGCGATATTCTTTGCATATAATATTCTGGAAAGCTTGCCCTTGTCAATGTTGGATTCAATGTAATTTTGTGAGACAAATTTTTAATTTAGATGTCTATAATAATCGAGTTCTGTAGTTCAAGATAGTTTGAATCTTTACATCATCAACGAGAAGAGAATTTTTGTTTGTCAGATTCAGTCATTCCAAAAAATAATTAGCATTATATTTTTTAATTTATTCGTAGTTTAACTTATGGGTTAAAGTGCTATCCAGTAAGTATGAGTCATTTATATCTAATAATAATATAGTGGATATAGCTGACACAATACGCACTATCTTATAAATTAATTTATTGCACTTAATTCAATCACGTCAATCAGTCTGGCCAATCATTTCAAATACCCATTAAAGTCGTATACAAATCAAAATTGTTCTGCTTAACCTAGGTAAGACGCCGGCTCTCAGTGGTTGCAGGTCTCACAGGAAGTCTTAGCTGTGGAAAACGTGCCTGCTATTGCGGTATTTTTCAGTTGATACTATATACTAGTTTTGAAAGTGGACGTAAGCAAGCGTAGAAGTGTTTGTGCGATGCTCAGCCCGTTCGTTTTAGGCAACGTAATGTATTTCCTTTTGTAACTTCTTAAAACAACAAAGGCTAGGTTGGTGGTTACTAAGGAGTTTTGTATAGCCCACTCAAAGTCTTATTGATTTTAAGTACCCATTCGGTAGCCCTAAGACTTTATCGCACGCAACAAAGAGATAGTTGGAATCGTTGCAGAGTCAGAAGACCCGTTGAGGGAGTAATTAACATGGCAGTGGCAACTCAGGACCACTGAAGCGGATGAGCCATATTGGGCTGGATGAGAGTAGTTGTCATTGTATAAGAATTGTGGCAGCGAGTTCTACGGATTTGGACCTGCATAATTACAAATTCTGCCCTCCGACTGTCATTAAACAGAGGAGCGGAACAATAATGTAATTATTTGTCAATTAAGCACCCTAGGGAACGTGGAGGCTGAAACTGGTGCAGCAGTTCAGCTAGGTACAGAAGAGCTACGCCGTGGTGGAAAGTGAGCGTTCTATAGCTTCTATACCGATCATGACCAAGCTCGACCTCGTGACCGAATGGAATGCCTCCACTCCTTGCTATCCCGGCCACCGGCATTAATTATTCTCTAGTAGGTATCCGATCGAATTGCAATTAGGCATGTTTGATTTTTACGCGTACGAATCATTCTGGCCATCTCGCTGGCACATTGGTAGTTAGTATATAGACCTATTTGGACTGGTCGGCTAGCTTTTCGTCGTCCAACACGTTTTGTCATAACGCTGAGCACGTGTCGTGAAAAATCCGCTTGCATGCTAGTAATGATTTTGTCAAAGTAAAACTAGAGGAATATGTTCCATTGTTGTATGTGCTTCATTGTTGTATGCCAGTTAACCGTTAGAATAGGGCTTTCGCTGTTGGTCGCAGGCCTGCTTGAAATCATTTGTTGCCTTTGAGAGTGTTTTCCTTAGATTTTCCTTCACAACGGATAAATTGTACACCAAAACCGATTTTCAGTCCAGCGGCGTGAAATTCAGACTGCATGCTGGATTTGAAGGATTGTACAGAGATACAGGAACACAGACACGCAGACACTCGTGGACAGGTACAGAAATGTACGAACAAGAGCACACTCGTATATACTGCTGCAAGCCCATTAGCACGCGTGCTGTCCAGCGACCACTCATTCTTCTTTAGATGTGCTATTTAGGTTTTCGGAACAGTTAGACAAGACACATAATAAACTAACAAATTCTAGTAGACTTAGAGAGCTATTTTTCAATGCAAAGGCCAACTTAACGTCAACAATTACGACTATCGACACAATGCTCGAAATTTACGCATTTAGCAGGTCAACGCAGAGCCATTTGGCAACTACTTTATGAAAACAATTACGCTACGTAGGCGCAATAATTAAGTAAAGAAATTGTTTTACGTCACTTTGATTAGGATATAGAAGGAAGTTTTCAATTGCAAAGCAACTTCTACTGAACAAATATATGCTTCATTACGTTACACTTTAAAAATACATTTTCTTCCATGCTACATGGATAGTGACATCCAAGCATTTTGAGCTAGTGCGTCGTTTTCATCAAGATTATTTTGCGCGTGCCATTGCGATTTGTGAACAACTCTGAATTTTTACATGTCACCATTGTAAGCGTTTGGTGTAAGCATTCTGCACATTTAGTTATTCTGTCCTGAAGCTATACTTTTTACTACTTATTTGTACCTTCCATTTATTTAGCTCAATGACTTTTAGCAAGCTTTCGATTCGCTAACAATAGTCACTTACAAGAAACCAATTGAAAATATACCTAAAACTTAAATAAAATCAATACCTTCCTTTTCTCACGATTCATGTTAACCTAAACTATCAAGCCCTTACTAATTAGCAAAGGATCAAATGAAGCCATTTGTATTGATAATTTCCTGCGAGGTTAAGTATAAGATAAATACCTTGAGAATCTAATTTTTTAATTATTTGCTATTCGCATCGCCACAGCGTTACAATTACTGAAGAACGATACTACGTTCAGCTCAATGTCATTCAAAAACTCAGGCTTGGCATAAAGGTATTTAAATATTCAGAAAGTTGTCAGATAGGTATTTCCCTCTTCGCTAAATTTTCAGATAATTAGGTTCCCCTCATTCAATTACAGCACTCCAATATTCGGAAGTATTCATTAAGGCTGTCAAAGTCCACAAAAATGCATTTGGGTATGCTTTTAATCATCTTCTTCGTTAGTTTTTCTTTATTTGCGCTTTTATCTATATGTTATTTGTTGATTTATTCAATCTTTTTCAGCTGACCAAGTGAATTTCAAAAATCGAATTGTTACGGCTACAAATTAGAAAAATTGTCATGTATCAGTGTCTGAATTGCAAAGTTCAATGTTGAGACAACTTTTACTGATTACGCTCAAAAATTAAATTCTGAAAACTTGAGGCTGATATAAGCGTCTTAATAAAGATTAAATACTTCATCATCGGAGTTGTGACTGATATAATATTGTACACCGTTCCTGAAATACGACTACCAGTATTTTATAGTGTCACTAGCTGAAGCTGTAGCTACGTGAAAAATGAAGCAGTGTAATGAGAGAGTAAATTTAAATCTCTATTTAGGATTTTCACTTAGGCTAATCAGTTCTTCAACCACTCTCGACGTCTGTGTCAAACATGATTAATGGTAATTACCTGCAACTCTCCCATGCTGTAAAACACACTCGACATTGGTTTGAAATGGTGACTTGCAGGAATAATTGCTCTTTACATCGTCTGTATTTCATCCTTCTTATAATGTAATGTAATGTAATGTATCTCCGTCAGTACCTCCACAAAGTCATAAAGACCATGTGGGTGATACGCAGGAGAGTTTTGTATAGCGAACTCACAGCCTAAGCGGCTTTCGGTACGTATTCGGTAGCCAACAGACTTCGTCTCACGCAACAAAGAGAAAGTAGAAGCATAGCAGAGTTAGGAGAGCAGTTGAGGTAGTGAGTAGCATAGAAGTAGCAGTTCAGGACCGCTGAAAAAGATGTGCCATAGTCAGCAGTTGGAGAGTAGATGTCGTTGCGTAAGAATTGTGGAAACGAGTTCCACAGTCTAGGACCTGCAGCGCTAAAGCTTCTGTCGCCGTCTGTCTTTAAACGGAGGAATGGGACAGCTAATTTATTGTCCACACAGGACCTGAGGGTGCGAACAGGCTGAAACTGATGCAGCAGTTCAGCTAGATAATGGCTGAGCCACAGTGGTGAAGTGTGACCTCTCAGTGCACCTCGTGAACATTTCCTTCAAAATAAATTCAGCACACAATAATAGTAGTAAATACTATGCATTTTACAAAGCGCCCTCCGAGAACTCGTGCTCTTTTAAGGTGCTTTACGATTGCAAAAAATGACAAAATCCATGCTAGCAGGTATTTCGAGTCACGAATAATTTACTGACTGTAATACAGGTAAAAGGTAGCTATTAGGATGTGTTAACTGTATGCTATTGATGGAAACTAATCTATTGCAGTCTGTTTGACAGTCAAATTTTTAGTGTTCTTTTCGCCTACGCTTAATAAGGCGAAAGAAGAGAGACGATCTGCCTCATTCATGCTTTCATTAAAGACTTGACGATCTTGTGATTGCTACAGAAACGTTTACAACGTGCCTTAGATGTAACTGTGCTCAGAAGAAGTAGCATGGCAACCCTTAGAAGGGGAAAAAATGTACCCCATAATTGACGATGCAATACATGATTTCCGTTGCAGTCTTTGATGCTGAGTCATGGCTTATCTTAAGAAGCAGTACAAAATGAAGACCTCAATTACATAGACATTGCTGGTGGAGCTGGGTCTGGTCAACTATCTTTAAAAGCTGTACAGCTTCCAAAAAGAATCCTGGATGTAAATCAATATATGTAAGAAGTAAAAAGCCAGTTCTAATATCTGGTTAAAGAGAGTCTGTTCAATTCTTTTTTATCCGTGTGATTCTCTGCTGTTAAACCGACATTTGCTATTCCTGTCTAGGCCTCAGTTTCATTCAGGCGATTCTCAAATAAACTATGAGTCTTTCAAATTCACTACTCTTTTTGGCATCTATTGATAGTAATTTTCACAGTTTTTCTCGAAGTCTTAAAAACTAGACTTGAAGACGGTTGACGTCAGGAAAAAACTTTTTGAAAATAATTTTCGTGTTGTACAGTTTAAACTGAGCGTGGTTAATATTAGTTAGGATGCTAGACCAAATTCGTAGCCAAGCTACAGAGTAGAAGTTGAAAATACAATTTACGAGAATGCCAGCTTCATCTTTTGCTTCGTTTGCTCCACTTGCGCTTTTAATAAGTTAATCAGAATGACCAACACCACAGTTTACTGCTTAGTTAAATGCTTTAAAGGTCTGCAGCATAAAACCTGTAGCAGAGCAACCTTTGACCAGGATGAATGACCATGTTTTCAGTTATTTCCACTAAAGAGTGTACCTTATGAATAATAGCTTACTGGCCTACCTGCATGTGCGATCAGGCGATTGCAGCTGGTGCAAAACTCTGCAGCTAGGCTTGTCTGTCGTGAGCGTCGCAGTTGCCACATTACTCCACTTCTCGCCGACCTGCACTGGCTACCAGTCAAGCAACAGATTGACATCAAGTTTTTGTCGCTCACTTTTAGGTCCCTTCATTCTATGGCTCCAGCCTATCTCTCCGACATATCCCCCATCAGGCCAAGCATCGTACCACCCGCTTTTTGGAATCCAACAGTCTAGAAATACCTCGTACAAACTTCAAATCCTTTGGAGACCGTGCATTTAGTTCGTATGCTCCCAAAGCTTGGAACTCCCTCCCGACCTGCGTCAGAACCTCCCCTGACCTGACCACGTTTAAAAGGAACTTAATACCACGCCTATTTAGGACAGCATTTAGTGGGTCCCTGTGATTCGTCCTTGATGTGCTTATGCGTGCTGACACTGTGCATGCTGCCACTAACCACATTTGCATACTGACCATGTGCATGCCTCCCCTAAGCATGTTATTCATTTTGTTTATTTTTCAAGCATGATTATACTTACCATTTAATTGCTTTTTCCTTTGCAGCAAATGTAAAGCCCCTAGAAATAGACTAATTTCTCTGAGGGCGCTTTATCAAGTACATTATTTATATTATTATTATTATGTAGCTTTTCTTAAATGATTCCAAAATATAATGACTGTGGTATCTTAAACTGAGTCAGGATCTCCAGCTAGGATTAAGTTCAAGTTATCGAGGTTGGTCAAATGTGGTTCCCATTTTTACTGGGTATTTTTTGGTAGATTGAGAAATAAAAATTTAATTTATTTCCATAGCCCATTGAGATAACCTAATCTCTATTCAGGCGTTTATCTACACCTCGTGACTCTAGCACACGACTTCAGCCACACCTTGGCAGGGGCGAGCAAGCTGACCACTGGACCAAACCAGCTTGTGCAAATGAGCAGACAGGAATGTTGCTTTGACGGAGCACTACGACCTGCAATGTCGTAACGAATTGTATAGGAATTGAGTTCGCTGAGAAATAGACCAATCATCGCTAAAATAAAAGTTGACTGCATATTTAAAGTAAACCTTGGAAAGAATCTGTGACTACTATTTTTTCAGCCGAATCAAAATCGACGTAAGTCATGACGTAAGCAATTTGGCAGCGAATTTCTAAATCAATTATTAAGTCTAATGGATCTTCACAGTACCCGTACCACAAAACATCAGAGAAGTTCTCATCTCCGACTGCGACGCAGTTAAAAGAAGGTGTGCACTTTGAATTTGAGGAGACAGATTGGTGACTGAGTTTTTAATCTGCCTAGTGAGGCAAAGGGGCGATTTCTGCAGCGAATTGCAAATAATAATAATAATAATAATATTGCACTTGATAAAGTGCCCTCAGAGAACTTAATCTCTTTCTAGGCGCTTTACATTTGCTGCAAAGTGATACGCAATAGAATAGTAAGTAAAATCATGCTTGAAAAACAAACAAAATGAATAACATGGTTAGGGGTTACATGCACTGGGTCAGCATGCAAATGTGGTTAGTGGCAGCATGAACAGTGTCAGCACGCATAAGCACATCGAGGACGAATCACAAGGACCCACTAAATGCTGTCCTAAATAGGTATGATTTTAAGTTTCTTTTAAATGTGGTCAGGTCAGGGGATGTTCTGATGCAGGTCGGGAGGGAGTTCCAGGCTGTGGGAGCATACGAGCTAAATGCACGGTCTCCAAAGGATTTAAGGTTTGTACGAGGTATGTCTAGACTGTTGGATTCCGAAAAGCGAGTGGTACGATGCTTTGCCTGATGGGGTAGTATCTCTGAAAGATAGGCTGGAGCCATAGAATGAAGAGACCTAAAAAGTGAGCGACAAAACCTTGAAGTCAATCCGTTGCTTGACTGGTAACCAGTGCAGGTCGGCGAGAAGTGGAGTAATGTGGCAACTGCGACGCTCACGACAGACAAGCCTAGCTGCAGAGTTTTGCACAAGCTGCAATCGCCTGATCGCACATGCTGGTAGGCCAGTAAGCAGTGAGTTGCAGAAGTCGAGACGAGATGTCACGAATGCATGGACCAACTTGGACGTGGTATCCTTATCTAAACAAGCCCTAATTTTAGCAATGTTATGAAGCTGAAAATAGGCTGATTTGACTGTGGAGCTGATGTGGTCGTCTAACGAGAGGTCGCTTTGGAATATGACACCTAGATTTCGAGCTGATGCAACTGGAGATATGCTGGCAGAGCCAATTTTGAAAGTCAGCCTTTCCAATTTCTGAATAACACTAGGTTTGCCCATAACTAGTAAGTTAGTTTTATCATCGTTTAGTTTTAGAAAATTTGCTGCCATCCATGATCGGATGTCATCAATGCATGCAGCAAGTGAGTTGAGAGAATTTGAGGTGCTCGAAGGCTGGAACGGATCAAAGCAAAGGTACAACTGAGTGTCATCCGCATAGAAGTGAAAGCCTAGATTGTGCTTGGCAATCACATCAGCGAGAGGGAGAGTATAAACGGTGAAAAGGACCGGACCTAGCACAGAGCCCTGAGGTACTCCATATTTTAGAGATACTTCAGATGATCTTTGTCCATTCACGTCAACACTCTGGAGTCTCCCACTGAGATAGGACCTGAACCACTGCAGAGCAGTGCCGGTGATGCCCAGGCGAAATGAGAGGCGCTCTAGAAGTACTTTGTGATCGATGGTATCAAAAGCTGCCGAAAGATCGAGCAAAACAAGCAGAGACACTCTACCCATGTCTGCATTCCTATATAGGTCGTTGTATACCCGAAGCAATGCTGACTCTTTGGAGTGATTAGCTCTAAAGCCAGACTGGAACTTACTAGCAAGGTGTGAGGTCTCGATATACGAGTTCAGCTGGTCTGCCACGACCCGTTCCAGTGTCTTTGATAGGAATGGTAGAAGGGAGACTGGGCGGTAGTTGCTCAAGTTCTCTTGGTCTAGTGTAGCCTTCTTGAGAAGTGGCCTGACTACAGCTTCTTTGAAAGGTGCTGGGACCTGACCTGAGGCTAATGACATATTAATGATGTTGGTTATGCATGGCAGCACCAGATCAATGCAACGTAGGAGCAGGACAGTGGGAATAGGGTCCAGTGGACTTGTTGTCTTCTTTGATTGAGATACGAGCTTTAGGACTATGTCACTGGTGACCTGTTTAAATGCAGACATTGAGGCGCAGCCAGGAACCGAGGAACAGCATTCTAGTGGGAAGGTTGTCATTGCAGGGATGGATTCCCTGATTTTGTCTATCTTCTGCAGAAAGAATCGAGAGAAGCGATCGGCTAGATCATCACAAGGATCATCAGGTAAGGAGCTAACCTGGGAACGGTTGAGGAGATGGTTTTTTGTCGACATCAGCATTTTTGGATTGTGCATCTGTGATTCAACAATGTTTCTATAGAAGCTAGACTTAGCCTTTGCTAGGATCGATTGGTACGACCTACAGTAGTCTTCATATGCCTGTCGATGGACAGTTAGTCCGGATCTTTTGTATGCCTTTTCAAGCTTTCGTTTAGTAGACTTGGCTAGTTTAATGTCTGTGGTAAACCATAGGCCGTCTGGGCGGGGGCGCACAGTGCGCTTTGTCAAAGGTGCAAACTCGTCGAGCGTGTCAGCTAGTGTCGTGTTGTAGCAATCTACCAGTGATGACAGATCGGAGGGAGGACTGAGCAGCAAAGGTGAAGCAGATATGCTCGCACGGACAGCATCGATGTCAAGGGTCTTGAGGTTTCGCGATACACAGGTTATTTTAGAGGAGAATGTGGGCACACACTGTAGATTGAATGAGATCTGCATGTGGTCAGATAAGCAGGATTTGGTGATAACTGGTGATGACAAAGTGCAGTTATATGAGAAAATTTGGTCGAGTGTGTGACCCTTGATGTGGGTAGGGCCATGCACATGAGTCACGAGAGATAATGAGTCTGTCAATGTACGAAATTCGGTGCTGAAAGCGTCAGATAAGTTATCAAAGTGAACGTTGAAATCACCCATAACGAGGAAGGATCGATTTCTTGCACACAGAATCGAAATGAGATCGGAGAAATCTGAGATAAAGGAGGATTTGGTACCTGGTGGGCGATAGACTACTGCCACTATCGGTAGCTTGTTTTCGGGGGGTTTCAGTTAGGGCGAGCAGGTCGATACCATTTTCAGAAATAAGGTCGTTTATTACTAGAGGTTTATTGCACATTGAGCGAGGATTCCAAAGGCAAGCGTTAAGTCTGGCCGATTGGGTTACAACAGGCCTGATGACCACTAAGTTTGAGAGATTTACAGTGACGCATGTGGGGGAGCGTGCTAAGCGGTTCGAGACAATGCTAGGAATACCAAACGAGCAGCGTCTAAGCTGGCGGTTCCGGCCACAGCGGCGGCTACGGGGTGCTTTCCTTTTGTTAATGCATAGTTCATGAATCTTAGCAACAACATTAATATCTAGGAATGCATTTGATATACGATGACGAAGCGATAGCAGCTGCTGACGACCATAACTAACAAGTAGGTTACTAGCCGCCGGCGTAGCTAATGCAGCCGCCGGCGTGGGAGACCCAGCAGCCCGAAGCGAAAAGCGTTTAGATGTCCTTAGGCACGTAATTTCTTACGCGCTACGGTCAAAAAAAAATCAGAATAACTTTAAACAGGTCTTAGCTGTATCCTTTCCGTATACGATGTTCGCAAGAACTTCGGTTTTCGGAAGAATTCTGCAACGAACAAAAACTCACGTTAGAGCGCTCTATGTCAGATGAGTTAAAAGGTGAAGTAGTGTCAAGAGATCTAAAATTTAGGAACACCCGAAAGGCAAAACATCTTTTTGCAATTACGTGAGGCCAAGTTCTGAGAAACCAAGTGCACGATGCAGCTGATAATTTAATTTAACAATTGAAGCCGTTCCTCGTTTTTTTTTCAAAAAATATGGTTGCCTCAGAAGGGCGGTCCATTCTACTACCTTTGAAAAGGCTCTACGCCATTTCTTTCCATGCGGATAAAATCTAAAGGAGAGATGGGATGTTTTTATAGGTGCGTATTTTTTCAGGTTTTCTTTGCTACCTTATCGACTTGCCACTATGGATGACAATCGCGAATTTGGGTGGGCATCGAAAAGAGCACTCGCCAAACCAAATCTCCTGACTGCTTAAGGGAGAATAGACCAGCAGATCTTGCGTACTTTTCCCCGATGGCAAATGAACTCCTAAACCACACTTTCTTGCGTGATCACTCTTTCCACCAAAGCAATATGTGTTCTAGAAAAAGTATGGTTGTCGTCGTACTTGAGGGGTTTAAGGTTTCTCCCTAACGACCTAAAAAGATTAGCTTCGGTCGAACATTCTTTAGCAAATAGCTTACCCAATCAGCAATAAGGAATTTTTTACAAAGCTTGGTTTCTTGTTATTTTAATGCAATTTTGGCAACTTAATAATCCAAATACAGTTTTCGACTTCTGGCAAAACAGCTTTTTTGGTTGACTAAGCATTCACGTGGCAAAGTGTTGGTTTTTCTAGTGTTGTGTTTTCAGTGATTACTAATTTAATTTTACTGTAAATGCTAAGGTCGTTGTCTGCTTCCTTTTTTGATTTTATCCTACTCATCTACTCTTTCTTGTTTAACCAAATCTTAAAAAAATTCCCGTTTTTTCGGGTCTTTCAACCGCTTCTATTGCTTCGGAAAGTTTCTCGTATATTTCGTGACTTGGTTGCTTCTTTCTTCCGCTCATGCTTGAGTCTTTAGTCCTAGACACCACTGGCACTTTTTCATCTCGTTTTTTCTTACAATATGCAAACCCAAATGAACATGCCTAAACGAAGCATTAGTTTTAGTGAATATACAGTTACGGAGACTGTTCTAAAGTAAAACTTATTTTCATACTGATAACTCCTTCTCCGGATGAATAGGTTCAACCTTAGGGAAGCATGGAAAATGAGGCCTGAGAAAATTGGAAGTGTCGACGTTAACTACACGTTTGTGCCAGGAGAGTTAATTCATAAAAAGTCTCTAATTGGCGCGTATATGTAAATAACTGTCTCATCGATCCTTTTATAACAATTACTTTTTTGGAAATGAACAGTGACGGCAATCTGCAAGAAAAAATCCAGTACCTAATCCAGTAGCCTGGTCCAAGTCTTCAAACGTGCCTGTCCAGCTCAGCCAGTAATATTAAGATCCACTGAAACGAGGACTCAATTGAAACCATGCTTGGTTATGGAATAAAAAGTTTGTCTGAATGTGCACAATCTATTTGGATTCCGGCATTCGCTTGGCCTTGTGTTCTGGTCGCTACTATTACTCTTAGCCCTCATAATGCCGTTGCAGTGTGAATTAGGGCTGCTAAACGGGTCGCTGAGTCTAACACGTAAATTTATGTTGCCCAACATTCTTTGAGAAATGTCTGAAATGATTGCCATACCCATTTATTTGTACCATGTCTTTCTGACTTATAGTAAACTAAATCATTAAATTTATCGGAAAATCATACCAATTGTTTCTAATAGTAGTATACGTCTAATGCTGTTACTTCTAAACCGAGAAAATTAGCAAACTGTACAAAATGCAGAGGTGATGCTTTGTAAAAGCATTTATAGGGAACCAGTGTGTTTGAGTCCACTGATGGCGGAAATTCTCGAACTACCATAAGTAAGGTTATTTTACTACGTGGATCGCTAATACTGTGATACCGTATTTTTTCACACGTACTATGCCCTAATTGGAAGGTTTCCAAATTTTTTTTATTATTGGAACCTCAGTAATACTTCACTAGTTTTTTTGTAAGTACATGCGGTTTAAGGGACTGGTATTTTGCCGAGGGGCAACAGTAACACATATTTTTCAAGGATAATGTATGTTGTACTGTATTTGAAATCAAAAACCAGGGTAAGACTGTTTTGGTTTCCTTGCCCATAGCTTGAAATTACTAGTCAAAACATATTTTCATTACAAAAGTACTCACCCAGACGATTTCTGGGGGGAGGGATTTACCCCTGTGCCTTATTGTAACGTCTTCCCTATATTTCTTTAGAAAGGCTTTTCTCAATATTCACGACTTATGGTATATTCCAAAAAAAATGTCTTTAATTCCAGATTTTCCAGCGATCTCAAACGGTTCTTTGCGAAAACTGGTTGCCGTATTATGCATCACTCGAAAAAACTCAGAGCGAGAGATATTTCGTAAGATAACTGTAACCAACAATTCGCTTTGAGAAACATTTTCAGAGCAAGCATTCACAATGAATGTAAGTAAGTGTACCGGGTTCTTTATTCTGCATCTTTCTTATGCCAGCTGTCTCTCTTGCTCTGTGTGTTTATGTCTCTCTGCCTGTCTCATTCGCCCTCTCTCTCTCTCTCTCTCTCTCTCTCACTCTTTCTCTCTCTCACAGTTCAGTCCCAATTTTGTGGTTAGACTTCCAATGCTGTCGGACACACTTGGAAGTAAAATCCATTATCTGGCTGGTCTCGCTAGGTAGCCTAGATTGTACGAAGTATTTCTTCCTTATAACTTCAGCAAATCCATCCGTTATTTTAATATTCCAGGATTAGCCAATCGTGATAGTATGTATGTGATATAATTTATGAGAACTGTGGGAATTTAGTTTGGGACTTCAAAGATTATCTCAATATTATTAATTCAGTAATATATTCGGATCACAGTTCTCAGATTTTACGATACAGTTAGTTGGTCATAACGAAAATCCTCACAACAAATTCTACTTGAAAATATTCTTCACGCAATGCTACCCATATGTCGCCTCGTTCAATGTCGAAAGAAAAACTCCACTTAGTATTTTTTTTGACTTGGTTGACAACAATGTCGATATTTCATAACGTGTCTATGAATTAATGAACAGTGATCGCTGGACGAACTCGGCTGGAGTTGCAGTGTGGAGGTTTTCGTAATCGCACTTTCATGGAATTTCTTGCTTGATCTAATCAGATGTGGGAAGATCAGAATGGTGGTATACTGGGAACTAGCTTCCCACATAGGTACCCACCAATGCATTGGCATAGATTCAACTGTCATTAGTGGCTGCCACTGGTCTTTATAGATCTCTGGTACGTATATTGTGATTTTATTAAATCAAATTGTGAAAGATTTTTAGTATGCAGAACAGAAAGCTTGAATATGTCAATTCATTGCAAGCCATTCACTAAAGCTCTCCTCCATACTAGTATTATCTATGTGTAATGCCACCACGATCCGAAAATATTCAGCTCTGGTGCTATACAGTCCGACAGTTGTTTTGGACGTTGATATATTGTCTGATAAGGCCTTAGCGATACAGGCAAGCTGCTAAGCTGTATGTGAGGCTATAATGCATTTTTATATTGTGCATTAGGCTAGTTCACTTTGGTCAAAGCTGTAGGTCCAAAATGTTGTGAATCATGTGTTAGCTTTGCATGCTATTGATGAGTTGTGATGGTACACTAGGTATGGTGGCTGTTATTCATGACAGCTGTCCCAACGACGTAAATTTGAATCTTGCTGTATGAGAACCTTTATTGCCACTGGAATTGGTGATGCTAGCCTTAAAGAATCTTCTTTCGATATTTACCTGAGGCTTTTGAATTAGCTATTACTATAGTTATTTAACCGCATTGATTGATTAAGCTAAAATACCTACCGTTTTTATCTACCGTTTTTTCGTTTGTTACTAATTTTATTTTACTAAGGGCCTATCACCTATTGCCTTGACCTTTTCTTATTCATTAGAAATGTCAGTATAGAGCAAGTTGACGAGTTTATGAAAACACTAAGTATTTCTGATGCTCAATTAATATTTTGGAAGACATGGTCAGGGCTACAATCGCTTGCCGAACTGGGTTATGGTGACCAAGGCTTGTTGGAGGAATAATAATAATAATGTATTTGATAAAGCGCCGTCGGAGAAATTAATCTCTTTCTAGGTGCTTTACCAATGCTGCGAAAGGAAATGCAATTAAATGGTAAGTAAAATCATGCTTGAAAACCAAACAAAATGAATAACATGGTTAGGGGTGGCATGCACAGGGTCAGCATGCAAATGTGGTTAGTGGCAGCATGCACAGTGTCAGCACGCATAAGCACGTGAAGGACGAATCACAGGGACCCACTAAATGCTGTACTAAATA
The DNA here is from genome assembly GCA_009760855.2 of Cristatella mucedo. Taxonomy (NCBI): domain Eukaryota; kingdom Metazoa; phylum Bryozoa; class Phylactolaemata; family Cristatellidae; genus Cristatella; species Cristatella mucedo. The sequence continues at coordinate 75,211 of WPIO01000090.1, read as the reverse complement.
GGTGTGTTTTTTAAGTTCTTTTTAAATGTGTTCAGTTCAGGGGATGTTCTGACGCAGGTCGGGAGGAATTCCAGGCTTTGGGAGCATACGAACTAGATAGGAATAAATGTAGTTAACTACTTGTAGCTTTTAAATCAATTGTATATGTGAAACATAAAGTGAAGGCCTTGTTCGAACTAGTCGTATCTTATTAAGAGAACTGCATGATTTGTTAACGCAAAGTCATGTCGTGTGGCCCAGCCGATCAGGACTTTCCACTTCTTTATTGATCAGGTTACTGGAAATTCATTAGCAGTATGAATATGTTTTCATCGTAGGGTAGATAGCATGATTGTCAGTCTTGCTTTTGTTAAGACGATGCTACCATATTTAATCGCGAACCACTAAACATGAAAGATATTATCTGTTACAGTAAGACTTACCTCGTGGAAAGCATTTCCTATTTAATGCTAATTTTCTTAAAATATTCAAAAACTACTAGACCTACTAATGAGACACCCTGAATGCACTAAGCATGGTCACGAACCTATTGTGATTCTCGCTTTCACTATCAATTTTACTCGCCTAATTTGAATTTTTATGTCTAAATCAATGAGTTATGATGGGCACAGTGGTTTTAGACTCTACATTATCCACGAGATTATAAATTATATCTGTCGGTTCCAGTGGTGGCAAAAGGTAGTTGGAATTACATTTATAAATACAGTTAGAAAACAGTATAGAGATTAAATAGCTATCAACTAATTGATAGTTTTACGGACAATTATATTATGTTGTGTAGGTAGTTTTGATGACGTTTATGCTACTAGTATTTACAAATGCCATAGCCAACTCGCTTGCTGCATGCATTGATGACAGCCGCACGTGGATGGCAGCAAATTTTCCAAAACTAAACGATGACAAAACTAACTTACTATTTATGGGCAAACCCAGTGGGATTCAGAAATTGGAAAGGCTGAAGCTCAATATTGGCTTTGCAGCATATCTCCTGTCGAGTCAGCTTGAAATCTAGGTGTCATATTCCAAAGCGACCTCTCGTTAGACGACCATGTCAACTCCTCAGTCAAATCTGCCTATTTTCAGCTTCATAACATTGCTAAAATTAGGTCTTGTTTGGATAAGGATACCACATCAAAGTTGGTTCATGCATTCGTGACATCCCCTCTCGACTTCTGCAACTAACTGCTCGCTGGTCTACCAGCATGTGCGATCAGACGATTGCAGCTGGTGCAAAACTCTGCAGCTAGGCTTTTCTGTCGTTAGCTTCGCAGTTGCCACATTACTCCACTTCTCGCCGGCCTGCACTGGCTACGAGTCGAGCAACGGATTGACTTCAAGGTTTTGTCGATCACTTTTAGGTCTCTTCATTCTATGGCTCCAGCCTACCTGTCCGGAATACTCCCCCATCAAGCCAAGCATCGTACCACCCGCTTTTCGGAATCCAACAGTTTAGAAATACCTCCTACAAACCTTAAATCCTTTGGAGACCCTGCATTTAGTTTGCATGCTCCGAAAGCATAGAACTCCCTCCCAACCTGCGTAAGAACATTCCCTGACCTGACCACATTTAAAAGGAACCTAAAAACACACCTATTTAGGACAGTATTTATTGGGTCTCAGTGATTCGTCCTTCACGTGCTTATGTGTGCTGACACTGTGCATGCTGCCGCTAACCACATTTGCATACTGACCCAGTGCATGTCACCCCTAACCATGCTATTCATTTTGCTTGTTTTTCAAGCATGATTTAACTTACCATTTAATTGCATTTCCCTATGCAGCAAATGTAAAGCGCCTAGAAAGAGATTAAGTTCTCAGAGGGCGCTTTATCAAGTACATTATTATTGTTATTATTAGCTATTACATGCAAAGGAGTTTAGTGAAGCAGAAATCAAAATTGAAATCACTTTGTTGCAGAATGGATCAGTAAGACTTAAATACGCTTATCTTTGTGATGGGAACTGTATACATGGCTTTGTTGTTACTCTCAACAAACTCGGAAACTTATATTTTTTAAAGTATATAGAAGAGAAACATTTTAAAAGTGTCCTGGAGGAGCTCCATCTCTTTCCGGACGTGTTAAATATGCTTCAAAAAACGCATTTTCTTAAGCTGTAACATCAAGCCATTGCAGTATGACGGGCCTACTGCCGAATTCACAAGCTAAAGTGAACTTGCAAGGTACAAGTAAGGAAACTGCTATCGATAGACTATTTTAGTATTGCAGCCGTCCAGCACGTAGAAGCCTAGCAAATTTGTCACTGCATGTATTGACGCCATCTAAACATTTATATGAGCTATAATTCTGTAATGAAATAACGAAATTAAAGCAGGGGAATTGTGGGCTAATCAATTATGATTCGGATATTTCAAAACTTTAACAATTAAAATCGCTGCCTCCAGCCTATCTTTTGTTGAATGTGCACGGAATTTTATGGGCCATTTTACACAGGGATCTTGTATTAGATGACTAAATCAGCTCCACAGTCCGGTCTAATTTCAGCTACGGAATATTTCAAAAGTGTTCGCTTGTTTTGACAGGGTTACCACATCTAAATTGTTCTATGAGTTTGTGACACCTACGCTTCATATGGCCGATTTTAGTCATCTGAAGCTACCCACATGTCACCTCGTTCAATATCAAGTGAAACATTTAGTTTTGAATTTCAGTTATTGTATGAGTGTGCAAAAAGCCGATTCCTCCTACTCCCAACTCTGACTTAGTCAGCAGTTATTGCCGTAATTCAAAGGGGAGGTTGTTGCAATCACCTGTTCTTAGAACGGGTTTTTTGATCGAGACAGATGTGGGAAGATCTTAAACGGGGTTAACAGTAACTAACTGGCTACATACCTATCAACCCAATCATTAGCAATGTTGCAGCTGTCATAAGAGGTAACTACTGGTCTGTTAAAGTTATTAAAAATTAAGATATTATCTTAGAAATACAACCAGTGAAATTGGTTCTTTTGAGAACTGATTTAAATTAAATAGCCTAGTAACTGCATAGGTACGACGCCTCGATACTAATCGGAATTCACATCATGCCATCAACACTGACCATTAACAAGTAGCCCTAAGTTATGTTATTCTTGATGTTTATCGAGTGAACTACAGTCTACCATTCATGGTGCGTCCTTTTTTGCAATCTTAAAGTGATTGGAAATAGGGTGAGTTTTCTGTGAAGTCTTTTTCAAATGTAATAATAACATTATGATTTATGTTATTATGCCATCTTGATCACGAAAATCTCAGCCACGGATCTATAAATTCCAGTAATTGGTTTAAATGCTTCATGATTCCGGCAAAAGGGTTTGACAATAGGCGTAGATAGTTACCTTGCAAGTCATAGTGATGTATCTCTTGCAGAATTCCGATTGGTTAAGAACGTTACATTACTCATAGATACCTAACTAAATTTGGAGGTAGTACTAAGTTATAATCAATTCCCGTAATCTATCATTATCCTCATTAGTTCGTATTTTATTTAACGATCTGCAACGATACTAACGTTGACTATCTCTAGCAATTTAATTTTGTAAGCCAGTATAGAGTCTCCCAGAAACTTGTAAACTAGGTTTGTCTTACAGAAAGTGTACCCTGGATGATTTCCCTCAAGTAAACGAACGTGCAACTTTACTTCAGCTAAAGTTAGGCAAACTACGCACTGGCCTTGTAAATTTACTGCACACGTTTGTTAATTTTGTTTGAACGTCACAACTTTATAATGCATGAATCCAATCAAATGCTGCTCCATTCATAAGCATGTAGTTGGGTTGAGTACCTTACGTCTAGCCTTGGCATGTTAGTCTGCTTTGCAAAAATGTTCTGTTCCCAATTCTGACTTTTTTACTTTTAATAGCTCTTTCGCTCAGTTTATATTGGCCTAATGTAGCTTAGATGGCCAGGATACTTTATACAGCCATCGTTCACAGCAAAGTGGTACAACTTAGCTGTTCCCAAACATTCCGGCGTCTTTGACTGCCATTTCTCGCTGAATGCTTGTAATCTGCATGCTTTGTAAGATTGGGAAACACGGTAATGGTTTAGCCACAATGGCTCGTCAACCACTTTTCCCGAATTTTAGCAACCTACATTTAATGTATAGCTATGCAAAAATAATGCAGTTTCAGATGTTTGTTCAAATTTCTTGTGCATATGATAAATATTCCTTGGCTCCTTGACGATGTTAAAGAAAGAGCAAATGATAATCCTAAAGAAGTAGCCTGAATATATATAGATAGACGCCCTTGCTGAAGAAACACACTTGGTCGAGATGGTCATAATTATACATTAAAAAAGAACCTTCAGCAATATAAATCTGTTTCGAGTAGCTTTACCATTGCTCCAAAGAAAGCATTATAGAATGTTTAGTGGCAGAACGGTCAATAGAAGAAACAATATGGTTTGGGTGACATGCCCAGGGTCGGCACACAACAGAGGTTAGTGACAGCATTCAGTGATGTCAGTTTGTATAAACCCATAATGGAGGAATCACATGCACCACTAAATGCTTTCATAGATACGTGCATATTTAGTTTCTTTTTAAATGTGGTCAAGTCGCGAGGTTTCGTGACGCAGTTGAAGCAAGTTCCTGCCCATAGGAGCAAACCAACTAAACGCAAGGTCTCAAAAGGACTTGTGGTTTGCACAAAGTGTATACTAACTTGTTATTCTAACCCATTCGGCTCGGTTCCTCAGCTCAGTGGTTAGTCACTTAAACTCGGTACTTAACAGGCCAACTGTAACGTCTGGTATTTTGTATAGCTCGTCATTGTAATTTTGCCTTGGTAAGCAATTTACGTCTAGTCATTCATAACGTATTTACTGATAAGTAATAATAATAAAAATAATATTGCACTTGACAAAGCGCCCTCAGAGAACTTAATCTCTTTCTAGGCGCTTTACATTTGCTGCAAAGTGATACGCAATAGAATAGTAAGTAAAATCATGCTTGAAAAACAAACAAAATGAATAACATGGTTAGGGGTTACATGCACTGGGTCAGCATGCAAATGTGGTTAGTGGCACCATGAACAGTGTCAGCACGCATAAGCACATCGAGGACGAATCACAAGGACCCACTAAATGCTCTCCTAAATAGGTATGTTTTTAAGTTTCTTTTAAATGTGGTCAGGTCAGGGGATGTTCTGATGCAGGTCGGGAGGGAGTTCCAGGCTGTGGGAGCATACGAGCTAAATGCACGGTCTCCAAAGGATTTAAGGTTTGTACGAGGTATTTCTAGACTGTTGGATTCCGAAAAGCGAGTGGTACGATGCTTTGCCTGATGGGGTAGTATCTCTGAAAGATAGGCTGGAGCCATAGAATGAAGAGACCTAAAAGTGAGCGACAAAACCTTGAAGTCAATCCGTTGCTTGACTGGTAACCAGTGCAGGTCGGCGAGAAGTGGAGTAATGTGGCAACTGCGACGCTCACGACAGACAAGCCTAGCTGCAGAGTTTTGCACCAGCTGCAATCGCCTGATCGCACATGCTGGTAGGCCAGTAAGCAGTGAGTTGCAGAAGTCGAGACGAGATGTCACGAATGCATGGACCAACTTGGACGTGGTATCCTTATCTAAACAAGCCCTAATTTTAGCAATGTTATGAAGCTGAAAATAGGCTGATTTGACTGTGGAGCTGATGTGGTCGTCTAACGAGAGGTCGCTTTGGAATATGACACCTAGATTTCGAGCTGATGCAACTGGAGATATGCTGGCAGAGCCAATTTTGAAAGTCAGCCTTTCCAATTTCTGAATAACACTAGGTTTGCCCATAACTAGTAAGTTAGTTTTATCATCGTTTAGTTTTAGAAAATTTGCTGCCATCCATGATCGGATGTCATCAATGCATGCAGCAAGTGAGTTGAGAGAATTTGAGGTGCTCGAAGGCTGGGAGGGATCAAAGCAAAGGTACAACTGAGTGTCATCCGCATAGAAGTGAAAGCCTAGATTGTGCTTGGCAATCACATCAGCGAGAGGGAGAGTATAAACGGTGAAAAGGACCGGACCTAGCACAGAGCCCTGAGGTACTCCATATTTTAGAGATACTTCAGATGATCTTTGTCCATTCACGTCAACACTCTGGAGTCTCCCACTGAGATAGGACCTGAACCACTGCAGAGCAGTGCCGGTGATGCCCAGGCGAGATGAGAGGCGCTCTAGAAGTACTTTGTGATCGATGGTATCAAAAGCTGCCGAAAGATCGAGCAAAACAAGCAGAGACACTCTACCCATGTCTGCATTCCTAATTAGGTCGTTGTATACCCGAAGCAATGCTGACTCTTTGGAGTGATTAGCTCTAAAGCCAGACTGGAACTTACTAGCAAGGTGTGAGGTTTCGATATACGAGTTCAGCTGGTCTGCCACGACCCGTTCCAGTGTCTTTGATAGGAATGGTAGAAGGGAGACTGGGCGGTAGTTGCTCAAGTTCTCTTGGTCTAGTGTAGCCTTCTTGAGAAGTGGCCTGACTACAGCTTCTTTGAAAGGTGCTGGGACCTGACCTGAGGCTAATGACATATTAATGATGTTGGTTATGCATGGCAGCAGCAGATCAATGCAACGTAGGAGCAGGACAGTGGGAATAGGGTCCAGTGGACTTGTCTTCTTTGATTGAGATACGAGCTTTAGGACTACGTCACTGGTGACCTGTTTAAATGCAGACATTGAGGCACAGCCAGGAACCGAGGAACAGCATTCTAGTGGGAAGGTTGTCATCGCAGGGATGGATTCCCTGATTTTGTCTATCTTCTGCACAAAGAATCGAGAGAAGCGATCGGCTAGATCATCACAAGGATCATCAGGTAAGGAGCTAACCTGGGAACGGTTGAGGAGATGGTTTTTTGTCGACATCAGCATTTTTGGATTGTGCATCTGTGATTCAACAATGTTTCTATAGAAGCTAGACTTAGCCTTTGCTGGGATCGATTGGTACGACCTACAGTAGTCTTCATATGCCTGTCGATGGACAGTTAGTCCGGATCTTTTGTATGCCTTTTCAAGCTTTGGTTTAGTAGACTTGGCTAGTTTAATGTCTGTGGTAAACCATAGGCCGTCTGGGCGGGGGCGCACAGTGAGCTTTGTCAAAGGTGCAAACTCGTCGAGCGTGTCAGCTAGTGTCGTGTTGTAGCAATCTACCAGTGATGACAGATCGGAGGGAGGACTGAGCAGCAAAGGTGAAGCAGATATGCTCGCACGGACAGCATCGATGTCAAGGGTCTTGAGGTTTCGCGATTCACAGGTTATTTTAGAGGAGAATGTGGGCACACACTGTAGATTGAATGAGATCTGCATGTGGTCAGATAAGCAGGATTTGGTGATAACTGGTGATGACAAAGTGCAGTTATATGAGAAAATTTGGTCGAGTGTGTGACCCTTGATGTGGGTAGGGCCATGCACATGAGTCACGAGAGATAATGAGTCTGTCAATGTACGAAATTCGGTGCTGAAAGCGTCAGATAAGTTATCAAAGTGAACGTTGAAATCACCCATAACGAGGAAGGATCGATTTCTTGCACACAGAATCGAAATGAGATCGGAGAAATCTGAGATAAAGGAGGATTTGGTACCTGGTGGGCGATAGACTACTGCCACTATCGGTAGCTTGTTTTCGGGTGAGACCAGGACAATTGATTCAAAAGACTGCTTCGAGGGTACAGCAAATGGCTTGAAGTTGAATTTCGAGCGCACGATCATAGCAACTCCACCTCCAGTTTTGATTGATCTAGGGGTGTGAAAGAACGTGAAACCAGATGGAGTAGCGTCTTTAATTGTCGGGCAGTTTATCGATTTCAGCCAAGTTTCAGTTAGGGCGAGCAGGTCGATACCATTTTCAGAAATAAGGTCGTTTATTACTAGAGGTTTATTGCACATTGAGCGAGGATTCCAAAGGCAAGCGTTAAGTCTGGCCGATTGGGTTACAACAGGCCTGATGACCACTAAGTTTGAGAGATTTATAGTGACGCATGCAGGGGAGCGAGCTAAGCGGTTCGAGACAATGCTAGGAATACCAAACGAGCAGCGTCTAAGCTGGCGGTTCCGGCCACCGCGGCGGCTACGGGGTGCTTTCCTTTTGTTAATGCATAGTTCATGAATCTTAGCAACAACATTAATATCTAGGAATGCATTTGATATACGATGACGAAGCGATAGCAGCTGCTGACGACCATAACCAACAAGTAGGTTACTAGCCGCCGGCGTAGCTAATGCAGCCGCCGGCGTGGGAGACCCAGCAGCTCGAAGCGATAAGCGTTTAGATGTCCATAGGCACGTAATTTCTTACGCGTTACGGTCAAAAGACAATCAGAATAACTTTAAACAGGTTTTAGCTGTATCGTTTCCGTATACGATGTTCGCAAGAACTTCGGCTTTCGGAAGAATTCTGCAACGAACAAGAACGCACGTTAGAGCGCTCTATGTCAGGAGGCGAGAATGATAAGTGTCTTGGACCGTTCGCCATGACTGAGACATTGATGACATAGATTAACGATCCAACCATAAGCAATGTAATTACTACAGGCTTACCTATATTGAAACCCATCAGTTTCACCTCTAACCACGTTGTTCATTTTGTTTAGCAAGCGTCATGTTACTCGCCATTCAATCGCGTTTCCCTGTGCAGCAAATGTAAATAGCCTAGAAAGAAATTGAGTCTGTTAGGGCGCTTTATCAAGTGCATTATTATAATCATTAAAATAAAATTATTCTGAAAGACCAGTTTGCACTGAAAGAGTTCGTCGAGCACAACAAAATTCTTTTTCTGCAAAATGACAGAATCCGAACTGAAGTGTTCTGGTTTTCCGTCGGTCTGTGGTTTTAAATATAAGTAAATTAGCCTTAAAATAAACCCTAAAAAATATGAGGAAACTTTTTTGGTAAATAGCTACTTGCCTGCTAGTAGTCGGGCGTCGAACTGGTAGCTATAGCAGAGTCAAAAAGTTTAAACTGGATAGCCCTAATTGGTTTTCTCCCCTGCTGCTCACAGCAAACTTTGGCAAATGCCTATGCAAGGCCCAACTCCTTATTTGCTTCCAGGGCATATACTTACGTTGGTATGTATATATTAACTAAAAAATCCAGAAGTAACAGCGGTTTGGCAACAAGACAACGGTGAGCCGTAATGGCTCACTAGGTTAAGGCATATGCTTTCATAGCATTGGTCCAGAGTTCGTGGGTTGGATTCCTGCGGTGGGCAATGCTTTATCACCACTGCAAGTGATGGTGAAAGCCGTAAAGGCTCTTCTGTTGCTGTACAAAAATAGGCTGTTTATTCAGCTTGGACTTTTTGGAATTTTTTTGTATAGACAATCGTTAGTCATAAGGTATTGCTACCTTATTGTTGTACGATATTTCTCCTCCTTTGGAAGTTTCTCACCCAGTTATCCCCCCCCCCTGGTAGACCCAAGGACATTTTGCCCGGAAAATTCCAAATGTTGGAAATTTCATGAATATATTACTAAGAATACAGATGCACACGCACACACACAAACACACACACACACACATATATATATGCATATATATATATATATATATATTTACATATGTATATATATATATATATATACATGATCAAGTAAAGTTCACGTTCTATTGAAACAAAATCAGCTCAGTTTAATTGGAAGGATAATTGGATTGGACGGATGATTTATAATGGAGCGAGCAGCGGCGGCAGCAGATGCGACTGCAGCGGTTGCGGCGGTTGTGGTTGTAGTGGTGTCGGCAAAGCATATAGTTCGGTCCCGTTCGACGTCGCCCATCGCGCATTCGTAGCCGTCAAAGTGGGTGCCTGCTACGGCGTACCTCACGTACCTCGCGTTCCTGCAAATGAGTGCGAAGCTTGATAGGTCGACTGAATATAACTCGATCCCAAATGATCGGGTTACCCTCTAGTACGCACTAATTAATTAAAAGCGCGGAATACGAGCACAGGCGGATTTAGGCTGCGAAAGTGCAGCCCACCCTGAACACTAAATTCTAACCCCTTACCATAAAACTTTAAACACAAAATCCATACCCTAAACCCTTAACCTAAATCCTTAACGATCAACCCTATACCCTCAACCCTAAACCCTAAACTCTAAACTCTAAAACTCTAAGACTCTAAAACCCTAAAACTCTAAGACTCTAAGACTCTAAAACTCTAAAACTCTAAAACTCTGAAATTCTTAAACTCTAAAATTCTAAAACCCTGAAACTGTAAAACCGTACAACCGTAAAACAACAAAACCCTTAAACCCGAAAACCTTAAAACCCTTAAACACTAAAACCCTAAAACCCTAATATCCTAAAACCCTACAACATTAAAACCGTAAAACAGTAAAACCGTAAAACCGTATACCGTAAAACCGTAAATTCCTAAATCCCTAAATTCCTAAATCCTACAACCCTGAATTCCTAAACACTAAACCCTTCAATCTAAAACACTAGAACCTAAACTCTACACCGTGAAACCCTGAACACCAAACCCTAAATCCTCAACCCCTGCCATATACTCTGATGGGAAATGACCTGCCCCAGGTTTGAATTGACCGAGAGGAAACGTCCAGGGAGGAATGTCCGTACCTAATAAGTTACTGCTGATGGGGCCCCATTAACTAAGGAGTCCATTATTAACGCACCCACTTAATCTGGGACCGCTGATCGGGTTTCTAGTAGCAGCTCTTACCAACGAGGCATCGGCCGCATGTGCGCCTTCGTCCGGCGACGAGTTGGTCAAGTCAGTCTGTCCGGCAAGTCAATTCAAATTCCCATTAATCCTGCTTAAACTTCAAATGTTTTGCCATCGTGGGTCAGAGACCAGATCTCAGCGGTCTCAGGTCTGACAGGCGGCCTTCACTATGGCAAACATGCCAGCTATCGTGGTAATTATCTTTTGATTCAACGGAATAATGTTTACGTTTGACGTCTTTTTAAAGGTGTTTGTACGACGCGCGGCTTTGTCTTTTTTCCAAGTATTTTAATAGAACTCCGTCTGTGACTCCACAACTCCACAAAAGCTAGCTAGGTGTGTCCACGAGTTTGTTAGAACCTATTTAGGGATATATTGGCTTTCAGTACTCATTCGGTAGCCGACAAACTTCATCTCAAGCAACGAATAGAAAGTCGGAAGAATAGCAGGGTCAGGAGACCAGTTGAGGATGAAATTATTGTGGCCGTAGCAACTCCGGACCACTGGAACGGATGAACCGTATTCGGTTGCAGGAGAGTAGTGGTCGTTGTGTAAGAATCGCAGAAGTGAGTTCTACAGTCTTGGACCTGAAGAAATAAAAATTCTGTCGCCGACGCTCATTATACCATGACGCCACACTAGGTAAGGCGTTTTCTTGCACGACCTCGGTCCCGAGGTCGTGGGTTCGATTCCTGAGGTGGGCTATTCTTTATCGCCACTGCAAGCGGTGGTGATAGCCGTTAAGGCTCGTCCGTTGCTATACAAATAGAGGCTGTTTAATAAGCTAGGATTTTTTTAAACGGAGGGACGGAATAGGTAAACAATCTTCCATACAGGACCGGAGGGCACGAGGCGGCCAAAGCTGGTGCAGCAGTTCAACTAGGTATGGAGGTGCCAAGCAGTGGCGGCAATAGTTCGTAATATAGCTTCTATGCCGTTCATGACCAAGCTGAACCTCACGACCGATTGACATGCCCCCACATCTTACCTATTCTGTCGTCTAACATATTTTCTATAGTAGTGATCCAATCACAATGTAATTTATAATTTTCGTACCTACATATTATTCCATCCGTCTCGCCGGCACATCGGTCCTTCGTATATTGATCGATTTTGATTGCTGGCTTGCTTTTCTTCATTCAACACGTTTTGCCATAATGCTGCCCCGGTGTCGCCAACACGTCACATACGTGATAGTAATTAACTCAACGACGTGAAGCTAGTGGTATATGGTCCTCGGTATGTGCTTCCAAGTTGTAATTTAGTAAAACAAGTGAGTAGGACTTTTGCATTGATCGTGTGCTCGCTTGTAGTCACCGGTTGCCTTTAAGGGTGCTGTCAAAAGATTTTCTTCCTAACGGCTGAATTATACAGCCTAGCCAATTGGCAATTCAGGGACGTGAAATCCAGAGTATATGCTGGAGTTGAGGACTTGTACAGGAGCCCAGGTTGGCATGAAAATGTGCGTCGTACATACATCTTAAAATGCCTACAACGTCCTTGGACTTGGATGTTGAGACGTGCAATAATACTTGACATGTCAAATGTTTTTGTTTCACTTGTGGTTGATACGGCTCATGTACGCCTCAACGCCTGCATATTTTGAGTGAATTTGAACCCCTTTACAGTGCTTGGTGTAATGTTCGTTTGTTCTTCAAGCATGATATTACTTACCATTCAATTGCATTTCACTCTACAGCAAGTGTAAAGCGCCTAGAGAGAGATTAAGTTCTCTGGGGGCACTTTTCAAGTGAATTATTCCTATTATTATTGTTAATATATGTTTACTAACATAAAAAGGTAACTTTTGTTTAAACCCCCCGAAAATCATTACCCACACCGATCCTGGCCACGTGGAGGTCACCACGACAGCTTTGGTTAAATCGAAAGATAGATAATGTTGCTATTGTTGTTTCGGCCAATTTGCATGCGGATCGCTCGTTTTGTATTTAGGAACTATCAAATCATGTGTTGTTTGAAAAAGGAAAGACATATAGTGGTGAGGGTAAACTTCTAAGTAAATGGGCGTACAAAAGAATTGTATTTATCATAATCCGTTCATCTTTCAACCACCAATACTTGGAATTGCTTTTACAGCTAGTTTGTTTTTTAGTTGGCAACATTCCGACACGAAAATTGCCATGCCGAGAACGGATCTTCCCATTAATTTATCCTTTCACTATAAGTAGTTAAAACGCAAATTTCTATAACTTATCCGATGCTTTGAGTGCGTAATTCTGTAAACTTACTCAACATTATTTGGTGAGCTAGATAATTCTGACCTAATGGTAAGAAGCTCGGCAAGTTTTTTCATTGAAATGCACGGTCTCCTATCCAAAAACTACCGAAGTATGCTTGTGTTCCTATTCATCTGGAACATTATAATAATTTTAAACAAAATTGCAGCTTAGGAGATATATCCGAGGGATATTTATGGTTCATAAAGTAAATCGATTGCTTTTCACGACATCGGCGCCGAGGTCGTGGGTTCAAATCTTGTGGTGGGCGATTCTTTATCACTGCTGCAAGTGGTGGGGACAGCCGTCAAGGCTCTTCTGTCGCTATACAAAAAGAGGCTTCTAAACCAGCTTGTATTTATTTATTCACTTATAGCCTGCATCTGCATCTGCAGTGGCCTTGTTGCTTGTTAAGGTAGCCTTGCCAGAAGAGATTTGCAAAACCAGGCCGAAACAGATGTCAGGAGCTAGTTAGTTACTTTGCAAGCCATCATGGAATGCAGCTCCTTGTCTTAGATAGGTATTTGAAGCAACGGAAAGCTCCAGAAGCAGTTTCTGAATGAAGCTTTTAAAATTTAAAAAGCTGTCGAAAACGACACCTACATTTCGAGTACCTGGTTATGATCGCACGACAGCTACAGCTATTAGAACATTAGGATGTCCTGTGAGTGTCAATTTACTTCCGCCGTCATTTAATTTTAAGAAATTTTCTGACATCCATTACCATATTTTGGCAAGGCAAGCTTTCAGTTTATCAGTTGCTGCCTCGAATTCGGATGGTTTGAATGAAAACTATAGCTGAGTATCGCCAGCATAAAAGTGATATCATACTCAAGTGGCCTTAATCAATTCTTCCAGATGTATAGTATATATGAAGAACAGCAACGTACCGAGGAGATGCCCTTGAGGGACTCCACACGTGACCGGTCTCGTGGGTAAGACCAGACCCCCACACGACGCGCATTAAACAAGATTGGACGAATAGGATTTAACCACGCTAGGGCCTTGGCAGCTGTAATCATAATTGCTAATCACAATACAATAGCAAAACTGACTGTTTTTACTCCGCGAGTTTTAAAATGCCAAAAGGAGCTGGTTAGGTATGGACATTTTAGGTATAGCTACGCAAGCATGTGTCATGTGAGACGAAACAAAACTCGACCGTTTATGAATCTGTAGCTCCCCATTACAGGAATGAGGAGAAGTGAGTGAATATAAAACCAACCGCTTAGTGCGCCAACTCAACCTTTCTGTTTAATACAAAATGGCATTCGAATGAGTTCATTTTATGTTCAGCCGTTTGCAAATGCAAACAATGTATACTATTCCGGTTTAAATAAGTGCTTAAGTTCCAAAAGCTCAAACATTTCAAATATCCTACCCCTAGCTTTAATACGAATATTGGTTACCAAAACCCTTGCATAAGGTCATTTAGTCATAGGAGGCCACGTTAAGTAGGCGAGTCACACATCAGCACAACTTTTTAACATTATTTAACTGATCAACGCAATTTCTAAAGCGAGTACACCTATCGTTTGAAAAAGCTTGGCTGCTTTTGAGCCGGAAGCACTGAGCTAGTCGGGAACTCACGGCAGTCTGAGAATCTTTTAAAAATACTTGCAGGTCATTCATGCTATTAATATAAAAAACTTGCTTATCGTAAAAAATACGTGTCTAATTAGAAATGCACGGTGTCTTTTTTTTGGAGGTAAGATAAGCCTTCGTTGAAGAGATGTATGTGGCTGCTTTCATGCCTCTTGCAACTCGAGCAAGTTTCCTTTATTACTCTGGGACAAAAGAGTTAGCCGGTCTTAAATACGGCCTCACCTGAATTTGAATTGTGCCTACATACATAGTGCAAATACGGCCTCACCTGATATTTGAATTGTGCCTATATATATATATATATATATATATATATATATATATATATATATATATATATATATACATATATATATATATATATATATATATATATATATATATATAAATTTATATATATATATATATATATATATATATATATATGCATGCATACAATGACTGTGGATTACCTCGAAGCCCCGCAGGGTCTCGAGCAGCCTTGGGATAAAATAGAGCGATCCTGCTCTTTCCTCGTCAGGAAAATAGACCTGTTGCAGGCTGGTCTTCTCGCCACATGGCAAACTTATGCGCCCTTAGATTTGTTAGGAAATGCCAAATGAACTTTAAATCAAGAAACACTCATTTTTTGCATTTGTTAAGCCGCACAAAAGCTGTGCTTTAATGTGATCATATTATCGTTGAGCTTCGATACAATAGCAAGCATGTTTTTCAAAAGATTTTTTACATTAAACTACCTTTAGTTAAACAATTTAAGCTGCACGTTTTGTAATAGAAAACCATGCTACTACTAGCCATGCAATCATACTTTCTTTGCAGCATATTTAAAGGGCCTGCAAAGAGATTAAGTTCGGTGAGGGTGCTTTATAAAACGGTATTCTTATTATATCACTATTGATGTTATTGATAAATTCGATATTTACACAATGTGCTCACGTAGTATACCGGAAGCATCGCCCACCTTTGGTCAATCATTTACTAGCAGTGCATGCGACTGCAGTCATTGTTACAGGTCGATTGAACTGACGGAAACCTTGTTTTGAATCAGACAGACTTGGCATTTCACTCTTCCTTCAAGATGTAGCCTACCTCCATTAAGCTCCCGCATTGCAACATAAAGTGCCTCTTCTAGTAACTTTGAGAGCAATCTTAAACAGTTTCTCCGTAAAGTTTGCGGTCTAAACAAGTTTTTCTATCGAATTGGAAATGAAAAGTCGACATAGGCATGTTAATATATTTGGTTCTCCGCCTATAGTTCACATGATCTTGCTGTACGACTCTAAATACTTGAATAAATGAGTCAACAGGCTTTGAAATAAGGTTAACACAGGAGTAAAAACGTCAGGAAGAGAAAAAAGTTTCCAATTACTTAATACGACATTGAAGAAGGCCCATTGTTACGTCCCAGAATTAGGTTTATGAATCCACGTCACAAGGCTTATTCAAGGCTATTAAGCATTTTGACGAATATAGGCATGCGAACTGACAAGGTGCCGCACACTTAGTAAAAAAAATACGAATGCGATCAGATAAAGATAAAAAAATGAGCCCCGAAGATGAAAGCATTATGCTATCTTACCAAGAGTGCTTAAGTAATTAGGTATTTCATCAAAAACAAGTAAAGAAAACTAACTTCCATGCAGCATACCAAGTCAGGGGGTTCCAGTATTTTGTAGCTATCTCACTTATATATAGACACCCAGTAATATTCGAGCTGTATTCTCAGTCATTTTCTTGCAGTGTTCCGGGAGCTCTGAACATAAAAAAAAGAAAATTTTGGTAGCTTAAGGCTCACACTTAAAACCAACCAAGCACGTTCTCGTGGAAGGTGACTAATTGTTGTTTTTTGGTTATCCCTGTAAGTTCGAATGCCGACCTTAATAAGCTGACCATATATCCTTATAATTCAGTTAACCTAGAGACAATCATTCGTATATTGATTTAATTTTTATTATTTTAGTCATACAATATACTGTTTCAAATTTGGTTAAAAATTTAGAAATATAAATTAGGCAAATCTATTCAAAACATGATGCCTTTTTAATAATTCAGCAACATTTTAATCATAAGCTATTTTGGAAGTGCAGGCAAAAAGAATCACAATGCTGACGACATAATATGCAGTACTAAAAAAATATCTTTATAAAAACAGCAAATGAACATTAGGCCTCGGCTTTCGACCGCTCAACCAAAAACAATAAATATATTAAAAAGCAAATGTAAGCCTCGAAGGCGATATACAGGCTTTCATGTCACCAAAAGAGTTAGCTAATCTATGTAAAAACCTTCCAAATATGTGATGAGGAATTATTCATCCCAGCAATAATTTAGACACTTGGAAACATGATCCATCTGTAACAATCAGCCAGGTCTTTTAGCAAGTGTCAAAGCGTTCAAATGTTTAGTTTAGATAGCTTTGGAGTAATCATTCTAGGGGAACGGACAAATATAATAGCTTGCTCGTTTTTAGATGCAGAGAACCAATTTCAAATTCTTTATAAAACCTGTTACGATTCGAATGCAATGCTCGAATACAAGTTAATCAGCCACGTGTATCTCGTTTTCAGAATGATCGAATACAAACTCATAGAGCAATGACTGATTTAAGAATTCGAACCTATAAATGACAAAATGTAAACTGGACAAGCCTCGCAGGAGTAGTGTAACAAACCATCATGATACTCGTACCCATTCTTGTAATTGTATATGAATATCCAATATTTAATTTGTGTCACTATATTAAGGATTTTATAATTATAATGCAGGGTGTTTTACCATCCGGAATTAATGACAAATACAAATTCTCCAAAAGATTACGGTTGTAAATTAGGACAGGAATTACTAACCAACCTGAATAACTTGCCAGGTCACAGTAAAAAATAGTCCATACGTCTTAATGTACTGAATTTTACAAAAAACCTAATTACAAGCTGTCCGTAATTTATTATTATCAATCTATGTAAATTAGGTCTCTCAACGCGTACTATTTATTTATGAAGTTTGTGTATAATGCATGTTAACTATGGATATCATAGTAGTGAAATTATTTTTATCAGTAGTAATTACTTTTTCCCTAAGCAAAAACCTCTTGTAGAAGTTAAAAATAATTTAAATTAAACATTAATTTGAACATGCCATTGTGCATTTTCCTATTAAATTATGTAAGATGTAAAAACCTCTCTTGCAAACTACGGCTTAGTTTGTATATCAAATAATATTTAATTATATCAGTAATTATTTAATTAATTATATTAAAAAAACCCTAGTAGGAGAACGATGATTTCATCTCTCGTCGCAGTGCGTTTCAGACTGAAGAGAAATTGGGCTACGCGCAATAGCGATTCAATGATTAAAATGCAGGAAAAAAATACGAGGCTTGCATAATAGTAGCAATATTTTAAACAAATACTAACTGATACTGCAGCCTCTTTTTTATTGCGGCAGAAAAGCCTTAAAGGCTATTACTAGCGTTTCAACTACACTACAGAGTCTCCCACCACCAGATTCTAACCCACGACCTCGTTACTGAGATCAAAAAAGAAACCACCTGATCTAATAAGGCATAACGGCTCAACCTAATATTCTTTAACCTAAGATCATATAATACAATACTAAGCTGTTATCATAACTGGCTATGCTCATTTTCATAAAGATTGTATTGGTTTCTATAACTCAAATTGTACCTAATAAGCAAAATACCTGCTATTGAAGACTACTTTGCAATGCCGTAGTATATGTTCCTTTTATACCGTGCTAGATAACTTGGAGAACATTTTCTTCTGTAGGATAATATCGTCGTCGACTTTAGAATTTAAACGCTTAGCTGTTGTTCTGAATAATTAATTTTCTTAAACTAGCGGTAGAACTTACAAACATCTTCATAATCGAGGCTTAAAAACTTTTAGTCTCTCTCGCCTCACTCCTGTACATTTTCCCTTGAAAAAACACCTTACGACTAGTAGTTCTAAAACTTCAAGTAGGCTGAAAGTCTTCAACGTGAGAAAATTATTTGTGCTTCGTTTTAGCGATGTTATTTTCTTGTAACGATTATTTAGAAATATTAAAAAGTCAACGTAAAAAATTAAACAAACCTCAGTTTAAACATATGGTCGATCCTGTGGAACTTGGAAACTGGCCTCGAAGCCGAATTCGTAGCCATTAGCAGTGGCCTATTTGGTTTTTTTCTACCCCATACCAAGGGGAATTACAATAATCAAGACGAAACAGATAAGGAGCTAGCTAAATTCTTTCCAAGCCACTGAGGAACACAGCTCCCAATTATATTTTGCGATCGGATGTGATGGCTAGCTTTAGAAGCGGTCGTCTAAATAAGGCTTTTACAGTTTAGGAAGCCGTTGAAAACGACACTGAACTTGTGAGTATTGTAACGCCGAAGGCTCGGCAGAGTAGGCTTGACCCGCCGCTACCCTAGCGGCGTAGCCTAGCGCCAGATGCCGTTCGGTACGCCCGTATGCACAATCACATGGCCGCAGCGAAACAAGCGTTTTTGACTTACCGTTACTGAAGGGGGTCGTGAGTCCGAGGCATGAATTGGAACAACAAGAAACACAAATTAGGGATTTTACTGAGCTTTATTCGCAAGCCCACAAAGTCGCTGAGCGTCTAGCTCAGTTATATCTCCACACTCCTTGCATGCTCTTAACAGCGCCAACACTTTTGCGGAGTGAATACTTCTCCTAACTGAAGCTACTTACGTCTACAGTGGGTAACGAAACAAATACATGGAGCCCGAACCGGAGCTTAAACCCTAAGTGGAGAACTAGGACTCCGTTTCCACCAGTGCGGCTGGAATACTTCACACACGCCAACTTAATCACTCTTGCGAAGGAAACACGTCTCCACACTTAAGCTACTTACGTCTATAATGGGTAAGGAGCCAAATAGACAGAGCCAGAACCAGAGCCTAAACCCTAACCGGAGAACTAGGACACCTCACACACCGACTAGGTCTAGCTCGCACGGGCAAAACCTTATGCCGAGACCACGTGCTAGCGTACACACACAAAAAGCAAAAGAGACACAAAATGCCAGCTCGGGCACAGTAAGACCATATTCGGTGGAGTACACCGAATCTTCCTTGCATGTCTCGTCCTGTTACGTTCGTCGCCGGCTTGCAGCCCGACCTACTCCCTCGCTTTCAGAGAAACGAGTCCGACGGCGTCGAAGGGCAGAGACAAAAACAAATAAAAAAAGATACTAAGAGCGAACGTTGCTCGACTTTTAAATACTTAGCTGAGACAGCGGGGCAAGAGCTTAGTGGTATTGGGCCCGACCCCATGGCCCATTACAGTAAGGAATTACTACCGGCACTGTGCCACTGGAATGGCACCTATGTCCAGCTTGAATGGCGTAAGGTTCAAGACGATTTTTTTGGACAGATTGATGGCGGAGGTTGACAGGCCAGCCAACATCAATCAGCCACTCCAGCGGGTATCGGACCAATTCTAAAGGCCGACTGGCCACCACTGGTCAAAGAGCTTCCTGGCTTGCTCTTAAGCTCTTGCTCCCTACCCGCACTGACGCTCTACACTGGCTCACTGCTCCAGGACAAAGGAGTTCTTGCCCGCCGCCGAACAGCTCTAGTTTTCGCTAAAATGTGGCCAAAACCAGCAGGGTGCAGCAGTATTGTAAAGCCGAAGACTCGGCTGAGTAGGCTTGACCCACCTACCAGCGTAGCCTTGCACCTAATTCCGTTCGGTGCTCACCAACGACCGATAAGCTGGCCGCCACAAAACGGGTGTTCCTGGTACCGACCTGCTTACCGCTACTAAAGGGGGTCGCGAATCTTCGGCGTGAATTGGAAAGCGAGACAAGCAAATTGGGGATTTTACTGAGCTTTATTCGCAAGCACACAAAGTCGCTGAGCGTCTAGCTCAGTTTTTTCACCACACTCCTCATCCGCTCTCAACAGCACCAACACTAATGCGGTGGGGGAATACTTCTCGACAATGAGGCTGCTTACGTCTAGTGGAAAACGACCCAAATAGACAGAGCCCACACCTGAGTCTAGACCCTAGCCGGAGGACAAGGACTCCGCTTCAACCCCTGCGGCAGTAACACTCCACACACGCCACCCAAAGCACTCTTGCGGAGGAAATACTTCTCCACATTGAAGCTACTTACGTCTATAGTGGGGAACCACCCAAATAGACGGAGCCCGAACCGGTGCCTAAATCCCTAACTGGAGAACTAGGACTCCGTTCGCACCAGTGCGGCAGGATCACTCCACACACGCCACCACGAGCACTCTTGCGGAGGAAAATACTTCTCCACACTGAAACTACTTCCGTCTATAATGGGGAACGACCCAAATACACAAAGCCGGAAGCAGAGCCTAAACCCTAACCAGAGAACTAGGACTCTACACACGCCAACCACGTCCTGCTCGCACGGGCAAAACCTTATGCCGAGACCACGTGCTAGCGCACGCAGATAAAAAGGAGAAACACAACATGCCAGCTCGGGCACGATAGGACCGTATTCGGTGCCGTCCATCCAATCCTCCTAACACTGTCTCGTCCTGTTCCGTCAATCGCCTGCAAACAGCCCGCCCTTTTCCCTCGCTTTCAGAGAAACGAGTCCGACGGGGTCAAAGGGCGGAGATGGACACAAGATCAGAAAACCAATTGGCCAAAAGACCAAGAGCGAGCGTCACTCGACTCCTAAATACTTAGCTGAGACAACGGGGCAAAAGCTTAGTGGCATTGGGCCCAACACCATGGCTCATTACGGTAAGGAATTAATACCGGCACTATGCCACTGGAATGGCACCTCTGTCTAGCTTGATTGACAAATGGGTTCCAGAAAATTTTTTTTTGACATAATTATGGCGGAGGTCGACTGGCCAGCCTACATCAATCAGCAGCTCTCGCAGGTATCGGACCAATTCTAAAGGCCTAATCACTACCGCTGGTCAGAGAGCTTCCTGGCTTGCTCTTAAGCTTTTGCTCCCTAACCGCACTGACGCTCCTCTCTGGCTCACTGCTCCAGGACAAAGGAGTTCTTGCCAGCTGCCGAACTGCTCTTGTTTATGCTTAAATTCACCCAAGGCCAGTGAGGCGCTACAGTATGGTTGACGGTCGCACAAGAGCATCGCCATTTAAACGAGCAAAGCATTCAAATCCTATCACAAGCTTATGGTGTCTAATGAGAAGCAGATTGGTTTTATCGTCAAGTGGCTTAAGAAATTGTACATGTAGGATCTAATGTCGGCAATGCAAGCATTCACTTAATCAGTGGCTGCATGAGATTCTGAGGGTCTGAATTTCAAATTTTTCTGAGTAACATCAGCATACAAGTAACCTCTTATTCCCTTGGCCTTAATCCCTTATAACGGAGGTTGTGTATAAATGGAGAATAGAAAGAGACTGAGGAAGAACCATTCAAAGGCTCCACAGGTTTGTGGTCTCGTGTGCTAGCCAAGCCCATTAGGCGACACATATTGAACATGATCGAACCCAAACGACTTCACCGATGCCAGCGCCTCATCTACCAGCACAATCGCTGTTCTCAATCTTTTCAGTAGGGTATCGTAAATAATGGCATTAAATGCAACCGATAGATCTAACCGAGCTATCGAAGTGACAATCCAGTGATTGTTGACCCATCGAATTACCTTGTTAACCCTGAGGAGAGCCGTTTCCGGTGAGCACCACCTCTTGAACCTGGATTGAATTTTTTGAAACGTCATTTTTAATGAGGGCGACCAGCTGCTTCGCGACAATTTTTACAGAATCTTGACAAAAAAGACGGAAACTTGGCTATAGTTTGCATGGATTCTTCTTCAGTTTTTAACCCTGGCTTTTAAAGTATTTGTCTTAATATCACTTATTTGCAGGACTTGGGTACTAATCATTTATCTTAAAAGGCATTAAAAAATCACGGTTATTGCAGGTTTAAGTTGGTCAGCAGGTGAAGACCACACAAATTGAGGTATAAGGCCTTCTTGAGAAGAGCTCCCTTTACTAGACCTCATTGATATAGCCACATCGCATGCCGAAGCGTCGGAAAAACCTTTTAAGGAAGGTCACAAGTTGGGAGATCGCAATTACTGTACTCAGATGGAGCTTTAAGGACGGACGAATATACATGCTTTTTTTAGGAATAAAGGCTGAACAAGTTTTGACAAAGCCGTGGACAACTGGGATTCAGACTGCACAGCTTATGCCAGTAAATTTTGTACTGACTTATAAGTATGTTTTTGTGTTTAGCACGCAGGAATTAAGTTTTCGAGTGAAAAAAGCCCAGGCTTTTTCAAGCTTCTGAGTGTGAACTCTAAGGAAGTGATTGAAATAGTCTAGATCTGCATCAGAACCGATTTCTTAAAAAGACTTTAGGGCATATGCTTCACAGGTCTCATCTTTTGAAGGTTTTTGTAAATTGAAAGGAATCTCCACGACTCTGTACACATATAGAATGAATGGAACCATGCTAGTACAGAGTCCTATTAAGTTTCACGTTCCCTGCATCGCTGAGGATATAAAGGCTTTCGGTCGAGTGTGGGTGCCGATCAAGAAGACCTGCATCACAAAAATATTTCAAAGTTTTGTCTACGTCAATGCTTAATAAATTCGTTGCTGGACGAGTTCGACATTAGCCACTACATACAAGGGAGCAGGAACACTAAACGAGACCAAATAATGATCCGAGAGTGTCACCCGGCACACCAAAAAGGTCAGTGGATTGATATCCTTAATCATTACGAGAGCTACGATATGGCCACCGACGTAACAGGCATGATTAACATTGTCGACCAAACCTAAATTCTCCAGGTAGTCAAGAAATGAGTTGATGTTGGCATTTGATGAGGTTTTCACGTGAATCTAGGAGTCTTCTGCAATTCGTAGCCTGTCTGTCATCCGCAAATATTTTAGCCAATTATGCCGAAAACTGCAAATAAAATTAGTTTCAACAGCCAGTAAGAGGTCGGTATATCACAACTTCATTCTATGGCTCCAGCTTATCTTTCAGATATACTACCCCATCAGGCAAAGCATCGTACCACTCGCTTTTCGGAATCCAACAGTCTAGAAATACCTCGTACAAACCTTAAATCCTTTGGAGACCGTGCATTTAGCTCGTATGCTCCCACAGCCTGGAACTCCCTCCCGACCTGCATCAGAACATCCCCTGACCTGACCACATTTAAAAGAAACTTAAAAACATACCTATTTAGGACAGCATTTAGTGGGTCTTTGTGATTCGTCCTCGATGTGCTCATGCGTGCTGACACTCTTCATGCTGCCACTAACCACATTTGCATGCTGACCCAGTGCATGTAACCCCTGACCATGTTATTCATTTTGTTTGTTTTTCAAGCATGATTTTAGTTACTATTCTATTGCGTATCACTTTGCAGCAAATGTAAAGCGCCTAGAAAGAGATTAAGTTCTCTGAGGGCGCTTTATCAAGTTCAATATTATTAATATTATATTTATAACAGTGAGAAACTATTTGATGAAGATCTGATTGCAACTAATTCCAACTATGGCTTATGCAAAAAATGCAAGTTTTATAACCAAACAATTTTCGAAAAACCATCGCAACCCAACCACTAACTTTTTCAGAAGGCATATGCTGAAATAATGAGAAATTTGGTAAGGTGGTTTCAGATACACAGCAACTGGAACAATGCCTCACGCAAGTTTTGGTAAGCAGAAATGCATCAGCTTCTGCAGGACTACCTGATCGTGCGTGAGTAACCCTTGGTTTTTTAGTTTGAGGATAGTTAGTATTCGAAATTTATGAGGCTATTCACAAACTGAGCGACGCCGATCAAGTCAATTACATTAATTTCGGCAAGTAGCCGGCCTCGCAGACGCCACCCCTTCGAATTTGAATAGGGCGTTAGTGTGTGCCGCTAGTCAACGTTTCACAACATGCTGAGGCTCGGCAGGTGAGCTACTAGCCCAACTAGTGCTATTCAGCGCTTTCGATTTACACTGGGTTTGATTGCCAAGCTTTGAATAGATCAAACCCAGGAGGCTGGAATGTTCTCACTGACTCACCTGATAAATTCAGCCAGTAGGTACCAACTAATAGTACTATCTTACCTTAAGCTAAGCAGGCCCTATTTTGTGTACTATATCCGAAGGCAGCTCAGTAATGGTCAGAGTGAAAATTGCTGCAAATACCAGAAGGCATCAATGAGAAATCAGGTGTCAAGGACCACATCACGTCAGGAGTGATCCGATTCGGCTCTCTAGCCCTGCGAGGATTTATGTAGTTAACTTCCAAGCTTCCAAGCTAATAGGGCCTTTAAAACACCACAGTCGTTACTGATTGATGCTTCAACTAGATCTACACAATTTTCGGAGCCCAGTACGTTAAGGAAAGCCGACATCGGTGGTGATGAATGCAAAGAACTAAGCAGGTGCTGATAACGAAATAGTGGCGAACCTCATTTAAAAAGAACCACTGCTCCTTTCACTATTAATCGTCGTTATACCCAATGACTATCCTCTAAAGAATTTTTTCATGCTTCCCCATTCGCTCCACCTGTTTACATACAACCGTGAAATCTTCTCCTTTTAGCAGCTAGTAAGCCCAGTTCACCCTATTGGAGCTTGACTGTCGGTTGACTAATATCGGAGTTGCCAAATTTATTTTTCATGTCCTTCTCTACTGGAAGAGAAGCAGGTTTAGTGACACAATAAAGAGTGCAATATGAAGGCGCTTCATTCTGCCTACCACACAGTTGACCGGCCTATGAGTTTTTACGTTCAATTGCGTGGCTGCGAAGCTATCACAAGCTGGAAAGGGGGTTCTATGAAGCTGCATGATTAAGAATAATTTCGACACCAAGACGTGTTTGTGCCACAGCTATTCTTAGAAAAAAGATTGGCAGAGAGAGAGAGCGCGAAAGAGAGCGAAAGAGAGAGAGAGAGAGAGAGACAGTGAGAGAGAGACAGAGAGAGAGAGAAAGAGAGACAGAGACAGAGACCGAGACTGAGACAGAGACAAAGACCGAGACAGAGACACAAACAGAGACAGAGACAAAGACAAAGATAGAGGCTTGCATCGCGGTGTTTTTTTTCTGAATATGTTATGGCAATAATGAATATTTGTCTTTACTCTGAGGGTTATGGCAAGCTCACAATAGGTTGACCTTGTCTTATAAGCAGCACAGCGGAACGTGCCAAACGGAAGTAAATTAATAAATTAGAAGTAAATTAATGTTTTGATGGCAGACGATAGGTTGCTGTTATGGGAAGTGCACTCACCTCACTCCGAGTGCACTGATAAGTCAATCAGGGTAGCAGTGATGGTCTTCTAGCAGACACAGGAGTCATACCTAGCTCTCGTACATCCATCAGCTAAATTAAACATACGGTTGGTGTCAGGGTTTGTTTTTTACATGACAAAATATTAGTGACTGTTATTTTGAACCAGCGTGCGCCCAGATATCGTCCGACGATTAGTTGGTATTACTTTTCGTATGATTTTACCTGTGCTTCATTTCCAAATATGTTTTCAGAACGCGATAATTTTGTTACTTATAAATAAAATTGGAAGGTGGAACCCATGAAGAAAATTTGAAATGAATCTCACTTAGTGTGAGGTTTTGTAAAAGTTGATAAAGTATTGTCTGTTGAGGTGGGTCTACTGCTACTTTAAGTATGCTCCACGGTCCGACTAGCAGTACAGAGTTCAAGTGACTAACAAATAAGTTGGTAGGCTTAATTAGAATGTCTCAGGTACAATATTATGGTAAGATCATGTCTGATAGAGGCAGCATATTTCCATTGCTAGAATTCCTACCCACGGTGAAATTGAATTTTGGGAATTGGTCGTAGTATGCTGGATGGAGTCACAAATCTCAAATTTGGACTTTTACATAACGGTATTTGAAGGGACACGAACACGCCGTGAGTCTTACTAGGTCTTGTTCTCCTTGCGAGCTCTATCCAAACAAGCAAACGCTCTTAGAACAGAAAACTTTATATTTAGATCAACTGCAATTAGGCTGTGGTCCAACCGTCTAGATAAATGGCAGTAACAACCAGTAAGGTGTTTAAGACTTTGGTTCAAGCTTGCTGCAGCTTCAATTGAAAGAGCTGGCACCCCCGTCACCGTTAGACCATACCCTAATCTCAGACTGGGGAGATAGGATGACGCCTCTACCTTACTTCGTAGCAGCTTTAGAGATGGTTGTTTTGCTAAACGATAGCAATTCCTCCCTTAAACTCCACTCTGGAGATTGATAGCCTTAAAACCGGTTTCAAACCCCCCACCCATGCCTGCCCATGCCCACATCCTCTCACATACTCAAACATGCTTTAAGGGTCCATGTACCTATTAGAATATATTCGACTGCTTCCTACTAATTTACCTCATGTTGGTTTCTCTGTTGCCCAGGGGCAGCCAATTCTGGAGTGAACACATGCCCACTTCACACTTCTTATGCAACCGAGTTCGGCAACACAGCGGCAGCTGCACTACGACACGAAGGGGAACCATTAGCCTGAGTCACCCTACTATTCAATAGGAGGCAGAAGCAACAGCACTAACAGGCGAGCTAACTAGTCAGCCAACCCCAGTCAAGGTGCCCTTTGACTTGCTGCTCAAAGAAACCATTCTTCTTTAACCCGTAAGCTCTTCTGTGAGCTAAAACTAAGCTACATTGGTGATAGTCCACATAATTAGCTCCACGTTGCCATGTAACGAGAGTGAAAACATTATTTCTTTATAATAATATTAACTCAATTATATACACATATTTTCATTTAGGGCTCTCTGTGATCTCAAAGAACTTAAGCTCTTCTCTTCGTCTCTGTAGGCACTTTATGCTTGAAGACATAACGTGAATGAGTCTGGCCGTAACTGACTCGATAGAGGAACCAGATCTCAGAGAAAAAACATAAATAGGCATTTCACCTAATGATTCCACATGATATCGCAAATGTTTAGGCTGTACACACGAAGGCCTTAAAGCCGTATGTAAAATGCACCATAGATTCAGCTATTGGTTCACCTAAACGAAAGTACGGCTCAACTAAATGCTTAGACAAGCGTGGATAGTGGGCCTTGATTTCCGTTGGGCTGAGCTGTCCATGCTGATCGAAGACATGTTTATTTCCCCAGTACAGTACTCTTGGCAAGAGCAGCTAAGCACAGCATCTGAGTGACCTTACTGGAGACGAGGTCTAGAGGTAAAACAGATTTTTTTCGAATTCCGGTCCACCAGCTACGGATGAATGAACGAGGAATGGAAATGGAAATTGTCAGAGGCATCAAGCTTTCTCACTGCGAAGGCGCATGGCAGTAGACTAAATGGGCTGAACGACCGGAAGCATGCAAGCAAGGTATTCACCTCTGGCCAGTAATGGGTGTTCACAGAGCACCCATTGCTTCTAATAGGGAGCAAAGAGAGGCTGCTAGTAAGTCGAGTTGTCCTGTCAGGATTGACACGACTTCTTTATATTTGCCCAGCGGTAAATTAGGCCGTAAAGTGTACCCATTTACCAAATGGCACTACCTCTGTCCTTCCTGAAGACCACGAGGGTATGCAGATGCAGGTATACCATATTGGCTCGCTAGCAATTTGATTTAACACCGCCTTCTTTTCAGGCTATCAGCCCACAGTGTAAGCTGTGGTTTTCTACTTCAAGGCATAGTATCAGTTCTTACTGAAGGCTCGTTAAGTTGATTGTGTTTTGCTGTAAACCGATTGCTTTGCTGGAAATCCTATTACGTTAAACTTATAAATGGCTCTCCGGTAATTTATAAATACAATGGAGCCTTTGACTGTTATACGTTAAAAGGGCGATTTATTAGCTGTCGCTATAAGGCTGTTATTCACGTACAAACCTGTAATTCAGTGACTATTTCGCTAACAATTGCTTAAGGGCCACACATTTTTTTATACCAAAGAACACTAGGACGTACTAAAAAGTATGCCACAGTGGAAGTGGTAAAAAATGAATTTTAAAGATCATAAAATAATTATTGAAGCATGCATATTATCAATGCCCTAAGAAAAAGGAGCGGATCACTACGAGTGAGCTAATTTTAGAGAATCAGTTCCCTGTGTAACTTGTACGTGGTTTTGTCGTGATAGCAGATATGCTTATGCCACTCGGCATTGAGGTGCGAGCATTGGGAGAATAAGAACTTTTCCGAAGATGATTTGAGCTGAAAGTACTAGTGTACACTGCACCTATTGTATGCAGTTTTGTCAAAAATAACAATTCGCACAGCCTTTTGATCTAGTTTATCGCTATGTTGTATTTAACAATATGCTTGACCTTAGAGCTTGATAAAACAAAATAAACTGGAATCTGTTCACATTTTTACTTTTGTAAGTTAAATTGTTAAAGCGCTATTGTTGATGCTCAATTATTGATGGTAAATCTTGCTCAAAAGTCAAAAGAAGCATGAGAAAATGGCATCGTAGTATTACCTGATTGAAACCTATCAAAGAAGATGAATATATGGCAGGAAGCATACAGCAACATTTAGTTCTCACCAATCACATGCGAAACAACCGAGCTCCATTACCAGAGGAAACGCATGGCTTTCGAGCATTGCTTTGTCTCACAGGTATGGTAGTATTAAAAGAAATCTGAGGAACAGTTAATTGTGATAAATTTGAGTTGTTGCTTTCGACTGGCCTAACGTTGGAGACTTTTTATATCCATCTATAAATGTATATTCGTTCCCTAAATGATCCCTTTGAGAAAGGACTGGAACAAGAGGCTGAACTGTTTTCAACTAGTGAACAACGCTCCTAAGCTAGCACTAATGGCTTAAAGAAATATTTAAATATGTTCACTCAGGTGGGTCACACCTTGATAACTTAAAGTAAATATTGCAGATAAGGTAGTCAACAATAAATTCTAATACTAGCGTACAAATATCTTTGAAAACATATCACTAAGCCTTCAAATTATTTTCCTAAACTCTCGATAACATACTGGAACGGTAACAAGCTTTATGCTACAGTAAACGTTGAATCTTCCAACAGAAAATGTAAGCTTTTACAAAGTTGTTGAGTTAATGCTGCCTCGGAACCTACATTGCTTTAAGCGTTTTGCCACTTTCTAAAAAAATCACTTACGTCAAATCACTCAGTTTCTTGCTTCTTCTTTCATCAGCGTTTTACAAAATTGACCAAAGTATTTATCATTTGGTGCCTCTCATCATCACACGAGCCTCCACTTGACTTGCACTATCAACGTTAGCAACAATATCAATGAAAAGTTTGCAATAGTACACTTAAAGAACTCACTGTCTTTCAAGGTGCTTTGCATTTGATGCAAAAGAGGACCGACCGAATGACTAGTGCTAGCATGCTCAATGAACAACCGGAATAAAATGGTTAGGAGTGCCATGCACGAGGTCAGCAGCAAGCTTGGTTAGCGGCAGCTTGTACGTTTTTGATAATAGTGAGCACATAAAGAAAAATCGTATGAACCCAATAGAAGCTGTGATTAAGAAATGTGTTTTTAGTTTCTTTTTAAATCTGGAAAACTCAGGGAAATATTGAGGTGCAAGTCGGGGTGAATTCAACTCTTTTTGACCCAAACAGCTGAAGCCATCATGTCCAAAAGAGTTGGGGTGTGTGCGAGATATAGATGCGCAGTTAGATTAGGACAAGCTGATGGCGCCACGCTTTGCATTATTTGCGATAGATGTGAAAGGCAGGCTAGAGCCTAAGCATTATGGAACTTATAATCGAGTGAGAAAAACCTGAATTCAATGAGTAGCTTGACTCGTCACCATTGCAGGTCTGGGAGGCGTTTTAATCTGGCGACTGAGACACTCACGACAGTTTAACATAGCTGCTAAGTTTTGCACCAGCTGTGTATGTCTGAGTGCACATGCTGGTAGACGAGCAAACACAGGGTTACAGAAGTCAAACGGGATTTGGTGAATGCATTGTCCAATTTATATAAGGTATCTCTTTCTAAATGAGCCTGAAGTTGAGCAATGTTATGTAGCTGCATAAAGCAGGCGGGCTTGACTGTGGAGCTGATGAGGTTATCAAATGACAGGCCACTTTTAAATATGACGCCTATGTTTCGTGCCAATTTAACAGGAGATATGCCAGCAATGCCGGTTTTGAGTGTTTGTCTTTCCAACTTTTGAATCGCACCTGGTTTTTACGTAGCGAGAGAGTCATTTCTATCATCATTCAATTTAAGAAACCACGCATCAATGTGCGAATGTTATTAATACAGGAAACAAGGGAGTTGATAGAATTCGACATGACTTATGGCTGGGAGAGATCAATGCAGAGGTGCGTGCAACAGAGTTTCATCTTCATACAATTGTAAGCCTAGATTGAGCTTGACCACAACACTAGGCAAAAATAAAGATACAAGCAGTGAAAAGAACGGGACCGAGCTAAGATTTCTTTGGTTCACCATACATCACAGTTTTCTTCAGATGATCTTTGTCAATTTACATCGAAACTCTGGGGTCTCTCACAAAGATAGGACCTGAACCGATGCCAGTGCTAGCGATGCCCAGGCGAGATGGGAGGTGCTCAAGAAGGACTTGTTGATCAACATTATCAAAAGCAGCCAAAAGATCGAGCCAAACAAGAGGAGATACGCTACTGATGTTTGCATACCTAACTAGGTCAGTTTACACCCGAAGCGATGCTAACTCTGCAGATTTAGTAGCTCCAAAACCACACTTTTAATTACTACCAAGATTGGAAGCTGTATGTTCTATCTGTGTGGGGTTCTCAGGAGCAATTATTTTAATGCTGAATATCAATAGAGGTGCCTCTGAAGCACTGGGTTCCGTAGGTCTCTGTGCCTACTACGGATTTTTACGCAATGCTACTCTCCCTTTTTTTCAATGTAATACTGAGTACAGTCAAGTCTTACATTTCAACGCATTTGACCCACAGCTGGTCATATGTTGTGGTCTATCCCACCCCCGAAGCCAATTAAATTTTCCGTAAGTGATATATGCATAAATTAAGAAAATCTGCTCATAGACGGAAGCTAACTCCTTTCTTTGAAGAAATTACCTACCTACTCATGTTTGAAAGAAAGAGCCTACAAACTAAAATGAGGTCTGCAGGAATATAAACAACTGCCTCAGCTAAAACTGAAAGAACACTGTCTCAGTGTGACCTTTTACACGAAGACTGCAGCAGCTCCACAGTGGTGGAGCCATATTTCAGTTGCCTCTAATGCTTGAATTTGGTCAAGCAAGAAAATTTTAGATTGAAGCTGGTTGTGGTGGTTCACAGAAACAGTATCGAATTTTGCAACACTCTTTTTTCAGAACTACAATTCTGCTTTTATACGGCTCAGAAATAGAATCAGGCATTTTCAGTAGTGAGTGAATCAGTCTTATCGTCGCACTAATTCATTAATCTGAAAACGCTACAAAATATACTAAATGAAATCAAAAACACGAATTAGCACTCTCAGATTACTCAATCTCATTCTGGGCAGTTTGCATTGGCTCAAAAAGAAGCGTGATCGAACTGTCGGTGGTAGTGTGCTAAATAACAAATATAACATGGCTAGAGGTCACATTCATGTAGTCAGCATGCAAAGGTGGGTTGAGGCAGCCGGCACAGTGTTGGCAAGTATATGCACCTAGTTGACCAACCACGTGGAACCACTAATCTTGGCAATCAATTTATGCTTTATAGTTTCTCTTTGATTCAGGTCAGGTTAGGCGATGGCATGACTGAAGTTGGAAGTGAGAACCAGGCTATGTGTGCATACAAACTAAACGAAAGGTCTCTTGAGGATTTGGGATTAGTCCATGGAATAAGTAAACAGTAAGATTCGAAACACTCGAGCAGTACGAGGCCTAGCCAGGAGGAGAAGTAGACCTGATAGGTAGGAAAAGGCTGAAGAACAAAGAAATTTGATAGTTGCGCGACTGTACTATGTATTCGATGCGTTTCTTGACTGTGGGAGAGGTCAGTGATAGGTTTGTTGATGTGGCATACGAGACAATCACCACAGACAAGGCGAGATATATTTTTCTTGATAAGCAATAAGCGCTTGATTGCAAAATCCGATTGCCAAGCAATCAGCGATTTACAGATGTCACGATGCGACGACACGAATTCTTGTACCAATTCTAATGCAGTTTCCCGGTCTAAGATAGATCAACTTTTAGCAATATTATGTAGCTGAAGGAAACCAGACACGACAGTTACTGTGAGTGATTGTTTAATGAAAGGTCACTTTGGGGCAGGGCACCTTGATTCTGTGCACAATCAACAAGATCCACCAAGCTACGTAGGACTAAAAAGGCTACAAGAAAGCAGTGCCGGGACGTCAAAGTGGTATCGTTGACTTGGAGGTTCTCTCTTCCTCAGGCTGATGACTTTTTACCGTATATAAGCCCAGAACAAGCTAGGCCTTTCATATCGTTTTCTTGCAATTCAAGTTTATTGCCAGGTCTCAAACTTAGACTAATACCATGGAGGCGGTGTCTTCAAATTATACATTACTAAAGTTTTTATGGAAGATAAATTACAAATATTACATAGAAAAAAGAATTGGTTTTTATATTTCTATCCTTATATACCGTTGGCGGCAGAAGCTTTACCACTGCAAGTCCTAGACTGAAAAACTCTCTTACATGATTCTTAGGCAACGATAACTCTCTTGCTGCCAACTAGGATTAATCCGTTGAAGCAGCCCTGAGCGTCTACTTTTATGATATTCTCTACCTCCAATCCTCTACTCACTGCACTGCATTACACTTTCTCTTTAATAATAAGATAAATTCATTTATATTATAAATATTATAATGATTTTTAGAAAAATATAAATAATGCACTTGATAATGTGCCCTCAGAGAACTCAATCTCTCGGTATGTGCTTTACATTTTCTGCAGAGGTAAATGCAATTAAATGGTGAGTAATAGCATTATGTCATGAGATGAAGTGTGTTGGCTACCGATTAACCACGACAAGCCGCTTAGGATATCAGTGGCTACACAAAACTCTCCTGCATGACTTTCATTTAGTCTTTGCGGCTTTTTTGAGTCACAGTCGTAGATGCTTGACGTTACACAGTGTAGAACCTATTCTCTACCCGCATCTCCAAATCACTATCACTTGCAGTACTAAAATTTATGAGAACCCCAATTTCTTCTACCAACATTAGCAGCTCTATTTAATATTTTCTATATGCTTTTGAGAGTTTGATTCAGTGCACAGTGCTTCTGTAGATATTGAACAATTTGCAATCCTACCTACAACAACACCTATGCACGTACTTTTTTTGAAGCATTCATACAGTTTCTAAAAGAGAGTACTTTAAATATGGATACCATATGCTCATCGTTAATTTATGGCTTCGTGATTGTTGTGTGCAGAAGCTAACCATATCACTTTACAACTCAGTGCATCAAGCAGCTGTCTGCAACCTGCTTCCAGTATGGCTCAGGTCTGGTCAATCTTCCTGTTTGTTTAGAGCCACCAGGTGCATCGACGATAGGTCAACGAACAGGCTTACATGTAACTCGGTGGTGCCTACGACTAATTAACGAAGCGATTTAACCAGTAGTTCTTGCTGCGGTTATTGCCGCTGTGGCTGGAAACTGTGTCAGGTGGCTCGCAATCAAGCGAATCCGTGTACTATCGGCCAATCTTTTATTGAAAGAGAACCAAGGACATTAACCAAACATCTAAGGTTCGTTAGCAATAAAGCACCAAGTTAGGTCGAGTGGAGGCTAAGAAAACCAACCAATACGCTTATATAAAGCTCAACACAAGTGGTGTCGTTTAATTATCTACTTGTGTGCACACTAATCTGACCTCAAATTTATTTCATTTTCTTTCTACCAGCAAAGAAAGAAGTCATCATCCAGGCCACTAAAAACTTAAATGAGCTTTAGCCTGCAGCCAAGGTCGGTAAACGCCTGCCCCCGGCCTGGGCCGAAGCAGGGCGGAATTACTTTATGTAAGTAATTTTATTTTGTGCCTAAACTTCTCTTCACGAAACATGAGAAAACTAATGAGCACGACGCAAATTTGGTATCAATTCCGTGCATTTACCCACGGAAAGAGAGCCATGTGGTTAAACAAGCAATAAGCACGCCCAGCAGTGACAAACATGCCAAGCCTCTTTTGTTTCATTCACTTTGTAGATAGTATGAGAGCTTTCTAGCTAATATTGCGGCCGCCACAACATAGATGTGACTTTGAGAGATCTGAAAACCCGCTATGAGACATTGGATAGAAAATCGTAGGCAGCAGCAACTGTATTAAGGTGGGATGCATAACCAACTGGGATGCAGCAGCCACAGGCAAAGTACTGACGTTATGGGATAGCCGATGTCTCTTCCAACTGAGAAGGACACATCGAGTCCAACATGGAAGCTTTAATAGTCATCACAAAATCTCTGTGAAGTTTGTTGCCAACGGCTCTCCTGTCTGTGTGTTCAGAGAAAAGCCGACGAGTTTACTTGCTGCTTTCACCGAACCCACAGGAAGTGCCTGCATTGCTCCCTCGTTCCTTAGTAGGGACAGCTTGGCTGCTGAGCAACGCAGGCCATGCCGAAGAATCTCGGCTCCCTAATGTAGTGTCAAGCGAAATCCCGTCGTTTAACATTTGGCGGAGCTGCTCGCCTGTCCAGACGGATTTAGGCCACAAATGTCGGCCGACGGTGCATTGATTCACGGTCTGACACATCCTTGTACTGGGCCGCCCGATCGAAGTTCTTACGGACACCATCCTCACCTGCATGTCGGCAGGTCACCTGCTTCTGCTTGACGCCATTTCTGCTATTCAGTCAGACATGGTTGTACCGTGGTAGACAGGGGCACCAATATGGTGATCGCTGGTGCCTTTCGACTGCAATTTGGATGCTCTGGTAGTGGCTACTCGTAACCAGACTAATAATAATTCAGCAATGAATAAAAATAGGTATTTTATTTGTAAAACGTCCTAACAGAAGTTGTTCTCCATTCAGCAGCTTCACGTATGCCACGGCACTCGAGCACCGGCCACGGTTATCAAATTATTTTGCCTTAACCTTTGCAAGGCGTTTCAGGACCGCTTGCAAGCAAGCCACAGAGGCTTGGACCTTCTCGGTCGCCGCTCTCTGCCGAGGATGGCCCAATAACAGAACAATCGAAATATCAAAGGTTGCCTCCTGGACCTCGGCATTCCAGGCACCGAGTAGAGGGTATTTAGGCCGCTCTGAGTCTAACTGCAAAAACAGGCTCGGGAACTGCCTTGTTGCAATCTGGAGCAGAGCACCAAGCAGTAGCTCTGATGAGCACACACACACGTATGTGTGTGTGTTCGTGTGAGTGATTGTGGCCACGCACACGCGAGCCTGTGTGGGGATGTATAATTGCACATGGCCTTGTGCATGAGCGTGGATGCTTGTGTGAGTGGCCTCTTCGTTTAGTTTAAAGCTCACACCTTGGCTTCTTGCTTACTTTAACCACATGGTATGAATGATGAACATTTCGTCTTGGCTGGCTAAGTCAAAAAGATATTCAATGTAACATAA
Source organism: Cristatella mucedo (assembly GCA_009760855.2). Taxonomy (NCBI): domain Eukaryota; kingdom Metazoa; phylum Bryozoa; class Phylactolaemata; family Cristatellidae; genus Cristatella; species Cristatella mucedo. The sequence continues at coordinate 39,226 of WPIO01000090.1, read as the reverse complement.
CGAATGTGCAAAGTTATCTAAACATCGGCCTTATTGTTATAAGCATGCCAAGGTCAAACAGGTTGCAACATATAATTTCTTTACTAATAAAACTGACTACAAACCAGCGTGGCTGTAGCACCCAGTATTATCATATCAACATGTTTACTTTAATAGAAGGGTAGGAAACACTATCGCCCATTTACTAGAAAGTAAACTTCCTGATAGCTAACACTTTCTCTCTCACGTCTTCTGTTATGAGACTAGGCTAACGTAAAAACTCTAGAAAGGAAGAGTGGATTTTCTATCACATGCTATATTCGCCCCTTGATTAATAAAGCCCTGCTAAGCTTTTAGTATCTTTGAATATGAGAATCGGTTGAGTGTATCTAAATCATTTATTTAGATTTTAAAAGGCCTTTCACGAAGCAGCTAGCAAAACTATGGCTCTTATCAGGATTGTCGTGAGTAGAGCCATTATCTTGTTTAGCATGCTCCTCCGAAATCATCCTACTTGTTGCATCCTCTTACAGTTCAAGATCCTTAGTCTTAACAGTAAGCACTCTCAAAAACTGAGAGCACAAGGATTTCTGTAGTTCAAATGCCGTTGGTGTTAAGTCAAAATCCTGCTCATGCATAAACCCCACTAACATACCTATATTTATGGACTCATTTATTGGCCACTTTATCGTTGCAGTAATTTTGCAATCGGTGGGAATTTGATTCGCATTTCATTGCTTACTCTTCCTGAAATCGCGCTCGTTAGTTCTAAGTTGCGACATGCTATTTGTTGAGATTAAAAGAATAGCCCAGGTAAAGCCGAATCCAGCCACTGCAATTCATAGTTTCAGTTATTTTAAATTTTGTCTCTAAATAATAGAAAAAAGGCTCTGCTGGCACCGTCGATACTGTTAACTTGCAGTCTGTAGCTGACGTAAGCCTCGCGGCGGTTTTGAACCAATTTTAAATCATATCACTTCTGTCATGAGTAGTTCTTAGTGTTTAAAGACTGCTCAACAATTTTCAGAAGCTGCTTCTAGTCTGGGCGCGCCAACTATTTGAGCTTCATACGGTATAATAAACAAGATACATTTGATAGGTTCGCATTTTATAATTAGGTTTTCTGCATGTTGGCGACACTTCGTAGTGTAATAGACGTTGAGATTTCCGCTGAAAGGGCAGACAAAGTCTCATACTTGTGCATGCTATATGAAGCCATGCATTTTCTGGTATTTCTCAGCCTGTAAGAGAAAGAGGCAGATGAAATAATCAAAACAAACGAGTAGTATAACTAAGTCTGCGTAAACAGCATGGCTTCTACTGGAGCTAATATAGAAATCCCCAGCTAGCGTCTTTTATTTGCAGCTAAGCTAACAGTAACATAACTAAAGTTACTAAAGACCTTTCGGCTATCATGGGTATCGGAACTTACTCGAGTCAATAGCCACAGCTCCTTCACAAGCCCAAGCTACATGTATTTGTCGAATCCACGATCGAATGTCAAATACGCCAACAATCTTAAGGGTTAAGCTGTATTGCCTCAACTTTCACAGACAATATGCCGTAGTTCAAACCCGCGTTCAATTTCATCAGCGCCTGATTAAGAGCTGGAAGTGCAAAAATACAACTCATTTCTCCACTGACATTGGATCCAATTTTTGTCATTTAAGAAAGTGGTTCTCCACTGAGATGGACAAAATGTCAGACACATTTTGAAAACTTCATTCGGCGGGTGTATTCCACATAGCAAAGTTCTGCTCAAGCCTTGCTAAACAGCCGCAGCCGTCTTTCTTTCACCGTTTTCGTTATCTTTCTCTATCGTCTCCTCTTTTTTCGTTCGAGCGTGGGTTTTAGCTGAAGACCGACATTGTAAGCCTTCCGGGCAGTGCCATACGTCGTGAAGGGGGTTTAAAACGGTAGATTAGTGTTCGTAGAAGGTTTAGAATCCATCATTTAAGTGGAGCAGGCCTAAGCTTGTTGCACGTTTTTTAAGCATTGATAGGAATGTAGTCTACAACGAATGCAATAAATCACAAAGTGAAATGCAGACTTACGTGAGAATCTAACGTATTGGCGTTCATTTTGGGATACAGCATCTATGCCACAGTTGCGGGCATTTGTATTTAGCGACCATCTTCTTTGAAGGTGGACAGCTGAGACATTTAGGACAGCAGTCTCCACCAGCGTCACGACAGCCTGCAAATAAAAAGAGAGAAGAATAAAGTTCTGACGACACGTCCATGCAAGCCGAGGTAAAAGATGCATTAATTATGATTCGGCAATGCCCGCTAATTATTAGCACTCATTTTTTTTGCACCATAAGATACGGTTCAGCTACAGCTGAGCGTGTTGCAAGCACGTGGCACTGCTTAACCAATTCTGCCACCGTAGAGGTAAATGCTTACTTTTCTCGCGCTTGTCTATAGGCTGCTCTTTCGTAAAATAGGCATCCATGACGTTCTCTCCACCTTCCTCGGCGAACACGACAGACAAGCACAACATGATCGACCACAAGACGATACGATTACACGCCATTTTGCTATAGTACGAAGCTGCTCAAACTGAACCTGCTTTTATAGCTCAGCTACTCACTATCAAAAAAAGCAAATGATGGTACGTGAGCTCAACATCCTTTCAAGTGAAGGAACTTTCTTATAACAGATATGGATAAATAAATATACATGTGGGTGCACCCATCGAAGTATTTCTGTTTCAATGATGGCACTGTAATAACAAATCGTGTTCCTAGAACATCAATCATTGGAGTTTCCTTGAAATGGCAGGGAAATGACTCATTTGATACGTGTTTCGTTTTGGATTCAAGCCGATCCTTCTATTGTCAGATCATGTGGCCAGAAGGCTAGAGCTTCGTTGACGATTAAACCAAGGTACCAGCAATTTTCGGCTATCCCATCGAGCCAGAATCAAAACCCAGCTCCGGCTTGTTACTGTTCCTTAGCCGAGGCTCAGGAGGATGCCGATTAAAAGTGGCGATTGAAAGCTGATGCCACGTATAGGTTATGGCAGTACCTACCTGTTATCGCTTATGTAGAGTGGTTCAATTGCATTCATAGATGTTATTGCTGTTGCTAAGATACGTGAATTGAGTATTAAAAAAAAGAATGGCATGCTAGAGCCGATGCCAAGGCCGTGAGTTGAGAGCCCAGTCGTTTTAATTGAGGTGAGAGCAAAGAACCTACTCATTCGTACCATTGCTCAGAACCACGAAGTGCATTCTTTCATAAGCTTGTCTGCAAATCACTTTAACTTTGTGCTCAGCACTCGTGCAATTATCCCTTCGAGGCAACGTCAAGCTTGCATCTACAATCCCTGTTTAAGGTGCAATACATCGCTGTTATTAGACGACCTTGTATCTAAACAAAGCATTAACTTGACCAAATGCAGCAAAATCAGTAAACTGTCTAAAGACTAACGAAGCAGTACCAAACGCGTCTGCTTATTTTGGAACCCTATAATTATTAAAAACTGGACGCATGATAGTTATCAGTACACAATCGTCGTCTATTTTCAAGCCATTTTCAGACACCTCATAGCAGTCACTGAAATATATCGTTCTAATTTCACCCGACAACAAGCTATAAAATATATGTGCTCAGGCTTTGTGTTTGTATTGATTGAGAGGTGCTTGATTTGGGCAGAGGCAAGCTGCCAAGAATCCATACTCCCAAGGGCATATAGAAAACAGAAAAGTGCCCATGTAATGCTGTGAGAGAAACATTATGCTTCCTTTGCATTTTTAAGCTACAAGTTTTTGGGATTTTTAGCTGCCATCTAGAACCGGCTGTACAATTTGCAAGCAGGCCAACTAAAGACGCCATCTTCAATTGAATAACTAGATCTAGATTTGAGACACAGCCAATAGACTTAAGCTTTTGCTTATTATACCTAGCTATTTAAATACCATTGGGAAACCATATGTGTTCAAGTAGAAGTTGGACAGTGTGCTTGATCAGAGGTGCAAACTCGTTGAACATGTCAGTGTCGAGCTGCAGCTTTCAATCGAAAATAGTAAGTCAGAGGGAAGATTGACCAGACGTTGCAAATCGAATAGTTTCTCGGCAACAGCATCGATTTCAAGACTCTTGAGGTGTCACTATGCACAGGTGATACGCAATATCAATTAGGATTAGAATGCAGTCAGAAAAGCCAAGCTTTGTAGAAACTAGTAGTCATAGCCTGCCGTTGTATGGCTCAATTTTTTCAAGTGTGTGACCCTTGATCTCAGTATGGCAATGCAAATGAGCTTCAAGAGACAGAGAGTCAGTACGTGCCCGATATCAGTTCTAAAGTTGTTATGTATGCCATAAAAAGGGTGTCAAATCAGACCCGTTACAGCTCCGTTGTCCCGACTAAAGGCACCCCCCTGGAATCTTCCCTCAATGTGTTACAAACTTCCTTTAATCAGAGACCTTATTTCTGAAAATATTCTTCACCTGCTGGATCCAACTGAAACTTGGTTTAAATCTATGAACTGTCAGGCAAATTAAGACTCACCCAAACTGTTTTCTAATTCTTTAACACCCTTAGATCAATCAGAACTGGAAGAAGAGTTGCTGCTATCGAAAGCTCGAAGTTTAACTATTGGCCACTTGCAGTACCCTCGCAGCAGTCTTTTGAATTGCATGTCTTGGTGTCATCCAAAAACCTTACCAATTGTGGAAGTAGTCGCTCGCCAACCGTGTACCAAATCCTATATCTTATGCTTCTCTGATCTCATTTTGATTCTGTGTCCAATAAATTGATCCATCCTTAATATGTTTAATTTCACCGTTCACTTTGATCGCGAATCTGACGCCTTTGGCAGTGAATTTCGCGAATTGACTAACTCGTCTCTTGTGGCTCATGCGCATGGCACTGCGCCCTACGTTCGACTAAATTGTGTCATACATCCAAACTTTATCATCACGAATTATTACTAAATCCCTCTTATCTGACCACATGTGGATCTCATTCAATATATAGGGCTGGGTCGCTTCATCCTCCTCCAAAACAACTGTGAATCGCGAAACCTCAAAACCATTGACATCGATGTTGTCCGTGTGAAAATATATGTTTCGCCTCCGCTTCCCAGTCCCCCATCTGAACTGCCACCATCGGTAGATTGCTACTACTCGACACTAGCTAACACACACTTGACGAGTTAGCACTTTTGATTAAGCCCACTGTCCACCCGTGCCTAGACGGCCTTTCGTCAACCACAGACACTAAACTAGCTAGGTCTTTTAAGCCGAAGGTTGAAAAAGCATGTACAATATAAGGACTGACTGTCCGTCGACAGGCTTACGAAGACTGCCATAGATCGTACTAATTGATGCTATAAAAGGCCAAGTCAAGCATCTATAAAAACATTGTATAATCACAGATGCACAATCCACGACGATCAACCGTCATCCTAAACGCTCCTAAATTCTCTCCTTACCTGATGAACATTGTCATGATATAGCCGAACGATTATTTGTCTAAAGGATAGACGAGATCAAGTAATCTATCCCATCGATGACAGCATCCACCCTAGAATGCTGTCCCTGATTCCCGGCTGTACCTCACCGTGTTTATTTAAGCAGGTCACTAGTAATGTTGTCCTTCAGTTCATATCCTAATCGAAGGAGGCAGCAAGCTCTTTGGACCTATGCCCACTGTCCTGCTCCTGCTTTACACTGATATGCTGCTGGCATTATTACGTAACGTCAACATTATGTTACTAGACTTAGGTCATGATCCAGCATCTTTTAAAGAAGCTGTAGTTAATCCACTTCTCAAGAAAGCGACACTAGACCATGAGAACTTGAGCAACTACCGCCTATCCCAATTATCGTTCCTATCAAAGACACTGGAACGGGTCGGGCGGAGCAGTTGAACTCATACATTTAAAATTCGAACATAGCTAGTAAGTTAAAGTGTGACTTTTGAGCTAATCACAAGACATAATCAGCATTTGTTCATAGGAAAAATGACCTTCTTAAGAATACAGACATGGGTAGAGTATCTGAGCTTGTTTTGCTCAGTCCTTCGGCAGCTCTCGATACTATCAATCACTAAGCTCTTTTCAGCGCCTATCATTTCACCTGGGCATCACCTGAACTGGTGTGCCAAGGTTCAGGTCCAATCTCAGTGGGACAACCCAGAGTATTGAAGTGAATATACGAAGATTATACAGGGTACCTCTATCTATCCAAACTTGTTTATAGAGGAGTTCTAAGGGTTCCTAGCTTAAAGATGTGTGTATGACAGGCTGTTACTAATGGTAGGAAACTTCAATATTCACGTTGAAAACCCTAGCAACAGCCAGGTCCACTCATTTCTTGACCTCCTAGTGAATTTGGGTGTGGCCTAACGCTTTAATCATAGAACCCACGTCGGTTGTGGCCGCATTCTAGATCTCGTGATCACTAATGGTATCCTCCCCAGGGACCTTGGGGAGTGCCCACTGACCCTCTCAGATCACTGTTTGGTCTCGTTTACTGTTCCTGCCCTCTCGTGAATACAGAGCAACGTCGAATTGGCCAAATGACGTAACTTACAAAGAATTGACATGGACAACTTTTCGAAATAGGTTTGTGTGGCAAGTCTTTTGGTCTCAATTCAGCCGCAACCGGTAGCCTCGATACCCTCACGAGGAACGGATACTCAGGAGTGCTCTTGACGAGCACTCACCAGTTCATTCTATCCGTGTTCAAAGTCGTGTAGATTCCTCTCGATTTACAAAGCAATTCCTAAAGATTCATCGGATTAGGCTCAGGCTTGAACGTTATTTTAAAGAAATCGGGGTGTGATGCAGATCTAGTCAAATTCTAAGACTTCCTTCGAGTTTACGCCCTAAAGCTTTTAAAAACCAGGGCTTCTTTATTCATTCGAAAGCTGAATTCCTGCTAGTCAAAAACTAAACAGATTTATAAGCAAGTAGACCGTTTACTGGCCCAACCTGTGAGGTCTGACATCCCAGATATTATGGGCTCAGCCGAAACGTTTTTAGACTTCTTTACTTAAACAATTGTGCACATTCACGCCTCTATTAAGTACCCTCCAACTAAAGCAATCGCAGTTCCAAAACCTTTGACCTTCCTTAAAATGTTCTCCGATGTTTCAGCATGCGATGTGGCTACTTTAATAAGGTCTGGCAAATAGAGTTTGTCTCCCGAAGACCCTTACCATCATCTCTGCGGTCTTCACTGGCAGACTAACTTACCCCTGCCATAACCGGGATTTGTAATGCGTTTTAGGAAAAGAAGTCGTCCTCAAGTCCTTTAAATCGGCAATCGTCAGACCCGTTCTTTAAAAGCCTGGATTAGACACATAGGTCCGGCAAACTATCGCCCAGTTTTCCTTCTTCATTTCTTATCAAAGATTCTTTAAATAATTGTTGCTAAACAGCTTGTTGAACGTTTTGAAAATAGAAAAAATTCAGAAACATTTAAATCAAGATTCAAGAGGCACCAATCCACTAAACTGCTCTCCCCCATGTAAACAATCACATTCTACGTGGGGGATGACGACTGGAATGTCGCTGCCTTAGCTCTGCTAGATCTGTCTGCTGCCTTCGACACCATTGATCACGAGGTTCTGCTTGAACGATTGAGAACAACGTTCGGTCAGACAGACGAAGCAATGGCTTGGCTTAAATCGTCCTGGTCTGATCGCGTTCAATCCGTGTCGTGTGAGGGTCAGGTCTCACACACGAGAAGGGTCACCTGTGGAGTCCCACAAGGAGCTGTACTCGGTCCCTTGATGTTTTCCATTAATTCGCAATCTGTGGGAAAATATATTACGGCCCTTGAAAGAGGATTTAACTTCAATGCTGACGATACTCGGCTGTATTTTTCATCCAAACCATCGGAAGCTGCTGAGGCAACTGAAAAAGTAAATTCTTACCTTGCTGATATTCGATCCTGGATGTCGGAAAACATCTTGAAATTAAATGATGATGAAACCTAACTGTTGCTCATAGGAATAAGTGAGGCTATTGTGCTACCATCACCATGTGCTCAAAATGTAGGTGTCGTTGTCGACAGCTGCCTCAATTTTAAATCCATCGTTCAGAACACTACTCCTAAAGCTAGCCATAACTTCTGTTCCCTATTCAAGATTAGAAGCTGTCTCTCACGGTTGCTTATAAAATAATTAACTAGGGCCTTAGTTCTGTCTCGGCTTGATTATTGTGATTCAATTTTGACTTGTGTACCAAAGAAAGCTGTTAGGCCACTGCAGCAGGAAAATAATATGGCTGCAAGGCTAGTCTTCAATCTCAGCGGTTACACCACGAGCCCCTTTACTAAAAGAGCTAGGGTGGATGCCGGTTGAGCAACGGATACAGAGCAAAGTTCTTACGCTGACCCACAAGGCCCGTCACGGCTCGGCTCCTTTGTATCTAGCTGAATCGCTGCATCAGTATCAGCCTGTTCGAACTCTCAGGTCCTGTGAGGACAACAAATAAGCTGTTCCATCACTTCGTTAAAGACCGTTGGTTACAGAAGCTTTACCTCTGCAAGTCCTAGGCTGAGAAACTCGATTCCACAATTCTTACGAAACGACATCAACTCTACTACTGTTGACTATGGCTCGTTTTCTCAGCCGTCCAGGTTGCTGCTTCCATGCTACTCACAACCTCAACCGCTCTCCTAAATGTGCTATGCTTCCGCCTTTATCGTTGTTGGGTGAGACGAAGTCTGTTGGCTAGCGAAAGTTGCTTAGGCTGTGTACGCTCCATACAAATCTCTCCTGCTTAACACCCACATGGTCTTTCTGACTTTGTGGATTGACATAAGAAGATACATTCCATGACAATACATGAAATAACATGACATTACATGACATTACATGACATTACATGGCATTACATGACATTACATGACATTCCATGATATTCCATGACACAACATGACATCACATGACATTAAATGACATTACACGGCATTATATGATATTGCATGACATTGCAAGACATTGCATGACATTGCATGATATTGCATGATATTGCATGACATTGCATGACATTACATTATCTTAGGGCGCCGCACTAGGTCCCGATGTTTTACAGGTTTATGCTCTTCGTCTTGCTGATGTGATTGCCTAGGTAAGGGGTGTCCAACGTGTTGCCCGTGGGCCGTACCCGGCCAACCGAGGTCTACCATCGATCACAAAGTTCTTCTAGAGCACCTCTCATCTCGCCTGGGCTTCACTGGCACTGCTCTGCAGTGGTTCAGGTCCTATCTCAGTGGGAGACTCCAGAGTGTTGACGTGAATGGACAGAGATCATCTGAAGTACCTCTGAAATATGCAGTACCTCAGGGCTCAGTGCTAGGTCCGGTTCTTTTCATGGTTTATACTCTGCCTCTTGCTGATGTGATTGCCAAGCACAATCTAGGCTTTCACTTCAATGCAGATGACACTCAGTCGTACCTTTGCTTTGATCCCTCACAGCCTTCGAGCACCTCAAATTCTCTAAACTCACTAGCTGCATGCATTGATGACATCCGAACATGGATGGCAGCAAATTTTCTAAAAATTAACGATGATAAAACTAACTTACTAGTTATGGGCAAACCCAGTGTGATCCAGAGATTGGAAAGGCTGACTCTCAAAATTGGCTCTGCCAGCATATCTCCAGTTGAATCAGCTCGGAATCTAGGTGTCATATTCCAAAGCGACCTCTCGTTAAACGACCACACCAGCTCCACAGTCAAATCCGCCTATTTTAAGCTTCATAACATTGCTAAAATTCAGGCCTGTTTAGATAAAAATACCACGTCCAAGTTGGTCTATGCATTCGTGACATCTCGTCTCGACTTCTGCAGCTCACTGCTCACTGGCCTACCAGCATGTGCGATCAGGCGATTGCAGCTTGTGCAAAACTCTGCAGCTAGGCTTGTCTGTCGTGAGCGTCGCAGTTGCCACATTACTCCACTTCTCGCCGACCTGCACTGGCTACCAGTCAAGCAACGGATTGACTTCAAGGTTTTGTCCCTCACTTTTATGTCCCTTCATTCTATGGCTCCAGCCTATCTGTCAGATATACTACCCCATCAGGCTAAGCATCGTACCACCCGCTTTTCGGAATCCAACAGTCTAGAAATACCTCATACAAACCTTAAATCCTTTGGAGACCGTGCATTTAGTTCATATGCTCCCAAAGCCTGGAACTCTCTCCCGACCTGCGTCAGAACATCCCCTGACCTGATCACATTTAAAAGGAACCTAAAAACACACCTATTTAGGACAGCATTCAGTGGGTCCCTGTGATTCATCCTTCATGTGCTTATGCCTGCTGACACTGTGCATGCTGCCACTAACCACATTTGCATGCTGACCCTGTGCATGTCACCCCTAACCATATTATTCATTTCGTTTGTTTTTTCAACCATGATTTTACCTACCTTTCAATTTCATTTCACTTTACAGCAAATGTAAAGCGCCTGGAGAAAGATTAAGTTCTCTGAGGGCGCTTTATCAAGTGAATTAATATTATTATTATTATTATTNAGCTGAAGCTATAGCTAAGCGGGGTAAAGCATTTTCCGAGGTTGAAATTGTTAAATAATGCCTCAGGCTTATAACTGGTGTGGTCTGTCTAGAAAAAAAGTCAGAAGTAGAGAAAGTAAGTCTTTCTAATCAAACGGTTTTGAGAAGTGTTGACGAGCTCGCATCCAACATAGAAGAAATTCTTAATAAAAGACATGCTGAATGCGATTTTTTAATATCTTTTGCTCGACGAAAGCACTGACGATTGCGATACGGGCTCAACTGTTGGTGTAATATGTATGCAGATTAACAGGAAAGTTTGTGATTATCGAAGAACTCTTGGATGTGTGTTCAATGAAAGGCACAACAGCGGGGAGGGATAATTTGGATTAGATCAAGAGGGTCGTCACAAAATTTAATGTTCCTGAAACTAAATTGATTGGTTTAACCACACATGGAGGCCCTTCCCTCTCATCTCGCCTGGGCTTCACTGGCACTGCTCTGCAGTGGTTCAGGTCCTATCTCAGTGGGAGACTCCAGAGTGTTGACGTGAATGGACAGAGATCATCTGAAGTACCTCTGAAATATGCAGTACCTCAGGGCTCAGTGCTAGGTCCGGTTCTTTTCATGTTTATACTCTGCCTCTTGCTGATGTGATTGCCAAGCACAATCTAGGCTTTCACTTCAATGCAGATGACACTCAATCGTACCTTTGCTTTGATCCCTCACAGCCTTCGAGCACCTCAAATTCTCTAAACTCACTAGCTGCATGCATTGATGATATCCGAACATGGATGGCAGCAAATTTTCTAAAACTTAACGATGATAAAACTAACTTACTAGTTATGGGCAAACCCAGTGTGATCCAGAGATTGGAAAGGCTTACTCTCAAAATTGGCTCTGCCAGCATATCTCCAGTTGAATCAGCTCGGAATCTAGGTGTCATATTCCAAAGCGACCTCTCGTTAAACGACCACACCAGCTCCACAGTCAAATCCGCCTATTTTCAGCTTCATAACATTGCTAAAATTCAGGCCTGTTTAGATAAAAATACCACGTCCAAGTTGGTCCATGCATTCGTGACATCTCGTCTCGACTTCTGCAACTCACTGCTTACTGGCCTACCAGCATGTGCGATCAGGCGACTGCAGCTTGTGCAAAACTCTGCAGCTAGGCTTGTCTGTCGTGAGCGTCGCAGTTGCCACATTACTCCTCACGTTACTCCACTTCTCGCCGACCTGCACTGGCTACCAGTCAAGCAACGGATTGACTTCAAGGTTTTGTCCCTCACTTTTATGTCCCTTCATTCTATGGCTCCAGCCTATCTGTCAGATATACTACCCCATCAGGCTAAGCATCGTACCACCCGCTTTTCGGAATCCAACAGTCTAGAAATACCTCATACAAACCTTAAATCCTTTGGAGACCGTGCATTTAGTTCATATGCTCCCAAAGCCTGGAACTCTCTCCCGACCTGCGTCAGAACATCCACTGACCTGATCACATTTAAAAGGAACCTAAAAACACACCTATTTAGGACAGCATTCAGTGGGTCCCTGTGATTCATCCTTCATGTGCTTATGCCTGCTGACACTGTGCATGCTGCCACTAACCACATTTGCATGCTGACCCTGTGCATGTCACCCCTAACCTTATTATTCAATTCGTTGTTTTTTCAAGCATGATTATACTCACCATTCAATTGCATTTCACTTCGCAGCAAATGTAAAGCACCTAAAGAGAGATTGAGTTCTCTGAGGGCACTTCATCAAGTGAAGTATTATTATTAATATTATTGTTAATGAACAATGTAGTTTCAACAGTAATTGTGATAAGGTCTCGTGAGCTATACCACAGACAATTTGCGTCTGTCCTTAAAGAGTTGGGATCAGATCATCGTGATGTCATTTATTTCTGCCAAGTCCGTTGGCTAAGTAGGGCAAACACGTTAGCCAGGTTTTGGTCACTTCGGGATGAAATAAAAACATTTATGACAGAAACGGGAAAAGATGTTGGTTTCCCCGATGACCAGCAGTGGTTGAATGGCTTGGCTTTTTTGGTAGACATGATCAAACATCTTACAGATCTCATTGTCAAACTCCAAGGTAAGGATCAACTGGTCCATAAAATGTATGAGTGCTTTGTAACGTTCGAGCAAGGGCTGAAACTTTTCCGGAAACACTTAGATCGGAAGAAACTGTTACATTTCACAACACTAGCAACAAGATCGTCTGAAAGGCTGGCTCATGTGAAGTACTCCACTCTTGTTAGCAAACTTGTTGATGAAGTCGAAGAGAGGTTTCAGGATTTCCAGCTACATGAGGATGACATGAGCATAATTAGTAATCCATTTAATATCGATCCCTCTGAAGCACCTGATGAATTTCAACTCAAACTAATCGACATTCGTAATGACAGCTATTTAAAAACTGCTTATGATTAGCATGACCTTGTTACTTTTTACAAGCAGTATGTTTCATCAGAGTGTTTTTTGAACCTAGCCAAACATGCTTGCAGGTATATTGCCCTTTTTGGAAGCACATATTGCTGTAAACAGCTTTTTTACTCTTTGATACCTGCAGTGCAGAACACATTGAATACCTGTAGCATTCAATTTATCCGAAGCCAATAATGTTTTATGATTCCTTGTCATGTAATTTTGTAAGTTTTATAAGTTCCTGTCTTTATGTTATCAAAATAAAAATCCAAAAGTAAAAAATTGGCCATGATATCTATCAAATTATTTTCCAGGACACAGATTACATTTTAATTATTTTTTGTTTTTAATTATAATTATGCTAAAAAATACTATTGTATTGCGGTTTATTTATTAAGTAAAATAGTAATAGTCATACTAAATTAAAATCTTCTTTTCTGATGAGGTCAACTACGCCAATTTACATATGGCACCCGGACCTTTTACATTCTTGAAATGTGGCCCCCAATGCAAAAAGACTGGACACCCCCGGCCTAGGACAATCTAGGCTTTCACTTCAATTCGGATGACACTCATGTGTACCTTTTCAGTGATCTCTTTCAGCCTTCGAGCACTTTGAAATCTCTTAACTTGCTTGGTGCATGTATTGATGGCGCTCGAAAAATTATTACCAGCATATTACCTTAACGTAAACGATGATACAGCTAACCTATTGGTACTGGCAATCCAGCGTGATTCGGAAATTGGAAATGTTAACGTTCGAATTTCGCTCAGCCGGCATATCTCCGGTTGAATCAGCTCCGAAATTTGACCCTGTGCATGTCAGTACTAACTATTTTGAATATTTCTTTATCAAGCATGATACAATTCACTATTCAATCTAGTTTTTCTTTTAAGCAAAATTTAAAGCAAATTGAAAGAGACTGAGTTCTCTGAGAGTGCTTTATAATGTACATTGTTGATATTAGTATTATGAACGTTAAATTCACAATAAGCGTGGAAATATATATTTATAGCCCTTATAATTAAAAAGATAATAGAGCGAATGGAGATGCAGGTGGAGTTGGTAACTTCCTGCCGATAGACTACTGCCTCCATTGGTAGCATATTGTCTGGTGAACAAAAAACGCGTACTTCGAAATGTTTCTTCCAGCGGACTGCAGACCGCTATTAATTAGAGAATATGTGTGCAACGCTACCTTTTTAAGCCTCTAGGGTTAGTTGACGTCGTTACTGATCGGGGGTAGTAGCAGAGTTTTGGTTAAGGCAAGCTAGTGGAGGCCATTTTCAGAAATACGTCGCCTATCTCACAAGGAGCTAATTTAGACTGACAAAGGCGGATATCTGTTGTTTACATTCCGGAATTGTATTGGCTGCGAGCCGATAACTAGGTTTTGAATTGCATAGGCCGCATTCAAGCCGAAAGTGCTTAGAACGCTGGCGACTTTGTTTCTCAAGTTAGCCCGATAAACATGTGCCTATTGGTATAATTGCCAAGAATCCGTTAGTATTGGTTGCAGGCGTGCTGAAAAACTTAGCATTCACTTGAAGACAAATACTTGGAGTAAGGGTACAGAATTTTCATGTTAAAGTATGCTCTTCCCGTCTGCCTTTCTCGAATCATTCTATCCTGAAACATGCAGGCGTTCTGATTCGCATGGAAGTCGATAATGGTGATATAAGTCCCAGATGTCACCAGCATTCTTCGTACATCATCTGAAACTAAACAATGACAATTTAGAACTTGTGGCCTATTTACGTCTGGACAGGCAAGTAGCTCCACCAAATGTTAAACGATGGTATTTTGCTTGACACTAGATTAGGGAGCCTAGATTCTTCGGCATGACCTGCATTGCTCAGCAGCCAAGCTGTCCCTACCAAGGAACGAAGGAGCAATGCAGGCGCTTCCTGTGGGTTCGGTGAAAGCATCAGGTAAACTCTTCGGCTTTTCTCTGAACACACAGACAGGAGAGCCGTTGGCAACAAACTTCACAAAGATGTTGTGATGACTAATAAAGCCTCCATGTTGGACTCTATGCGTCCTTCTCAGTTGGAAGAGACATCGGCTATCCCATAACGTCCGTACTTTGCCTGTGGCTGCTGCATCCCAGTTGGTTATGCAACCGACCCTAATGCAAATGCTGCTGCGTAGGATTTTCTATCAAATGTCTCGTCGCGGGCATTCAGATCTCTCAAAGTCACATCTATGTTGTGGCGGCCGCAATTTTAGCTAGAAAGCTCTCATACTATCTACAAAGTGAATGAAACAAAAGAGGCTCGGCATGTTTATCATTGCTGGGCGTGCTTATTGCTTGTTTAACCACATGGCTCTCTTTCCGTGGGTAAATGCACGGAATTTATACCGAATTTGCGTCGTGCTCATTAGTTTTCTCATGTCTCGTAAAGAGAAGTACAGACACAAAATAAAATTACTTACAGAAAGTAATTCCGCCTTGCTTCGGCCTAGGCCGAGGGGGGCAGGCTATAACCGACCTTGGCTGCAGGCTAAAGCTCATTTAAGTTTTTGGGAGCCTGGATGGTGACTTATTTTTTTGCTAGTAGAAAGAAAATGAATTAAATTTGAGGTCAGATTAGTGTGCACACAAGTAGATAATTAAACGACACCACTTGTGTTGAGCTGTATATAAGCGTATTGGTTGGTTTTTTTTGCCTCCACTCGACCTAACTTGGTGCTTTATTGCAAACGAACCTTCGATGTTTGGTTAATGTCCTTGGTTCTCTTTCAATAAAAGATTAGCCGATATTACACGGTTTCTCTAGTACATGGATTCGCTTGATTGCGAGCGATCTGACACAGTTTCAAGCCACAGCAGCAATAACCGCAGCAAGACCTACTGGTTAAATCGCTTTGTTTATTAATCGCAGGCACCACCTAGTTACATGAAAGCCTAATCGTGGACCTATCGTCGCTGCACCTTGTGGCTCTAAAAAAACAGGAAGATTGCACCAGACCTGAGCCATACTGAAAGCAGATTGCAGACAGCTGCTTGATGCACTGAGTTGTTAAGTGATATGAATAGCTTCTGCTCACAAGAATCACGAAGCGATAAATTAACGATGAGCATATGGTATCCATATTTAAAGTACTCTCTTTTAGAAACTGTATGAATGCTTCAGAAAAAGTACGTGCATAGGGGTTGTGGTAGGTAGGATTGCAACTTGTTCAGTTTCTGCAGAAGCACCGTGCACAGAATTAAACTCTCAACAGCATATAGAAAAAATTAAATAAGGCTGCTAATGTTGGTAGAAGAAATTGGGGTTCTCATTAATTTTAGTTCTGCAAGTGATTGAGATTTTGAGATGCAGGTCAATAATAGGTTCTACACTGTGTAACGTCAAGCATCTTCGACTGTGACTCTAAAAGGCCGCAAAGACTAAATGAAAGTCATGCAGGAGAGTTTGTGTAGCCACTGACATCCTAAGCGGCTTGTCGTGAATATTTGGTAGCCAACAAACTTCATCTCATGAAATAATGATATTACTCACCAATCAGTTGCATTTATCTTTGCAGCAAATGTAAAGCGCCCTGAGAGATTGAGTTCTCTAAAGGCGTTTTATCAAGTGCATTATCATTATTTTTCTAATAATATTGATATTATAAATGAATTATTCTTATAATTAAAGAGAAATTGGGATGCATTGTAGTCTGGAGAGGATTTAAGGTAGAGATTATCATAAAAGTAGACGCTCTGGGCTGCTTCAACAAATGAACCCCAGTTCGCAGCAAGAGAGTAGTTATCGTTGCCTAAAAGTCATGCACGAGAGTTTTTCAGTCTAGGACTTGCAGAGGTAAAGCTTCTGTCGCCAACGGTATATAAGGATAGAAATAGAACAACCAATTCTTTTTCTATGTAATGTTTGTAATTTATCTTCCATAAAAACTTTAGTAATATATAATTTGAAGACACCGCCTCCGTGGTATTAGTCTAAGTTTGAGACCTGGCAATAAACTTGGATTGCAAGAAAACGATATGAAAGGCCTAGCTCGTTTCGTGCTTATATACGGTAAAGAGTCATCAGCCTGAGGAAGACGGAACCTCTTAGTCAAGGACAACAATTTGACGTCCAGGCCCTGTTTTCTTGTAGCCTTATTAGTCCTACGTAGCTTGGTGGATCTTGTTGATTAAGCTCGGAATTAAGGTGCCCTGCTCCAAAGTTAACTTTCATTAAACGACCATTTCACTTCAACTGACTTGTCTGGTATCCTTCAGCTACATAACATTGTTAAATGTTGAGCTATCTTAGACCAGATCACTGTACTAGAATCGGTTCAAGAATTTGAGTCCTCGAATCGTGACATCAGTAAGTCGCTGATTGCTTGGCTATAGAATTCTCCAATCAGGCGCTTCTAGCTCATGGAGAAATATATACCTCGTATTGTGTGTCGTGATTGTATTTTATGCCATATCAACGAACCTATCTCTGACCTGGCCCACAGTCAAGCAAGGCATCGAATACATCGCACAGTCGCCAACTATTAAATTTCTTCGAACTTTAGCTCTTGCCTACGTTTCAGGTCTACTTCCCCACCTAGCTAGGCCTCTTACTGCTCTCGTGTTTCGAATCTAACTGTTTACTTATGCCATGAACTAACCCCAAATCCTCACGAGACCTTTCGTTCAGTTTGTATGCACTCATAGCCTGCTACTCACTTCCAACTTCCGTCACGCCATCCTCTAACCTGCCCTGAATCAAAGACAATCTATAAAGCTTAAACAGATTGAAAAGTTAAGTGGTTCCACGTGGTTGGTCAACTGGGTGCATATACTTGCCGACACTGTGCCGGCTGCCTCAACCCACCTTGGCATGCTGACTACATAAATGTGATTTCTTGCCATGTTATACTTGTTATTTAGCACACTACCAGCAAAGTTCAATCACCCTTCTTTTGAGCGAATGCAAATTGCCCAGAATGGGATTGAGTTATCTGAGAGTGCTAATTAGTGCTAGTTATTTTATTTAGTATAATTTATTAGTGGTTTCAGATTTGGGAACTAGTGCGACGTGAAAGCTGATTCACTCTTCACTGACAATGAATGATTCCTTTTCAAAGCCGTATGAAATCAGAATTGTAGTTCTGAAAAAGAGTGTTGCAGATGTCGAGACTGTTACTGTGAACTACCACAACTAGCTTCGATGTCAAATGTCCTTGCTTGAGCAAATTCAAGAATTAGAGGCAACTGTAATATAGCTCTACCACTGTGGACCTGCTGCAGTCTTCGTGTGAAAGGTCACACTGAGGCAGTGTTATTACCGTTTTGGCTGTGGCAGTTTTCTAAATTCCTGCAGACCCCATCTTGGCTTGTAGGGTATTTCTTTCAAACATGAATGGGTAGGTCATTTCTTGATTCAACTTCAAATGAGTTAGCTTCCCACGATCAAGCCTGCCCTTAAGTTGGCAGATCTTATAGAGTTTTTTTTGTAAATTTAAAGGAATCTCTGTGAGTCTGCACACGGATAGAATGACCGGAAACATGATTGTCAAGAGTACTCCTAAGTGTCATGTTTATTGCATCAGTGAGGGTATCAAGGCTCCCGTTCGAGTCTGAATGCAGATTAAGAAGACACGCATCACGAAAAGATTTCGAAAACTTGTTTGTGTCGATGCTTGGTAAGTAACGTCGTATGACAGGTTTGACTTTACCCTGTCCGGAGCTGGAACAGTAAACGAACAATGATCTGAGAGTGTGAGTGGGAACAAGACAAGGTCAGTGGGAAAGACATTCTTTGTGATCACGAGATCTAGAATATGGCCACTGACATCTACTCTCTAACTGCCGACGATGGTGCATCTTTTTCAGCGGTCCTATTTTCCTACTTCTATGCTACTCACTACCTCAACTGCTCTCCTAACTCTGCTATGCTTCCCACTTTCTCTTTGTTGCTTGAGACGAAGTCTGTTGGCTACCGAATGCGTGCCGAAAGCCGCTTAGGCTGTGACTGGGCTATACAAAACTCTCCTGCGTAACACCCACATGGTCTGTCTGACTTTTTGGAGTTACTGACGGACATACATGTGTGGTGTGATTAAAGCGATTGACTAAACCAAATTTCTGTACACAGTAAAGAAATGAGCGGACCAGGCTAATGCTAGGGCTATCAAAGTGATTATGGAAGTCTCCGACAATTAGTGACAGCCTGTTACTCACAAATATTTTAGCGAGGAACTGTTAAAAACTCCACAATATAAAAGTTTAGAAACTAAGAAGAAGGCCGGTATATCACCACAGTCTGAGGCTTTGCCTTAGAGAAACAATTTATTGCAACCGATTCGAACGATGGCCCCTTCAGAAAACTGCACATCTTATAGCCTAACGATTCGCGAACAACAGTTGCAACCCAGCCTCTAACCTCGTCAGAACGCATCGACACTTAAAATGAGAACCCGTGTGAAGTATTCTCAGAAATACATCTACTAGAACAAGGGCGTTATCCAGGTTTTAGTAAGCAGGAATGCATCTACCTTCTTGTGGACCAGCTAAACGTGGATAACTAACCCTTTGGTTTTTTGCGAGTACACATTTGATAGGCAGAATTTATGAGGCTGTCCAATAAATGGACGACGGCGATCGAGTGGCTTGTATTCATGCCGGCTTGGATCAGGCCTGGCTGACACGGACCCTTTGAATTCTAAATGAACCTAAGTAACGGACACCAGTTGACGTTACACAAACCAGGGCGGAATTAATTGATGTAACTAACTGTATTTCTTAGCCGGATATTTCCTTTACAAAAATTTGGAAAATTAATAAGCAAGACGCAAATTTGTGTACCAATTTAATGCATTTCCCATGGAAAAGAGCACAGTGGTGAATCAAGCGACATGGGTCGCCCAGCAGCAAAAACATGCCACGCCTCTTTTGGATTATTCTCTTCGGGTAAACTGCGAGGGCTCTTCAGCTAATATTGCAGCCGCCACACCTTCATTGTATTTTGGCAAGCTCTGAAAGCCTGCTAGGAGTAATTTGATGAAGAGTTAGGTAGAACAGTATTGCCTAAGGGTCGGCTGTATTATGAATTGGGACGCAGCTGCAGGCAAAATACAGATTGCCATGGGACAGTCAATATCTGCTCCAACTGAGCAGGTGACACTGGGTCTACACCAACCGCTTTGATAGTCATCGCAAAATTATTCTGAAGTTTGCTGCCACAGGGCCTCCTCCCTAGGTATTCAGAGACAAGCCGGTAAGTGAATCTGATGCTTTCACCGAACCCCCACGCGGCTCCCACATTATAATAATAACAACAGTTAATATTCACCTGACAAAGGGCCCCCAGAGAACTTAAGCTCTCTCTAGGCGCTTTACATTTGCTGTAAAGTGAAATGAAACTGAATTTTAAGTAAAATCATGCTTGAAAAACAAACCAAATTATTAATATGGTAAGGGGTAACATGCACAGGGTCAGCATGCAAATGTGGTTAGTGGCAGCACTCACAGTGTCAGCACGCGTAAGTACATCAAGGACGAATCACAGGGACCCACTAAATGCTGTCTTAAATAGGTGTGTTTTTAGGTTCCTTTTAAACGTGGTCAGGTCCGGGGATGTTCTGATGCAGGTCGGAAGGGAGTTCCAGGCTTTGAGAAAAAAAAAACTAAATGCTCGGTCTCCAAAGGATTTAAGGTTTGTACGAGGTATTTCTAGACTGTTGCATTCCTAAAAACGGGTAGTACGATGCTTGGCCTGATGGGGTAGTATATCTGACAGATATGCTTTAGCCATAGAATGAAGGGACCTAAAAGTGTGCGACAAACATCTTTGCTCTCTCGTTCCTCGGTGGGGATAGCTTGGCAGTTGAGCCACGCAGGCCATGCTAAAGACTCGTGGCTTCTCAATTTAGTGGTAAGCGAAATTCCAGCTTTTAACATTTAGTGCACCGGCTTAGCTGTCTAAAATTAATTCGACAGGAAGCACTGCTACTGTCACAGCATAGTCACAGCTGACACACGCTGAACGCTGGTGATGCCTAGCCTCAAACCTCGTCAGACGCATTGACTCTTGAGTGAGAACCCGTGTGAAGTATTCTCAGAAATACATCTACTAGATCAAGGGCGTTATCCAAGTTTTAGTCAGCAGAAATGCATGTACCTTCTTGTGGACCAGCTAATCGTGGACAAGTAACCCTTTGGTTTTTAGCGAGTGGACATTTGATGGGTGAAATTTAAAAGGCTGTCCAACGACTGGTCGACGGCGATCGAGTGGCTTGTATTCATGCGTGCTTTTATCCGGCCTCGCTGACACGGACCCTTTGAATTTCACCGAACATTAGTAACGGACACCTGTGGACGTTACACAAACCAGGGCGGAATTAGTTAATGTAACTGACTGTATTTCTTTGCCGGATAGTTCGTTAAGAAAAAATTGGAAAATTAATGAGCAAGACGCAAATTTGTGTACCAAATTAATGCATTTCCCATGGAAAAGAGCACAGTGGTGAATCAAGCACCATGGGTCGCCCAGCAGCAAAAAACATGCCACGCCTCTTTTGGATTATTCTCTTCGGGTAAACTACGAGGGCTCTTCAGCTAATATTGCAGCCGCCACACTTTCATTGTATTTTGGCAAGCTCTGAAAGCCTGCTAAGAGGGATTTGATGAAAATTTAGGTAGAACAGCATTGACTAAGGGTCGGCTGTATTATGAACTGGGATGCAGCTGCAGGCAAAATACAGATTGCCACGGGACAGTCGATATCTGCTCCAACTGAGCAGGTCGCACTGGTTCTAAACCAAACGCTGTGATAGTCATCGCAAAATCA
Organism: Cristatella mucedo; assembly: GCA_009760855.2. Taxonomy (NCBI): domain Eukaryota; kingdom Metazoa; phylum Bryozoa; class Phylactolaemata; family Cristatellidae; genus Cristatella; species Cristatella mucedo. The sequence continues at coordinate 17,556 of WPIO01000090.1, read as the reverse complement.
TTCTGAAGTTTGCTGCCATGGGGCCTCCTCCCTAGGTATTCAGAGAAAAGCCAGTAAGTGAATCTGACGCTTTCACCAAACCCCCGCGTGGGCCCCACATTATAATAACAATAATAGTTGTATCATGTATCTCCGTAAGTAACTCCACAAAGTCAAAAAGATCATGTGGGTGTTATGCAGGAGAGTTTTTTATAGCACACTCACACCCTAAGCGGCTTTCGGTAGCCAACAGACTTCGTCTTGCCCAACAAAGAGAAAGTAGGAAGCATAGCAGAGTTAGGAGAGAAGTTGAGGTAGTGAGTAGCATAGAAGTAGCAGTTCAGGACCGCTGAAAAAGATGTGCCATAGTCGGCAGTTGCAGAGTAGATGTCGTTGCTTAAGAATTGTGGAAACGAGTTCCACAGTCTAGGACCTGCAGAGCTAAAGCTTCTGTCGCCAACTGTCTTTAAGTGGAGGAATGGGACAGCTAGTTTATTGTCCACACAGGACCTGAGGGCGCGAACAGGCTGAAACTGATGCAGCAGTTCAGCTAGGTACGAAGGAGCCAAGCCGTGGTGGGCCTTTTGGGTCAGCGTAAGAACTTCGCTCTGTATCCTTTGCTCAACCGGCAACCATCCTAGCTCTTTCAGCAGAGGTGACACGTGCTCAAACCGCTGGGACTTGAAGACAGCCTTGAAAGCCATTTTCATAGTCTGCTGTAGTGGCATAATAGCTTTCTTTGGTAGCCCAGCCAAAGGGAATTACAATAATCAGTAGTTAATATTCACGTGATAAATCGCCCTCAGAGAACTCAATCTCTCTCTAGGCGCTTTACATTTGCTGCAAAGGGAAATGCATTTGAATGGTAAGTAAAATCATGCTTGAAAAACAAATAAAATTAATAACATTGTTAGGGGTGACATCCACAGGGTCAGCATGCAAATGTGGTTAGTGGCAGCAGGCACAGTGTCAGCACGTATAAGCACGTGAAACACGAATCACAGGGACCCACTAAATGCTATCCTAAATACGTGTGATTTTAGGTTCCTTTTAAATGTGGTCAGGTCTGGGGATGTTCTGATGCAGGTCGGAAGGAAGTTTTAGGCTTTGGGAGCATATGAACTAAATGCACGGTCTCCAAAGGATTTAAGGTTTATACGAGCTATTTCTAGACTGTTGGATTCCTAAAAGCTGGTAGTACGATCCTTGGCCTGATGGGGTAGTATATCTGACAGATAGGCTTTAGCCAAATAATGATGGGACCTAAAAGTTTGCGACAAACATCTTTTCTCTCTCGCTCCTCGGTGGGGCTAGCTTGGCATCTGAGCCACGCAGGCCATGCTAAAGACTCGTGGCTTCTCAATTTAGTGGTAGGCGAAATCCCAGCTTTTAACATTCAGTGCACCGGCTTAGCTGTCTACAATGAATTCGACAGCAAGCACTGCTACTGTCTTAGCATAGTCACAGCTGACACTCGCTAAACGCTAGTGATGCCCAGCCTCTTACCTCGTCAGAACGCATCGACACTTAAAATGAGAACCCGTGTGAAGTATTCTCAGAAATGCATCTACTAGAACAAGGGCGTTATCCAAGTTTTAGTAAGAAGAATAGCATGTACCTTTTTGTGGACCAGCTAGTCGTGGATAAGTAACCCTTTGGTTTTTAGCGAGTGGACATTTGATGGGCAGAATTTATGAGGCTGTCCAACGACTGGGCGACGCCGATCGAGTGGCTTGTATTCATGCCAGCTTGTATCCGGCCTGGCTGACACGGACCCTTTGAATTTTAAACGAACCTTAGTAACGGACACCGGTCAACGTTCACTAAACCAGGGCGGAATTACTTGATGTAACTAACTTTATTTCTTTGCCGGATATTTCGCTTACAAAAATTTAGAAAATAAATGAACAAGACGCAAATTTGTTCGCCAAATAATGCATTTCTCATGGAAAAGAGCACAGTGGTGAAAAAAGCAACATGGGTCGCCAAGCAGTGAAAAACATGCCACGCCTCTTTTGGATTATTCTCTTCGGGTGAACTCTGAGGGCTCTTCATCTAATATTGCAGCCGCCACACCTTCATTGTATTTTGGATAGCTTTGAGAACCTGCCAAGAGTAATTCGATGAGAAGTTAGGTAGAACAGCATTGCCTTGGGCTTGGCGGTATTATGGACTGGGATGCAGCTGCAGGCAAAATACAGATCGCCATGGGACAGTCGATATCTGCTTCAACTGAGCAGGTCGCACTGGGTCTAAACCAAACGCTTTGATAGTCATCGCGATATCATTCTGAAGCTTGCTGCCACAGGGTCTCCTCCGTAGGTTTTCAGAGAAAAGATGGCGAGTGAATCTGTTGCTTTCACGGAAGCCCCACGTGGCACCCACATTGCTCCCTGGTTCCTCGGTAGGGATAGCTTGGCAGCTGAGCAACGCAGGCCATGCTAAAGACTCGTGGCTTCTCAATTTAGTGGTAAGCGAAATCCCAGCCTTTAACATTTAGTGCACCGGCTTAGCTGTCTACAATGAATTCGACTGCGAGCACTGCTGCTGTCACAGCATAGTCACAGCTGACACACGCTGAATGCTGGTGATGCCTAGCTTCTAACCTCGTTAGAACGCATTGACTCTTAGAATGAGAACCCATGTGGAGTATTCTCACAAACACAGCTACTCTAACAAAGGCGTTATCCAAGTTTTAGTAAGCAGAAATGCATCTAGGTTCTTTTGGACCAGCTAATCGTGGATAAGTAACCATTTGGTACCAGCAAATCGCGGATAAGTAACCATTTGGCGAAACCTAATTAATAACAACAGCTGAAATATGCGCAGGCAATCGGTTATTGTCTTAAACAAGAGAATGCAAAGGAGCAAGACAAATAAAATTAGTTAAAAAAATCGGGTGGGAAAACAACACAACCAATTTAAAAAACTGAGATAAAGTTATTCATTTTGTTTGTTTTCAAGCATAATTTTACTTACCATTCAGCTGCATTTCCATTTGCAGCAAATGTAAAGCACCTAGAAAGAGATTAAGTTCTCCGAAGATGCTTTATCAAATATATTGTTATTATAATTATTATTAAAGTTCTGCTTTTCTAAGCGTCACACTGAACGATTCCATGCCCAATTTAACCATCTTAAAAGCTGCATTCGATACGAGTTAGTGGTTTTCTTGGAAGTCGCTTCAGGTAATTTCAGGCCCAGGCATCACCAGCATTCAGCTTGTGTCAGCTGAGACTACACTGTGACAGTAGCAGTGATTGTAGTCGAATTCATTGTAGACAGCTAAGCCGGTGCACTGAATGTTAAAAGCTGGGACTTCGCTTACCACTAAATTGAGAAGCCATGAGTCTTTAGCATGGCCTGCGTGGCTCAGCTGCCAAGCTATCCCTACCAAGGAACGAGGAAGCAATGAGAGTGTCACGTGGGGGTTCGGTGAAAGCAACAGATTCACTCGCCGGCTTTTCTCTGAATACCTAGGGAGGAGGCCCGTAGCAGCAAAGTTCAGAATGATATTGCGATGACTATCAAAGCGTTTGGTTTAGACCTAGTGCGACCTGCTCAGTGGGAGCAGATATCGACTGTCCCATGGCAATCTGTATTTTGCCTGCCGCTGCATCCCAGTTCATAATTCCGCCGACCCTAAGGCAATGCTGTTCTACCTAACTTTTCATCCAATTCCTCTTAGCAGGCTTTCAGAGCTTGTCAAAATACAATGAAGGTGTGGCGGCTGCAATATTAGCTGAAGAGCCCTCGTAGTTTACCCGAAGAGAATAATCCAAAAGAGGCGTGGCATGTTTTTTGCTGCTGGGCGACCCATGTTGCTTGATTCACCACTGTGCTCTTTTCCATGGGAAATGCATTGTTTCGGTAAACAAATTTGCGTCCCGCTCATTAATTTTCCAAATTTTTGTAAACAAAAATATCCGGCAAAGAAATACAGTTAGTTACATTAAGCAAATCCACCCTGGTTTGGCCTGTGGCCAGGTACAGGCGTGTAGCCTCTAGGCCACCGTCACAAGCTCATTGGATTTTTGAGGGGCCTTGATCATGGGTGTTTCCTCTACTAGTGCTTTGTGTCAGACAGAAAGACACCAAAATTAGGCAGTTAAACGACTGCACTTAGTTTTAATGCACGGTGTTTTGTAAATTTTCCATGTTTTTATATCAATAAATTTGTGGCCGGTGTTACATGGTGTCTCTATATGGTGAGCTATCCGACACAGTTTCCAGCCAAACCAGCACCAACCATAGCGAGAGCTATTCGTGAAATCGCTTTCTTTATAATCAAAATGCAACTGAGCTTTGTATGTAATGCATAGGTGCCTATTACTAATCGCAGTTAGCAATATTGCAATCTTTTGCGATGACTGTTTTAATGCTTGTAAATTGTAAAAATCCTAATCCGGCCGTCACCTTGCTACGAAAAGTGGTTATGTATGGGCAATATCGAAGCGAGCTATATTGCAATCGTGTTTTGTGTGGTTTTTGTTTATTTAGACCGCAGTCGGTGACAGCACCTAAATGTTGTCATCTGCCAGTACTAGGCTGGGTGGCCCTCTCGGCCACCGGTAAGGCAATCGGAGCTCAGCTAGCGTTCCGGTACCGCAGAGGACAGAAGCAGGCGACGTCTGCGGCGGCCAGTAGTGCTTCCGCCGGCTGTGAGTGTGGAGGAAATAAACTGGTGGTGTTCCTCGTTGGCTCGCGTGCTGTGCCGCTCGCGACGACAAGTTAGACTACAAGCTATTTCCGGCGGCGGCGATGACAGCAATGTTGCTTGAGCATTTTCAAGTCGGTGATGATTTCGCAACTTGGCTGCTTGACTCGAAGCGGCGGCTTGAGCTGTACGGTGTCAATCCAACAATCTGGCACAAATATCTGCCTCTCTTCCTGGAAGGAAGCGCCTTCTATGTTTATTCTTACATGCCGAAGGCAATCAAGGATGACTACCGTCTGCTTCGCTGGCTAGCCCTGTAGGTACAGAGCGACTGCTGAGCGCTGAGTTTGCAAATGCTCGTCGGAGAGAGGGCGGCGACAAAAGGAACCAGAAGCAAAATCAGCAGTCGCCGACGGTGCGCCGGGCGACAACGGTTTACCAGGATGCCACCCTGCGGAACGCGGTGACAGCGATCCAGGCTGTGACGGTTTGCCAGGCGCACGTGGTGTGCAACAAGGCAACAGCCTACGAGGTAGCGGAAACCGTGGAGGTGACTCTGGCATGCGACGAACCGGTGGGTTACGACTCGGAGCAAGTGGGAGATGCGGAGCAGGTCGGAGGCTCATCGGCGACGCAAGTGGGCTGCGACGCAGAACTGCTAGGAGACGAGGCGCAGATCGGATATGCGGTGCAGGTCAGAAACGCGGCGGCGGCGGCGCCCGAAGACGCGGCGGCGCCCGGAGACGCGGCGGCGCCCGGAGACGCGGCGGCGCCCGGAGACGCGGCGGCGCCCGGAGACGCGGCGGCGCCCCGAGACGCGGCGGCGCCCGAGAGACGCGGCGGCGCCCCGAGACGCGGCGGCGGCGCCCCGAGACGCGGCGGCGCCCCGAGACGCGGCGGCGCCCCGAGACGCGGCGGCGCCCCGAGACGCGGCGGCGCCCCGAGACGCGGCGGCGCCCCGAGACGCGGCGGCGGCCCGAGACGCGGCGGCGCCCCGAGACGCGGCGGCGCCCGGAGACGCGGCGGCGCCCCGAGACGCGGCGGCGCCCCGAGACGCGGCGGCGCCCCCCGAGACGCGGCGGAGACGCGGCCGCCCCGAGACGCGGCGGCGCCCCGAGACGCGGCGGCGCCCCGAGACGCGGCGGCGCCCCGAGACGCGGCGGCGCCCCGAGACGCGGCGGTGGCTTGCGAAGTGGCGGTGGCTTGCGAAGTGGCGGTGGCTTGCGAAGTGGCGGTGGCTTGCGAAGTGGCGGTGGCTTGGGAAGTGGCGGTGGCTTGCGATGTGGCGGCGGGCGCGAAGTGGCGGTGGCTTGCGAAGACGCGGCGGCGCGAAGTGGCCCGGCTTGCGAGACGCGGCGGCGCTTGCCGGTGGCTTGAAGTGGCGGTGGCTTGCGAAGTGGCGGTGGCTTGCGAAGTGGCGGTGGCTTGCGAAGTGGCGGTGGCTTGCGAAGTGGCGGTGGCTTGCGAAGTGGCGGTGGCTTGCGAAGTGGCGGTGGCGAAGTGGCGGTGGCTTGCGAAGTGGCGGTGGCTTGCGAAGTGGCGGTGGCTTGCGAAGTGGCGGTGGCTTGCGAAGTGGCGGTGGCTTGCGAAGTGGCTGGCTGCGAAAGTGGCGGTGGTGGCTTGAAGTGGCGAAGTGGCGGTGGCGGTGGCTTGCGAGTGGCGTGGCTGGTGGCTTGCGAAGTGGCGGTGGCTTGCGAAGTGGCGGTGGCTTGCGAAAGTGGCGGTGGCTTGCGGGCGGTGGCTTGCGAAGTGGCGGTGGCTTGCGAAGTGGCGGTGGCTTGCGAAGTGGCGGTGGCTTGCGAAGTGGCGGGGGCTGGCTTGCGAAGGCGGTGGCTTGCGAAGTGGCGTGGCTGGAAGTGGCGGTGGCTGCGAAGTGGCGGTGGCTTGCGAAGTGGCGGTGCGAAGTGGCGGTGGCTTGCGAAGTGGCGGTGGCTTGCGAAGTGGCGGTGGCTTGCGAAGTGGCGGTGGCTTGCGAAGTGGCGGTGGCTTGCGAAGTGGCGGTGGCTTGCGAAGTGGCGGTGGCTTGCGAAGTGGCGGTGGCTTGCGAAGGATGGCTTGCACCATTGATGGCTTGCGAAGTGGCGGTGGCTTGCGAAGTGGCGGTGGCTTGCGAAGTGGTGGTGGTGTTGGATGCACCATTGAGCTTCGAGGCTGTGCCGCCCAACGAGGCGCCAGCAGAAAATAGAGTTGCACAAGTCGAGACTGAATCTGTGAACAACCAAAACCAGCGTCAATGTAAAATGTCACTGCTTGTGCACGTTTTAGTATGAGACGTAGCTGAAACATTACTTCACCACTTTGGAGCTGCCTTTGTCTTTCAGTGAAAGTTCACACTAAAACAGTGTTCCGGCAGTTTTTTTCTGAGGTCATTGTTTATATTCCTGCGGACCTATTCTTGGTCTTTAGGCTATTTTTCAAACATTAATTAATAGGTTCATTCGTCATTGAAATTTAAGGAGTTATCTTCCACTCATGTTTGGAATTTTTGTAATTCACGGATCCAGAAATGCAAACAATATGGATTATCTTCAGGGGTGGAACAGATCACAGAATATGAACAGCTAATTGTCAAATGCATCGAAATTTGACACTTTAGTGTACTGACAATTACATTAAATAAAGAAGGAAGAGTAGCATAGTGTAAATGTCAGACTTGGCACAGTGAGCTGCTGAACCGAGTACTTCAGTCGCACCTTATTTGAGTTTTGACGTAAAAAATAATTGCTTCTGAGGACCCCACACAGACATATCGTAAAGCTTTCAACCTTCGTAGTAACATACAGTCTGATCTTAGAGCTACTCTCTCTGCAGAGTTAGCTTCGGGTGTAAAACGACCTAGTTAGGAATGCTAACTTGGGTAAAGTATCTCTTCTTGTTTGGCTCGATCATTTGGCTGCTTTTGATAATGTTGATCAACAAGTTCTTCTTAAGCATTTCGCATTTCACCTGGGCGTCAAGGGCACTGCTTAGCATTGGTTTCAGGTCCTATTTCAAAGAGAGAACCCACAGTATTGAAGTAAATTGACAAAAATATTCAGGAAACAATTGTGATATATGGGAAACCCAAGGAATCTGAGCTCGGTCCTGTTCCTTTGATTGCTTACACGCTTCTTTTTTCCCAAGTGTTATTGTCAAGCTTAATATAGGCTTACACTGCTATGAAGATGACACTCAGTTGCACCACTGCATTGATTCCTTCAAGCCACAATTCCTGTCAAATTCGCTTAAACCCCTTGCTGAATGCATTGATAACATCCACACATTGATGGAAGCAGTCGTTCTTCAATTGAATGATGATACAACCGACTCTGTAATTACGGCAAAACCTAGTACGATTAAGAAATGGGAAAGGCTAACACTCAAAATTGACATTCCCAGCATATCTCATGCTGATTGTGCACGAAAAATAGGCATCATGTTTCAGAGTGACCTGCCACTAGAAGAGCTTACCGGCACCACACTCGAGCCTGCCTACATTCAGCAAGATAACATTGCTCATCTTCAGGCTCGTTCAGGCAGAGGTGCCATATATAAAATTGGTCCACGCATTTGCCAAAACCCGTTTGACTTCTGTAACTCTGTGATTGCTTGCCTACTAGCATTTGCACTCAGACCCACACAGCTGGTGCAAAACTTAGCAGCTTGGTTTGTCTGTGGTGAACGTCTTAGTCGTCACATTTCAAGACTTCTCCACGAGCTGCAATGGTTCCGAGTCAAGCGACTCATCGACTTGAAGGTTTTGTCACTCATTTATAAGTTCCTTTATGCTTAGGCTCTAGCCTGCTTGGCACATCTATCCCTAAACAGCCTTAGCTTGGTGCCATGAGCTTTTCGTAATCTAGTTGTATTCCTATATCTCATTAAAACCTCAAATCCTTTGGAGACCCTATACTACCTAAAGTCCAAAAGTACCTATAGCCCAAAGAATTGCACTCACTCCCGACTTGAGTCTTAAGTGCTTTCGTGTTCGTTGCAGTATTCTTCCGAAAACCGTAGTTAATCCGACCATCTTATACGGAAACGATGCTGCTAAAACCTGTTTAAAGTTATTCAGATTGTTACTTGACTGTAGCACCTACGAAATTACGTGCCAATGGACATCTAAACTCTAATCGCTTTGAGTTGCTGGGTCTCCCAAACCGGCTGCTGCCTTAGCTATACCGGCGGCTTGTAACCAGCATGTTAGTTATGATCTTCAGCAGCTGCTTTCACTTTCTAATCGTAGATCAAATACATTCATAGACAGTAATGCTGTCGCTAAGGTTCGTGAACTATGCAATAACAAAAGAAAAGCACCTTGGAACCGCTGCTGTGGCAAATGGAACCGGCAGCACAGACCCTGCCAGCTGATTACCTGCTTGTTTGGTATTCCCAGCATTGTCTCGAACCGCTCAGCACGATCCCCCACATGTATCAATGTGAGTCTCGCTAACTTAGTGGTCTGCAGGCGTGTTATATCTCCACTGGCCAGACTTAATGCTTGCCTTTGGAATCCTTGCTCAATGCACAATAAACCTCTGGTAATAAGCAACATTATTTCTGAAAATGGTATCGACCTGCTCGCCCTAACTTAAACTTGGCTTAAATCGATAAACAGCCGACAATTAAAGACGCATACCCTAGCTATTTTCTCATTCTTTCACACCCCTGGATCAATCAAAACTGGAGATGACTTTTCTCTTATCGAGAGCTCAAAATTCAACTTCAGGCCATTTGCAGTACCCTCGAAGCAGTCTTTTGAATCAATCGATTTGGTCCCACCCGAAAAAAAGCTACCGATAGTAGCAGTGGTCAATCGCCCCCTCGGTACCAAGTCCTCGTTTATCTCAGATTTCTCCTATCTCATTTTGGTTCTACCGGCGAGAAGTCGATCCTTCCTCGTTATGGGTGCTTTTAACGTCCACTTTAATCACTTATCTGACGCCTTTAGCACTAAACTATGTGCATTGACTGACTCATTGTATCTTGCGGCTCATGTGCATGGCCATACTCTGATCAAGGGTCACACTCGACCAGATTTTCTCATAAAACAGCACTTTTTCATGATTAATTATTGAAAAATCCTGCTTTTCTGAACACAGGCAGATTTCATTCAATCTATAGTTTGCGCCCACCTCCTCTAAAATAACCTGTGAATCGCGAAACCTCAAGACCCTTGATATGGATGCCGTGCGTGCGAGAATATCTGCTTCGCCTCTGCTACTCAGTCCTCCCTCCGATCTATCATCCTAGGTAGAGAGCCACCACTCGATACTAGCTGACACACTCGACGAGTTTGCAACTCTGACTAAACATACTGTGTGCCTTCGCTCAGACGTCATATGGTTTCATGCAGACATTAAACTAGCCAGGTCTACTAAGTACAAGCTCGAAAAGCGTACAGAAGATCAGAACTGTCTGTCTATCGACCGTCATATGAAGACTACTGTAGGTCGTACCAACTAATCCTAGCAAAGGCAAGTCTAGCTACTGTGGAAATATTGTTAAATCACAGATACAAAATCCAAAAATGCTGATGTCGACGATCAATCATCTCCTCAACTGCTCCCAGATGAGATCCTTACCTGATGATCCTTGTGAAGATCTAGCCGATCGCTTTTCTCGATTCTGTGCTCTGAAGATAGACGAGATCAGGGAGTCGATCCCTGAAATGACAAAATACCCCCTAGAATTATGTTCCCTAATTCTTGGCTGCACCGCAACGTCTTCATTTAAGGTCACTAGTAATCTAGTCCTAAAGTTCTTATCCCAATCGAAGAAGAAAAAACAAGTTTTCTGGACCATATTCCCACTGCCTTCCGCCTACGTTGCATTGATCTGCTGCTGCCATGCTTAACTAACACCCTTCATATGTCATTAGTCTCAGGTAATGTCTTAAAAAAAAAAAAAAAAGCTGTAGTCAGGCCACTTCTCGAGAAAGTGACACTAGACCAAGAAAACTTGAGCAACTACCGCCCATTCTTCCTTTTACCATTCCTTTCAAAGACACTGGTATGGGTCGCAGCGGATTAGCTGAACTGATATTGAAAGTTCAAACCTTGCTATTAAGGTCCAGTCCGGATTTAGAGCTAACCACTGCACAGAGTCCGCATCGATTAGGGTGTACAACTACGTAAACAGGAATGCAGACATAGGAAGAGTGTCACTGCTTCTTAAGCTCGATCTACGGCAGATTTTGATACTATCAATCACGAAGTTCCTTTCGAGCGCTGCTCGTCACGCTTTGGCATCACTGGCACTGCTCTGCACCGGTTCAAGTCCTATCTCAGAGGGAGACTCAAGAATATTGAAGTACATGAACGAAGATCATTCAAAGTACCTCTGAAATATTTAGTAACTCTGAGCTCCGTGCTAGCTTTGGTTTCTTTCGCGGTTTATACTCTCCCTATTGCTGATGTGATTGCCAAGCACGGTTTAGGCTATCACTTCTATGCGAATGACACTCAGTTGCACCTTTGCTTTGAACAATCCCAGCCTTCGAGCACCTCAAATCGTCTAAACTCCCTTACTGCATGTACTGATGACATCTGCAGCCAGATGGCAGCCAAATTTCTAAAACAAAGCGATAATAAAACTAACTTACTAGTTATGGGCAACTCCAATATGATTCATTAATTGGAAAATCTAACACTAAAATAGGCTCTACCAGCATATCACCTTCGAATCGGCTCGAAATCTAGGTGTCACGTAACAAAGTGACATCTCGTTAGACGACCACATTAGCTTCACAATCAAGTCTGCCTACTTTCAGCTACATAACATTGCTCAAATTTAGGCTCATTTAGATAAGGATACCACATCTAAATTGGACCTTGGATTTGTGACATCCGTCTTGACTTCTGCAACTCACAGCTAGCTGGCCTACCACTATGTGCAATCAGGCGATTACAGCTGTTGCTCAGGTCACATCATTTTTTGGCTCCGGCCTATCTCTTCGATTTACTCCACCACCAGGTTAAGCATCGTACCACCAGCTTTTCGTAATCAAGCAGTTTACCAACACCTCGTACAAACCTCAAATCTTTTGGAGACAGTGCATTTCGTACGTATGCTAACAAAACCTAGAAATCCCTCTTGACTTACATCAGAACATCACCTGATTTGACAACATTTAAAAAAAAACATAGAAAACATCTATTTGGGACAGCATATAGTGGGTCCTTGTTATTCTTCCTTCATATGCATATGCAAGCTGACACTGTTAATTGCTGCTGCTAACTACACTTGAGTGCTGACCCTGTGCATGTGTCTCCTAAAATTTTTATGTAATTTATCTCCGTCGGTACCTCTGAAAAGTCATAAAGACCAAGTGGGTGTTAAGCAGGAAAGTAATTTATAATGTACTCCCAGCCTAAGCTGCTTTTATATCAAGCATAATTTTAGTCACCATTAAAATGCGTTTCGCTTTCATGCAAATGTAAATCACCTAGAAAGCGATTTAGTTCTCTGAGGGCGCTTCATCAAGTGCGATATTATTATAGGTTCGAAGCCTTTTTTGCAGCAAAAGCGAAGAACCTAGAAATGCATTGAGTTATCTAAGTGTACTATAGCAAATGTTTTAATAATATCGTTATTAACTTTGATAGTGCACGTGAAATGGTTTTTCGTGTGTATAATAGAGGCACCTATAGTTGGATAACTTGGTAAATTTGTCAAACACTGATGCAAGATGAAGCAAGAAAGTGAGTGATGGGACTCATGTCCTGACTTTTTAGGATTTGGCAAAACGCTCACTGCAGTTTAGATTACAAGGAAGCATAAGGTCAACAACTTTATCGAAGCTTACATTTTGTTTTGGAAGATTCAATGTTCGATTTTAGTACACAGCTTGTTATCGTGTCACATTATATGATTGAGAGTTGACTGAAATGTTTAAAAGTTTGATCACATTTTTTTGAAGAAGTTTTCACACTTTCTAGAAATCATTGTTGAAACGTGTTCATCTTCTTTGATATGTTTCAATGAGTTAATGTTACGATGACATTTTCGTATGCTTCCTTGCGAAAAGACTTAATATCCACAATTGAGCATCAACAACAGCACTGTAGCAATTAAAACTGCAAAAAAAAATGCAAACAGATGCAAGTTAATTTTGTATTCTAGAGGTTAAATGTGAAGTTTATTGTTGAGTACGACTAGCCACGGAACAGATCACAACACTGTGCACCTTAAAATTTTAGATAGAGCTGCATTAAACGGGCACAGTGTACAATAGCCCATTCAGCTCATATCAGCTTAAGATAAACACTAAAATGAAAAAAGATACAGTTGGCCAGTAATAATGCGTCCTTCTTAAGTATGCGCGAGGTAGACTTTTAAAAATATCTATTGGGGAACTAATTTAACTCTATGAGGTAATCTTTACCTGAATTCAAAAACTGATAATTCTAAGTTCTTGTTGAATCAGCTCGAAATCTATGTGTCATACTCCATAGTGACCTCTCGTTGGACGACCATATCAACTCCACAGTCAAATCTGCCTTTTTTCAGTTTCCAAAACATTGCTAAAATTCGGGCTCGTTTAGATAAGGATACCACGTCCAAGTTGGTCCATGCATTCGTGACATCCCGTCTCGACTTCTGGAACTCACTGCTTACTGGCATACCAGCATGTGTGGTCGGGCAATCGCAGCTGGTGAAAAACTCCACAGCTAGGCTTGTCTGTCGTGAGCGTAGCAGTTGCCAGATTACACCACTTCTCGCCGACCAGCACTGGCTACCAGTCAAGCAACAGATTGACTTCAAGGTCTTGTGGCTCACTTTCAGGTCACTTAATTCTTTGGCTCCAGCCTATCTCTTAGATATACTCCCCCATCAGGCTGAGCACGTTACCACCAGCATTTTGGAATCCAAGAGTCTACAAATACCCTGTACAAACCTCAAATCCTCTGGAAACCGTGCGTTTAGTTCATATGCTCCGAAAGCCCTGAACTCCCTCCCAACCTGCGTCAGTACATCCCCTGACTTGACCACATTCAAAACGAATTTAAAAACACACTTATTAAGGACAGCATTTAGGGAGTCCCTGTGATTCGTCCTTCATGTGCTTATGAGTGCTGACAATGGTCATGCCGCCACTAACCACATTTGAATGTTAGCCCTGTGCATGTCACCCCTAACCATGTAGTTCATTTTGTTTGTCTATCAAACATGATATTACTCACCATTAAATTGCATTTCCCTATCCAAATGTAAAGCTCCTAGAGATAGATTGAGTTCTATGAGGGCGCTTTATCAATAGAATTAATATTACTATTTTTATTCCTTATTTCGTATAAGTGCATGAATTATGAAAGATTGGGTAAGAACAATATGTTATCCACTTACTATAGACCGTAGAGTTTAGACGAAGGTCTGAGGCTAGCGTGTTGTTCCTACGTGAGAACAGGTACTTAGCAGACGAATTAGAACTCTTAAAATAAGGATGCTACAGAGGCTCAGTATGTCGGCTATTAAATCAAAACCTAACATATTGCATGTTGAGAAAACTGGTAAACCGCTAGCTTTAGTTAACCTTGGGTTGCAAAAGACGGCCAGTTATGTCGGGATGCATTTTATTACCAGAGATTAATATGATTTGGACCAAGTTACCCTCAAGGCGATCAGGTCGGGAACATTTTTAGCAACAGGCTGCTTATTAACAGAGCTTTAAGCCTCATCGTGCGAGGATTCAAAACAGAAGCAGCAAGTTGGGAAGCCTGATGTAAAGTTGGCCCGATGACTACTGAGGCAGTTGATTAAACTTCAACTCTTAAAGGAGGATGTTCAGACTAATTCGAGACAATCCTAGGATACAAAAATCAAAACAGTCGCACAGCATACAAATTACCTTAAAAAGGTCTTAGCTTTAACGGTATCTGGTAATAATGATCGCGAGAATCTTCACATCAAAAACAATATTTTTGATATTACCGAAAAAGCAATTATCGTCTTTCGTCAGGATACAAAGTAAATGAGCGGTCTCCAAAGGTATTTGCATTTGAAAGAGGTGAAGCTCAACGATTTGTTTCGGAAATGGGGTTGGTTTGATGCATAGCTTTAATGGTGAGAGTATCTGATAGGTTGATCTGGATATGAAGAATGAAGGGAACTAAAGTAAGTGAAGCAAAGTTCAATGCGATCCCTTGTGTAAGAGAATAAAGTGATGCTAAGCATAAAGTGATGCGATACCTCAGTTGAAATTGCTCACAGCAGAATTAACTGGATCTCTCCAATCTCTCTCCGGATGAACTCCACAAAGCCGCAAAGACTTGGTGAATATCATGCAGGAGAGTATTATATAGCCATACACAGACTAAGCGGTTTTTCGTACCCATTCGGTAGCCAAAAGGCTTCATGTCTCACAAAAGAGCGAAAGTGAGACGCATAGCAGAGCAAAAACGGTGGCTGAGGTAGTGAATAGCATTAGAGTTGCAGCTCCGTACAGCTGGAAATGATGTGCCTTATTTTGCAGCAGGAGAGTAGATGTCGTTTCACGAAGATAATGAAAGCGAATTACACAATCTACGACCTGCTGAGCTATAGATTCTGTCGCAAATGGTTTTTAAGATGAAGAACAGAACATATAACTTATTGGCTGTCCACAACCTGAGAGCGTGAGGAGGCTGAAACTGGTACAGCAGTCCAGGCAAGTATGAAAAAGCCAAGCCGTAACGGGCCTTTTGGGTCAGCATAAGAACTTTGCTCTGCACTCATTGAGATCACTGGTAGAAAACAAGCATTTGTAGCAAAGGAACAACATGGTCATTATGAGATTTTTTATGGTAGATTCGGAAAAAAATCAGAGCTGCCTTCAACTTGATCAATGCGGCAGAGAAAGAAGGGAAGAGCAGTGAATGTTGAGTTTTGTCAAACATTCAATAGGTCACTGCACATTGCAGCAATGGAGCTTTTATGGCCTTTGCATTCTATGAGCATGTAAACAAATTAGTTTGTTGCAGAAATTTTTATTCTGGAGCAATCTCCCGTAGGTTTATGAGGCTAGCTGCAAGCTTGCTAAGCAATACCATTTAACTACGTTTTTTAACATGTGTAAGCGACTAGTATTTTCTACTTTGAGGGCGCTAGTTTAATGAATTTTTTCTTTTCCCATTGCAATAGGCTTGCATAGACACCATTTACATATGAAAGTGTCGGGGTTCTTGAAGGGCAGACCATCAAGTAGCTCGCAATTAAAATATACTGGAAGTTACACTCTGTGAACGGGATATGAGACACTAGCAGTTTGAATAACCTGCAGCTGATCCGTTATCTGAACAAAAATGCCTAAAATTTTAATTTAAAAAAAAAAATTCAAAAAAATTCAACCTGCATCCGTTCTTCATATACTCGCTTGCCACTGTAAAGCCACTACTCTTAGGTTTAATCTTCACAACTCTATTGATTCAGCTGAGCAACCTTCAATACTTCCTTGGACATATTATGATCACAACTTCTTTCATTTTAAATGGATGTGCTGAAGACATACTCTACTAGGGTATTTCAATTGAATTCAATATGATCAGCTGCAATTATTCTAATTTGCCAGAAAATGTATTAGCCGTCTATACTTTACAGTTAAGTCTAGCATCACGGCAGCCGAATTATAAGAAAGAGTGTGTAAACACTGGATTGGGCTCAAAGAAGACCGAGATTTAAAACCAGGCTCTGATTTATGATTCTAATGGAAAATCTTTATTGAATTTTTATTCAATCACAGCAATAAATGGGGATAAAAAATAATAATAATAAACCTGTTACAGCACAATCAGAGAACTCAATCTATTTCTAGGCGCTTTGCATTTGCTGCAAAGGAAACGCGATCCAATGCTAAGTATTATCATGCTTGATGAACTGAATGAATAACATGATTAGCGATGACATGCACATTGACAGCATGCAAGTGTGGTTAGTGGCAGCTAGCTGTGTCAGCACACGTAAGCACTTAAAGGACGAATCTTCTGTAACGACTAAATTACGTTATAAATAGGAACGATTTTAAGTTATTTTTAAATGTGGTCAAGTCAGGGGATGTCGTGGTGCAAGTTGGGAGTGAGTTCCAGGCTTTGGGAGCATACGGACTAAATGAACTGTCTCCAAAAGATTTGAGGTTTGTACGAGGTGTTGGGAAACTGCTTGATTACGAAAAGCTCGTGGTACGACACTTAGCCCCGTGGGTATTCGAAAGAAGGCTGCAGATTTACAACCGATATAGGAATTAGATTGACCGAATAACCAATGATACATCAAAATGGTGAGCATTTAAGGTGCAAGCGAGATTCTAGCTACAATAGTAATAGTAATACATTTGCAAAGACCAGTCAGATCAAAAGAATCTCTCTGGTACCCTTAATTTGAAATTCAAACTAGGTTAGTCATGTGATAGGTAGTTGCAGGCAAAGTGTCATGTTCCATTGAACTGTTAGATGGAGGAAGTCCAATGCGTCAGAAATAGGGTGAACACACAAACTTACTCTTTTAACCATGAGTGTAGGCACTCTTCGTAAAGAAATCAGACCTGTACTAAAGAGCAAGTTTTTTTCCGGAGTGAAAATCTTTTCTATGCTAAACCACACAGACGTTCAATTCCTTACGAGCAAATAAAATGGCATTCGTGTGTATAGGTTTAACGGAACAAGAGAAAATCGAAATGGGTCGAAAATAGTAGAATTTTTTTAATTGGCTATAAAAGAGTTTATTTTTATTGCCTTTTAAAATTTGCACCTGATCTATGTCAAGGCTAGAAAAATATTAAATCTGCCTCCGTTGTTTCATTTGGAAAATGTACTCAACATTTCTTGAACTCAAGTAAATAGACCAACGAGAGAACCGAAACTTACGAGTAGTAGCGAATAAACTGAAAAAAGCCCTGCAAGGAGTTACGAAGAATGTTTTCCATACTCCATTCATTCATAGATTGAAAGTAATATCCTCTATAGTTG